>JARQOD010000001.1:550349400-550464355 GCA_033576555.1 Oophaga sylvatica | reverse complement strand
AAGAGAAACTGTCCTTTATGCTTATCTCTTCTCCCCACTTTCCCATTATTCTAGGGCTACCATGGCTGCAGGCTCAGAACCCTACCATTAACTGGGAGACCAAGGAATTACACTTTCCAGAGAAACAGATGAGTCCAGAAGTTTCAGCTTGCTCTGTTCCTAAAGGAACCATGTCAGTCCCTGAACTACCAGCTGTATACCAGGACTATGTGGATTTATGTGACAAGAAGAACGCTGACCAGCTTCCCCCTCACCATCCATATGATTGTCCAATTGAATTATTGCCTGGAGCAGAGATACCTTTTGGTAAGATCTACCCCCTAGCGGGGCCCGAGCTAAAGGCTTTAAAGGATTACATAGACGAAAATCTAGCCAAGGGCTTCATACGCCCCTCTTCATCTCCTGCAGATGCACCCATCTTCTTTGTGAAGAAGAAAGATGGATCTCTGAGACCCTGCGTAGACTATAGGGAACTCAATAAGGTTACTATTAGAAACCGTTATCCATTGCCTTTAATCCCTGAGTTATTGGAGAGAGTGCGGCATGCCAAAATTTTCTCTAAACTGGATCTCCGTGGGGCCTATAACTTGGTCCGTATTAGACCTGGGGATGAATGGAAGACTGCATTCAGGTCACGCTATGGACACTTTGAATATCTGGTTATGCCTTTTGGTCTGAGTACCGCCCCAGCCACTTTCCAACACTTGGTGAATGACATCTTCAGGGATCTCCTAGATACATTCGTGGTGATTTATCTGGATGATATTCTAATTTTTTCTAACTCCACAGAGGAACATCATGGACATGTGAGAATGGTCTTAGAACGTCTAAGACAAAACCATCTTTACATCAAACTTGCAAAGTGTGAATTCCATAGGACCGAAATTCAATTTCTGGGGTATGTACTGTCTACACAAGGGATTAGTATGGATGGAAGCAAGACCCAAGCCATCAAGGATTGGCCAATTCCTAGAAATGTGAAGGAGGTGCAGCGCTTCATCGGGTTTGCCAACTTCTATAGACGTTTCATTAGGAATTTCTCTGAGGTAGTGTCACCTATCACCCAACTTACCCGGAAAGAGTCTAGGTTCTCCTGGACCCCCCAAGCCCAGGAAGCATTTTCCCGTCTAAAGGATAAATTTACCACCGCACCTATCTTAGTACATCCCAACCCCGAACTTGCCTTCATAATAGAGGTGGATGCTTCAGACTGTGCCGTTGGAGCTATACTCTCTCAGAGAACAGGTGAGAAGAATGTCTTGCATCCCTGTGCCTTCTTTTCCCAGCAGTTGTCTTCGGCTGAGAGGAACTACGATGTGGGCAATAGAGAGTTGTTGGCCATTATTGCCGCCTTCAAAGAATGGAGACACCTTCTTCAGGGAGCTGCACAGCAAATAGTCGTCCTGACAGACCATCGTAACCTTGAATTTATCAGGTCGGCTAAGTGCCTGACTCCTCGCCAGGCTCGCTGGAATCTTTTCCTAAACCAATTTAATTTTGTAATTTCTTATAGGCCAGGATCGCGCAATGGAAAGGCTGATGCACTCTCTAGGATTCATTCAGCAGAGACCCATCCACTTACTCCTCCTAAGACTATTCTTCCTGACTCTAGATTCCTGGGAGTGATTCATAATCAAGACCTACTTAAGGACATCAAGGAAGCATACCATGCGGATTCCTTGTTGGCACAACCCCCAAGGGACGTAAGTCTTGTCTTTAAAAATGGTGTGTGGATTCAGGGACAACGTCTGTATATACCTGAAACAGTCAGATTGAGAGTATTGCAACTCATCCACGATTCCAAGATAGCTGGGCATAGAGGAATTCTAAAGACACAGGAATTTCTTTCTCGTTTCTTTTGGTGGCCCACTTACAGGAAAGATGTTTTAAACTATGTCACTTCATGTGAAGTCTGTGCAAGATGCAAAACACCTCGCTCCTCACCAACTGGTCTGTTGCAACCCCTTCCCACCCCGTCCCGCCCGTGGGGATCCATTTCTATGGACTTCATTGTGGAGTTACCAACCTCTCAAGGGAAGAACACCATTCTAGTGGTGGTTGATCGTTTAACAAAGGCAGCTCATTTTATCCCTTGTGTCGGCTTACCCACTGCAAAACAGACATCAGATTTGATGATTAAGAATGTGTTTCGCTTACATGGAGTACCGGATGAGGTCATTTCGGATCGAGGGGTGCAATTCACTTCAAGGTTTTGGCAAAATTTCTGTGCCGCATTGGACATTAAAGTAAACCTTTCTTCTGCTTTTCATCCCCAGACTAATGGACAGACAGAACGAACCAATCAGACCCTGGAGCAGTATCTCCGCTGCTTTATCTGCCACCTACAGGATGATTGGGTGGATCTACTTCCACTGGCTGAGTTCTCTTATAACAACTCTCAGAGCGCCTCCACTAAGCAGTCTCCTTTTTACTCCAATTTAGGTTATCATCCTAACATTCTTCCTCGATTTCCCATAGAAACGCCCTTGCCAGCAGTGGCTGAAAGAATCACGTCTTTACAAAAGAATATGGATCTTCTAAAGGAAAATCTGGAATTGGCTCAGGAAAGGTACAAGAAAGCAGCAGATAAATTTCGTAAACCTGCACCAGCTTTCAAGGTAGGAGACTTGGTCTGGCTGTCAACCAGAAATCTTAAGTTAAGGATTCCATCGTCTAAGTTGGGACATAAGTACATTGGACCCTATAAAATCAGTAAAATTATAAGTGCCGTTGCTTGTCGTCTTCAACTGCCCAGAACTATGAGAATCCACCCTGTCTTTCATGTATCCCTACTAAAGGCTGCAACACCCAATACGTTTCCTGGACGTTCTTCTCCTTGCCCTGACCCAGTGCTAGTCGATGGTCAGGAAGATTTTGTGTGGAAAGGATTCTAGATTCCAGGTTGTACAGAAATCAGTTACAATATTTGATTAAATGGCAGGGCTACCCAGTGGAGGACAACTCATGGGAACCAGTCAATAACGTTAATGCTCCTCGCTTGCTCCGCCAGTTTCATCAGAGGTACCCAGACAAGCCTGGTCTGAGGTCATCCGGAGGTTGTCCCTAAGGGGGGAGTAATGTAAGGTTCTTTGTACATGTTTCTTGAAACTCAGTTTTTCCGTCGGCCATTTTGCTTTCTGTCTTGCTGCAGCTATCTTGCCCTCAGTCAATATGGAGTTTCCAGCTTTCATGTTCCCGCCCTGATTCTCTCCCTCTTGCTTCTTAAGCAGCCTCAGCTGAGCAATCAGTGCTTCAGAATCAAGCCTGCAGTGAGCCTGTGACCTGACTCCTGGAAACCTTAGACTTTGTACTCCAGCTATTTCCTACTGAGGAACTTTGGAACACTTGTGGACTCTGGAAACCTGCTATTTGATAAATCCACGTTTGCATGGAATTACGGTAACAGTGAAGAGATCCTGAACCTGTTGTGGAGAGTTATTGCTGAGCTTAAGTTACTCTGGCCTGCTGTGTCTCCTGCTTCTGTACCTGCAAACTGTGTGACCCTTTTTGCCACTTGTATGAAGTAATACAAGTCCTTCTATATCAAACCTGTGTCTCATGTGTTTTCCTCGCACCCAAGCACAAGACGCTATATGAACTGTACACCATACATTACACCTGGTTATTGGGCTGTTGCAGCATAAAAATACCAGCCTGCAGCCACCCCAACAGTGGAGTGGAGTATAAAATGAGATGCTTCAATTCTGGAGCTTCACCATGGCTCTTCGCGATGCCTTGGTGCATTGGCAATTGGGGTAGTGGTGCTTAGGGATGATGTCAGCTTTGATGTGTCCAAAAACACAGCTGACATCAAGCACTGGTGCTAGTAGTAGAGAGGTATCTATCAGACATCCCCATTACTAATCCAGTAATAAATAGATGAAACTCACACAAGAAAAATGCTTTACTGAAATGAACACTCCCCGACACTTTCCCTCATTCATCACTTTATTAAAAAAGAAAAAAAAATCCCACGCAAGTCCGATGTACTCCACAGAATCAGATGTAGTCCAGTGAATCCAGCGAAGTCCATCGAATCCGCAGTACAAAGCCTATGAAGCCCCGTTCAGACACTCCATAGCTTTTGCTTACACCCACTTTGGGTCACGCAGCACTACATGAGACCTGGCGACTCTGAAGAGCGGTGATGTCAGTAACATTACTGCTCTTCAGACGTTTCGGGTCACGCTGTTCTGTGGTGAACCGGTGACTATGAAGAGTGGTAATATTACTGATGCAACGCTGCGTGATCTGAAAGTGTTTGTTTGCAAAGCCAATGGAGCGTCAGAATGAGACTGGACTTCGCCATATTTGTTGGACTATGGTGGACCTGCATAGATTTCTAATTTCTTTTTCATAAAGTGGTTAACTAAAGAAAGTGTCGTGGAGTGTTTATTTCATTAAAATATTTTTTTTGCATTTTTTTTATTACTGGGTTAATAATGGAGGTGCCTGATAGACACCTCTTGATTATTAGCACCAGGGCTTGATGTCAGCTGTGTTTTTGGACACTTGACAGCTGACATCAACCCCAAGCCCCATTACCACAATTACCAACACACAAAGAGATGGAAAAGAGCCAAAGTGAAGCGCCAGAATTGGAACATCTTATGTGATGCTCCACTTCTGAGGTGGCTGAAGGCTGATATTTTTAGGCTGGGACAGGCTCAAAAACCAGGGACCTTCCCAGCCAGATAATATCAGCTCGAAGCTGTCTCCTTTACATTTGCTGGCTAGAAAAAATGTTGGGCACCCCACATCACTTTTTTTCCATTTATTTATATATTAGATTAGTAGATGTACAGTAAGTTACACATGCAAGGCACAAATTATATATCTGACTGACATCTATTTATCTAAGAATATTATCTTTGCACATCTTTAACACATAAAAACCAGTAGCTTCTTCAATGCATTTTATTTCGGTACCTGTGATACAGACGTGCAGATGTCATCCGTGTGCTGTTCGTATTTACACGGACCCATTGACTTGTATTGGCCGTTGTCATCTGTGCGGCTGGAAAAAATGATCTGTATGAAAACATGGACATGTGAAGATCACCATAGGATTTAATAGGTATGTGTCTCCAGTATGTTTAAAATGGATGCTACATGTATTGGAGACACATACATGTGAATGAGGCCTTAAATGGGTTCTCCCGATATAGAAAAACACCCTAAAGTAAATATACAGTGCCTTGCGAAAGTATTCGGCCCCCTGGAACTTTTCAACCTTTTCCCACATATTATGCTTCAAACATAAAGATACCAAATGTAAATTTTTGGTGAAGAATCAACAAGTGGGACACAATTGTGAAGTTGAACGAAATTTATTGGTTATTTTAAATTTTGTGGAAATACAAAAACTGAAAAGTGGAGCGTGCAATATTACTTATTTATATAAGTAAATAAATTTCTAAATACCTTTCATTAGCAAATAACATTCAATTTGTTAAAAGACGTAATCACTATATATGGTAATTAAACTTGCCGCTGCCTTTATGCACTGACAGAAACCTGTCCTAAAAATTAAGTAGAAGAGGCACCAGTAGGCATGTGCAGAGAAAACTCTGATCCCTCCCTTCATGTGTAGGAAGATGTACTCCCAGTGGATATTCTGCAAAGGCAAATAAAATAATGGGATGCATTAAAAGAGGTATAGATGCTCATGAGGAGAACATAATTTTACCTCTATACAAGTCACTGGTGCGACCACACTTAGAATACTGTGTACAGTTCTGGTCTCCGGTGTATAAGAAAGACATAGCTGAACTGGAGCGGGTGCAGAGAAGAGCGACCAAGGTTATTAGAGAACTGGGGGGTCTGCAATACCAAGACAGGTTATTACACTTGGGGTTATTTAGTTTGGAAAAACGAAGGCTTAGGGGTGATCTTATTACAATGTACAAATATATGAGGGGACAGTACAAAGACCTTTCTAATGATCTTTTTACTCTTAGACCTGTGACGGGGACGAGGGGGCATCCTCTACGTCTGGAGGAAAGAAGGTTTAGCCATAATCACAGACGCAGATTCTTTACTGTAAGAGCAGTGAGACTATGGAACTCTCTGCCGTCTAATGTTGTAATGAGTGATTCCTTACTAAAATTTAAGAAGGGACTGGATGCCTTTCCTGAAAAGTATAATATTACGGGTTATATATACTAGATTCTTGATAGGGTGTTGATCCAGAGAACTAGTCTGATTGCCGTATGTGGAGTTAGGAAGGATTTTTTTCCCCAATGTGGAGCTTAGTGTTTGCCGCATGGGTTTTTTTGCCATCCTCTGAATCAACATCTTAGGACTATGGGTTGAACTAGATGGACTTAAAGTCTTCCTTCAACCTTAAAAACTATGTTACTATGTATGTTACTAATACTGAAGATACCAGGAGTGGTGAGGTAAGAAGAGGCTGCTCACACTGCTGTCCACCATGTGTTTCTGATCTAATACCGGAGACACCAGTGGTACTGAGGAAAGAAGAGGCTGCTCACATTGCTGTCCATGTGTTTCTGATCTAATACCGGAGACACCAGTGGTACTGAGGAAAGAAGAGGCTGCTCACACTCCTGTCCACCATGTGTTTCTGATCTAATACTGGAGATACTAGAGGTGCTGAGGTAAGTAGAGGCTTCTCACACTACTGTTCACCATGTGTTTGTGATCTAATACCTGAGATACTAGGGGTACTGAGGAAAGAAGAATCTTTCTGATTAACAGTGCATGGTATAAGTTATATCCAGGTCACAGCACATGCTCCCAGGCACTAGGATTCTAGGACAGATTTCTATAAGTGAAACAAGAGAGCAGATATTTTAATTTTATACCGATTACTTCCCTAGACAAAATTATTGCGATTTGATAATTAGAGGTATTTAGTAATTTATTTATAAATGTATTTTCTCTAGTTATATTTTTTTTATTCTCTGTAAAACCCATTAAATTGGACTCCTTACTTGATACTTATTGTAATCCATCTTGCTTCATCGCAGTTAATTTGCTTATTATATTGTCAACTATAATGTCACACATCACTGATCCATCATTCTCATCATTAACACAGCATATCCTGTCTATCAATCAATATATACCGTATCTCTTATTAATATCACATATATTGTATGTAGGAGCCAGAACTTTTAATAGTTGGTAGGGGATCAAATGCTTATTTCTCACTGCAAAATGCAAATAAATTTATATAATTTATACAATGTGATTTTCTGGATTTTATTTTTGATATTCTATGTCTCAATGTTAAAAGTAACCTACCCTTAATATTATAGACTGTTCATGTCTTTGTCAGTGGGCAAACTTACAAAATCAGCAGGGATCAAATACTTATTTCCTCCACTGTATATGCCCATATACAGTCATGGCCAAAAGTTTTGAGAATGACACAAATATTATATTTTCACATGATCTGCTGCCCTCTGGTTTTTATGTGTGTTTGACAGATGTTTTTATCACAGACAGAAATATAATAATTGCAAACATATGAGTAACAAAAGCTTATATTGACAGTTAGAATGAGTTAATGCAGCAAGTCAATATTTGCAGTGTTGACCCTTCTTCTTCAGGACCTCTGCAATTCTCCCTGGCATGCTCTCAATCAACTTCTGGACCAAATCCTGACTGATAGCAGTCCATTCTTGCACAATCAATGCTTTCATTTTGTCAGAATTTTTAGGTTTTTGTTTGTCCACCCGTCTCTTGATGATTGACCACAAGTTCTCAATGGGATTAAGATCTGGGGAGTTTCCAGGCCATGGACCCAAAATCTCTATGTTTTGTTCCCTGAGCCATTTAGTTATCACCTTTGCTTTATGGCAAGGTGCTCCATCATGCTGGAAAAGGCATTGTTGATCACCAAACTGCTCTTGGAGGGTTGGGAGAAGTTGCTCTTGGAGGACATTCTGGTACCATTCTTTATTCATGGCTGTGTTTTTAAGCAAGACTGTGAGAGAGCCGATTCCCTTGGCTGAGAAGCAACCCCACACATGAATGGTTTCAGGATGCTTAACAGTTGGCATGAGACAAGACTGGTGGTAGCGCTCACCTTGTCTTCTCCGAATGAGGCGTTTTCCTGATGTCCCAAACAATCGAAAAGGGGATTCATCAGAGAAAATAACTTTACCCCAGTCCACAGCAGTCCACTGCCTGTACCTTTTGCAGAATATCAGTCTGTCTATGATGTTTTTTCTGGAGAGAAGTGGCTTCTTTGCTGCCCTCCTTAAGACCAGGCCTTGCTCCAAGAGTCTCCGCCTCACAGTGCGTGCAGATGCACTCACACCTGCCTGCTGCCATTCCTGAGCAAGCTCTGCACTGCTGGTAGCCCGATCCCGCAGCTGAAACACTTTTAAGAGACGGTCCTGGCGCTTGCTGGTCTTTCTTGGGCGCCCTGAAGCCTTTTTGGCAACATTGGAGCCTCTCTCCTTGAAGTTCTTGATGATGCGATAGATTGTTGACTGAGGTGCAATCTTTCTAGCTGTGATACTCTTCCCTGTTAGGCCATTTTTGTGCATTGCAATGATGACTGCACGTGTTTCTTTAGAGATAACCATGGTTAACAGAAGAGAAACAATGATGCCAAGCACCAGCCTCCTTTTAAAGTGTCCAGTGGTGTCATTCTTACTTAATCATGACAGATTGATCTCCAGCCATGTCCTCATCAACACCCACACCTGTGTTAATGGAGCAATCACTGAAAAGAGGTTAGTTGGTCCTTTTAAGGCACGGCTGCAATGATGTTGAAATGTGTTTTGGGGGATAAAGTTCATTTTCTAGCCAAATATTGACATTGCAAGTAATTGCTGTTAAGCTGATCACTCATTATAACATTCTGGAGTATATGCAAATTGCCATTAGAAAAAGTGAAGCAGTAGACTTTGTAAAAATTAATATTTGTGTCATTCTCAAAACTTTTGGCCATGACTGTAGATGGCTTAGTAAGGCTGATCCTACTGACAGATTCCCTTTAACATTGTTTAAATGTGAATGTTTAATTCTAAACACAACCACATGCTCAGTTATTTCCCCCTTGAAAGTGATTTCAGTTTGTTTCACAATGTACAGATTATGTGTGGCATTAAATGTGGAAAAAGTTTTTAAGTGATTCTTTTTGGTATGACTTTTTTTACATGACCAAAACCTGGGATTTTAACAAGGTTCTGTAGACTTGTTGCATTCACTGTACACACACTTACACGCCTCAGTATGCTATTAATGAGTTTGTTAATGGTTGTCTGAAGAATGTTCTGCCACCTTGAATGCACTTGGGTACGTAAATCATCAATATCTGCTGCTGGGAGTTCACTTGGCTATTGCCGACGTCCCAAATGTGCAGTACGGGAGAGAAGTTGTTACAGGCTATGGTAGCACGTTAAGGCCATTCAGACTGCTCACAGTAGCATTTTTAAGGGACATTTTGATAACGTGGCCATATCACTGATTTCACTTTTGATCCATTTTGTACAGCAAATGAATTTGAACATCACAAGCCAAGCCTAAGGCACAATGTCTACACAAACCATCAGAAGGCGATTTCATGACATTGGCTTACGGGCTAGATGTTCAGCTACAGGTTTTTCCTTTGACCTCACATCACCACTCTAAAAGGCTAACATGGTGCAGAGCAAGATGGCAATTGAGGCTGGAATGGAGGTGTATCATCTTAAGGGATGACTCTCACTTTTGTCTTAAACACAATGATAGCCGGAGATTGGCCTGAAGACCACATGGGAAACACTGTAACATGGAGCTGGGTGGTAGCCGTGGACGAGGTACTGATGCTTCCCGCCCTGAAATGCTAAATGGAAATGGGGTTCCTGGCTAGGTGTGTGGACTTTAGCTGTGGGGGCACTATGCCCTTGCAGACCGCATTATGCCGTAGACTACTACTTGCTAGGATCAGATGTTGTAGAGCTCAATGAGGGAGACCACAACCAAAAATAAATTGTCTTTTACTGAACTATACAGTGGGGAGTATGTATAGCGGATATCAGGTGTATAACTTCATGCACGTTTCTCTTATAACAGAGAACACCTTCATACACACTCCCGTTCTTTCTTGAGCTTGTTCCACTTGTGTACATTAGCCTCTCTCTCTCTCTAACTTTACCACCACCCAGCACTGTTATGATTTGGTAACTGAGGAGAGCAGGCAAAAAAAGGAAATACACCAGAGCAGTTGGAAACTATGAGATTGCAGTATCCTGACTAACCACCACAACTAGAGGCAGCCGTGGAGCGTTCCTACGTTGGTCCTAGACGCCTCGTCACAGCCTGAGAAACTAACTACACCTAAAGATAGAAAGAGGAAAGCTATCTGCCCCGGAGCAGATCCCCAAAGAACATAGAAAGCCCCCAAACATGTAATGGCGGTTAGACAAGAAGAAATACTGACACAGACAGAAAATAGTATGAGCAAACGTTGGGGCCCAAACTTACTAAATAGAAAAGGATAGGAAGGGCACTTACTGCAATCCCAAAAAACCCTGAAAAGCACCAACTCTACTAATTTCAAAAACACCTGAGATCACACGACCTCTACCACCTAAAATAGTTCTCTGGTGTAACCAAAAACAAAACAGCAGCCACTGAAAAAACTGGAAAAAGCAAATGTACAAACAACAGTGGCTGAACTGAACTGAGAGGCAAAAGCCCCCAGAGGGGACCGTGAAGGCCCCACAGAAGTGCAGGACAAAATGCAAAAATCAAGCACAAAAAGAAGAAAATGTCTTATCTGTTAGCAGGAGATTCAGACACGACACAGCAGGCTACCAAGGAAACAGGAATCAAGGATTGAGACCAGAACAATTGATCACCGGCAACCCTGATGGGAAGGTGACTCCCTTATATAAGACCAGTCAGTAACACCTGATTCCCATTCCTCACAATCTTCACTGGACAGTCCAGTACCGTTTGTAACCACCAGAGGGAGCTTCTGCTCAGATCTCATTTCCAGCCTATTCACAACAGTACCCCCCCCTTGAGGAGGGGTCACCGAACCCTCATTTAAGCAACCAGGTCGGTCAGGATGAGTTCTATGATACGCACGGATGAGTCTCCTAGCATGGATGTCCGAAGCAAACACCCAAGAATTGTCTTCCTGACCATAACCTCTCCATTTAACCAAATACTGGAGCTTCCGTCTAGAAAAACGAGAATTCAATATTTTCTCAACCACATACTCCAGATTGCCCTCAACCAAAACAGGGTCAGGAGGCACAGTAGTAGGAACCACTGGCTCAACAAACCTCTTCAACAAGGACTTGTGGAACACGTTATGGATCTTAAATGTCCCTGGAAGAAGCAAACGAAAAGAAACAGGGTTAAGAATCTCCATGATCTTATAAGGTCCAATGAACCTAGGCTTAAACTTAGGAGATGCCACTCTCATAGGAATATTTCTTGAGGACAACCAGACCAAGTCCCCCACTCTAAACCGAGGACCATCAGTCCTATGCCGGTTGGCAAACCGCTGGGCCCTCTCCTGAGAGAGGGACAACCTCTCCACTTCCTGGTCCCAAATCTGTTGCATACGATCCACAACAGAGTCAACACCCGGGCAGACAGAAGCCTCCGTCTGTCCAGAAGAAAATCGAGGGTGAAACCCAGAATTACAGAAAAATGGAGACATCAAAGTGGCAGAGCTAGCCCTATTATTAAGAGCAAACTCAGCCAAAGGCAAAAAAGAGACCCAGTCATCCTGATCAACACACACAAAGCATCTTAGATAAGTCTCCAATGTCTGGTTTATTCTCTCAGTTTGACCATTGGTCTGAGGATGAACGCCGAGGAGAAAGACAATTGAACACCAATTTTAGAACAAAAGGTCCTCCAAAATCTGGAAACAAACTGGACTCCTCTGTCAGACACAATGTTCTCAGGAATGCCGTGTAAACGAACCACGTGCTGAAGGAACAAAGGTACCAATTCAGAGGAGGAAGGCAATTTAGGTAATGGCACAAGATGTATCATCTTGGAAAACCTATTGCAAATCACCCAGATGACGGTCATTCTCTGAGAAACAGGGAGATCAGAAATGAAATCCATAGAGATATGGGTCCATGGTCTCTTGGGCACAGGTAATGGCATCAACAAACCACTAGAACGAGAGCAAGGCTTGGAGCGAGAGCAAGTCCCGAGGACTGCACAAACTCCCTGACATCACGAGACAAGGTAGGCCACCAAAAGGACCGACCAACCAAGTCCCTGGTACCAAAAATTCCGGGATGACCGGCCAACGCGGAACAATGAATCTCAGACATTACACTCTTTTTCCACTGGTCCGGGACAAACAATTTCCCAACAGGGCAGCGCTCGGGCTTATCTTCCTGGCACCCCTCCAGAGCCAGTCTCAAATTGGGCGAGATGGCGGAAAGAACTACACCCTCTTTCAAAATAACAGAAGGATCAGATAACTCAGGAGAGTCCGCCAGGAAACTCCTCGAGAGGGCATCCGCCTTAACATTTTTAGTGCCAGGAAGAAATGAAACCACAAAATTAAAACGTGTGAAAAACAAGGCCCACCTGGCCTGTCTAGGATTAAGTCGCTTGAATCATCAGAAAAGAAAAAGAAGCTATTTTGACCATAAAATATAAATTTATTAATGAATCAATTAAAAATTTCATACAGAAATATTTAAAAAGGAGGAAACCAAGTGCAAAAAAGAAGCAAACACTGGAGGACAATAACTATGCTAGTACAAAAGAATTATCATGGAAATTAAATCAAAAAAACAAAAGTCAAAGGAATAAACGTATATATATGTAAGTATATCTCATGACCATAAAGTGCAAAAAAATAATGCAAAAAATAAGGAGAACCATCCAGTTCTGTGCGGGCGCGCTCCCGCTCACTCCCCCCCTTCTGCCGTCACTATGACGACGCGTCTGTTGTGGTGCGTCCACCTCCCCACAGCCTTGACGCGTCAGGCTGGGGAGGAGGGATGTGTCACGTGACGCAGGTTCAGCCTGACGTCAGATGGATCATGTGGGCGGAAGCGCCATTATACCGCTGTCACCAATGATTCCCAGACCCTTATATAAACCCATGTGTTAGGAGTAACAGTACACGCACGCTCCCTAAGAAGAAGCATAACGCGAAACGCGCGTTGGGGTGCCATAGCACACTGGAGGTAATCATGTCTTTATTATTTTTCTAGTTTGTCTCTTCACCTTTGCATTTATTACCAATAGCACCTTTTTCTGATATGCATTGAGCTGGATATGGCTTTGCCTTGTGCCTTTGTTGCATGTTTTGCATTTCTATAGCAGTACACCTTCTTATGCGGATAGAGGACACTTAGTCATATTCAACAATAGATTTCAAGTAATACCAGGTGTTTTGGAAGTAGGTCTCCAGCTCCTTATTTTTTGCATTATTTTTTTGATTATTTTTTTGCATTATTTTTTTGCACTTTATGGTCATGAGATATACTTACATATATATACGTTTATTCCTTTGACTTTTGTTTTTTTTATTTAATTTCCATGATACATTCTTTTGTACTAGCATAGTTATTGTCCTCCAGTGTTTGCTTCTTTTTTGCACTTGGTTTCCTCCTTTTTAAATATTTCTGTATGAAATTTTTAATTGATTCATTAATAAATTTATATTTTATGGTCAAAATAGCTTCTTTTTCTTTTCTGATGATTTGTGCGTTAGAGTAGCTATTATAGGCAAGTTTTTTTTTGTGTTGGATTAAGTCGCTTGGCAGATTCCAGATAAACTAGATTCTTATGGTCAGTAAGGACCACCACCTGATGTTTGGCTCCCTCCAGCCAATGTCTCCACTCTTCAAAAGCCCACTTCATGGCTAATAACTCCCTATACCCACGTCATAATTACGTTCAGTGGGAGAAAATTTTCGAGAGAAAAAGGCACAAGGGTTACTTTTAGAGGTCTCTGGATCTCTTTGGGACAAAACGGCACCTGCCCCAATTTCAGAGGCATCAACCTCCACCTGAAATGGTAGAGAAACATCAGGCTGCCGTAGAACAGGGGCAGAAGTGAATCTCTGCTTAAGTTCCTGAAATGCAGAGACTGCCTCAGGAGGCCAATTCACCACATCAGAACCCTTCTTGGTCAAATCAGTTAATGGTTTAACAATAACAGAGAAATTACCAATAAATTTACGATAAAAATTGGCAAAACCCAAGAATCTTTGAAGAGCCTTTAAAGAAGTAGGTTGGACCCAATTCACAGATAGCCTGAACTTTGACCGGGTCCATTTCAATAACAGATGGGGACAAAATGAAACCCAGAAATGAGATCCTCTGAACGCCAAAAAGACACTTTGATTCCTTCACATACAGAGCATTCTCTCTCAAAATCTGGAACACAGTCCGAACATGTTTTACATGAGAGTCCCAGTCATTGGAAAAAATCAAGATATCATCCAAATAAACAATCAGAAATTTATCCACAAAATCCCTGAAAATGTCATTCATGAAGGACTGGAAGACAGAAGGAGCATTAGTGAGCCCAAAGGGCATCACAAGGTACTCAAAATGCCCTTCAGGGGTATTAAATGCCGTCTTCCATTCATCCCCGTGCTTAATGCGAATAAGGTTATATGCCCCCCTGAGGTCAAGCTTGGTAAACCAAGTAGCGTTTTTCACCCTGGAAAACAGATCAGAGATCAAGGGTAACGGATATTGATATTTCACAGTAATATTGTTCAAGAGACGATAATCAATACACGGCCTTAATGAACCATCCTTTTTGGCCATAAAGAAAAAACCGGCACCTAAGGGTGAAGAGGATGGTCTGATATGACCCTTCTCCATTGACTCCTTGATATAAGACCGCATAGCGTCATGTTCAGGTACAGACAAGTTAAAAAGGCGACCTTTAGGGAATTTACTACCAGGCACTAATTCAATAGCGCAGTCATAGCTCCTATGGGGAGGTAAGGATGCAGATTTACTTTCGCTAAACACATCAGAAAAATCAATCAAAAAGTCAGGAACATCCTGAGCCTGGGGGAGGCAGAAAAAACAGAAGTGTTGGTATTAACACATTGACAGCCCCAACTGGTAACAGACACAGATTTCCAATCCAAAACAGGATTATGAGACTGTAACCAAGGGAAACCCAGTACGATAATGTCATGCAGATTATACAGAACCAAAAATTTGCAACTCTCCTGATGATCAGGTTCTACCCTCATTATCACCTGAGTAGAGAACTGAGGTTTATTCTCAGCCAAAGGGGTAGAATCGATCCCCAGTAGAGGAATAGACTTCCGTAGGGGTATCAAGGGAAACCCACAACGTTTAGCAAAATCAAAATCCATCAGGTTAATAGCTGCTCCAGAATCAACAAAAGCCTAGCAGAAAATGAGGACAGAGAGCATATCAGGGTAACAGTTAACAAAAACTTAGTCTGAACACTACCCAAGACAACTGAGCGAGCAAAACGTCTTCCCCGCTTAGGGCAGACAGAAATAGCATGAGAGGCATCACCACAGTAGAAACATAACCCATTGCGCTTTCGAAATTCATGACGCTGTGCCCCAGAAACCACTCTATCACACTGCATGGATTCAGAAGCAGGTTCACAAGGCAACATTATTCCACGCATACCTTTCCGCTCACGCAAACGTCTGTCAATTTGAATCGCTAATGACATAGAATCATTGAGACCAGAGGGAACAGGGAATCCCACCATAACATCCTTTACATTATCTGACAGTCCCTTCCGAAAAAGAGCTGCCAAAGCGTCGTCATTCCATTTGGTCAGGACTGCCCACCTACGGAATCTCTGACAGTATAACTCAGCGTCCTCAAGCCCCTGACTTAATGCCAACAAAGTTTTTTCAGCTTGATCAGTGACATTAGGCTCATCGTACAATAACCCCAAAGCCTGAAAAAACGCATCAACATCACTCAAAACAGGATCCCCAGGTGTCAGGGAAAAAGCCCAATCCTGAGGGTCGCCGCGCAGGAGAAAGATGACAATTTGAACCTGCTGCGCTGCGTTCCCTGAGGACTTAGATTTTAAGGCAAAAAACAATTTACAGTTATTTTTGAAATTCAGAAACTTAGCTCGATCCCCTAAAAACAAATCTGGCATGGGAATCCTAGGTTCCACAACAGGCAACCTAGCAAGATAGGTAGCAATACTCCGAACTTCAGTGGCAAGCTGATCCACATGGCCAGACAACTGTGCAAACTCCATTGAGAAAAAAAAAAAATATCCTCCTCAGCACCCAGAGACACAGAGGGAAAAAAAAAAATGCAACAAACAGAAAAAAAAAATCTCTGACAACTCTGACAACTTTTTTCTTTCACAATATTTTTCCCTTCTGTGAGTACCATATAATTTTCAGTTTAGGCCGGTGATACTGTTATGATTTGGTAACTGAGGAGAGCAGGCAAAAAAGGAAATACACCAGAGCAGTTGGAAACTATGAGATTGCAGTACCCTGACTAACCACCACAACTAGAGGCAGCCGTGGAGCGTTCCTACGTTGGTCCTAGACGCCTCGTCACAGCCTGAGAAACTAACTACACCTAAAGATAGAAAGAGGAAAGCTATCTGCCCCGGAGCAGATCCCCAAAGAACATAGAAAGCCCCCAAACATGTAATGGCGGTTAGACAAGAAGAAATACTGACACAGACAGAAAATAGTATGAGCAAACGTTGGGGCCCAAACTTACTAAATAGAAAAGGATAGGAAGGGCACTTACTGCAATCCCAAAAAACCCTGAAAAGCACCAACTCTACTAATTTCAAAAACACCTGAGATCACACGACCTCTACCACCTAAAATAGTTCTCTGGTGTAACCAAAAACAAAACAGCACCCACTGAAAAAAATGGAAAAAGCAAATGTACAAACAACAGTGGCTGAACTGAACTGAGAGGCAAAAGCCCCCAGAGGGGACCGTGAAGGCCCCCACAGAAGTGCAGGACAAAATGCAAAAATCAAGCACAAAACAAAAAGAAGAAAATGTCTTATCTGTTAGCAGGAGATTCAGACACGACACAGCAGGCTACCAAGGAAACAGGAATCAAGGATTGAGACCAGAACAATTGATCACCGGCAACCCTGATGGGAAGGTGACTCCCTTATATAAGACCAGTCAGTAACACCTGATTCCCAATCCTAACAATATTCACTGGACAGTCCAGTACCGTTTGTAACCACCAGAGGGAGCTTCTGATCAGAACTCATTTCCAGCCTATTCACAACATAGCACAGCACTTTGGGAGCTTCCCTAGTCCCCAAAAACATCACCACTAACCAGTAAGCAAGAGTCTTATTTTTCAACCCCGTAGGTCCACGTCCTTTTCACCTCAGGGAAGCTAATTATGTGACTATGGCTGTTACTTAGCTTCTCTGCTTGCCGATGCCTTGGAACTACCACATGGCGCACTCTCTCTTCATCCGCTTTCCTTCTCAGCACTACTCCATCATTTGACTGCCAGATAACTCTGTACCATCCCGCTAGGCTTCCTGACCCAGATCCCATCTCCGGAGAATCACTCACTCCGTCTAACATTCTTCTGTGATTTCTACTCTGGATCATGTTACCCATTGCCTCTGTCTCTGCTCACTTCAAAGACACCCACTTCATGCAGTTCTTCTTAGTCAGACCGTAGATCTCCTGCTGCAGGCTAGGTCCTGTCTGACTCACGAGAGGAACTTCTCTGCTGTTTCTTCACTTTAGTCCTTCCAACTCTGGGCTAGTCCGAACTATTAGAGTGAACATAAATTTCCTTTAAAAACACAATTTTAATGATAACTGCTTAAAAAAACACCTAACCCAATGTAGTTGGTTATAGATAAACCTACTTAATATAAAATCAATAACCAAACCATATACTTCCTGCTCAAACCCTACAATAGACCTCACCTTTCTCCTTCCTTGCTGTGGAGGTTGACACCCTAAGAAACGATTGTTTGGCGCCCCCACTCAACGTGGACTATCCCTCCCTTCCCTGATAATTCCCTATTAACATAGGTGGGAAAACAATATAGTGAAGGATAGGAATGAGAAGGATAGACCCTTATAAATTATATACACATTGGTCTGTAGGTCTGGCAGCAAAGCAACAAATGAATTCAGTCATGCATATATATACTGTCATATTGATAAGACCCCACGGCCTTGCAGTAAAAATACATTGATTGGTAATCACTTAGCAAGAGCCATATGTTAACCCTCACTGCCACAGCAGCACACTCTTATTAGAGCCCAAACCAGATATAATAACAATAACCGGGTTATATCATATCAACACATGGCAATCATAACAATAGTGAGGGACCTACAGACCAATGTGTATATAATTTATAAGGGTCTATCCTTCTCATTCCTATCCTTCACTATATTGTTTTCCCACCTATGTTAATAGGGAATTATCAGGGAAGGAGGGATAGTCCACGGTGAGTGGGGCGCCAAATAATCGTTTCTTAGGGTGCCAACCTCCACAGCAAGGAAGGAGAAAGGTGAGGTCTATTGTAGGGTTTGAGCTGGAAGTATATGGTCTGTTTATTGATTTTATATTAAGTAGGTTTATCTATAACCAACTACACTGGGTTAGGTGTTTTTTAAGCAGTTATCATTAAAATTGTGTTTTTTTTAAAGGAAATTTATGTTCACTCTATGATACACTTTCCTTAAGAATTTGTTTAAGTGAGTCTAGTCCCAACTATTAACCATATCTCTCCATATTAATTTCCTGCTGCTGGGCAGAAAGCAACCTCATCTCATAGCAAGGCAAATCATGGAACACACAAACATCATAACTAGTGATGAGCGAATTTATTTGGAAAACGAAGGCCAAACATAAATTCTGTACAAATATGGCACCTTCAGATTCGTGATCAAAAACACGAGCAAAATTTTGTAAGATCAGAAAAAATCTGTAACATTCTATAAAAGTGCGTGAAAAAAATTTGCGTTGCCACAAAAGTATTTTCAGCATTATAGCAACGATGATGATGATGGTGTATCATGAGCATTTGGCACGTGTTTGATGAGGGGAGGGGGTTTGCAGAGCTCAGAGGCGCAGCTTTCTTGTAAACAGTCATTTTTTTCCCCTAAATGTAAAACAGCCTGCTGTATCCCACCTTATCATTTTGTGCTATGGTAATATGAAAGTGTCTGCAGACCTAAGGCACATTAAAAATAAATTATAATTTTTCAGTTGCAAAAAGTTAGACAACCCGCCGTATCACACTTTGTCATTTTGTTGGATTAAAATTAAGCTGTAGAGGCCTGATCCAAATGCCACCAAAAAATCCTTCTGTTCCTAATGTCATACAGTAGGGGACCTGACTTTCAAATAGTTTGTAGCATCTAGTGCAGTGATGGCGAACCTTGACACTCCAGCTGTTGGAGAACTACAACTCCCAGCATGCCTCAACTGCTGCAGGTTGCAAGGGCATGCTGGGAGTTGTAGTTTTACAACAGCTGGAGTGCCAAGGTTAGCCATCAATGATCTAGTGTGTTATAGAGGCCTGATACAGAGGCCACAAAAAATTCTTCTGTTCCTAGTGTCAAACAGTAGGGGGCATTACTTTCAATAGTTTGCAGCACCTAGTGTGTTATAGAGGCCTGATAAGAAGTCACAAAAAAATTCTGCTCCTAGTCACATACAGTAGGGGACCTGACTTTCAAATAGTTTGCAGCATCTAGTGTGTTATAGAGGCCTCATCCAGAGGCCACAAAAAAAATAATATTGCACGCCACACTTTTCAGTTTTTGGATTTCCACAAAAATTTTAAATAACCGATAAATTTCCTTCAACTTCACAATTGTGTCCCACTTGTTGTTGATTCTTCACCAAAAATTTACATTTGATATCTTTACGTTTGAAGCATGATATGTGAAAAAAGGTTGAAAAGTTCCAGGGGGCCGAATACTTTCGCAAGGCACTGTATATCTCTGTGGAGGGGTAGTGGTCCTGCTGCGATTAAAAACACCTGTGGCTAAGAGGCGGAGTGCTCAGTCAGAAGGCTAATGAATGCAAATTTAAAAAAACTGACCGTCACATCCAAAACATAAACTAAGTGTGAACAGATGCTTAACCTAGAGTCACCAACTCATATACACTCAAGCAAAAAAGGCAGCACTCTGTAGCGCCATATCATGCAAATATGAAATATGAAAAATGAATGCATTACTGTATTAGAAATATGAAAATTTGATACAGCTTAGTGCATAAATTGGCCAATTCATGTGTATCTGAAGCCACGTTAAGGCGTTTCTCATTTTCCAGGACCTAAACCTAATGCCAATGCTCTCTTAGAATAAAGTCTTCATCTGTATGGGAATCTTCCCCTGATGAAGCTGCAGGTGGCAGCGATACGCGTGGGGTTTCCCACATCTTTATGGTCCTGGGACTTTTGCCCTTTTACACGACTTCCCTGACGTTCTGACATGGACTGTTCAGCTTGGTAACTTTAATTCCTTGATGCAGTCCCTTTTTGCATTTTATTTCATGCTCCACTCGTAGGGACACAATACACTTTTAGGGATATTTATTTATATTTCCCTACAGCACCACATAAGTCCTTGTACATATTTTTTTCAGGGCTCCCTTCTTTTCTGCAGCCTCCTGGGACGCCTGGGCTGGCATGGTATTTATGTATATTTAATGATTATATATACTCCATTCATTTACATCTAGGGATGCTATCTTGATATACAGTATACATATAATTATCACGTGGTGTAATATCTGGATACTTTGCTTACTATGGGACCATTTGATGTGTGTTGTCTTTTTTAAATGGTTTTATTGACGGTCTTTTTGTCCACTAATAAAATTTATATACTTTCACATATATTCATGTTATTTTTCTATTTGGATGTGCGCCCCTTGTGCATGGTTCTTTCTCTTTTTCTCCCAGTCATATTTGCCATGCATTGTGCAGCACTCCCGTCTACATCGGTTTATGTTGAATATGCCCTTCAGTAGTGCCCCCTTTTCTCTTTTCTTACCTCTAAGGTGAATCCTCTCTAAGACTAAAATCTATATCTTTGTGGAGAGGTAGTGGCCCTGCTGCGATTAAAAACACCTGAGGCTAAGAGGCGGAGTGCTCAGTCAGAAGGCTAATGAATAGAAATTATAAAAAAAAACTGACCATCACATCCAAAACATAAACTAAGAGTGAACAGGTTATCGAAGATGCAAGATCCGAGGAACAAATGGAGGAGGAAGAGGTGATGGGCGTGCAACTATCAGATGAAGAGGATAATCCTTCTCTCTCTGTTGTTCATGGTTGGCTGGAGGGGACAGAGGAAACAAGCCTCATTGTTACACAGCCACCAACACAGCATTGGCTTGGACCTCATGGTAGAACCCGACATATGAGTGCCTTCTTGCTGCACCATCTGCAACATGATCCCGTATAGTTATGATTAGAAATAGTGCTGACTACTGGGTTGCCACTCTGTTAGATCCACGTTATAAAACCAAATTTTGCCAGATGCTTCCTTCCCTGGAAAGGGACCCGCGAATGCTGGAGTATCGAAACTAGCTTTTACTCAACCTTAAGAGAGCTTTTCCCCAAGACAGCAGTGAAGCACACAGTTCGCATTGCAGCTCTAGATTTCCAACCTCCGGCACATCAATTTGTCAAAACTAAAACATTAGCAGCAGCAGCAGTGGTTGAAGTGGAAGAAGCAATTTCTGTGAGTCCTTTGCCACTCTTTTTAGACCAGCTCGTGCACCAGCACAACAGAGTCCAAGTCTTACATATGGCAAACAAATGGAGAGGATGGTGCAGGAGTATCTAGCACTGAACATCAGTACTATCAGGGAGGGTTTGGACCCTTTCACATTTTGGTCTTCCAAAATTCATAAGTGGCCTGACCTCGCCTCACACGCCACTCAGACTAAGTGATATTGCATTTTTTAGTGTGATGCATTCATGTCACATAACTGCACTTTGTGATATCTTTAGTGTGGCTTCTGTACCTGCTGTGGCTGCTGCTGCCGAAGTTAACACAAATTTGTGGAAATGTGAACAGTCATAGTTAACCTACTTCTGCTGGGTTAGCTGTAGTGGAAGACATATTGGTCCCAATTATACTATTTCTATTCTCGTGACAGTTATTTCACTTCAGTGGTGTCAGGCCCTCATTTGTTAAAATGTGAAAAATGCAGGCTGGATGTCTATTTGCTGGATTGGATGTAGTGGAAGACCTGTTCCTATTATACTATCTATACTGTGATGAAATTCATGCCACTTTTGTGGTGTCTGCCAGTAATTTTTGGAAATGTAAACACTCCTGGTTGGGTGTCCAGCAGCTGGATTGGGTGTAGTGGAAGACCTGTCTTTCCCTATTATACTATTTCTGCTCTCGTGAAATTGATGCCACTTCTGTGGTGTAAGGCCCTCATATGTTTAAATGTGAACACTTCTGGTTGGGTGTCCATCTGCTGGATTGGGTGTAATTGAAGACCCACCAGTCCATATTATACTATTTCTACAGTGGTGAAATTGATGCTACTTTGGTGGTGTCTACAAATAATTTTTGGAAATGTGAAGACTCCTGGTTGGGTGTCCATCTGCTGTATTGGGTGTAGTGGAAGACCTGTCGGTCCCTATTTTACTGTGGTGAAATTGATGCCACTTTGTTGGTGTCTGCCAGTAGTTTTTGTAAATGTGAACACTCATGGTTGGGTCTCCATCATGCGTGTTGCCTGTAGCAGTAGGCCTCTGAGACTGTCAGGCCTCCACTTCTTTGGCCTCAACTACCCATGTTACTAGCCTTAGATTTTTCTGACAATGGTAATCTATTAAATTTATGATATTTGTGCCATCTGAGTGTGGCGGAGTATGAAAGCAGGTTGCATTTGGTATCAGGGGTCTCAGCACAGAATGCCTACACCGATCCCTCACCCACCTCGTCTTACTGTAATGTTCAATTGAAAGCTGTAATTGCTGTCCCAGACTCCGCTACCTCATGCCTGGCTGATTGCTGCAGTGCCATGCTACAATTAGTACTGTGGGTGAATTGAAGCCACTTTCCTGGTGGCTGCCCTTAATTTGATGTGTTTTGGCAGCATTTTGGGCCGTTATAAGGTGTTGTGCATGCATTTGTTTTTGCCTCCCATTGACATGAATGGCATTCGGTTATGTTTAGTGAATATTCGACTAATTAATCGGTAAATATTGCAAATTCGGCGATTGTGATCCGAACCGAACATTGAAATATTCGCTCATCTCTAATCATAACGCATTATAGCAGCACATGCCTTCAAAGGGAAACGTGGGCAACACTTCCATCTTACAACACTATGAAGAGGCACTTCAATAGGCAACATCACAGAAAGCCCTACTCTTGGAATTATGTTGTGGAATTACAGGGCCTTGCGAAAGTATTCGGCCCCCTGGAACTTTTCAACCTTTTCCCACATATCATGCTTCAAACATAAAGATACCAAATGTAAATTTTTGGTGAAGAATCAACAACAAGTGGGACACAATTGTGAAGTTGAACGAAATTTATTGGTTATTTAAAATTTTTGTGGAAATACAAAAACTGAAGAGTGGGGCGTGCAATATTATTCGGCCCCTTTAACTTAATACTTTGTTGCACCATCTTTTGCTGCGATTACAGCTGCAAGTCCCTTGGGGTATGTCTCTATCAGTTTTGTACATCGAGAGACTGAAATTCTTGCCCATTCTTCCTTGGCAAATAGCTCGAGCTCAGTGAGGTTGGATGGAGATCGTTTGTGAACAGCAGTTTTCAGCTCTTTCCACAGATTCTCGATTGGATTCGGGTCTAGACTTTGACTTGGCCATTCTAACACCTGGATACATTTATTTGTGAACCATTCCATTGTAGATTTTGCTTTATGTTTGGGATCATTGTCTTGTTGGAAGACTAATCTCCGTCCCAGTCTCAGGTCTTTTGCAGACTCCAACAGGTATTCTTCAAGAATGGTTCTGTAGTTGGCTCCATCCATCTTCCCATCAATTTTAACCATCTTCCCTGTCCCTGCTGAAGAAAAGCAGGCCCAAACCATGATGCTGCCACCACCATGTTTGCCAGTGGGGATTGTGTGTTCAGGTGATGAGCTGTGTTGCCTTTACGCCAAACATATCGTTTGGCATTGTTGACAAAAAGTTCCATTTTGGTTTCATCTGACCAGAGCACCTTCTTCCACATGTTTGGTGTGTCTTCCAGGTGGCTTGTTGCAAACTTTAAACAACACTTTTTATGGATATCTTTGAGAAATGGCTTTCTGCTTGCCACTCTTCCATAAAGGCCAGATTTGTGCAGTGTACGACTGATTGTTGTCCTATGGACAGACTGTCCCACCTCAGCTGAAGATCTCTGCAGTTCATCCAAATTGATCATGGGCCTCTTGGCTGCATCTCTGATCAGTCTTCTCCTTGTTTGAGATGAAAGTTTAGAGGGACGGCCGGGTCTTGGTAGATTTGCAGTGGTATGATACTCCTTCCATTTCAATATGATCACTTGCACAGTGCTACTTGGGATGTTTAAAGTTTTGGAAATCATTTTGTATCCAAATCTGGCTTTAAACTTCTCCACAACAGTGTCACAGACCTGCCTGTTGTGTTCCTTGGTCTTCATGATGCTCTCTGTGCTTCAAACAGAACCCTGAAACTGTCACAGAGCAGGTGCATTTATACGGAGACTTGATTACACAAAGGTGGATTATATTTATCATCAGTAGTCATTTAGGACAACATTGAATCATTCAGAGATCCACAATGAACTTCTGGAGTGAGTTTGCTGCACTGAAAGTAAAGGGGCCGAATAATATTGCGCGCCCCACTTTTCAGTTTTTGTATTTCCACAAAATTTTTAAATAACCAATAAATTTCCTTCAACTTCATAATTGTGTTCCACTTGTTGATTCTTCACCAAAAATTTACATTTGGCATCTTTATGTTTGAAGCATGATATGTGGGAAAGGGTTGAAAAGTTCCAGTGGGCCAAATCCTTTCGCAAGGCACTGTATGTTGTGGATCTCCTCCAGTCTTCATTCCAGGTACACTAACAGTTCAGCATTACGTTGACCTAGTTTTTGAAACAGTGGTACGTCCATTTCTCCAAAGTGTCTTTGAAGCTATTTTTCAACATGAGGCCAGGTTGCATGTTGATCGTGCTACTGTGGGCAGCTTGCATGGCTTAAACATGCTACCATGGCCTTCAGCATCTCAGGACTCGTGTATCATTGGGCATATCTGGGACATCATTGTTTGGCAAGTGCAAATTGATCTGCGAGTAGCAGATACTAATAATTTGTGTGCCCAAGTGCATTTAGCGTGGCTGACCATTCCTCAGAAAACCATTCATAACCTCATTGATAGCACACGAAGATGTGTAAGGGCTTTTTTTCTGTGCTTTAAAATCATAGTCGATGCTGAATAAATGGAGATGTTTTGAAAATTTTCATGTACATATCATTAACATGTCTATGGATCCTGTAATTCAAAGCACAAGTTAATCAGTTCACCAATTCCACTTATATGTTGGAAGTTCCTGGATCAAATGTCTTTGGCACATGGACCGAGAAGCAGGGCTAGTTTCCAAGGAAGACAATAGGATAAAAGTGAGCTAGTCCAGCACTCCTCTATTATGCTATTGTGATCATACGATTTTCATAATTTCTTGCCATTTCCTTCTTGGTGTTGCAATTTCAATGTTGAGAAGTGTATTTATTAATAATGCAATTAAAAATTCAAAAGGATTCCATAACTAGAGAATACTTTTCCTTTATTCATCTATTTCTCAGTAAACAAGGCATGTGTAAAAATGTATAAAAAGTTAACAAATACTGGATGACGTGTAGATTACCATAAAATCTATGGCAATCTACATTTGGTATAGTAGAATTGGGGGAGTGTGCTGTATAGCCTTCACAAAACACGGGGTATAATACATTGGGGATGGCCATGGCATAGTTACCGTATATACCCATGTATAAGCCGAGATTTGCAGCCCATTTTTTAGGGCTGAAAGTCCCCCTCTCTGCTTATACGTGGGTCATATACGGGGGGGGAGGAGCGGGGGTGTCGGATCATACTCACCCCTCCACCGGCGCGGTCTCTGCAGCCCCCTGCTTCTCCCACGATCTCCGGCTCCTTCCTGCAGCGGTCACATGGCACCGCTCATTAAAGTCATGAATATGCACATATTCATGACTTTAATGAGTGGTACCACGTGACCGCTGCAGGACTGAAGCACTGTGGAGAGCGCCGGGAGAAGAGGAGAGGCTGCAGAGAGTGACGCGCCGGCGGAGGGGTGAGTATAGCGATATTTACCTGTCCCTCGGTCCTTCTGCACACTGCGTCCTCGTCCGACTCCTCTGGCTGTGAATGATCAGGCAGAGGGTGCGATGACGTCCTTAGTGCGCGCCCCCCCCCTGCCAGATCATTCACAGCCAGAGGAGTCAGACCGAGGGAGCAGCGCAGCGGTGAAACGGGACAGGTAAATATCTCAGGTGCCGGGGTCCTGAGCAAGCGGTGACACCGGCACCTGTCCCCCATAGCGCGCCACTGTCACCGCCTGCTCAGGACACCGGCACCTGGCCCCCAGCGACGAGAGGTGAGTATGTCATTTTTTTTTTTGCAGCAGCATATGAGGCCTATACTATGGGGCATATGGGGCATAATTGTGCAGCATATGGGGGCATAATATGGAGCATAAGCTGTGGAACATATGGGGCATAATCTGGAGCATATGGGGGCATAATCTGTGTAACATATGGGGGCATAATATGGAGCATATGGGGGCATAATCTGTGGAACATATGGGGCATAATCTGGAGCATATGGGGGCATAATCTGTGGAACATATGGGGCATAATCTGGAGCATATGGGAGCATAATCTGTGGAACATATGGGGCATAATCTGGAGCATATGGGGGCATAATCTGTGATCATACGGGGCATAATCTGTGGATTATATGGGGCATAATCTGGAGCATATGGGGGCATAATCTCTGAAGCATATTGGGCATAATCTGGAGCATATGGAGGCATAATCTGTGGAGCATATTGGGCATAATCTGTGCAGCATATGGGGGCATAATCTGTGGAGCATCATATGGGGGCATAATCATTTTTCACCCTAGGCTTATACACGAGTCAATAAGTTTTCCCAGTTTTTTGTGGCAAAATTAGGGGGGTCGGCTTATACACGGGTCGGTTATACATGAGTATATACGGTACATGGAAAATAATGCCTATTCTAAAAATCACATTACAAATGCATTATATGTTAATGTGGAGTCTAAATAAATATTAATTTGCATAACAGTAAAATCCAACATATTTTCACAACTTGTGTGACACGTTCAGCTTAGGACTTAAAAATCGGTTTGTCACACACATGAATCTGTAGCTACATATATGTATTCTTAAAAAGATGAATTTGGCACTCCAAATTGATGCAAAAAATGATACGTTTTATTCTGCAGATTATCCACTGTCTAAAAATTTTCCACTGTTTACAATATTTAATGTTTTGGCCAATTATGGCCTTCTTCAGAATAGTTTATTGCTCAGTAGGAAGAATATGGCTGTGGAGACAAAGATACTTTAAGGCCGGAGTCACACACAACGTATGAAAATACGGTCCATTTTTCACGGACCAGAATCAGACAAATGTTTCATGAACAGTGATCCGTTTGTCATCCGATTG
Source organism: Oophaga sylvatica (assembly GCA_033576555.1). Lineage (NCBI taxonomy): Eukaryota > Metazoa > Chordata > Amphibia > Anura > Dendrobatidae > Oophaga > Oophaga sylvatica. The sequence continues at coordinate 550,436,704 of JARQOD010000001.1, read as the reverse complement.
TAATGCGAAGAAGCGATTTTCTTGCATCTAATCATCCATGTGACATCCATCTTGCGTATGGCGAGATTTTCTCTCCGGCTTGCAAAACGGACTTATAATGGATCCCAGTTACAGGTTTTAAAACACAAACAAAATAATAGATATATACATATATATATATATATATATATATATATATATATATATACTGTGGTGTAATGAACCCTGATGTAGCTAGGGGGCACTGTGTATGGCCCTCGGGATATGCATGGAGGCATGTGATGGATGGACGGTATGTATCGCAGAGGTGGGTGGCCCTGTGATGGAAGCCTGGATATGTTTTGGTTCAGCAGATCTACTATACAGTTAGGTCCATAAATATTTGGACAGAGACAACATTTATCTAATTTTGGTTCTAGACATTACCACAATGAATTTGAAACAAATCAGATGCAGTTGAAGTTCAGACTTTCAGCTTTCATTTGAGGGTATCCACATTAAAATTGGATGAAGGGTTTAGGAGTTTCAGCTCCATGTACCACCCTGTTTTTAAAGGGACCAAAAGTAATTGGACAAATGACTCCAAGGCTATTTCATGGACAGGTGTGGGCAATCCCTTTGTTATGTCATTCTCAATTAAGCAGATGAAAGGGCCGGAGTTGATTTGAGGTGTGGTGTTTGCATTTGGAAAGTTTTGCTGTGAAGGAAACATGTGGTCACAGGAGCTCTCCATGCAGGTGAAACAAGCCATCCTTAAGCTGCAAGAACAGAAAAAAAAACATCCAAGAAATTGCTACAACATTAGAAGTGGCAAAATCTACAATTTGGTACATCCTGAGAAAGAAAGAAAGCACTGGTGAACTCATCAATCCAAAAAGACCTGGGAGCCCACGGAAGACAACAGTGGTGGATGATCGCCGCATACTTTCTTTGGTGAAGAAGAACCCGTTCACAACATCAACTGAAGTCCAGAACACTCTCAGTGAAGTAGGTGTATCTGTCTCTAAGTCAACAGTAAAGAGAAGACTCCATGAAAGTAAATACAAAGGGTTCACATCTAGATGCAAACCATTCATCAATTCCAAAAATAGACAGGCCAGAGTTAAATTTGCTGAAAAACACCTCCAGAAGCCAGCTCAGTTCTGGAAAAGTATTCTATGGACAGATGAGACAAAGATCAACCTGTACCAGAATGATGGGAAGCCAAAAGTTTGGAGAAGAAAGGGAACGGCACATGATCCAAGGCACACCACATCCTCTATAAAACATGGTGGAGGCAACGTGATGACATGGGCATGCATGGCTTTCAATGGCACTGGGTCACTTGTGTTTATTGATGACATAACAGCAGACAAGAGTAGCCGGATGAATTCTGAAGTGTACCGGGATATACTTTCAGCCCAGATTCAGCCAAATGCTGCAAACTTGATTGGACGGCGCTTCATAGTACAGATGGATAATGACCCCAAGCATACAGCCACAGCTACACAGGAGTTCATGAGTGCAAAAAAGTGGAACATTTTTCAATGGCCAAGTCAATCACCAGATCTTAACCCAATTGAGCATGCATTTCACTTGCTCAAATCCAGACTTAAGAGGGAAAGACCCACAAACAAGCAAGACCTGAAGGCTGCGGCTGAAAGGCCTGGCAAAGCATTAAGAAGGAGGAAACCCAGCGTTTGGTGATGTCCATGGGTTCCAGACTTAAGGCAGTGATTGCCTCCAAAGGATTCGCCACAAAATTTTGAAAATAAAAATATTTTGTTTGGGTTATGTTTATTTGTCCAATTACTTTTGACCTCCTAAAATGTGGAGTGTTTGTAAAGAAATGTGTACAATTCCTACATTTTCTAATTTTTTGTTCAACCCTTCAAATTAAACGTTACAATCTGCACTTGAATTCTGTTGTAGAGGTTTCATTTCAAATCCAATGTGGTGGCATGCAGAGCCCAACTCGCGAAAATTGTGTCACTGTCCAAATATTTCTGGCCCTGACTGTATATTGGGAGGCTTCCAGGTGACTAGGAGAGCTGGGTGGGTCCAGTTACCTACAAACCCACCCAAGGGGTATGTGTTTGAATACCAGGGATAAAACCTGTATGTGGTTGTGTGTATCTGAAGGACCTGTGATGAGGTCATGATCAGGTGACCTAACCATGTGATCCTGACCTCACCTGTGGGCGGGGTTACGCCTATGTAACGAAGTGTGCTTGGCACCTGTGAGAGAGTGATGTGGGAGTCTGCCAGTGTGGACAGACTTCCATGTGGGACATTACAGAGAGGTCTCTGTGTCTGAAGAGTGTTGTGGGAGTCTGCCAGTGTGGACAGACTTCCATGCGTCCAGACGGGACATTACAGAGAGGTCTCTGTGTCTGAGGAGTGAGGCTCCAGTCAGGAGCTGAAGTACTGAAGATTTGCATTGCCTGTGACTGTGAGGTTTATGATGTAATAAACCTGATGATTTTTGGATAAGAAAAGTGTCTCCTGATTACCTCTGAAGCAGCCGAGTGAGTTGAAACCTTACAATTGGTGGATGGAATGCTGTCAGCGGCCTAAGTAGCACATGTTCCAGGACTGGGAATCAGGAATCAGAGGAGGAACGGACGGTCTGTGAAAACCGTGAGTGTGACCAGTGGTCACGAATAAACTGTGTTTGTGCTTATGTGGTGCCTCTGATATGAGGTATCTGAAGAAACTGTTAAGCAGTGGTGACAGACAGGAGTCTGTGTTATGTTGACCGGGGTCATTGAAAATGGAGAAAAAAAGCATGCTGAGAGGATACCTCAGAGGAGGTGTCCGGAAACCTGCGTGGCCAGCAGGTAACAGACAGGAGTCTGTGGTGTACTGACGGGTCAGTGAGAGATTGTTTTGTCCTTGTGGGATGCCTCTATGAAGAGGAGGTGTCCGGAAACCTGCGTGATCAACAGGTAACAGACAGGAGTCTGGTGTACTGACGGGTCAGTGAGAGATTGTTTTGTCATTGTGGGATGCCTCTATGAGAGAGGAGGTGTCCGGAAACCTCAGTGATCAACAGGTAACAGACAGGAGTCTGTGGTGTACTGACGGGTCAGTGAGAAACTGTTTTTTCCTTTGTGGGATGCCTCTATGAGAGAGGAGGTGTCCGGAAAATCTCTCTGGCCGAGAGTGTAACAGACAGGAGTCTGTGTTGTACTGACGGGTCAGTGAAAGACTGTTTTTTTTTCCTTTTGTGGGATGTCTCTGGGAGAGGAGGTGTCCGGAAAATCTCTCTGGCTGAGAGTGTGACAGACAGGAGTCTGTGTTGTGCTGACGGGTCAGTGAGAAACTGTTTTTTTTTCTGGAACACGTGTGAGGTGTTTGCTGTGGCTCGGAGGAGTCATGAAGGTGACAAGCGGCTGGCTGTGACTCGTGGGGTCACGAAGGTGACAAGCGGCAAGACAGCGCAGCGTGCAGAGACTTGTGGTAGCAGGAGCTACAGTGACTGTTGCAGCAAGAAGTTCTGCAGCAGCCGGTTCTGCAGTAACAGCCACAGCAGCTTAGGAGTAGCATCTGGGGGTGCTGGTTGTTGGTGGCTGCAACGGAAGCGGTGGCAGTACCAGCAGGAGCTGGTGTGGTAAAAAGGACAGTGTGAACCGAGGCACACAAACTCTTAAAGGGCCAGTACACGCCCTAAGTAAAAGACACTGTCTAAGGGTACTGTGTGGACTAGGGCCTGTAAGAGCCGTGGTGTGTTCCCCAGTGATGGGTGGTGTCCCTAAAAGGGGAGGAGTCCCAAAAGGGGGGCGGCAACCCAAAACAGGGATGGTTACCCAAAAGGGGGCGGAGTCCCAAAAGGGGCGGAAACCCAAATTGGGATTGTGGCCCGAAAGGGGGTGGAGTCTCAAAAGGGGGCGGAGTCCCAAAAGGGGGTGGTAACCCAAAGTGGGATTGTGGCCCAAAAGGGGGCGGAGTCCCAAAAGGGGGGGTAACCCAAAATTGGGATGGTGGCCCGAAAGGGGGCGGAGTCCCAAAAGGGGGTGGCAACCCAAAAGGGGATGGTGGCCCAAAAGTGGGTGGAGATTCCAAAAGGGTGTTATTCTGGTATACCACCCAACTTAGTGTACCCCTATGAGAGGAAGTGGGACTTCACGTTATTTGAAAAGGCATGGGAAATTGATAAAGTGTGTTGTTCAGAGGAGGGAGCCCCATCACAGCAGGTGGCTGTAGTGGTTCCTTGTCGTGTGATGTGTGAAAAGAAGGTAACACCTTATAGCGATAGTCCAGAGTTCCAGGTGACCGGGAGAAAGTGTGGGTCAGACCAACTCGGGGACTTGGACGTGACAAGATGTGTGACCGTGAGAAACGGTAGAGCTCCAGGAAAGGGGGCAGAGACCTGTCTAAGTGGGGACGTGCTGTTCCAGGACGACAGGGGGAGTGGGAGTGACTTCAATGCAGACTGTGACTCGACCGCAAGGGAAAGTGAGTGCAGTAAGCTGGAGCTCTCTGAGGTTACCGAGAGTCATGAGACAGTGGAAACTGCGGATATAGGAACGAGCGGAACTCTGGAGAGGCAGAGTGTGTGTAGGCAAGAGTGCCCAGCCGAAAATGTAATTAAAGAGGTGATGGTGCGACATATGCTGGCTAAAAGAGAGCAGGACCAGGAGATAGAGCTGTTTAAAGAAACAGTGAAAGAGACAGTCGAGCGAGAAAGGGTCCTGAGACAAATGATTGAGCACAAAGTGGAGGAGCTGGAGAAGGAAGTCTCTAAGCTCAGAGATCGTCTGTCAGCGTGTAAGAGTATGAACAAGGCTCTATGGAAAGAGACGGAGGTGCTCAGAGAGGCCCAAGAGAAACATCAGCAGGAGTGTCGCTGCTTGGCAGAAGAGCGAGATAAAGTTCTCCGAGAGCTCAAGATGGAGGAGGAGACTGGTGCCCAGCTCCAGAAATCTATGGAAGAAGAAATCCAGCAAGGGAAGTGCCATGCAGATGGGCACACAAGGGAGAGCGATGTCTTGGAAAACTGTACTAATGCTCAGGACGAGGAGGTCCAACAGTCTGTCCAAGAAGGTGACGGGTCGGGTTTCAAGTGTGTAATAGAGATACCCGAAGACCTGCGAGAAGTGTGTGCCAGTGAGGAGGTGCATGAGGCCTTTAGAAAGGCGGTAGAAGCATGTAGTGTGAACTGGGTGCCAGAGATGAAACAGTTAGTCATACTGTCGACTAAGGAAGTCACACAGAAGCGAGTGGCTGTCCTGAGAGACATGCATCTACAATGCCTCCGAACGAAACAGATGATCATGTGGAGGAATAAAGAAGCCGCTCGACGTTTGGAGCAAGCAAGAAAGGCTCAAAATCATCTTGGATTGGTGGAAGACATCATTCAAGTGCCCAGAGGTCTGGTGAAGAAAGTCATCGGAAGACTTGGGAAAGTGATGCAGGAGATGGTGAATAAGTCCGGTGTGACGAGAGTCAGGATTCCGGCTGATGACGAAGTCCAGGTCAGGGATGAGATGGGATGGTTCCATTCCTCGTTGTCGGATCCAGGGAGAGCCTTGGGAATATCCGGATGCTCCTGGAGTATCGTGTGTCATACTTGAGAGAAGTAGAGCAGCTACGACTGGAGAGGGAGCAGGTCAACAGAGAGCTGCAGGAAATGGAAAGAAGATGACCGCCACCTTCAATCCGTAGTGTTGAGAGGCGAAGAGCGCCTGATGGAAGAGGTAGAAATAGTGATGACTCAGTTAGCTCAGTGATGAGTGACCTAAGCAGGAGAACCTGTGGTGGACGAGCTGAAAAGGACTCAGACCAGACAGGACGTATGGGTGCAGGGGAATTGCGACGCCGTACTGACCGCTGGGGAGGCGGGTGGTCTGACAGAGGGCCCGATTTAGCCAGACGGTTTGACTGGCAGAGACGACCGAGAAGGATCTCTGGTCGGGTAACAAGTGTTCAACCCCACAAGTTTGAACAGAGGGGGGAGGTATGTGGTGTAATGACCCCTGATGCAGCTAGGGGGCACTGTGTATGGCCCTCGGGATATGCATGGAGGCATGTGATGGATGGACGGTATGTATCGCAGAGGTGGGTGGCCCTGTGATGGAAGCCTGGATATGTTTTGGTTCAGCAGATTTACTGCTGAGTTGTACTATATATTGGGAGGCTTCCAGGTGACTAGGAGAGCTGGGTGGGTCCAGTCACCTACAAACCCACCCAAGTGGTATGTGTTTGAATACCAGGGATAAAACCTGTATGTGGTTGTGTGTATCTGAAGGACCTGTGATGAGGTCATGATCAGGTGACCTAACCATGTGATCCTGACCTCACCTGTGGGCGGGGTTACGCCTATGTAACGAAGTGTGCTTGGCACCTGTGAGAGAGTGATGTGGGAGTCTGCCAGTGTGGACAGACTTCCATGTGGGACATTACAGAGAGGTCTCTGTGTCTGAAGAGTGTTGTGGGAGTCTGCCAGTGTGGACAGACTTCCATGCGTCCAGACGGGACATTACAGAGAGGTCTCTGTGTCTGAGGAGTGAGGCTCCAGTCAGGAGCTGAAGTACTGAAGATTTGCATTGCCTGTGACTGTGAGGTTTATGATGTAATAAACCTGATGATTTTTGGATAAGAAAAGTGTCTCCTGATTACCTCTGAAGCAGCCGAGTGAGTTGAAACCTTACAATACACACACACACACACATGTCATTGAGACACATACACATATATATTTATAGTTCATAGCGTTCTACATAGCATAATAACCGCTAAATCAATTGCAGGGAGTCAGCGCAGCCTCAGTGACTACCTCTGATGTCACTTAGGCTGCGCAGACTCCCCACTTGACCTGCAGTGAACTGACAGCATGGGAAAAAGTTCAGAAACTTTCCCACGCTAATCAGTTCATTCCCGGTCAGGCGGGGAGCCTGCGCAGACATGATTTCATTAATTCTACAGTGGTTTACAGCCGGGCCGGTAGCATTAGCACCGGTCCCTGTTGTAAACTAGTTAACCCCTTGTGATGGATTGCAGCGGGGGACCTGACTGAACGGTGGAGAGATATGGATATTGTTGGGGTTTTTTTTTTTTTTTTGTTACAGGAGAACAAGGGATTCAGTTGGATTGGCAGCATAATAAATTTGGTCAAAAACTTTGTGTAATTATTTCATTAAAAGAATTTTTAATTAATGTGTGTGTCTTTTTTAACCCTTTACTACTAAAGAATTACCGTAATAATGGATAGTTGTCTTATTGATATCTCTCCATTATTAACCCGGATTAATGTCACCTTTCATTAGCAAGGTGACAATAACCCCTTATTAACCCATGAGCCATCGCTAAAGGCAATGGGAATAGAGAGGCTAAGTGCCTGAAAAGGCGCATCTTATAGATGTGCCTTTTCTGGGGTGGCTAGGGCAGATGTTTGTAGCCAGGGGGGCCCAAAAACCATGGTCCCTCTCTAGGCTATTAATATCTGTCCTCAGTCACTGGCTTTCCCTCTCTGGTGGAGAAAATACCGCGGGAGCCCACGCATTTTTTGTCAACGAATTTACCCATTAATTTAACACCTACATGTCCCAAATTTTTCACACATACACTAATCTAATTATTAGTCAAAACCATATATTAAACAAAATGAAATGAAATGGTTTACTGTATCTAAACAATGTGTCATTTCATGTCAGGTTCTGTAATGATTTTAAAGAAGCCGGCAATTGATTTAGCGGCTATTATGCTATGTAGAACTCTATGAACTATAAATATATATATATATATGTGTCTCAATGACATGTATATTTATATATATATATATATATATATATACCTGTGTATTATATATATATATAGTATTCTATGTGTATATATCTATTCTTTCGATTCTTTATTAAACCTGTCAGTGTGATTTTACAGTATACCGCACTGATTTGCCGGCTTTTCTAAAGGACACCAGTGCGTTTTTCTCGCAAATCACACGTGTGGTCCATGTGTAATCCGTATTTTTCTTGCCCCCATAGACTTGCATTGGCGTTTTACGGGCGTAATACGGTGACAATCGCAGCATGCTGCGATTTTCTCAGCCCGTATAATACGGCAGAGAAAAAAAAAATCGGCTGATGGGAGCTGCCCCATAGATTACCATTGGACCGAGTGCTATGCGATTTTTTCTCGCATAGCACTCGTCCGTATTTCTCGCTAGTGTGACTCCGGCCTAAGGCATATAATTGTCCAATAAAGAGTATAATGGTCCAAGAACCAGTGGACCAACAGCGCCACTGTACTAGCATGGTAGTGCATTTCCCCAGCACCAATTTCTTGTTTTTGGACCATTATACTGTGCGTTAAGGTATCTTTGCCTCCACAGCCATATTCTTCCCACTGAGCTGTAAAGTATTCTGAAGAAGGCCATAATCTGCCGAAACGTTAAATATTGTATATAGTGGAAAATTTTTTAGATAGTGGATAATCTTTATAATAAAACATATAATTTTTTGCATCAATTTGGAGTGCCAAATTCATCTTTTTACTTATTCTGGAGTGGATTCCTATTTGTGCACCTATGATAGGAGTGCCGCACAGCCTTTGTTTCTGTATGTATTCTTATGCACACATAGTACTTTACTAACATCTACTATGGTACTTATTTATTACAGTCATTGGCAAACTCAGCCCATTCAGTTAGGTTGTGCTCTGCCAAAAGGAAGAAAGGGTGCAAAATACATAGCATGTAAAAAGAAACCCATTAGCCCTTTCTTACACCCCCTTAAATACAAACATTTTGTGCAATAATCAGCTCATCATACTCGAATGGTACTAACAATCTGTAACAGAATAAGTCATTCACGGATAGCCTACAAGCCGGTTCGTAGCTTAAATGAGGAAAATGGAATGTTATCCAGCAACCATAAGACAAATAAAAAATTAAAATTTCATGTTCATTTAAGTTTTATTAGAAAAAAAAATATATAAAGCAAAAACTAATAACAGTTGAAACACATGGTCTTCAAGTTTTGAACCCTGCAGGTTTTTTTTTAGTAATCCAGTAAGCCTCGTGAGCTAAGGCTACTTTCACACATCAGGCTTTTTGAATCAGGCGCGATCCGGCGTGTTTCTAAAAAACGGATCCGGTACCGGATGCGTTTTTTTAGCATTGACTTACATTAGCGCCGGATCGCGCCTGATGTCACTGCGTTGCATCCGTTTTTGGCCGGATCCGTCGGAATTGTACATTCCGGCGGCCGGACAAGACGGATTTTGTAAGGTTTTTTTTTTTCCCGGAGGCGCCTGACAGTGCCTGAATCGGCACTTCAGGCGGCCGTAATATCTCTCTCTCTCTCTCTCTCTCTCTTTTTGTTCAGTCTCTGCGGTAAGCTAACCCTTCCAAATCCTGTCACTATGGCATAGACATATTTGGATGCAAAATTTGGATATAAGTACATGTGTAGCTCTATTAACTTTATTTTAAACTCACATTTGTTTTCTTGTTACTATGTTTCCAGCTGGTTTGCAATTGTGTTCTGTTGTATGGCTTTATATCCATCCAACTATGCATAGTATGGAAGGGGTTTTATTCTACTTTCCTGTGTTAGACATTATAAGCTACTATGACTAAGAGCCCTGCTGGGTTTGAAATGAGTAAACCTTGTGTTTCAACTGATTTACTTTTGCTATATATGTTTTTTGTAATGAAATATGAATAAACATGAAGTTTTAACTATTTTTATGTTGGTGTTGGGGTACATCCCCTTATCCTTGTTTCATAATAATTTACTGTTTAGTCTGAGATATAGTAGCAGAACTAGGATGAACACATATTAAACTGGAACCAATGATCATAACATTAATACAGTAGCAGAACCAAACCTAAAGCATAAATACAACATCAAAACCAAGCTGATGACATAAACACAGCATAAGAACCAAGCTCATAAAATTAATACCAGAACCAAGTTCATAATATAAACAAAGAACCAGAACTAAGCTTACTAAATAAGTCAAGGAGACCAGAACTACAGTAAACTCATAGCTAGTGTTGAGCATTCCGATACCGCAAGTATCGGGTATCGGCCGATATTCGCTGTATCGGAATTCCGATACTTAGTTCCGATATTTTTCCTATATCGTATACCGGAATCGGAAGTTCCCATAATTCTTTGAGAGGCAATGTGATTTTAGTCAGCCAATGAGGAATCTTATGAAGTGTGGGCACATCCTGTAATGATGCGGTCATGTTAACTAATGGCATGGCTGTGATTGGCTGCTGAAATGATGTCAGAATGCACTATAAAAGGCGCCGCCGCCATTTTAGCGTCACTGTGCTGTGAATTCAGTTAGGGACAGAACGCTGCTGTGCTGACTCTGAGGGACAGTTAGAGATTGCGATTTTGTGTACTGGGCTTTAGGCAGGCTAGTTTACCAACCGCTGTGTAAAGCTTCCTTTTGCCAGTGTTGTTTTAACAGCTCTGTGCAAGGTGTGTGTGAGAGTGCAGGTGACGCTGCAGTTTGCTCTGCATGCAACGCTGTCTGTAGGCATCTGCACGTGTCACTCACAGACTCTTTTTTTTTTTCTTCAGTGTAATTCTTGCTGCTCCATGCAATTTAACTATTAGTGTGACGCGCTTCCATCCGTATCCAATACATTGGTTGCAAACACTATAGAAGTAGACAAAGGAGTAGCCTTTCCCAGATTGTGAACAGTGTGTTTCAGTGTTTACTTCAGTCTGTGTTTTTTATTTTTTGAGTGCACATCACGCTCCAGTTACTTGTTCAAGCACTGCTGCTTGTACTCTGCTGAGCGTGTCTCAGTGCCTCATCCTTTTCATTTTTCTCCAATTGGTGCTTCTCCATTATATTTGAAAAAAAATCTAATCTATTAGTGTGACGCGCTTCCATCCGTATACAATACATTGGTTGCAAACACTATAGAAGTAGACAAAGGAGTAGCCTTTCCCAGATTGTGAACAGTTGTGTTTCAGTGTTCACTTCAGTCTGTGTTTTTTATTTTTTGAGTGCACATCACGCTCCAGTTACTTGTTCAAGCACTGCTGCTTGTACTCTGCTGAGCGTGTCTCAGTGCCTCATCCTTTTCATTTTTCTCCAATTGGTGCTTCTCCATTATATTTGAAAAAAATCTAATCTATTAGTGTGACGCGCTTCCATCCGTATCCAATACATTGGTTGCAAACACTATAGAAGTAGACAAAGGAGTAGCCTTTCCCAGATTGTGAACAGTTGTGTTTCAGTGTTCACTTCAGTCTGTGTTTTTTATTTTTTGAGTGCACATCACGCTCCAGTTACTTGTTCAAGCACTGCTGCTTGTACTCTGCTGAGCGTGTCTCAGTGCCGCATCCTTTTCATTTCTCTCCAATTGGTGCTGCTCCATTATATTTGAAAAAAAACTAATCTATTAGTGTGACGCGCTTCCATCCGTATCCAATACATTGGTTGCAAACACTATAGAAGTAGACAAAGGAGTAGCCTTTCCCAGATTGTGAACAGTTGTGTTTCAGTGTTCACTTCAGTCTGTGTTTTTTATTTTTTGAGTGCATATCACGCTCCAGTAACTTGTTCAAGCACTGCTGCTTGTACTCTGCTGAGCGTGTCTCAGTGCCTCATCCTTTTCATTTTTCTCCAATTGGTGCTTCTCCATTATTTGAAAAAAATCTAATCTATTAGTGTGACGCGCTTCCATCCGTATACAATACATTGGTTGCAAACACTATAGAAGTAACAAAGGAGCCTTTCACAGATGTGAACAGTTGTCTGCAGTGTTCACTGCAGTCTCTGAGGAATAACCACACTTAGGCCTTATAACTTTTCTGACTTTCTTTATCAATCTACCAAGATGAAGAAGGCAGGGAGTAAGGCACGTGGTCGTGGCCGTGGAGTTTCAGCAGGGAGAGGACGTGGGGATTCTGTGGCTGCTGCCGCACCCAGTGACACAGCATCCACCAGTTTTCCCGTGAGCGTTCCTTTATGCGCACTTTTGTAGGAGCTCAGCGTACCCCCTGCTGCGGGAAGAACAAATTGAAGCCGTTGTTGGTTGGATGGCAGCCAATGCATCGACTTCAATTCCTTCCACCTCCTCTCAGGACCACAGCACTGTTGAACAACCATCTGTCTCTTCACCGCCTGCCAAATTGCCCAGGCAGTCAGAGAGTTCTGAACTGGAGCCAGCTGAGTCTCTGCTTCTGTTCTCAGAATCTGTTGGCTTGCAAACGGGCCCAGCCAAGCAGCATTCTGGAATGTGAAGAAGAGGCAGTATGCAGTGATGCGCAACAGCTGTGTCTCTCTGAATGTGAAGAGGCGGGTGAGCCAGTGCCGATGGTCAGCACACCGCAGAATGCATCTGATGATGATGAGACTCAGGTGCCATTTTCTGTTGAGCATGGTGCTGGCCAGACCACCCAACAGCAGCAGGTGTTGGAAGAGGGTAGTGGAGATGATGAGGTCCAAGACCCAACATGGCGTGAGGAACAGGAAGGTGGTGGTAGCAGCTCTGAGGAAGAGATTGCCCCAACGGTCCAAACAGTAGGGAGAGTTAGGCTGCAGACTCGGTTGCCTGTAGCCTCCAGTTTGGCACCCGTTTGTAGCAGTTCTCTTCCAACAGCCAAAACGGGCGCTCCCAGGACTTGCACTGCGTGGTCCTTTTTTGACACACTTGCAGATGATATTTGCTATGTCAAATGCAAGCTGTGTAATCAAAAAGTAAAAAGAGGTAAAAATGTCAGTAACTTAATACCACAAATATGTGGAAACATGTGCGGTCAAAGCACGTGGTTGAGTTCCAAAGACACACTGGAGATGTAGGCCAACCTACAGCAGCACCTACATCTTCAGCTCGTGTTGGAGCCTCTTCCTCCAGCTCACACACAGCTGGTTCTGCTTCCTCACAGGATCGCCATGGAAGAACCTCTGTCACTGTTGTCCAGAGACCCAGTGTTATTCCACCCACAGCTGCAAGTTCCCTGTCATCCTCACACTCCCAGGCCACAAAACAGCCATCGGTAGCACAGGCATGGGATAAAAGACGGCCATACTCGGCAAACCATCCACGAGCACAGGCTCTGAATGCTGGCATTGCAAAACTCCTGTCCCTTGAAATGCTGTCATTCAGGCTGGTGGAGACTGACAGTTTCCGTAACTTAATGGCATTGGCAGTCCCACAATACAATGTGCCCAGCCGATTTTATTTCAGCAGGCAAGCCGTCCCTGCTCTGCAAAAGCATGTTGAGGGAAAAATTAAACATGCGCTACTAAACGCCGTCAGTAGCAAGGTCCACCTGACCACCGATGCGTGGACCAGTACCCATGGCCAGGGACGATACCTTTCCCTCACTGCCCATTGGGTCAATGTTGTGGAGCCGGGTACAGATCTTGCGAGTGGCGCTGTACGTGTTCTGCCAACTCCAAGGATTGCAGGAATCAAGTCTGTCCACATTGACTCCTCCTCCTACTCCAGTTCCTCAGAATCATCGCTGCAGGAGCCGTCACGGTCTACCTCCACATGGACCCGTGAACGCTTACCTGATGCGACCGATATGAGCACAGCCGTGGCCAAACGTCAACAGGCCGTCCTGAAATTAATTTCCATGGGGAATCGAAGCCACACAGCGCAGGAGCTCTGGAATGCCATCAAGCAGGAGAGCGACGTGTGGTTTTTGCCAGCGAATCTCCAGCCAGGCTTGGTAGTGTGTGACAATGGCCGAAATCTGGTGGCAGCTCTGGGCCTTGGCAACCTCACTCACATACCATGTCTGGCACATGTGCTCAACTTGGTCGTGCAGAGTTTTTTGAGGGACTATCCGGATCTTGATGCACTGCTGCACAAGGTCCGCCTAGAGTGCGCTCACTTGCGACGTTCCAGCATGGCCAGATCGCGCATTGCAGCTCTGCAATGCAGATTTCGCCTTCCTGAACATCGCATCATATGTGACGTACCCACCAGGTGGAATTCCACATTACATATGTTGGAGCGGTTGTGTGAGCAGCAGCCAGCAGTAATGGAGTATCAGCTGCATCAGGCGCAATCAACTCGCAATTTGCGCCGTTCACACTTCACCACTACTGAGTGGGCCTCTATGAAGGACATCTGCCACGTTTTGCGTCCGTTTGATGAGTCAACGCGGATGGCGAGTGCAGATGATGCACTAGTCAGCCTGACTGTCCCCTTATCTGCCTGCTTCAAAAAACACTGCAAGCACTAAGGGATGAGGTTTTGGAAGAGGTGGAGGATGAGGAGTCACAAATTCCATCACCTTCTGACAGTCAGCGCAACGTGGTTCCTCACAAAGGGCTGGGCAGGGCTCACTTTGTGAGGAGGATGAGAAGGAGTCAATGGAGGAGGAAGACATCGCTCCAGAGGGAGACACAACGCTCTAGTCAGTATGTAGAGCGAGGGTGGGGTGATGCAGAGCAGGCAGAGATGACGCCTCTTGCAGGGGACAGCGTTTGTTGGCCAGTTGGGAGTCTGCAGCACATGGTTGATTTCATGCTGCAGTGCCTGAGAAACGACCGCCGCATCGCCCACATTCTCACCACGTCTGATTATTGGGTGTACACCCTCCTAGACCCTCGCTACCGGGACAACTTACAAAGCCTCATCACACCGTTGAACCGGGAGCGTAAAATGCGGGAGTACCAAGACACACTGGTGCAATCCATAATGTTCTCCATTCCAGCCGAGAGCACTGCTGCTGCTACTGCTTTACAAAGCAGCTCTGTGCGTCGAGGCAGTGGAGACAGCTCTGCAACAAGAGGGAGCACAAGCAGCGCCTCTGCACAGGGCAAGACCAGTATGTTCCAAATGTTGCGAAGTTTTGTGGCAGCGCCACAAATGTCTACACCATCCGAGACGGCTCCAGTCAGCAGGAGGCAACGTTTCGTAAGATGGTGACAGACTACATGTCTTTCCCTCTCAGTGTACTCCCAGATGGCTCTTCCCCATTCAAGTTTTGGGTCTCTAAGCTGGATACATGGCCAGAGCTTAGCCAGTATGCATTGGAGGTGCTGGCTTGCCCTGCTGCCAGTGTATTATCGGAGCGCGTCTTTAGTGCTGCAGGTGGTGTACTAACAGACCGTCGCATGCGACTATCCTCCGATAATGTAGACCGGCTTACTTTTCTGAAAATGAACAAGGCATGGATCTCGCCAGAATTTGTCTGTCCGTTTTCAGATTAAATAACTGGTTCACAACGTTATCCATGTCTCCTGTTATGTTCATCTTTCTACCACCTGAACTCTACTCCCTGGGCTACAACACTGGCAGTTGCTGCTCAGAAGTGTCGTGTCCACAGACCAATACACAAGCTATAGTGTTACTGGCGTTCAGTAATGTCAGCTGTTCCCCTGCTGTGTGAACGGCAAAAAGTCATGCTGCCTCCACCCTGTTGTCTTCTCATCCCTGGGCTTCAACACCGCCAGTTGTTGCTCGGAAGTGTCATTGGCACGGGTACTCACTCCTGCCCAGACTGGTTACAGCATGCCATCTGTTTCCTGTCAGTGTAAACGTCACTTAGCCTCCAATAAGTTGTCCTGTCGTGTTGCGGTCGGGTTAGCCGACTCTATGGTGCTTGGAGTTTAGGTGCTTCCTATGTGTGCTGCGGGATATGCAAATAAAGGCTGTTTCCGTTGTGACAATAGGACAATCACCCACTGTAGTACTGTGGGCTTCGGTAACTGCGGCCGGCTCACGGCCTGTCAACTTAAATTTCCATGGGTACCTTCTGCTACCGTCCGGGTTCCAGTACCGTCAGCTGGTTCTCCGCAGTGCCTTTGCCCTAGTGCCTCCATCTCGGTATCCGAGTTCCAGCAACGTCTGCTGGTCCTTGGTAGTGCTTTGGAGCACAGGTACCTCCTGCTTAGTAACCGTGTCCCAGTAACGTCAGCTGGTCCTCGGTTGTGCCATTGGCTCTTTTCCTTCTGCTGCCCCTCCGGGTTCCAGCACAGTCAGCTGGTCCTCGTTACTTGCATTGGCTCTTGTACCTTCTGCTACCCGTCCGGGTTCCAGTACCGTCAACTGGTTCTCCGCAGTGCCTTTGGCCTAGGTGCCTCCATCTCGGTATCCGAGTTCCTGCAACGTCTGCTGGTCCTTGGTAGTGCTTTGGAGCACAGGTACCTCCTGCTTAGTAACCATGTCCCAGTAACATCAGCTGGTACAAGGTTGTGCTACAAATACAAGATACAGAACAAGAGACACAAGAACAATAAGCAGAAGATCTAAAAGCAGAAGAACATGAAGTATAAGACCAAAATGAAGAGCAAAATATATGCTCTAAATTATAAGCAGAAGAAGACTAAGCAGTGTATGGGGGTGAGTCCGTTCCTCCTCGTGGTGCCCCTGGAAAATGCCTGCTGCTGCAGGCTAAACTGAACACGGACAAATACTGTTGTAATTTAAATCTTTTGTGACAGCAAGAACGGAAGAATGAAAAATTCATACTTTGACAGATTACAAGTACAGGATTCTCTGTCACAAATAAGAATATGATGAAGAAGATGAAGTACAATATGAATTAGAATAATAGTTTAATAAGAAGAATATGAGTAATGTTAACAAAAAGATGAATAGCAAGAAGTTTAAGAAGAAGATAAAGAAGGTGAAGATGAAGAATAATTTGATGAAAAAGATGATGCTGCTGAAGATTATGAAGGAGAAAGTGTGTCAAAAGTTAAAAAGGTGAAGAGCATGGAAGTTGTGAAATATACATATTTGCCAAAATAGAAAAAACGTGAACAACATTGTCAATTTCTTCGTCAATCCGAACATCTTTAAAAAAAAAATATTTATGCTATTTCCATTTGATTGGGTTAAACATCTATGCCTTTAATGTCTCCTCAACCTTCCCCAATACATTCTACATTACTCTTTGTTGTTTTCCTTCATGTACAATTAACCAACAAGGCAAGAATGGGTTTTTTTTAATTACGGTATTTTGTTCCCATAGACTTACATTGGATTTTCGGTATCGGGTATCGCCGATATTTTTTGGGTATCGGCGATACCATTCCGATTCCGATACTTTTGGATATCGGAAAGTATCGCTCAACTCTACTCATAGCATAGATGTTGTACAATAACTATGCTTAATACATATAACAATTATACAAACCAAGCTCAATAGAGGACCAAAACCAAGCTGATGACATAAACACTGCATAAGAACCAATGTCAAAACATAAATATAGTGCCAGAAACAAGCTCTTAATATACATCTAATAATGTACAGTGGGGGAAATAAGTATTTGATCCCTTGCTGATTTTGTATGTTTGCCCACTAACAAGACATGAACAGTCTATAATTTTAAGGGTAGGTTAATTTTAACATTGAGAGATAGAATATAAAAAAAAAAAAAAATCAGAAAGCCACATTGTATAAATTATATAAATGTGTTTGAATTTTGCAGTGAGAAATAAGTATTTGATCCCTCTGGCAAACAAGACTTAACACTTGGTGGCAAAACCCTTGTTGGCAAGCACAGCAGTCAGACATTTTTTGTAGTTGATGATCAGGCTTGTGCACATCAGGAGGAATTTTGGTCCACTCCTCTTTGGAGATCATCTCTAAATCATTAAGATTTTGAGGTTGTTGCTTGGCAACTCGGAGCTTCAACGCCCTCCATAAGTTTTCTATGGCAGTGGTCCCCAACCTTTTTTGCACCAGGGACCGGCTTCAAGAAAGACCATTCTTCCATGGCCCGGCAGGGTGGGGATGGAGGTGTGGCAGGGGTGGGGCTTTGGTCATAAGGGGGCGGGGCTATGGACGGGGTTGTAGTTTAGTAGTAGTGCATACTCATCATTTAATTATAACATTTATAATGTGAATGTGACTCCCTTGTATACAAGTCTCTGCTCCCACCCTTGTGTACAAGGCTCCGCTCCCACCCTTGTATACAAGGCTCCGCTCCCACCCTTGTATGCATGGCTCCGCTCCCACCCTTGTATGCATGTCTCCGCTCCCACCCTTGTATGCATGGCTCCGCTCCCACCCTTGTATGCATGGCTCTGCTCCCCCCCTTGTATGCATGCCTCTGCTCCCACCCTTGTATGCATGGCTCTGCTCCCACCCTTGTATGCATGGCTCTGCTCCCTCCCTTGTATACAAGGCTCTGCTCCCACCCTTGAATGCATGGCTCCGCTCCCACCCTTGTATGCATGGCTCCGCTCCCACCCTTGTATGCATGGCTCCGCTCCCACCCTTGTATACAAGGCTCCGCTCCCTCCCTTGTATACAAGGCTCCGCCCTCACCCTTGTATGCATGGCTCCGCTCCCACCCTTGCATACATGGCTCCGCTCCACCCTCCTATCCTGTATACATTGCTCCGCTCCCACCCTCCCATCCTGTATACATGGCTCCGCTCCCACCCTCCCAACCTTGTATGCATGGCTCCCCTCCACCCTCTTATCCTTGTATGCATGGCTCCGCTCCCCCGTTGTCATGTGTGCATTGCCACGAAGATCGTCGCGGTTGCACATTTTGACTTCTCACAGCTGAGTTGCTGTTTCTTTGTGTTTGGCAGCTAGGGAGTTAATTCTGTCTGTGCTCGGTGCTGGGACTGGGTGCAGTTTCTCCCGGCTGCAATTGATTATTTGTTGATTGGTTTCCTTTAAATTCCTGGTTGTCTGCTTTGGGAGTTGCCAGTGAAATCCTTCATGCAGACCACAGATAGGAATGAATCTGTATAGACTTAAGTTGAGAGCTCCTTAGCTGTTTTAAGCTCAACTTACTTAGAGTTTATTTCCCAGACCATTTATGTTCCTTCGGTGTTTGAGTGTGTATGCAAGTGAGTGCTATCCTGTCTGTCTTATATGTCTAATCTGTGTATTTAGCTGAGATCAGCCCATATCCCTTTGGTGGTAATCAGGATCCTTCTTAGGACTGATTACAGGGTTCAGGGTCTGACAGGAGACAGGGTTAGGCTGGAGACTTGGACCTCTGAACCATTATCAGTACCTCCAAGGTAAGGGATTAGTTAGGACCCCAGTGTAGGGTCAGGTTAGACCCCGGTCCTCCTCTTTCCTGTTACAGCTATCAAGTCCTCAAGATTAACCCTGAGTTCAACTATATCGTTTCTGCACATCAAGTCCTCAAGATTAACCCTAAGTTCTGCAGAGATTGTGTCAGGTAAATCTATTTTATACTTACATTCTGATGTTGCTAAACTATATGTTGTATAGAGTGTGGTTCCTGTATAAATAGTTTACTGACATTGTATTCATATCATTAGACAGCGTGACATTTTCACTGGCCATAAAAAATTATCTCTAGTTACCATGGATCCAGTAGCTCAGCTGGCTCTGCAGTTGCAGGGATTATCCATGGAGCTGACGGACATTAAGTCCAAAGTTTTGTCTCCCCTGGAGCAAACCAGAGTTGAACCTAAAGTAGCTCTTCCAGATAGGTTCACTGGTGGGCGAGACAAATTTTTTACCTTCCGGGAGGCATGTAAATTGTATTTTCGGCTTCGGCCGCGATCATCAGGGAGTGATGAGCAGAGAGTGGGAATTGTTATCTCACTTCTTCAAGGGGACCCTCAATCCTGGGCATTTTCCCTTCCTCCGGGATCCCCGGCTCTACAGTCTGTAGATCAATTTTTTACTGCTCTGGGATTGGTATATGATGACCCGGATCGGATCTCTCTTGCTGAGACCAAATTACGTAAGTTACAGCAGGGAGATCGTCCGGCGGAGGAATTTGCTTCTGAGTTTCGTAGATGGGCCACGGATACTCAGTGGAATGACCCAGCTCTTAGGAGCCAGTTTTGTCATGGGCTTTCTGACAAATTAAAAGACGTTTTGGCTCAGTATGAGTCTCCTCCTTCTCTGGAGGCTGCTATGGCCCTAGCTATCCGTACTGATAGACGACTTCGGGAGAGGGGTGAGGTAACTCCACTCCCTGTTGTTTCTCCACCTACTACTAAAGTCCCTTATGTTGAGGTTCCCCTTGTCTGTTCGGATGAGCCTATGCAGTTGGGAGGGACATCTTTTCGTAGTAGGGGATTGGCGGCACGCCGCAGGACTAGTAGGTGTTTTTTCTGCGGGAAAGAGGGACATTTTGTTGGAGAATGTCCATCCCGTGTCTTGTTAAGTAAAAAGTCGCCGGAAAACTGCTAATCCCAGGTTGTGTGGTGGACGACAACCTGGGAGTATGTATTTCATCCGCCGGTTCTTCTCAGTTCCTTGTACCAGTGGAGGTGGTGGTTGGTACTAGAGTGAAGAGATTGTCTGTTCTTCTGGATAGTGGTTCTGGGGCTAATCTGGTTGACGCTCAGTTTGCTCAGGCTCAAGGTATGCATCTGAGAGTATTGGTCAAACCGATCCCTATTTTCTCCATTGACGCCAGGCCTCTCGGCCAAGGTAGCTTTGTTCATGAGGTTCATAACATTGACCTTCGGGTAGGGGCAATACATAGGGAACAATTATCTTGTTATGTGTTGGAGGGTCTACCTACTCCCATTGTGTTGGGACTTCCTTGGCTGGTTGTACATAACCCTGTGATTAATTGGCAGTCCAGAGAGATAAGCCAATGGGGTGAGTTTTGCAAAAGCAACTGCATGAACACAGTCATCAGTGCGGTCGTGCCTAGTACATTGCCTCCTTTTTTGGAGGATTTTGGGGATGTTTTCTCTGAGGAGGGGTGTCGGGAGTTGCCTCCTCATCGCGTGTATGACTGCTCTATTAATCTACTTCCTGATGCTAAGTTGCCTAAAGCTAGGTTGTATAATCTTTCTGGTCCTGAAAGACAGGCTATGAAAGATTATATTTCTGACAGTCTGGCCAAAGGGCATATTAGACCTTCATCTTCCCCTGTGGCCGCGGGGTTCTTCTTTGTGAAGAAAAAAGATGGAGGCCTACGCCCTTGCTTGGATTTCCGCGAACTTAATCGGATTACTGTTCGAGATCCGTATCCACTCCCTCTTATTCCTGATCTCTTCAATCAAATTGTTGGCGCCAAATGGTTCTCTAAATTGGATCTCAGGGGGGCGTATAATCTGATTAGGATAAAAGAGGGGGATGAGTGGAAAACGGCGTTTAACACGCCGGAGGGACATTATGAAAACCTGGTCATGCCTTTTGGTCTGACTACTGCTCCAGCAGTATTCCAACATTTTGTTAATGACATTTTTCGTCACCTTGTGGGGGTGTTTGTGGTCGTATATTTGGATGACATTTTAATTTACTCGCCAGATCTTGTGTCTCACCAGGAGCATGTGAGACAGGTGTTGCAGATCTTGCGAGACAATAAACTATACGCCAAACTGGAGAAGTGTGTTTTTGCCGTACAGGAACTTCAGTTTTTGGGTTTTTTGGTGTCAGCCTCCGGTTTCCGGATGGACCCTGAAAAGGTGAGAGCAGTGCTTGAATGGGATCAGCCAGGGGATCTTAAGGCTCTGCAGCGTTTTTTGGGGTTTGCTAATTACTACCGGAAATTTATTTGTAATTTCTCGTCTGTCGTCAAACCTCTCACTGACATGATGAGAAAAGGGACGGATTTTTCTAAGTGGTCGGACAAAGCTTGCCAAGCCTTTTCCTCTTTAAAAAGATGTTTTGCTTCGGCACCCGTTCTCATCCAACCAGATGTATCTCAGCCGTTCATTGTGGAGGTGGACGCGTCTGACGTAGGGGTGGGTGCTATATTGTCCCAGGGTCCGTCCCCTGGTAAATGGCATCCGTGCGCTTTCTTTTCTAAGAAATTGTCATCCGCCGAAAGGAATTATGATATCGGCAATAGGGAACTTTTGGCCATTAAATTGGCTTTTGAAGAATGGCGTCACTTTCTGGAGGGGGCAGTCCACCCGGTCACCGTTATTACTGATCACAAGAGCCTGCTGTATTTAGAATCCGCTAAGCGTCTGAATTCCAGACAAGCTCGATGGTCGTTGTTTTTTACCAGGTTTAATTTTGTCGTCACTTATCGTCCGGGGTCTAAGAATGTAAAGGCTGATGCCTTGTCTCGCAGTTTCCCAGGGGCCGGGAAAACTGACGACCCGATTCCTATCCTTCAGGAGGGGGTGGTAGTGTCGGCTGTATGATCTGAGCTTGAGGAGGAGGTGTTAGAGGCTCAGGGGGACGCCCTGCAGGACCTCCAGGGAGACTGTTTGTCCCGAATCAGTTGAGACAAAAGGTTATTGAGGCACATCATAATTCTGCTTTAGCAGGACATCCAGGGAGTAAGGCTACTTTAGATCTCCTTTCCCGCCGATTTTGGTGGCCTAACGCTAATAAAGATGTTATAATTTTGTCGCGTCCTGTGGGGTTTGTGCTCGCTCTAAAACTCCTCATACCCGTCCGTCTGGGACCCTTTTACCCTTGAAACTTCCGGAGCGTCCATGGACTCATTTATCTATGGACTTCATTACGGACCTTCCCCCGTCGTCTGGGAATACTGTCATACTGGTGGTTGTTGACAGGTTCAGTAAGATGGCACATTTCGTTGCTCTTCCGGCACTCCCTAATGCTAAAACTCTGGCGCAGGTGTTCATTAGGGAGATCGTGAGACTTCATGGGTTGCCTTCTGATGTGGTGTCAGATAAGGGGTCTCAGTTTGTGTCCAAATTTTGGAGGGCATTTTGTTTACGTCGGGGGATGCAATTGTCGTTTTCCTCGGCTTTTCATCCACAGACCAATGGTCAGACAGAGCGTCTGAATCAGAGTTTAGAGACATATCTCCGGTGTTTTGTATCGGAGAACCAGGAGGACTGGTCTTCTTTCTTGCCTCTGGCAGAGTTCGCTCTTAACAACAGGCGGAGCGAGTCCACTGGTAAGTCCCCATTTTTTGGGGCATATGGTTTTCATCCCCAGTTTTGTACTTTCAATGGGGGGGGGTCCTTCTGGGGTTCCTGAGGAGGAGCGTTTCTCGTCGTCACTTGCTTCTGTGTGGCGAGGTGTATTGAATAATTTGAGTAATATGGGGAACCGTTACAAACGTATGGCTGATAGGAGGAGAGTTTCTGGTCCAGATCTGAATGTGAACGATCTGGTATGGTTGTCTACCAGGAATATAAAACTTAAAGTGCCCTCCTGGAAACTGGGTCCCAGATTCATCGGGCCGTACAGGATCAGTTCCATAATTAATCCTGTGGCATTTCGTCTGGAACTCCTTCTACGTTTAAAATTCATAATGTGTTCCACAAGTCATTACTTAAAAGGTATGTGGCACCAGTCATACCGTCACCTCTACCTCCTCCTCCAGTGTTGGTCAATGGTAACTTGGAATTTCAAGTATCAAAAATCATTGACTCTCGTCTGAATCGCCGGTCCCTTCAGTACTTGGTGCATTGGAAGGGGTATGGTCCGGAGGAGAGGACGTGGGTCCCTGCGTCTGATGTTAACGCAGATCGTTTGGTTCGGACCTTCCACAGAACTCACCCGGGCAGGCCTGGCCCTGAGGGTCCGGAGGCCCCTCGTAGAAGGGGGGGTACTGTCATGTGTGCATTGCCACGAAGATCGTCGCGGTTGCACATTTTGACTTCTCACAGCTGAGTTGCTGTTTCTTTGTGTTTGGCAGCTAGGGAGTTAATTCTGTCTGTGCTCGGTGCTGGGACTGGGTGCAGTTTCTCCCGGCTGCAATTGATTATTTGTTGATTGGTTTCCTTTAAATTCCTGGTTGTCTGCTTTGGGAGTTGCCAGTGAAATCCTTCATGCAGACCACAGATAGGAATGAATCTGTATAGACTTAAGTTGAGAGCTCCTTAGCTGTTTTAAGCTCAACTTACTTAGAGTTTATTTCCCAGACCATTTATGTTCCTTCGGTGTTTGAGTGTGTATGCAAGTGAGTGCTATCCTGTCTGTCTTATATGTCTAATCTGTGTATTTAGCTGAGATCAGCCCATATCCCTTTGGTGGTAATCAGGATCCTTCTTAGGACTGATTACAGGGTTCAGGGTCTGACAGGAGACAGGGTTAGGCTGGAGACTTGGACCTCTGAACCATTATCAGTACCTCCAAGGTAAGGGATTAGTTAGGACCCCAGTGTAGGGTCAGGTTAGACCCCGGTCCTCCTCTTTCCTGTTACAGCTCATCAAGTCCTCAAGATTAACCTGAGTTCAACTATATCGTTTCTGCACATCAAGTCCTCAAGATTAACCCTAAGTTCTGCAGAGATTGTGTCAGGTAAATCTATTTTATACTTACATTCTGATGTTGCTAAACTATATGTTGTATAGAGTGTGGTTCCTGTATAAATAGTTTACTGACATTGTATTCATATCATTAGACAGCGTGACACCCGTCCTCCCCCAATCATACTTACCCTCCTCGCTCCGTCGCTGCAGGTCCCTTGCATCCCTGTCGGCCCCGGCAGCTTCCTCCTGTGCGCAGCGGTGACGTTGTACCGCTCATTAAGGGCATGAATATGGACGCCACGCCTATGGGAGTGGCGTCACGTCCATATTCATGACCTTAATGAGCGGTATACGTCACAGCTCAGCGCTGGATGAAACTGCCGCCAGCCGACAGGGATGCAGCGACGGAAGGTAAGTATCGATGTCTTCTTGAAGCCGGTGGCTGTAGCTGTCACTACGGTGCTGCAGCCGCTGGCTCCATGTGTGTGCAGCGTTCTGTGCCGTGGCTCCGCAGCCCGGCAACAGAACTGCAAGAGACCGGCGGTTGGGGACCCCTGTTCTATGGGATTAAGGTCTGGAGACTGGCTAGGCCGCTCCATTATGTGCTTCTTTTTGAGCCACTCCTTTGTTGCCTTGGCTGTATGTTTAAGGTCATTGTCTTGCTGGAAGACCCAGCCTCGATCCATTTTTAATGTCCTGGTGGAGGGATGGAGGTTGTTACTCAGGATTTTACGGTACATGGCTCCATCCATTCTCCCATTGATGCAGTGAAGTAGTCCTGTGCCCTTAGCAGAGAAACACCCCCAAAACATATTGTTTCCACCTCCATGCTTGACAGTGGGAATGGTGTTCTTTGGATCATAGGCAGTATCTCTCTTCCTCCAAACACGGCGAGTTGAGTTAATGCCAAAGACCTCAATTGTTGTCTCATCTGACCACAGCACCTTCTCCCAATCACTCTCAGAATCATCCAGGTGTTCATTGGCAAACTTCAGACTGGCCTGCACATGTGTCTTCTTGACCAGGGGAACCTTGTGGGCACTGCAGGATTTTAAACCTTTATGGCGTAATGTGTTACCAATGGTTTTCTTGGTGACTGTGGTCCCAGCTGCCTTGAGATCATTAACAATTTCTCCCCGTGTAGTTTTAGGCTGATCTCTCACCTTCCTCATGATCAAGGATACCCCACAAGGTAAGATTTTGCATGGTGCCCAGATCGATGTCGATTGACAGTCATTTTGTATTTCTTACTATTGCACCAACAGTTGTCTCCTTCTCACTCAGAGTCTTACTTATGGTTTTGTAGCCCATTCCAACTTTGTGCTGGTCTATGATCTTGTCCCTGACATCCTTACAAAGCTCTTTGGTCTTGCCCATGTTGTAGAGGTTAGAGTCTGACTGATTAATTGAGTCTGTGGACAGGAGTCTTTTATAAAGACGACTATATAAGACATCTGTCTTTAATGCAGGTAACGAGTTGATTAGGAGCATTTAACTGTAGGAGCCAGAAGTTTTAATGGTTGGTAGGGGATCAAATACTTATTTCTCACTGCAAAATGCAAATAAATTTATATAATTTATGCAATGTGATTTTATTTTTGATATTCTATCTCTCAATATTAAAATTAACCTACCCTTAAAATTATAGACTGTTCATGTCTTTGTCAGTGGGCAAACTTACAAAATCAGCAAGAGATGAAATACTTATTTCCCCCACTGTACATATCGTGTCAGAACCATGCTCATATCAAAAGCACAGCATCACAACCAAGCTCATAACATTAAGTACCAGAACTAGGTTGATTTTATTTTTACAGTACAAGACCTAAGCATATGGCATACATATAGTACAACAACTACAATAATATAAATATTATATTAAATGTATTACATATATATTGTGGTACAAGAGCCTAGATTGTTAGCAGAATCAGGGTCTGTACATGAATGCAGTACTATAATCAAGCACACAGTGTAAATAAAATACCAGGACTAATTTTGTTGCATATATGCAGACCCAGGATGATGCAGAGTGCAAACATACTGAACCGATGCTATGAATGAACACAATACTAAAAGTCAGGTTAGTAAAAAGACCGGGTGCAAAGTTTGGTTAAGTCTTGCTATATACAGTAAGTTTTTACCATGTGAAACTTGAACTTCCATTATGAACAATAGCAAGTTATGATGAGAGTTGATTCCCAGGCTAGCACCATGCATGATTGTAGCAGATTCATGCAGTGAATTCAGTACTGATTAGACACATTCAGATTCTGAATACACATCTACATAGCGTGAATCACAGGTGACATCTTCTCTGATTGGTGTCATTCTCCTTCTTTTACTTCCCCATTCGGTCCATGCGGCAAAAACTTTTCCTCCAAAGTAACACTCATCTCTGCCGATTTCCATTTCTTTAGCTCCATGCTTTTGCAGTCTACTCCACATTCTGCACAATTATAAAATTCTCAGTGTCACATACTCTGTATTTCCAAATAATAGTGCACATAACGTGCCGCCTGAATAGAACAGTGCCACAATCCACGCAGTTAAAGGGAACCAGTTTGTAGCATGTAACTGTCCCCAGTGCGGTTAGTGGTACAATGTGCATCACTAACGAGTTTTTTCATTAAAAACAATGGTTTAATCATGTGCAAAAAGCATTTCATATAGTTAGATCGTAGCTGCTCATTTAGTCATAGAGGTGTGCTTCATTTTATTCAGTCACGGTTGTTGCCGTCACTCAAATCCGCTTACGCAGAGTGTATCATGGAGCCGTGTTTGCGCAGTGTTGATCGGTGGGCCGCGCATGCGCCGTGACTAGCGTCTCCCCGCTCGTGAGCACTGAAGCTGTGTGTAGTACCCAGCTTCCCTGACTGAGTGCGTCCGGAGCCGTCATCACGGCGCAAGATTTTTTAAAGTAGATTTGAGTGACGTCGGCGCAACCCCAGAAACATCATTCAAATTGCATGAGCGGCGACAACCATGACTGAACGAAATGAAGCACACCCCTATGACGAAATGAGCAGATATGATCTAAATATATAAAGTGCTTTTGCAGATGATTAGACCTATGTTTTTAATTAAATCACATCACATTGATATGGAAATTTAATTAGGATAAAAATATCCTTCTGTGTTTGCTGCTTGCCATGTCCAAATCTCTATATAATGTCTTTTTGAGCGCTCAGAACGAAATGCGGACTGTCCACAACGCAAGTGTCAGTATAACAGTTCGTCAAAGACATACATTTATTATTCATTCAAGGTTTTATACGTTTACAAAAAGGGGCTGGTTAGTCAATTAACATACAATTAAAAGCTGCTAGATTATTGGCTGTTCTAGTGTAAATATGATAATTATGATAATCATGGCAAAAGAGCTGAAGTTGCAGAATTATTGTTTTATTCTTGTGACCTAGTGTCTTGATAACTATAATGTAAACAACAAATATCTAATAGGACTTTTTGTACTTCATGCATTTGTTCCTTTACGAAGGCCTTATGCAGGCCTATGAGCAGATTTCTTTAAAACGACTGATTATAGCTGGCCTAGAAATATGTGAGCACAAGGTTTTTTAGCAAGTGAGATCTATCTAACTGTGAACTGTGAATACATATATGTGAATATACTTTGAATATATGGAATACATATATATTTCCATGACAGTCCCCCCTTAGATACCACTTGCCCTAAAAACCTGCTCCTGGCCCAAAGCGCTGCAACTCTTTTGTGCTGCCGGCGGGTTGAGAATATGCCTAGCGCATGTCTCCCCCACCGAATACAGACTTTTCGCAAATGGGCGGTCAGGAGGACTGTCCCTGTCGGGGGTTTATGTGTTTGCAATCATAATCTCATAGTTGATATGATGTTTCATCAAGGATGTGTATTCTCAGTCTGGAGGTAGTTCGGAGATCTGGTCAAGCCAGGCAGTTCCATCCGGACTGGTGCGAGGTCCAAGCTGGTGAGTGGCATCAAATTGGTTGTCTCCTGAACAGTTTTTTCCATTATCCTGCGGATACAAGGAATAACACAGCAACCAGTAATTAATGCAAAAATGAGAACCCCCATAATGGCTGTCCCAACCTGTGCCAACATTTTCTGCCACCCACTCATCCACCCAAAGTATCGATCCCATGGGTCAGTGACACCTGAGTTCTGTTTCAGTTCCTCTGATAACTCAGTAAGTTTCTGTATTGCCATTGTGACTTTACCATTTGGGCCAGTGTTGTCTGGGATGTAGGTGCAACAGGTGTCTTTAATCATTTTGTAAACACCTCCTTTCTCAGCTAGAATCATATCCAAAGCCATTCTATTCTGGAATGCCATAATGGAAGTGGGGCCTAACTGTGCTGCCAAACCTTTTTCAGCATCTATGGTGAAGTTAACAAATCTCTGCTGGTTATAATAGATGTAATTTATCCAATCAACATTTTTGTTTATAGTGACTCAAATCCTGCTTTAACTTGGTCTCTGGCCTTGAACTCATCAGGTAGGTCATCTGGTCATCTGTCTGGTCAGTCAGAGCATCCACGACATCCTTCATGGCTTAGGTGTCTCTCGTGGTACGGAGCTTCCTTGCAATGCGATACGTGGATTCAAACAGGCTTTCCCTCTAGTTACACAGAGGTTGATGTCATCTGGGGCTCTTGGACAGGATCATCAAATCTGGCAGTGAGGAGAAAAACTCGAGAATGGACATTAGTTTTTGACCAATTCAATTACATAAGTGTTATGATTTGGTAGCTGAGGAGAGCAGGCAAAAATGGCAATACACCAGAGAGGTTGGAATCTATGGGATTGCAGTACCCTGACTAACCACCACAACTAAAGGCAGCCGTGGAGCGTTCCTACGTTGGTCCTAGACGCCTCGTCACAGCCTGAGAAGCTAACTACACCTAAAGATAGAAAAAGGAAAGCTATCTGCCCCGGAGCAGATCCCCAAAGAACATAGGAAGCCCCCAAACATGTAATGGCGGTTAGACAAGAGGAAATACAGACACAGACAGAAAATAGTATGAGCAAACGTTGGGGCCCAAACTTCCTAAATAGAAAAGGATAGGAAAGGCACTTACTGCAACCCCCAAAAAAACCCTGAAAAGTACCAACTCTACTAATTACAAAAACACCTGAGATCACACGACCTCTACCACCTAAATTAGTTCTCTGGTGTAACAAAAACTAAACAGCAACCACTGAAAAAAACTGGAAAAGGCAAATGAACAAACAGTGGCTGAACTAAACTGAGAGGAGCATAAGCCCCCCGAAGGGGACCCGTTAGACCCCACAGAAGTGCAGGACAAAATGCAGGCACCAAAAAACTAAAAGAAGAAAATGTCTTATCTGTTAGCAGAAGATGCAGGCACGAAACAGCTTTTCTGGGTCTCTGGGAGTGTGCCTTATGCTAAACAGTGCAATAGGGAGTGTGTCATGCCATGGTTTGCGTGTCTCTTGGGCAATTTTTCAGCATTCTATTCTTAAGTGTTTCGTTCAGTTTTTCTACCTTCCTGCTGCTCTGGGGGTGGTAAGGAGTGTGTAGGCCTAAATCTGACCCTACTGCTAATCGGGTCTTGTGTGTCAGATTTGCTGTGAATGCGGGTCCCTGATCACTTTCTATCATTTTTGGAACTCCGTATCTGCACACTATTTTCTGAAAGTAGCTGCTTTGCAGTAGTCTTTGCTGACTTGGAACGCTTCTGTTCATCTTGAAAATACTTCTTTTGACCACAATGGCGTATTTGAATCCTTCACTTGGCGATATCTGGATGTGGTCTATCTGGATCCTTTGAAGCTGGTAGAGTGGTCTTTCCAGATAAGGTGAGGGGGACTTTCTTCCATACGTCCAGGCTTGAATTTGCCGCAGGTCAGACAGCTGCTGGTGAGTTTGGCTGTTAGGGTGGAGATCCCTGAAGCGAAACAGTAAGCACCAATCAGATCATTCATCTGTGTCTTTGATATGTGGATGTGGGTCCATGTACCCATTGGACCACCATAGGGTGCATACTTTGTGGTAGGCAGAGTTTGAAGTCTATTATTGATAGCCTTCCTTCTTCACGTGTTGCTTTTTTCCCATTCAGCTCTTTTCCTTTTGGAGCTTGGTCTTGTAACTTCTTGAGCAGATTCCAGGACGTCTCTTTGTCAGGTTTCTTGTCTTCAGTCGTCATGTAGTAGCCGTCCGGCTCTACGACCTCTCCCACTTCTCCATGTTGTCTTCCTTTGGCTGCTTCTTTGGCTGCCATGTCCGCCATGTTATTGCCTCACGCCTCTTCTGTTCTCAGTTTTCCATGCACTTTGATTTTTCAAATTGCCACCATTTTGGAAGTTGGAGTATACCCAGTAGGTCCCTGAAGGCTCCATGATGCTTCACGGTTGTCCCGTTTTCTGTGATGAAGTCCCTTGTAGCCCAGATGGGTCTAAAGTCGTGTGCTATGCCATGCGAGTACCTGTAGTCCGTGTAGATGTTTGCAGTCTTGCCTTCTGCCATCTGGCAGGCCTTCGTCAGCGCTATCAATTCTGCTTCCTGGGCTGACAGGCTAGGTGACAGACTTCTGGACCACAGGATTTCTTGATTGCTGGTCACTGCACTTCCTGTGTTGAAACTTCTTCTGGAGCCATCCAAGTATCCCCCCTTGGGAGTGGGAGAAGAGTGGCCGGGCTGAGGACTGTAGGTCTGGAGACGGTGACATTATGAGACAAAGGCAATAGAGGCGCCACAAAGATGCCTGGCGGTGGAGAGATTACTGTTGGTTGAGCTTGATTGAAGATTGCCAAGATGTCATGTGGAGTGAGAGTTTCCAGTGGCTGTCCAAGAGTGATGTCAGCAACCTTGTCCAGGAGGGTGTGTGCTGCGGATACTGCCATCAGGCAGGAGGGTGCTCTTCTTGCAACTGGATCCAAGCGGGCTGAGAGGCTGCCTAAAAGTCTCTGTTTTCCCCGTGAATCTGTGCCAGGACTCCAGTAGCATGACCTTCTTTCTTCCATCAGGTAGACGGAAAGACTTTTCATAGTCAGGTAGGCCTGGTATTGGCGCTGAGACTGTGGAGTTCTTCCAATCTCCTGAATGGGTTGAAGGCTGCGTCTGATAGAAGGAGCGGGGTTGCGTTGATGCAAGCGCACAGAGGCTGCATTAGGACTGAGGCATCAGGGATCCAGGTTCTGCAATACGACACTAGACCAGGGAAGGCCTGCAGCATTCTTGGAGTTGTTGGGGGAGCCATCTTCTCCACAGTGGTCTTCCAGTCTTTTGACATGTGTTTCGTCTTGTGGGCAATACAGTGTCCCAGGGATGTAACTTGCTTCTGGCATCACTGGACTTTGTTCTTCCAGACCTTGCGTTGCTGTTCTTCCAGGTAGAGTAGGAGAGATAAGGAATAGACTGTGCAGGTGTCGATGTCAACCACACAAAAGAGAAAGTCATCCACGTGTTGTAGAAGAGTGACTCTTGCATATTCTGCAATCCAGTTGACGAGGATGGAGGACATTGTCTTGGTGAAACTTGAAGGGCTTGTTTTGAGCACCTTGAGACAACACTGTCCATATGCACTGCACTGGTGCGTGAAAGCAGGCCTCCAGGTGGAGGGGAAACACTGAAGAAGGTACTGGCCAGGTTGATCACCGTGAATACCGTTGCGGTGACTGGGACTCTTGAGAGCAGAGTGTGATGGTTCAGCACTGTTGGGGTTTCAAATACCGTAGCCTCTTTCGCGGCCTCCAGGCCTTGCACCATTCTGAACTCAGTGGGGTTTACAATCTTTTTCTTCACTGTGGAAAGCTGGGATTGATTCCGATGGGCGAGGCAGCCCAGTTTGGCCTTGTCCTTCAGTATGCGGCAGGGGACTCCCATCTGCTGGTGCAGAGCTGGCGGGAAAACAAGCCGTCTACTAGGATCCACATCATGAGAGATGACGACCAGCTGGCTTTCTTGTTCTCCACCAAGACAGTCACTGTGTTAGCACCTGCTCTGGTCACAGGGGGTCTTCTTGTTGGGACGTCTCCTTAAACGGCTGCTTTTCTCTCAGCACGGGCCATCAGTAGTTTCTTTTTCTCCAGCTCGGTCTCAGGTCAGTATTTGTGCACAAGTCTGAAGAGCTGAGTGGCCTTTTTCCGGTCTAGGGCCTGGGTGAACTGGTTGATTGCAGGGGGCACCTCCTGGTGCTTGCAAAAGATGAACCTCTGGCGTTAGAGCTGGATGAGGTGTTGCCATTCCATGAAGCGAGTAGAGTCCTTCTTGAGTTGAATATCCTGGCCAATGTCAAAGTTCTCAGGCCGTCTTCTTAGGCGAGTTCACTTAGACCTTCAGTTGGTCAGAGACATCTTGACTCTGGGTGATGGAGTGGCTTTTCTGGTACTATGTCCAGCACCTCCTGTGATAGGTCTGCAGTGTGGTTGTTTGAGGTTCCTGTTTCTTCTTGGGTCAGGGGTGAAGAAAGTGTCATGGTCCATCTTCCTGGAACACTCTGGTCGCTTTCAGCTTCTGCAGTAGGTCCACTCCCAATAGGTTGAGGGTGCAGGTTTTTTACACAACAAACTGGGACATGATGGAGTGTTCTGGCTGAGTCCACACGCTCAGGGGCTTCATAATCTGGAAATATCTGACTTGACCATCAATTCCCATGCAGGAAGCAGAAGATTCTGATAGGTAGGTGAGGTTGCGGAGTTCCACAAGAAAAGATATGACTACGCCATCCACTCTCAGGATATTGGTCCCACTGGTGGGGTTCCTTGTGGACTTGGTGTGCTCTTGTCCTATGGACGGGGTTCTTCACTGCTTTCTGTGTTTCTTCTTTTTCTGGGTGAAGTCAGTGTTCTGCACTTGTTCCGGAAATGACCAAACTCGCCACAGTTGTAACACTTGACATTCCTTCTGTCCCGGCGGGACTCAATCCTTTTTGCTACTGTGAGCAGGGTATCCATTGCTATTGACGTGTACTCAGGCCTGGCTGCTACCAGTGGTTTCCTGATTGGTTCTCTCAGTCCATGCACAAAAGCCTGTGCCAACATCCGTCTGTGTGTCTGATCATGGGTAATGAGGCCCAAATCTTGAAACACGTGCATTACTCTGTCATGGAACTTCTCCACAGACTCTGTCTTGTCTTGACTCGTGACATGTAGGCTGAGAGTTTGTCCTGTCAGTCTGCTTTTGGCCCATTCTCTGAGTTGCTCAATTAGCTTTGGTCCTGTCTCCCAGGCATACGAATCTAACTCTGTTGGAAGCTTGAAGTGTTCTCTCATAATTGGCCAGAATGCATCACCTGCTTTTATTTCCATTACGGTCCAGAGATCAGTCCAGGCTGCTGCATACGTTCGCTGGATCTGCTGCATTTTTTGGCAAAATGGCATGGGGTGTATCCCTGGGTCTGGCAGCATACTGATCACCTGGCTTGGGATGAAGGGCTCATAGGATGGTGCCTCTATCTGTCCCTGCTCTATTGGTGCTTGTGTGTTTTCTTCCCTAGTATTGGGCAGCATGTGTGACGTTGCATCTTCATCTTCATCAGATAAGAAGTGACATGGTGTACTTGGTGCATACACTGGGTGAGATTTGGGCTTTAAAGTTGTCTTGCTGCATGGGGATTTCCCACTTCCTTGCTGAGGCTGCGGTGGATCAGTGTCATGGTTCCATGCTAGCAGCCCTGTAGCTATACCACCCCCCTGTGAAGCCCTAGCTGTGGACTGTTGTGTCTGGGGGCTACATGTAGCGTTTTGTGTAGGGAGATCTGCACTTTCTTCTCCTGATATAATGACTGGCAATGTTTGTACTGTGCTTGGGATAGACAAGGTGCCCTGTGCTGGAAACACTGAATACAGGGACACCACATTGCTTGGATTGGGCGTTGACCCAGTTGATGACGAAGTAGAAAAAAGAGGAAGAGAAGGGAGGTGTGAGGGAGGAGCGAGAGAAAGAGGAGGGGAGGGAGAGAAGAGTGAAAGGGGAAAAGAGAGAAAGATGGAGGAGAGAGAGAAAAAAGATGGAGGGGGAGAAGTAGAAGAAGATGAAGAACAAGATTTGAGAGTTGGAGAGGAAGAGATAGAAGAAGAGGAAGATGAAGAAAATGGATGTGTCAGAGATGTGATGGAGGGAAAAGAAGGAATGAGAGGGATGGCAGCGAGGAAAGAGGAGAAAAGTCTGAAGAAGAAAGAGAAAGGGACTGAGAGAAGAAAAGGAGAGGGTGTCCCCCCTGTGACTCTTGAGAGGGGATGGTTGAAACAAAAATGCCTTCTCCCTGTGGAGAGAGGCGGGGAGCGTTTTTCCCTGTACAAGGCTCCTTACTCAATGAGAGCAGCCTACACCTGTCCCGTGTCTCCACATGATGGACATGTGATGTGTGTGACTCTGAATTCTGCTCTTGTGACATGTCAGTGATCTTTTTCTCACAGATGATTTAACACCTTTTCAAACTTATTCACATAAAAAAAAAAAAATATCACTTCCTGGTCCGTTCAAATTAACTTGCTGTATCTTTTACACGATGCACCGCTGCTCTTTTATAGCAGATGGTAATCTATTAATAAACTTTCCCGTTACCTTTCAAATAACAAAAAACAAGAAAAAACATTTCATTATGCAGCGTAAAGGCTGCCTGTCTATTTGCTTCTCACGTACTCTGACATTCTATTCACATGCCTAGCCCTTCGATTCTTACGTACTGTGTCTATTCCAAAAACCTATTCAACAAAGGTGATTTAAAAATCTGAAAACTGCTGCACTCTGGTTCTGTTTGTTCTCGCCGAATGCCCGACGGGAGGGGCTACTCAGACCACTGCGTAGTTTGTGTCTGCTCTCTCCCTCAGCCTGTAATTCTCCTTATCTATGTGACCTTGGTCTAAAGCAAGCTTGTAGAAAAAAAAATTGCTGGAGAAATAAAACTCTAAAATAAATTGCTTAGAGAAAAAATCTCTCCAAAATCATTTAAAAATGTACTTAAAAGAAAAATTTTAAAAACAAAAGTTAGATTTAGTAAAAAACTCTAGAAAAAGAAAACAAAAAAAAATAAATAAATTCACCAAAAAGGGGAGAAAAGAAAAACCGTATTAATCATAAAACTCTGAAAAACAACCCTTGTTACTAAAACAGCTAATTAAAAATCTCTGGAATGTCAGCTGGCTGCTTCCCCCCTCCCTTCCTCATATCTCTGCTTGCTGTCTCTATAGGCACTGAAATCACGTATCAAAAAAAAAAAATATATATATTATTCCTCAGAATAGCAAAAAATGAATATAGTTCAGTCTGAATGCCTGAGAATTTTCACATTAAAACCTGTAGCCAAAAAACCTAGCTTAAAAAAAAAAAAAAAAAACAAAGCCAAGAAACAGAATGCCTGATAACGTGATTAGCAGAGGAGGGGGGGTCAAAGGGGTTTTCTCGCTGCTGCAGCCAGCACACTGCTCTGAATGAGTTACTGACAGAGCGCACGGAGATGTGGTTTAAAGCGACAGTACCTGATACAGACAGTTGACAGGTACAATGAGACAGACACCCGGGAGAATACGAATCCCTCTTTTGATGATCTGTGACACATACAAGCTGCTCTGGTAACTGATAACTCACCAATTGCACTGAGCGCGGTGAGGCTCAAGGTTCTATCGCTCTGTACCGTACGCCCTGGCCGGTGCGCCGGTCACAGTAATCTGCAATAGCCTTCATCAAAATTCTCACTATCCACGTCTGATTTGACTGGGATGGCCTCCCGGTGCGTGGACGATTATTGTGAGAACTTATCCAAACAAAGCTCCTGCCCTTCACGTCTGATTTGACTGGGATTGCCTCCCAGTGCGTGAAAGTTTACTGCAGAAACTTAACCTAACAAAGCCCTCGCTTCCACAACTGGATTTTTTGGGATAACTTCCCTCCAATATGTGAAGAATATCTGCGTGGACTTATCCAAAACAAAGCTCCCGCCCTTCACGTCTGATTTGACTGGGATGGCCTCCCGGTGCGTGAAAGTTTACTGCGGGAACTTATGCAGCAATTTGTCTTTTGCTATACAGCCCCCAGAGATCAGCAAGCAAAAACACAGTCACCGTTCCAACTTTCTCCCGGTTCACATAAAACATGAAACATATACAGCACAGCAGCAAACAACTCGGCTTATATCCCAGGGCTTTTGGATAAGGGTATGGACTTTTTACACAACCTGGGAATGCGGTGATGACCACGTCCGACCGGCTGGAAGTGTAGGCTAGGACTAGGCACAGGGAACATTCAGGTAAGATGACAAAGTTTTCTTACCTTACTGATGGAGCTGCAGTCTCCGTCCCGTATGCCAAGGCCAGGGCCAACACCCCCGTCTCTCCGGTCGGCCGGGTCCTCGTGCGTTTCGTCCAATGCCCCGCGTGCAGGCGCCAACTGATATGGAAATTTAATTAGGATAAAAATATCCTTCAGTGTTTGCTGCTTGCCATGTCCAAATCTCTATATAATGTCTTTTTGAGCGCTCAGAACGAAATGCGGACTGTCCACAACGCAAGTGTCAGTATAACAGTTCGTCAAAGACATACATTTATTATTCATTCAAGGTTTTATACGTTTACAAAAAGGGGCTGGTTAGTCAATTAACATACAATTAAAAGCTGCTAGATTATTGGCTGTTCTAGTGTAAATATGATAATTATGATAATCATGGCAAAAGAGCTGAAGTTGCAGAATTATTGTTTTATTCTTGTGACCTAGTTGTCTTGCATAACTATAATGTAAACAACAGATATCTAATAGGACTTTTTGTACTTCATGCATTTGTTCCTTTACGAAGGCCTTATGCAGGCCTTATGAAGGCCAGATTTCTTTAAAACGACTGATTATAGCTGGCCTAGAAATATGTGAGCACAAGGTTTTTTAGCAAGTGAGATCTATCTAACTGTGAACTGCGAATACATATATGTGAATATACTTTGAATATATGGAATACATATATATTTCCATGACAACATGATCACATGACGTGGTCATCGATGGGCGGGATTTCCGGTGCGCTTGCCGGAAGTGCGAGTTAAATGCTGCTGTCAGAAATTGCCAGCGACATTTAACGGGTTAACAGCTGCGGATGGATCACGATTCCACCCTTGGCTGTTGCGAGCACATGTCAGCTGTATATATCAGCCGACATGTGCCCAGAAAGGTGCGGGCTTAACGCCGGAGTCCGCACCAAACATGGGGAGTCCAACAATGGTGTACTAATACGCCCGATGTTGGAAAGGGGTTAATGTGCAGTATAAAATGTGAGCTTGCCAAAATGGGAAGAGATTTAGCACCAAGTTAAGGAACGGGTAGGACGTGTATAAAGGAAGACACTGAGGCCGAGGTGACAGGCCGCAGTGGGAGGCCCGAGGCAATGGCCTGTGGCTGCCTGTTAGCAGAACTCGGGTGCCACCAGTTAAGTTTCGAAAACCTGACCTGTGTCGGTCAAGACTTGGAGTCCAGACTACGCCCTTCAAGAACCAAGGCCAAGCCCTCATCTCATCGGGTACAAGAGACATCTGCCATCGGTAAAGCACTGAATATCTGGGAGTAGACTCCTTTTGGGGGTGATGAACAGGAGGCATGAGTGAGCTGGGCCGTTGCTTCCAGCATCAGCGTACGGTACAGGGGTTGCTCTGGGCTAGTACACCAGGCAGGGCGGGGACCTATTGAAGCAAAGGCAGCCCAGCAAGCCTTATTAAACTTTGTCAGGACTTGTGGCCTAGTGGGAAAAAACGGAGACTCCAGCTAAGGCCTGTGTTAGAAGAATCGATAATACAGTTACTTTCTCTAGTATAGGTATCATCCCCTTTGTCAGATGTTATAGGATCGTATAACTAGAGACTGTTATGCTAGCTAGAGTGAACCTGAGGATGATTTGTACATTTGTTATTGTATATTTCATGCTGTAATTATCCTGTTTAGCATTAATTGCTGTTGCTATAGCTACCAAAGTTCCCATCATATCAGGGAAATAAATAGTTTCAGTGGTCAGTGTGTTGCATCCGGTCACCTGCTTATATAGTATCACACATAATGATCATACAATAATCATAGCATCATATGTGCTAAGTTTTAAAAAAGTACTCCCTTGAACCCATTTGTCCACTGCTATCTATCAATGCATCACAGACCCGACCTCTTTGCTCCTGCATTATGGGAGAAGGTAGACCACAGAGGGCGAGGGATCTTGGAGCTCACATGCTTCTTCCAGTGACTGTTACAGCTTTTATCCACATCTGTGATGAAGGGATCTGGGTCACCATCCTGCTAATTCAGGTTCTGAAAAAATACTATTTGGGAGAACAAAGTAGAATTGTTTGGAGCTCACCTCTAATAATACAACAGCTGAATTATGGCCGCTTGGGCCGGCCCAAATGTAAAGATATAGTATGTGTATGGAAAAAGTGGTTCATTTACAGCCATGAAGAACACTCCCATTCCTCAGGCTTCCCAGCAATATAATAATGTTATGATAGGGTAGTATTTTTCCATGCTAAGTAATAACAAATGTAAGTTCTAGCTAAACATTTCTCCAATGCATGAAGTTGCTCTGTCATGTCCAGGTTCCCACTCTGTCAGACAGATGCTGAGCTCGGGGATATATAGATTTTCTATGATTTCATTTCTCCATATAATGCTGATTAGCAGCTCGTCCTTTATCCATTAAAACTTACTGACATTACTAATTTGTTACTGTTTTATATTGTGAACGGAAAAAGGGAAATTTGGTCACAAAACAAGAACGTTTCAGTACTGCGGACTGTGTGGTGGGGGCCACTGGAGGTGTATGAAGGATATTGGGGCATTTTGATTGCATTATTGTCTTTTTTTATCAGGATTAATAACATTCACTATAATTATTATTTTTTTTAGGAATCCTCATACTCATTTGCACTGAAATGCCTTATCAGCCTCTCAACTGCTATCCTACTTGGACTCATCGTCATGTATCACGCGAGAGAGATCCAGGTATTTGATTCCTCTATGTTAACGCTCACTGTATGGTATAAATCTAGCAAAACGGTAATATGCAAAGGGATATGGAACATTTGCTGTCAGTTTTGTTTTCTTTTACAAATTGCAGATGATCTCCATTGGTCACAGAAAACATACAACCATGATCAGCAGCCAAAAATAGAGTTTATCTAAAGTTCACAACCCCTTTTAATTTCTGAGTGATCAGGTACATTTAAAGAGAATCTGTCAGCAGGTTTTGCAATTTAATCTGAGATCAGCATGATGTAGGGACTGAGACCTTGATTCCATTGATGTGTCACTTATTGGTCTGCATGCTGTCATTTTTTACAATTACTGTTTACTCAGCTGCACATCTAGCAGTGCTCTGAATCCTGAGCCCTGTATAACTGCACCACATCACTGTTTGGCAGCTTTTTGTGTGCACTGTACATTTGACAGAAAGCTGCCAATCAGTGTGGGTTGGGATTACCAGAGCAGAGGACTACATGGCAGGAGACACCTAGTCCTTCAGTGATAGTCTCCTGCTGATAAATCACTGATTTTATTGAAACAGTCACCCTCAACCAGTAAGCAACATATCACTGGAATCAGGGTATCCGCTCCTATGTGATGCTGGACTAAGATTACATAGTAAAAACTTGCTGACAGATTCGCTTAATGACATTCACGTGCATATAAAATAAAAGTTTATCACAGATTGATTCACAACCATTGTAAAATGAAATAGAATGACCAAAACGTGAAAGAACATTAACAATATAAACAGTAATAAATGTGTAAACATTTCCAGCTAAATGAAATCCTCGCAAATAGTATCAGACCTATCTGATTAACCTAACACAAATTCCACTGGCTAGACAAATTAGAACAAAACCCTCTATCAGTTGGCGGAAAGTACTAGACCTGGATTAACTGACATGTAAAAAGACCACCTAATAGAAGAGAGCTTAAGGTCTTGGCAAACAAAATAATTCCCTGTAGAACAGAAAGTTGTGAATAGGAGATTTACACAAAATCAACATTAGAAAATCAGTGAGCGAAGAAAGTGAATTTCTAAAGGCAAATTTCTTATAAAATTATTTAATGAACATAGGAAAGGGAGCACTCCAAATATATTAGCTAAGTATTCAGCAGTAGTGACAGTGAGAAGAACAACAACAGAAATATATTCATGCAAGGTCAGGATAAATGCTGACCTTACAGAAGGATTTAGTGTCGGGAGATAAGTAAGGTGACATGGTCTTAAGGTACTGACCATTAAACAAGACCACGAAGCGATCTCGTAGCGTTGCATACTAATAGATCCCGGATTGTGTTCTATATCGCTAAATGCTGCACACCATTTAGCGATATAGTTACGAGCTATCGCGTTAGGATTTCTTAACGACTTTACGTAAAAAGTACGCTTAAATGAGCTAAGAAAAGGTGCCACACACGATAAGATACTTACCAGCAGGGAGCGCCGCGAGAAATAGGTCCGAACGATTCCAGCGACAGCGAGATCACAGCAGAAGCTCGTCGCTGGAAGCGCTGCACTGAATCAACACGCTAACGGGATCGCTAAATAGTGACGGTTTTTAGCGAACCCGTTAGCGATATGTTTAGTGGGCATACCCTTTACACACTGAAAGGTGACACATTCAAACAAGAGACAGAAGAAGCGTATCCATAGCCCTACGTGACCTTGTCACCTGATACCTCATCTAAGCTATACAGGTCACATCCCCACCTGTCAAGTTTTCCTCCAGACAGAAAACACTGCTCAAAACATTCAATTATTTAATTATCATTATTAAATACCTCTGGATTAGATTTTTCTGTCTGCATTTTAATAGAATGAAACATGCGTATGTAGTCATATAATAGAGCTGATAGTTTTCATTTGTGATAAAGTGGCAAGAACCGTAAAAAGCCATGTTTTATATATGTACTGTAGCATGGAATCCTCTCATGTTAGAGTTGGAAGGGACCTCAAGGGTCATTGTGTCCAACCCCCTGCAAAATGCAGGATTCACTAAACCATCTCAGACAGATGTCTGTCCAGTTTGAAGACTTCCATTGATGGAGAACTCACCACCTCTTGTGGCAGCCTGTCCCACTTATTGATCACCCTCACTGTCAAAAAGTTTTTTCTAATATCTAATCTGTATCTTCTCCCTTTCAGTTTCATCCCATTGCTTCTAGTCTTTCCTTGTGCAAATGAAAATAACGATGATCCCTTTACATTTTGAGAGCGCTTGAGATATTTGTAGATAGCTATTAAGTCTCCTCTCAGTCTTCTCTTTTGCAAGCTAAACATTCCCAAATCCTGTAACCGTTCCTCATAGGACATGGTTTGCAGACCGGTCATCATTCTGGTCACTCTTCTCATAACTTGCTCCAGTTTTCAATGTCTTTTTTTTTATAATGTGGTGCCCAGAACTGGACACAGTATTCCAGATGGGGCCTGACCAAAGAAGAGTAGAGGGGGATAATTACTTCACGTGATCTAGAGTCTATTTCTTCTATTAATACATCCTAGAACTGTGTTTGCCCTTTTTGCTGCTGCATCACACTGTTGACTCATGTTTAGTCTGTGATCTATTAGTATACCTAAGTCTTTTTCACAGGTGCTGTTGCTTATCCCTATTCCTCCCATTCTGTACATGTTTTTTTCATTTTTCTTATAATGATGAAATTTTATTTATGCATTTTTCTGCAATTATGCACCTTACTTATCCACTGATATATACTTGCAGGAGAATCCTAAGCTGTGTTTTACAATGACTCTTAGTTCACTGTATACACAAGTCGATGTAATGTGGTTACAAGCAACACCTCACTGTTAAGATAAACTAATTCACATGTGTCAAAAGGAAATACTAATCTAGTGGATGGCTATTACTAATGTAAGGTCTTAAACTGTAGCAAAATACTCACAAAATATTCAATTGATAAACCTGGGAGTATTGAGATGTCTGAGGTACCGTATTTTTCTGACTATAAGACGCACCAGACCATAAGACGCACCTAGGTTTTAGAGAGGAAATTAGGAAAAATATTGAAGCAAAAAATGTGGTAAATTCTGTACTTAATATCCCCTACCCTGGAATATATATATGGTCCCCCCATACATATCCTGGTATGCATGGCCCCCTTATTCCTATCTTGGTATGCATGTCTCTCATCCCTACCCTGGTATGCATGTCCCACTTATCTATAGCCTGGTAGGCATGGCCCCCTCATCCCTATCCTGGTAGGAATGGTCCCTCTCATACCTATCCTGGCAGGAATGATCGCCCTCATCTCTATCCTGGTATGCAGGGCCCCCATCTCATCCTAGTATGCATGACCCCATCCCTAACCTGGTATGATTGGCCCCCATCCCGATCCAGGTATGCATGACCTCATCCTTATCCTGGTATAATTGGCCCCCACCCCCATCCTGGTATGCATGGGCCAATCAGAAAACATTAAAAAAAACCAAACCATTACACTTACCTTCCTGCGCTCCCTCGCAGCGTCTTATTCCTGTGCCAGCAGCTGCTTTATGATTGTAAGCAGTGCATGGCAGGGATGTCATGCGCTGCTTGCAAGTCAAAGGGCAGCTGCCTTAATACTGACCGCTCTGCACGCCAGGACTCTGTGCGCAGAGAGCAGTGAGTATTCATTGCTATTCAGTAGCGCGCACAGTGTCAGTCGCCAGCTTTCTGCAGCTACCGGCGGTCAAGTGTGCCGCTACTTAAGAGAAAATAATATTCACTGCATTCCACTGCCATCGGCGTGGAATGCAGTGAATATTCATTTCTCTTTAGCAGTGGGCTCAGGAGTTAGCCGCAGCAGCCTGCTCCTGCCTCTGTGACCCGCTGCTCTGCGATACCGCTCCCCACCTTCCCACCACAGACAGAACCGGTACATCCGGACTATAAGACGTACCTCCAATTTTCCTCCACATTTTTGGAGGAAAAAAGTTCGTCTTATAGTCCGAAAAATATGGTATATATCAGTAGCATTTTCCAATATATACAGGGAGGACTAAAAGTTTCCACCCTAAAACGATTGATTCAAATTTAGTTTTCTAGGTGCGCAAACTGTCCTCTATAAACATTGCAAAATTCTTGGAACCTGTCCCCGACATTGTGACACACAGTAGCCCACTAGTTCTGGTTAAGACTAGTGATGAGTGAGCACTAAAAGTTTTGCAACTTTAGCATTACTTTCAACCAATACAAATGCATTCACTGGGAAATATCATTGTAACATTTACCAACCCTAGCTGGCCATGTGGTGTGTGACACATAAGCAGACCCATCTTGTTTAATTTGTGAAGGAGGGACTCTTAAAGTCACAGAGCCTATTTTTACAGGGGCATCAGGCAGCATTAATCTTCTTAAAGAGCCTTTATTAAACAGTGGGTCTCTTATGCTGTTACTGTCTATGCAGTGAGTGGATGGGCTGCCAAGAATTACGACACACCCCAATACCCCTTTCATGAGAGGTACAGAAGGGCTTACTGAAAAAATGTTGCATTGAATGCAAGGCCTGTCCTGCCCCAAAGTTACATGCAGCCCAATAAGCTTTTCAAGCCACGTACTGGATGGCCAACGGTAAATCCACTTCACATTATTCATTTTGTACTCCCATTCTTTTTTCTTATGCATTGACTGCAAGGCCTGCACTGCTACCAAGTCTTATGCACCCCAATAATCCTTTGAACCCAAATACTGGATGGGCACAGGAAAATCCGCTTCACATTATTCATGTTGTACTCCCATACTCTTTTCTTGTGCATTGACTTCAAGGCCTGCCCTGCTTTCAAGTCATATGCACCCCAATAAGCCTTTGAACCCACATACTGGATGGGCACAGGAAAATCCACTTCACTTTTTCATTTCGTATTGTCAAACTCTTTAGTTATGCACTGACTGCAAGGCCTGCCCTGCTACCAAGTCATATGCACCCCAATAACCCCAATCCCTCCTTGGAAGAAACATGGAGGAGTGCCTCATATAAAAAAAAAGGCCCAATAAAAAGGAGCGGGTCTCCTAAACTTGTAATGCCCATACACTAAGTGTATGGGCTGGCAAACATTTTCCCCTGTAGGGTACACCTCAACCTTTTCCATAACAAGTATTTTACGCCCAGCAAAAACAACCACCCTTGTTACGAATTCGACACTGGCTGTAGCAGCACGGAACACATTTACCCTGGTGATCTAGTGGTGGTGGATGATGAGACGTGGAGGAAGGCCTGATGAAAAACTGCCCAATTTAAAGGAGCGGATCTCCTACACTTGGAATGCCCATACACTAAGTGTATGGGCTGGCAAACATTTTCCCTGTGGGGTACACCTCAACCTTTTCCATAACAAGTATTTCACACCCAGCATAACCACCCACCCTTGTTAGGAATTTGACACTGGCTGTAGCAGCACGGAACATGTTAACCCTTGTGATCTAGTGGCAGTGGATGATGAGATGTGGAGGAAGGCCTGATTAAAACCTATAACAAAATTAAAGGAGCTGGTCTCCTAGACTTGGAATGCCCATACACTAAGTGTATGAGCTGGCAAACATTTCCCTGTGGGGTACACCTTAACCTTTTCCTAAAAAAGTATTTTACGCCCAGCATAACCACCGACCGTTGTTAAGAATTAGACACTGGCTGTAGCAGCAAGGAACACATTAACCCTGGTGATGTAGTGGCAATGGATGATGAGGAAGGCCTCATTAAAAAATAGGCCCAATGTAAAGGAGCGGGTCTCCTAGACTTGTAATTGATGACAAACATTTCCCCTTGGGGGGGTATATATTTTTTTACATTTGGTGACGGGCATCATAACACCCTTGCCAAAAAAAAGAGTGGCTCGAGCATGACGGAATACGTTCACCCTGG
The DNA here is from genome assembly GCA_033576555.1 of Oophaga sylvatica. Lineage (NCBI taxonomy): Eukaryota > Metazoa > Chordata > Amphibia > Anura > Dendrobatidae > Oophaga > Oophaga sylvatica. Next base: position 550,391,905 of record JARQOD010000001.1, on the reverse strand, counting down.
TGTTCGAGTGGTGGTGGATGGTGAGGATGAGGAGGACGCCAAATTGCCAAAATCAGGAAGCGTATACCCATGTGTGGGTGTGAAGAGGTGCATGGGAATACACCTCTCAAAAAGACACAACATTGGAGGTTATGTTTCGCTGTCATCATTTGGTGGTGTCGAGAAGTCTGGCCCAATCCATCCCTTGTTCATTTTTATAACATTTTTATAAGAGTCAGTCTGTCTGCATTTTCCGTTGTGCTTATCTGTGATTATTCCACCAGTGGCATTTAGGGTTGAGCATTCCGATACTGCAAATATCGGGTATCGGCCGATATTGGTTGTATCGGAATTCCGATTCCGAGTACCGATATTTTCGTCATATCGGATACCGGAATCGGGATTGTCACTGTCACTGTCAGTGTCCGTCGGTCGGGTCTGTCAGGAGTCAGCGGCACTTACCCGGCAGAAGATCTCCGGCGGTCACATCCCGGACTGCTTAATGGCCGCCATCCTCTTTCCCCGGCGGTCACATGCAGTTTCTCGCGATAACTGCAGTGACTGCTGGGTAATCGCGGCCGTAAAGCAGTCCGATGACGTCACCGCCGGGGAAGCTGGTAATCAGCTGTGCTGCGCCGGGATGACAGGCTCTGCCTGTCATTCCGATGTAGCAGAGCTGGATCGTCGTGGGACTGTCGTTACTATGGACTGCGTCGGACAGGTGGTATACTGTTGGTTTGTTTTTTTTATTTTTTTACAGGAGATCGATGGCGTCGCAGGAATGAGAGAGTAATAAAAAAAATGAAAACTGTGTTGTCTCTTTTATTTCATTAAAAGACTTTTTTCTTGCTGTGTCTTTTTTTTACACATTTAAAAACTTTGGGATTAATAATGGATCGGTGTCTTATTGACACCTCTCCATTATTAACCGGGCTTATTGTCACCGTGCAATCAACGGTGACATTAACCCCTTATTACCCCGCTTGCCACCGCTACAGGGCAAGTGGGAAGAGCCGGGTAAAGTGCCACAATTGGCACATCTTTTGATGCGCCAAATGTGGGGCTGCTGTAGCCTGGTATTATCAGGCTGTTGAGGGCCAAAATCCATGGGCCTTGACAGTCTTTTAATACCAGGCCGCAGCAGTCTGCATTTTACTTGGCTGGTTAACAAAAATAGGGGGACCCCTACGCCGTTTTTTTTTTCGAGGGGATCCCTATTTTTGTTAACCAGCCAAGCTAAGCAGACTGCTGTGGCCTGGTATTATCAGGCTTGCAAGGTCCATGGATATTGGATCCTTACCAGCCTGAAAAACCAGGCCTCAGCGGTCTGCTTCATCTGGCTGGTTAACAAAAATAGGGGGGACCCCATGCCAATTTTTTTCGAGGGGATCCCCTATTTTTGTTAATCAGCCAAGATATGCAGACTGCTGTGGCCTGGTATTATCAGGCTGGCAAGGTCCATGGATCTTGGCTCCTTAACAGCCTGAAAATCCAGGCCTCAGCGGTCTGCTTCATCTGGCTGGTTAACAAAAATAGGGGGGACCCCAAGCCATTTTTTTTTCGAAGGGAACCCCTATTTTTGTTAATCAGTTCCCTCTGACGTCACTGATGGTGTCCCTGGCTGACCTGAAGTGAAAGTGGAAAGCAATCAATTAAGCTTTCCACTTCCTCTCCTGTCAGCCAGGAGAGGAGCTCATTCATTTGGGGGTTTACTGTGAGGCTGCAGCATTAGCTGCGGTCCCTGCAGTAAACATTAACCCTTTCTGAAGGATTACACCGTGGGACCTGACTGTGCATCGGATTGGTAAGAATAATTTTGCTTTATTATTTTATTTTTATTACAGGAAATGGTTTTAGCAGGTAAATAAAATATGGTCAAAAACTGTGTGATTATTTCATTAAACTTCTTTTTTATTAAAGTGTGTGTGTTTGATTTTTCTTTCATACAATAGGATTAATAATTGATAGTTGTCTAATTGACAGCTCTCAATTATTAACCTGGCTTAAAGTGACCTTTCAATTGCAAGGTCATTTTAACCCCTTATTAACCCATTCGCCACCGCTACAGGGCAATGGGAATAGACGGGCAAAGTGCCAGAAAGGGCAAATCTAATTAGAGATTTGCCCTTTCTGGGGTGTCTGGGGGCAGATGTTAAGTAGCCGGGGGGGGCCAAAAAAAATGGTCCCTCTCTGGTCTATTATTATCTGCCCCCACTCACTGGCTTTGTCTGTCTGGTTGCGAAAATAGGGCAGGAGCCCACGCATTTTTTTTCAGCAATTTTACACCTCATATATATATATACATGTCATTGAATTTGTGACACATATATATATATATATATATATTTATATTTATAGTTCATACACTTCTACATAGTATAATAGCCGCTAATTCAATTGCCGGCTTTTGTGAAAATGCAGAACCCGACATGAAATGACACTTGGTGTACATAGGGTTAACCATGTCTTTTCATGTAGTTTGATATCTGATTTGCACAAACAATTACATGAGTGTAAGTGTGCAAAATTTCACACCTGTAGGGGTTAATTAAAGGTGTAAATTCGTAGCAAAAAAGTCCGTTTTTTTTACAACGAATTTACACCTTTAATTAACCCCTACAGGTGTGAAATTTTGCACACATAGACTGATGTAATTGTTTGTGCAAATCAGATAGCAAAGGACATGAAAAGACATGGTTAACCCTATGTACACCAAGTGTCATTTCATGTCGGGTGCTTCTGTCTTTTCACAGAAGCCGGCTTTACCCGGCAATTGAATCAGAGGATATTTTACTATGTAGAAGTGTATAAACTATACATATATGTATATATATATGTCACAATGACATGTATATATATATATATGTATTCTATGTGTGTATATTTAGTGTTTACAAGGAAAGAAAGAGGTTTTTTTAGTTATGATATTTTGTTCCCATAGACTTACATGGGACTATCGGTATCGGGTATCGCCGATATTTTAATGGTATCGGCGATACCATTCCGATTCCGATACTTTTGGATATCGGAAAGTATCGCTCAACTCTAGTGGCATTAAAAACCCGCTCTGACAAAATGCTAGCGGCAGGGCAGGCCAGGACCTCCAAGGCGTAGGAGAGCCAGTTCATGCCACGTGTCCAGCTTGGATACTCAATAATTAAAAGGCACAGAGGAATCACGGAGGACACTGGTACGGTCAGCAAGGTACTCCCTCAGAATCTTATAAAACATTCCTTTCCTTGTGACATTACCCCGCGCCTCAGGGCCAGGGCGATTGGAGGGTCTGAGAAAACTGTCCCAGAACTTTGCCAGTGTTCCCCTTCCTCTGCTGGATTGGAGTTGTGTCTCCCTCAACTGAATTCCTTGGTTGTCCAACGAACTGTTATGTCTGCCGCCAGCGTTTTGAAATGGGAATTGTTTTATTAATTCCGCAACAATGGCCCTCTGGTACTGCAGCATTTTAGTACACCTGTCTGCCTATGGAACAAGAGATTGAAAGTTCTCCTTGTAGCGTGGGTCTAAAAATGTCACTACCCAGTAATGACTATTACCCAATATTTTTACAACACGAGGGTCATGGGAACGGCAGCGCAACATAAAGTCAGCCATGCGTGCCAGACTGGTAACAGGCAAGCCTTCTGTGTCCTCACTAACAGGACAACTGACCAAGGTGTTCTCCTCCTCCTCTTCCTGCTTGTCCTCAGGCCATCCACGCTGAACAGACGGTATGACAGTTGTGCTTGTAGTACCGTCCATAGTGCATGAAAGTAGCTCCTGTTCTTCCTCCTCTGCCTCATTGTCAACCAATCCACGATAGGATGACATGAGGCTGGTCTGTGTGTAATCACCTTGCATGGTTCCCTGCTCCATGTCCTCATGCTCTGCCTGCAATGCATCCTCTTTCATTGTGAGCAGAAAGCTTTTCAGAATGCAGATGAGCGAGATGGTGACGCTAATTATGACGTCATCACCACTCACCATCTTGGTGGACTCCTCAAAGTTTTGGAGGATGTTACATATGACTGACATCCATGTCCACTCCTGAGGTCTTATGTGTGGAGTCAAACTTGAATATTGACGACCTTATTGATGCTGGTATTCAAAAACTGCCCTCTTCTGCTCACAAATCCTTTCCAACATATGCAGTGTAGAGTTCCAATGCATGGGGACATCACACACCAGTCGGTGAGTCGGAATCTGCAATCGCTGCTGAAGCACGGCAAGGGCGGCTGAAGCTGTAGCTGACTTTCTAAAATGGGCACACAGGCGGCGTACTTTCACCAGCAGATCTGGCAGCTCCGGGTAGCTTTTTAGAAAACGTTGAACAACGAGGTTAAGCACATTGGCCAGGCATGGTAAGTGTGTCAGTTCGCCTCGCCTCAGAGCCGCCACCAGGTTCCTGCCATTGTCACACACAACCATGCCTGGCTGGAGTTTCAGCAGTGTGAGCCACACATCTGCCTGCTCTTTCAGAGCTGTCAACAACTCTTCAGCATTGTACGGTTTGTCACCTAAGCAAATTAGCTTCAGCACAGCCTGTTGCCGCTTGGCTTTGGCAGTGCTGCCAGCTTGTGACTGATGTGCTCATTTTGGAGATGGAGGCTGAAGAGGAGGAGGAGGTGCAGGAGCTTTACACAGTGGGGGCAACCCTGATTGACGTAGGGCCTGCAATCCTTGGCGTCGGGAGGACGTGTTCCATCCCAAGGTCAGACTGGGTCCCGGCTTCTACTATGTTAACCAAGGGTGCCGTCAACGAGATGTAATAATAATAATAATAATAATAATCTTTATTTTTATATAGCGCTAACAGATTCCGCAGCGCTTTACAGTTTTGCACACATTATTGTCGCTGTCCCCGATGGGGCTCACAATCTAGATTCCCTATCAGTATGTTTTTGGAGTGTGGGAGGAAACCGGAGTACCCGGAGGAAACCCACGCAAACACGGGGAGAACATACAAACTCCTTGCAGATGTTGTCCTAGGTGGGATTTGAACCCAGGACTCCAGCGCTGCAAGGCTGTAGTGCTATCCACTGAGCCACCGTGCTGCCCATGCCCATGCCCATGTACCGTCCCTGGCCACAAGCACTTGTCCACATGTCCATGGTTAGGTGTACTTTCCCAGTAACTGCATTGTTGAGGGCACGGATAATGTGTGGGACACGTGCTTGTGTAATACTGGGACGGCACAGCGGGAGAAATAGTGTCAGCTGGGGACCGAGTACCTTGGGACGGCCGCTGCCATCAGGGTACAGAAAGCTTCTGTCTCCAGGAGCCTAAAAGGCAACATTTTGAGTGCTAGCAGACGAGCAATGTGAGAATTTAGTACTGTGGCCTGTGGGGCGTTGGCTGCGTATTTCTGCTGACGTTCCAATTACTGGGGTATGGACAACTAAAGGCTGCGCTGGGACAAGGACGTGGACATGCTTGATGATGGTGCTATTTGACTGTGGGCAATGGTAGGTGCAGTGCAGGAGGCATCTTTGCATGCACTGTGGACATGGGATTGGCTTGCACTCAAAACAGTGGAAGAAGCAGTGGTGTCACCCGCAGACACTGTTCCTGGAGTTGGGCCCACAAAGTCGGGTGCTTTGCTGCCATGTGCCTGATCATGCTGGTGGTGGTAAGGCTGGAAGTTTTGCTTCCCCTGCTGATGCTGGCATGACAGGTGTTGCAAATCTCCTGTTTGGGGTTATCGGCGAAGTCTTTAGAAAATAACCAGGCTCGGGAAGACCTAATAGTTGGACTGGTAACTTCCGTTATGTTGGTGTTACGGGGCACGGTTGCATGCCTTCTGTCTGCAGCCACCACACTGCTTCTTCCTTCCTTAAGGGGTGCTACGCCTCCCTCCCCTGTGTGCTGCTGTCCTCACTCTGCATGTCCTCCTGCCAGGTTGGGTCAGTTATTATATCATCCACCACCTCATCTTCCACTTCTGCACCATGGTCCACCTCCTGACTTTCCGGCAATTGTGTCTCATCATCGTCCACCTCTTGTGACCGTGGCTGCTCAAATATTTGTGCATCGCTATATGGAATATCATCTTGCCCCGCTTCAAGTGGACCAGGCGAGAGGCACAAATCTATAAATGGAAAACTGAACAGCTCTGCGGAGTGTCCGAGTGTGGGATCAGTTGTCTCAGGGCACTTAGCATGGTGGGAGGAAGGAGGATCAGGGTGAGGAATGTGCGGTCCAGATTCACGGCTACTCTGACTTGACCGTGTGGAAGACAGGGTGCTGGTTGTTGTGGATAAGTAACTGGAAGTATTATCCGCTATCCAACCAACAGCCTTTTCACACTGCTCGGGCTTCAATAGTGCTGTCTTGCTGCGGTCCCCTAGGAATTCGGACACTAAGGTCCAGCTAGAAGATGTGGGTGTTTTTGGTGGCCTAATTTCAGCTTGCCACGGCTTCGGCCTCGGCATGCACCATTACCATCACATCCACTTCCACGTCCCTTGCCACACGCCTTGCCCATTGTAAATGGATTAGAATATTATACACGTTCACTACAAATGGCTGAATTGGGAGCGAACTTGTATGTGATACGTGTGCGGGAAAACCACACTTTTGCCTATCTGGACTGTAGGTAAAAATGTTTTTTGGCTTATCATATATGTTTCAATAAAGTACGGTAACAGACTGCAAAAAACACTAGAATATGTAGGCCTAAAATGACCAAATTTTTTGAGATACCACACTGAAAAATATGTGGTCTGTATTTTTGGCTTTTTTCTGCTGAATAGTGCTGTATATAACTACAGTGACACACAGGAAAACACTGGAATACCGGCCTAAAATGGCCAAACTTGGAGCACGCAGATATATGAGCTGGCATGGAGATGCCACACTGCCAAAAATGTGGCCTGTATTTTTTTCTTTTTTATGCTAAATAGCGGTGTATTTAGCTAGAGTGACACACAGTAAAAAAAAATGCAATATGGGCCTAAAATGCCAAAATTTGGAGCATGCAGATATATGAGCTGGCACGGAGATACCACACAGCCAAAAATGTGGCCTGTATTTTTTTAATGTTAAATAGTGCTGTATATAACTACTGTAGACTGACACACAGGAAAACAGTGGAATACCGGCCTGAAATGGCCAAACTTGGAGCACGCAGATATATGAGCTGGCACGGAGATACCACAGTGACAATTATGTGGCCTGTATTTTTTTCTTTTTTATGCTGAATAGTGCTGTATATAACTACAGTGACACACAGGAAAACACTGGAATACCGGACTAAAATGGCCAAACTTGTAGCACACAGATATGAGCTGGCACGGAGATACCACACTGCCAATTATGTGGCCTGTATTTTTTTCTTTTTTATGCTGAATAGTGCTGTATATAACTACAGTGACACACAGGAAAACACTGGAATACCGGACTAAAATGGCCAAACTTGTAGCACACAGATATGAGCTGGCACGGAGATACCACACTGCCAATTATGTGGCCTGTATTTTTTCCTTTATTAAGCTGAATAGTGCTGTATATAACTAGAGTGACAGACAGCAAAAAAAATGGGATACCGGCCTAAAATGCCAAAACTTGGAGCACGCAGACATATGACCTGGCACGGAGATACCACACTGCCAATTATGTCGCCTGTATTTTTTTCTTTTTTTATGCTAAATAGTGCTGTATATAACTACAGTGACACACAGGAAATTACTGGAATACCGGACTAAAATGGCCAAACTTGGAACATGCAAATATATGAGCTGGCACGGAGATACCACACTTCCAATTATGTGGCCTGTATTTTTTTCTTTTTTATGCTAAATAGTGCTGTGTATAACTAGAGTGACAGACAGCAAAAAAAATGGAATTTAGGCCTAAAATGCCCAAATTTTTAGTACATGAATGAATGAGGCGTGTCACCAGGGCCGGCGTCAGCACCAGGCGCACCCGGGCAAGTCCCGGGGCCCTGAGCAGGCTGAGGGGCCCACTCGACGTCAGGGACATAGGCACACTATGGGGGCCCGGTGTCTGTGCCAGTGCCGACTCCCGTGAGTGGGCCCCCCGCTTGCTCAGGGCCCTGTCATTTGTGATACTTACCTCTCCCCGTTCCATCACTTTGGCGTCTTTTGACTGTGAGGTTCATATCAGAGGATGCTATGACGTCAGGTCTGTGCACCCTCTTCCTGAACAGTCACAGTGCAAAGAACTGGAAGATGGCGACACTGATGAGTCCGGAGGAGAGCAGCAAGGAGAGGTGAGTATTTCATATTATTTTTTTTTATGTTTGGAGCATTATATATACAGTGGTGGCCAAAAGTATTGGCACCCCTGCAATTCTGTCAGATAATACTCAGTTTCTTCCTGAAAATGATTGCAAACACAAATTCTTTGGTATTATTATCTTCATTTAATTTGTCTTCAATGAAAAAACACAAAAAGAATTGACCTAAAGCCAAATTGGATATAATTCCACACCAAACCTATAAAAGGGGGGTGGACAAAAGTATTGGCACTGTTTGAAAAATCATGTGATGCTTCTCGTGTAATCACCAGCACCTGTAACTTACCTGTGGCACCTAACAGGTGTTGGCAATAACTAAATCACACTTGCAGCCAGTTAACATGGATTAAAGTTGACTCAACCTCTGTCCTGTGTCCTTGTGTGTACCACATTGAGCATGGAGAAAAGAAAGAAGACCAAAGAACTGTCTGAGGACTTGAGAAACCAAATTGTGAGGAAGCATGAGCAATCTCAAGGCTACAAGTCCATCTCCAAAGACCTGAATGTTCCTGTGTCTTCCGTGCGCAGTGTCATCAAGAAGTTTAAAGCCCATGGCACTGTGGCTAACCTCCCTAGATGTGGAAGGAAAAGAAAAATTGACGAGAGATTTCAACGCAAGATTGTGCGGATGGTGGATATAGAACCTCGACTAACATCCAAACAAGTTCAAGCTGCCCTGCAGTCCGAGGGTACAACAGTGTCAACTAGAGTTGAGCGATACTTTCCGATATCCAAAAGTATCGGAATCGGAATGGTATCGCCGATACCCAAAAAATATCGGCGATACCCGATACCGATACCGGAAATCCAATGTAAGTCTATGGGAACAAAATATCGGAATTAAAAAAAACCATTCTTGCCTTGTTGGTTAATTGTACATGAAGGAAAACAACAAAGAGTAATGTAGAATGTATTGGGGAAGGTTGAGGAGACATTAAAGGCATAGATGTTTAACCCAATCAAATGGAATAGCATAAATATTTTTTTTTTAAAGATGTTCGGATTGACGAAGAAATTGACAATGTTGTTCACGTTTTTTCTATTTTGGCAAATATGTATATTTCACAACTTCCATGCTCTTCACCTTTTTAACTTTTGACACACTTTCTCCTTCATAATCTTCAGCAGCATCATCTTTTTCATCAAATTATTCTTCATCTTCACCTTCTTTATCTTCTTCTTAAACTTCTTGCTATTCATCTTTTTGTTAACATTACTCATATTCTTCTTATTAAACTATTATTCTTATTCATATTGTACTTCATCTTCTTCATCATATTCTTATTTGTGACAGAGAATCCTGTACTTGTAATCTGTCAAAGTATGAATTTTTCATCCTTCCGTTCTTGCTGTCACAAAAGATTTAAATTACAACAGTATTTGTCCGTGTTCAGTTTAGCCTGCAGCAGCAGGCATTTTCCAGGGGCACCATGAGGAGGAACGGACTCACCCCCATACACTGCTTAGTCTTCTTCTGCTTATAATTTAGAGCATATATTTTGCTCTTCATTTTGGTCTTATACTTCATGTTCTTCTGCTTTTTGATCTTCTGCTTATTGTTCTTAAGTCTCTTGTTCTGTATCTTGTAGTTTGTCTTAACCTTCTTAGTCCTGTTTGGTAATCTTTTATTTCTTCTTTGTGATGGTGTTTAGGCTGGTTGGCTTGATGCTCGTCGTCCTTGTGGTCGTCATCTTCTTCGGGGTGGTCATCAGGGTCGTCGTCTTCATTGTTGGAGATCCAGAGTGATTACCCAAAAAAGCATTGAAAAAATCTTCAATTTGTAAATGTAGCAGAAGGTACAAGAGCCAATGCAAGTAACGAGGACCAGCTGACTGTGCTGGAACCCGGAGGGGCAGCAGAAGGAAAAGAGCCAATGGCACAACCGAGGACCAGCTGACGTTACTGGGACACGGTTACTAAGCAGGAGGTACCTGTGCTCCAAAGCACTACCAAGGACCAGCAGACGTTGCTGGAACTCGGATACCGAGATGGAGGCACCTAGGCCAAAGGCACTGCGGAGAACCAGCTGACGGTACTGGAACCCGGACGGGTAGCAGAAGGTACAAGAACCAATGCAAGTAACGAGGACCAGCTGACTGTGCTGGAACCCGGAGGGGCAGCAGAAGGAAAAGAGCCAATGGCACAACCGAGGACCAGCTGACGTTACTGGGACACGGTTACTAAGCAGGAGGTACCTGTGCTCCAAAGCACTACCAAGGACCAGCAGACGTTGCTGGAACTCGGATACCGAGATGGAGGCACCTAGGCCAAAGGCACTGCGGAGAACCAGCTGACGGTACTGGAACCCGGACGGGTAGCAGAAGGTACCCATGGAAATTTAAGTTGACAGGCCGCGAGCCGGCCGCAGTTACCGAATCCCACAGTACTACAGTGGGTGATTGTCCTATTGTCACAACGGAAACAGCCTTTATTTGCATATCCCGCAGCACACATAGGAAGCACCTAAACTCCAAGCACCATAGAGTCGGCTAACCGACCGCAACACGACAGGACAACTTATTGGAGGCTAAGTGACGTTTACACTGACAGGAAACAGATGGCGTGCTGTAACCAGTCTGGGCAGGAGTGAGTACCCCTGCCAATGACACTTCCGAGCAACAACTGGCGGTGTTGTAGCCCAGGGATGAGAAGAGAACATGGTGGAGGCAGCAGGACTTTTTGCCGTTCACACAGCAGGGGAACAGCTGACATTACTGAACCCCAGTAACACAGGAGCAAGTGTTCACTGTGCTAACAGCACTTCCGAGCAACAACTGGCGGTGTTGGAGCCCAGGGATGAGAAGAGAACATGGTGGAGGCAGCAGGACTTTTTGCCGTTCACACAGCAGGGGAACAGCTGACATTACTGAACCCCAGTAACACAGGAGCAAGTGTTCACTGTGCTAACAGCACTTCCGAGCAACAACTGGCGGTGTTGGAGCCCAGGGATGAGAAGAGAACATGGTGGAGGCAGCAGGACTTTTTGCCGTTCACACAGCAGGGGAACAGCTGACATTACTGAACCCCAGTAACACAGGAGCAAGTGTTCACTGTGCTAACAGCACTTCCGAGCAACAACTGGCGGTGTTGGAGCCCAGGGATGAGAAGAGAACATGGTGGAGGCAGCAGGACTTTTTGCCGTTCACACAGCAGGGGAACAGCTGACATTACTGAACCCCAGTAACACAGGAGCAAGTGTTCACTGTGCTAACAGCACTTCCGAGCAACAACTGGTGGTGTTGGAGCCCAGGGTCAAGGAGGATGTTTAAATACTATATCAAGTATTTTCCTTGTTACGTGTCAATTAAAAATGTCTATACTCCAAACAAGAGAAATATAACCTTTAGTACCATAAGATGATGATTTTACTTAAAAAAATATATGTAAATTAATAATTTACAAACATAAACGCATACATTAACATGTTGAAAAGCAATGCAAACCACAATTAAAATAGGTTAAATAATCTGCTATACGGTTTAAAATAAAAGCATACAAGTACATATCAGAATCCATTAATGATGGCTAAGTAACAGTATGTACACCATTTTTATTGTGTAGACAATGAATGGCTGACTTAAAAACATAATCAGCATTACAAGTTATCTTTGACATTCATCAAACTTTACATTTGGTGAATAATATCACTAAATTTTTTTTAAAAATATCTAAAATTTCCATCATGTAATACTGATAATATGTGCCAATCATTTATATTAACAAACAAAAAATTTAAAAAGTGCATAGTGCAGAGTGAAAACAGATATTTATGCCTGACTGTGGACTTGCAAGCATGACAACGGATAGATAAGGTATATATAGATGAGACTGCATAGCCTCAGATGGTGAATGGCGATGTAATACTGTACCTCAATAAAGTGTGCGTTACTACTACATTCTTTTTTTTATATAGCTTTATAAAAGGTTACGTGCATGTATGGTTGCGCCTTTGTTTGGACGCACAGACTGGCTTCCTGCTGTGACGCGTTGGGTATTGGAGCGTCTGTACGTCTTATGACGCAGACTAACATTCACGGTGCGCATCGTTCATCATCGCAAGCGTACCGACAACACAAAGGCGTTGTCATGACTGCTTTACTCAGTAAACATGCACCTATGATGAAACATATACGCATGTGCCCTATTACATAACAAGCTACAAGAAAAACGAGTGTGAGGTGTGACACAGCTGTTTTGTTAAGGTACAGTATTATATCGACATTGTACAGGTGTCGCTATTCAGTCTGATAAATAGATATCATTCACCTATTCTATCAGTTGTCGTTCTTTCAGCACCACTTACAGGTATATATTTTGCTATTGTGACTATGCACTATTGACTTTACCAAGGTAATGCATGATTTTTGTTAGCGATTATCATGTTTACATGAAGGACCTTTATGATATGGGCTGTTAACTTTCTAATTAAATATGTATTTTTTAAAATGACACAAATATAAGTAATGTTGAAGAGGACTATTCCTACATGCATTGTTTGCACAATATTACAGGTGTACATCACGTCCCTTAATCAACATTGGATTATTATATTTACTTGTATGCTTTTATTTAAAAGGCAAGAACACTGAAGTATAACCTTCGCACTGCAGCAGTTGTCAAAGTTCAACCCACATTATGCACTTCCAACATTGCAGCATTTGAGTCATGATGTGAGTTGGATTTGTCTAAGCTATGGAGTGACAAGGTTGACCATCAGTATCCTATAGCATAAGTAGGCTTTTGTGTTTGCATTTGTTTTCGACATGTGCATATCTGTAATAATATGTCACAATTATTTTGTTACAGATTTGTGACAAAGACTAATCATTTTATGGTTTTAAAGTTGACGTTTCAAATGTTTACAGCTTAGAAATCAGGGTGTAGCCTCATATCTATGTGTAGCACTAGACACTTTGACATGTCATGTTTTTTTCACCATGATTAGGTAGCTAGCAGTAATTTTTGCCGGACACACAGCAGGGGAACAGCAGGCGTTACTGAACCCCACAAACACATCAGCGATTGTTTTCATCTGTGCATCTAACACTTCTGAGCAGCAACTGGCGGTGTTGAAGCCCAGAGTCACGGAGGGTGTAGGCAGAGGCCTAGTATGAGATGTTTGAAGTTGAAGTTGTAGTTAGCAGCAGTAATTTTTGCCAGACACACAGCAGGGGAACAACAGGCGTTACTGAACCCACAAACACATCAGCGATTGTTTTCATCTGTGCATCTAACACTTCTGAGCAGCAACTGGCGGTGTTGAAGCCCAGGGTCAAGGAGGGTGTAGGCAGAGGCCTAGTATGAGATGTTTGAAGTTGAAGTTGTAGTTAGCAGCAGTAATTTTTGCCAGACACACAGCAGGGGAACAGCAGGCGTTACTGAACCCCACAAACACATCAGCGCTTGTTTTCATCTGTGCATCTAACACTTCTGAGCAGCAACTGGCGGTGTTGAAGCCAGGGTCAAGGTGGGTGTAGGCATAAAATATTGAGTTATTGCCTTGTTACGTGGCCATTGCAAATGTATGTACTTCAAACAAGAATAAATTAAGTTTTACTAGGACAATAAAATGATGAATTTCAATTCCAAGAATAGAAAAATATTTATACTTGAGAGTCCTCTGTGGTTGATACCGTTTAATGGCTAACTGAAAATATGGTAACAAATTCCAAGCTTTCGAGACTACTCAGGTCTCTTCATCAGGCTAAGACTAAAACAAAAAATGAAGAATCACATATTTCTACACACAACAGGACACAGGAATAGGTAAGACAAGTGAGGGAGGGACAAGTGAGGGGAGACCGGCCAAAAAATGAGAACAAGGATGAATTATCAGCGCCACACAATAAGAGAAAAAATAATGGATTTACCTGTGGCAAAACACTTTTGTATGCCGGTCATAGCATGATGGATATGGAATTACTGGTATTAAAACATAACTTCAAATATGAGAAAGATACAAAGGTTTCAGAATATAAGCTCATCATGACCTTTGACACTGTTAGTGATGGAATGAATAGATCACACGGATTTATGTCATTCTATATCAATTAAGGAATCTGCGTCTCTGCCCTTACAGGGGCATGAAAACACAAAACCAGACCCCAATCAGAGGGCAATAAAACTTTCTATCCTTATCTAGGAACTGTTCCAATATTTATGTTCATCCCTCTGTGATAATGACAGTTCTGCTACACGTCACTTACTTGTCTTACCTATTGCACTATTCCTGTGTCCTGTTGTGTATAGAAATATGTGATGCTTCATTTTTTGTTTTAGTCTTTGCCTGATGAAGAGACGTGAGTAGCCTCGAAAGCTTGCAATTTGTTACCATCTTTTCAGTTATCCATTAAAAGGTATCAACCACTGCGGACTCTCAAGTCTAAATATTTTTCTATCTACTGGCTAACACGGTACGAAGATACACATGTTTCCTAACTTCAAGAATAAAAATAAAGACACTGCAAATATAAACGCATATATGCACATGCCAACAAGAAATGGAACAACACACCACCAAAAAATTGGTTACAAAATATAGTGTTGTAAATTTAAGAAGAAAAGTCCATTTTTGTATTTATGAATAATGCTTAAGGAACGCTATGTTAAACCATAACATAGTGAAGACAATGGATTTTGTAATAGTCACTCATCATCATCATCATTGCAATTTAGATGTGACAGTCACAGACATTTCAATTATTTAAGTTAATAAAATCGTTACTTTGTACAGCACGTATGACATGTCCAGCATGGACTCATCAATGTGATGACACAATAATGTACGATAAAAAATAACCATTTAAAAAAACATAATGCATTGTCACAATTTAAGTGTGTGCCTGCAAGTGTAGGTGAAACAAAGGCTACGGATAGCAAAGGTATATTCTATGTCTGTATCAGACAGTGGACAGCCTCTGATGGGTAATGGCGATGTTATACTGTACGTCAATAAAGTCTGCGGCTGCAATCATGCATTTTTTGCTTGTACAGTATTGAAGAGGGTAAAAGCATGTCTGGTTGCGCAAGGCTTTATCCGTCAACACTACCTTCCTACTGTCACGCGTAGGGTAGGGTAGCGTGTGTCAATTAGATGACTCTATAAAATGTGACGTTACGCAGCGTTATTGCGCCCTAGGGACGCCAAAAATCCGACAGCAGTAATCATTTACTGTCTAATACTCCACCTATGACCAACAAAAAAAGACCGTTCCCTCTTTAACAATCTACAAGACTAACAAGCATAATGGTTGACGCTGACTTTATTGAGGTACAGTATTACATCGACATTGTCCATGAGTAACTATGCACTGTGATACCTATATACCATTATTAATTTATATCTGTTGTGGTTGTTTCAACAGCACTTGCAGGTATAACTACCTATTGTCAGTATGCATGATGCACTTTCTAGATGTAATAATTTATTATTGCACATTATTACCAGGTTTAGATGCTGGCCATTTCATATATGGTGTGTGAAGTTACAGTTGGCATCAGTATGTGTATTTTATAATGTCTGTCATAAATAAAACTCGTGATGATGATGATGAGGATTTTATGATTCGTACATCCATTGACTGCATTATCTTACAGGTACAGATAAAGTTCCTTAAAAAGCATTAATTGATAAGTATGAAATGTACTTTTATGCATTAATTTCAAAAAGTGAAGACTATGTTTTAGTTTTTGTTACCATTTCTAATAGACATGTGCAGATATGCGCTGTGATGACAAATTATTATTTGTCCATATTTGTCATAAAAATTTATCATTCTAGGCCTGGAAAACTTCACAATTTCCTGTTTTAAGCATAACAAATAGGGTGACGGCTCTTCCCTATTTGGAGCATGTTCGACATGGGTTTTTCTGTGCATGTGTAGGGAACAGGAGACTTCTTGCCGGACACACAGCAGGGGAACAGCTGGCGTTACTGAACCCCACTAACACTATAGCTTGTGTATTGGTCTGTGGACACGACACTTCTGAGCAGCAACTGCCAGTGTTGTAGCCCAGGGAGTAGAGTTCAGGTGGTAGAAAGATGAACATAACAGGAGACATGGATAACGTTGCGAACCAGTTATTTAATCTGAAAACGGACAGACAAATTCTGGCGAGATCCATGCCTTGTTCATTTTCAGAAAAGTAAGCCGGTCTACATTATCGGAGGATAGTCGCATGCGACGGTCTGTTAGTACACCACCTGCAGCACTAAAGACGCGCTCCGATAATACACTGGCAGCAGGGCAAGCCAGCACCTCCAATGCATACTGGCTAAGCTCTGGCCATGTATCCAGCTTAGAGACCCAAAACTTGAATGGGGAAGAGCCATCTGGGAGTACACTGAGAGGGAAAGACATGTAGTCTGTCACCATCTTACGGAAACGTTGCCTCCTGCTGACTGGAGCCGTCTCGGATGGTGTAGACATTTGTGGCGCTGCCACAAAACTTCGCAACATTTGGAACATACTGGTCTTGCCCTGTGCAGAGGCGCTGCTTGTGCTCCCTCTTGTTGCAGAGCTGTCTCCACTGCCTCGACGCACAGAGCTGCTTTGTAAAGCAGCAGCAGTGCTCTCGGCTGGAATGGAGAACATTATGGATTGCACCAGTGTGTCTTGGTACTCCCGCATTTTACGCTCCCGGTTCAACGGTGTGATGAGGCTTTGTAAGTTGTCCGGTAGCGAGGGTCTAGGAGGGTGTACACCCAATAATCAGACGTGGTGAGAATGTGGGCGATGCGGCGGTCGTTTCTCAGGCACTGCAGCATGAAATCAACCATGTGCTGCAGACTCCCAACTGGCCAAAAACGCTGTCCCCTGCAAGAGGCGTCATCTCTGCCTGCTCTGCATCACCCCACCCTCGCTCTACATACTGACTAGAGCGTTGTGTACCTCCCTCTGGAGCGATGTCTTCCTCCTCCATTGACTCCTCCTCATCCTCCTCACAAAGTGAGCCCTGCCCAGCCCTTTGTGAGGAACCACGTTGCGCTGACTGTCCAGAAGGTGATGGAATTTGTGACTCCTCATCCTCCACCTCTTCCAAAACCTCATCCCTTAGTGCTTGCAGTGTTTTTTGAAGCAGGCAGATAAGGGGGACAGTCAGGCTGACTAGTGCATCATCTGCACTCGCCATCCGCGTTGACTCATCAAACGCACGCAAAACGTGGCAGATGTCCTTCATAGAGGCCCACTCAGTAGTGGTGAAGTGTGAACGGCGCAAATTGCGAGTTGATTGCGCCTGATGCAGCTGATACTCCATTACTGCTGGCTGCTGCTCACACAACCGCTCCAACATATGTAACGTGGAATTCCACCTGGTGGGTACGTCACATATGATGCGATGTTCAGGAAGGCGAAATCTGCGTTGCAGAGCTGCAATGCGCGATCTGGCCATGCTGGAACGTCGCAAGTGAGCGCACTCTAGGCGGACCTTGTGCAGCAGTGCATCAAGATCCGGATAGTCCCTCAAAAAACTCTGCACGACCAAGTTGAGCACATGTGCCAGACATGGTATGTGAGTGAGGTTGCCAAGGCCCAGAGCTGCCACCAGATTTCGGCCATTGTCACACACTACCAAGCCTGGCTGGAGATTCGCTGGCAAAAACCACACGTCGCTCTCCTGCTTGATGGCATTCCAGAGCTCCTGCGCTGTGTGGCTTCGATTCCCCATGGAAATTAATTTCAGGACGGCCTGTTGACTTTTGGCCACGGCTGTGCTCATATCGGTCGCATCAGGTAAGCGTTCACGGGTCCATGTGGAGGTAGACCGTGACGGCTCCTGCAGCGATGATTCTGAGGAACTGGAGTAGGAGGAGGAGTCAATGTGGACAGACTTGATTCCTGCAATCCTTGGAGTTGGCAGAACACGTACAGCGCCACTCGCAAGATCTGTACCCGGCTCCACAACATTGACCCAATGGGCAGTGAGGGAAAGGTATCGTCCCTGGCCATGGGTACTGGTCCACGCATCGGTGGTCAGGTGGACCTTGCTACTGACGGCGTTTAGTAGCGCATGTTTAATTTTTCCCTCAACATGCTTTTGCAGACCAGGGACGGCTTGCCTGCTGAAATAAAATCGGCTGGGCACATTGTATTGTGGGACTGCCAATGCCATTAAGTTACGGAAACTGTCAGTCTCCACCAGCCTGAATGACAGCATTTCAAGGGACAGGAGTTTTGCAATGCCAGCATTCAGAGCCTGTGCTCGTGGATGGTTTGCCGAGTATGGCCGTCTTTTATCCCATGCCTGTTCTACCGATGGCTGTTTTGTGGCCTGGGAGTGTGAGGATGACAGGGAACTTGCAGCTGTGGGTGGAATAACACTGGGTCTCTGGACAACAGTGACAGAGGTTCTTCCATGGCGATCCTGTGAGGAAGCCGAACCAGCTGTGTGTGAGCTGGAGGAAGAGGCTCCAACACGAGTTTAAGATGTAGGTGCTGCTGTAGGTTGGCCTACATCTCCAGTGTGTCTTTGTAACTCAACCACGTGCTTTGACCGCACATGTTTCCACATATTTGTGGTATTAAGGTTACTGACACTTTTACCTCTTTTTACTTTTTGATTACACAGCTTGCATTTGACATAGCAAATATCATCTGCAAGTGTGTCAAAAAAGGACCACGCAGTGCAAGTCCTGGGAGCGCCCGTTTTTGCTGTTGGAAGAGAACTGCTACGAACGGGTGCCAAACTGGAGGCTACAGGCAACCGAGTCTGCAGCCTACCTCTCCCTACTGTTTGGACCGTTGGGGCAATCTCTTCCTCAGAGCTGCTACCACCACCTTCCTGTTCCTCACGCCATGTTGGGTCTTGGACCTCATCATCTCCACTACCCTCTTCCAACACCTGCTGCTGTTGGGTGGTCTGGCCAGCACCATGCTCAACAGAAACTGGCACCTGAGTCTCATCATCATCAGATGCGTTCTGCGGTGTGCTGACCATCGGCACTGGCTCACCCGCCTCTTCAGATTCAGAGAGACACAGCTGTTGCGCATCACTGCATACTGCCTCTTCTTCACATTCCAGAATGCTGCTTGGCTGGGCCCCTGTTTGCAAGCCAACAGATTCTGAGAACAGAAGCAGAGACTCAGCTGGCTCCAGTTCAGAACTCTCTGACTGCCTGGGCAATTTGGCAGGCGGTGAAGAGACAGATGGTTGTTCAACAGTGCTGTGGTCCTGAGAGGAGGTGGAAGCAATTGAAGTCGATGCATTGGCTGACATCCAACCAACAACGGCTTCAATTTGTTCTTCCCGCAGCAGGGGGGTACGCTGAGCTCCTACAAAAGTGCGCATAAAGGAACGCTCACGGGGAAAACTGGTGGATGCTGTGTCACTGGGTGCGGCAGCAGCCACAGAATCCCCACGTCCTCTCCCTGCTGAAACTCCACGGCCACGACCACGTGCCTTACTCCCTGCCTTCTTCATCTTGGTAGATTGATAAAGAAAGTCAGAAAAGTTATAAGGCCTAAGTGTGGTTATTCCTCAGAGACTGCAGTGAACACTGCAGACAACTGTTCAGTAGCTGTGAAAGGCCCCTTTGTGTACTTCTATAGTGTTTGCAACCAATGTATTGTATACGGATGGAAGCGCGTCACACTAATAGATTAGATTTTTTGCAAATATAATGGAGCAGCACCAATTAGAGAAAAATGTGAAGGATGAGGCAGTGACACACGCTCAGCAGACTACAACCAGCAGTGGTTGAAGAACTAACTGGAGCGTAATCTGCACTCAAAAAATGAAAAGCTCACAGACTACAGTGAACACTGCAGACAACTGTTCAGTAGCTGTGAAAGGCCCCTTTGTGTACTTCTATAGTGTTTGCAACCAATGTATTGTATACGGATGGAAGCGCGTCACACTAATAGATTAGATTTTTTTCAAATATAATGGAGCAGCACCAATTAGAGAAAAATGTGAAGGATGAGGCAGTGACACACGCTCAGCAGACTACAACCAGCAGTGGTTGAAGAACTAACTGGAGCGTGATCTGCACTCAAAAAATCAAAACCTCACAGACTGCAGTGAACACTGAAACACAACTGTTCACTATCTGTGAAAGGCTCCTTTCTGTACTTCTATAGTGTTTGCAACCAATGTATTGTATACGGATGGAAGCGCGTCAAACTAATAGATTAGATTTTTTTCAAATATAATGGAGAAGCACCAATTAGAGAAAAATGTGAAGGATGAGGCAGTGACACACGCTCAGCAGACTACAACCAGCAGTGGTTGAAGAACTAACTGGAGCGTGATCTGCACTCAAAAAATCAAAACCTCACAGACTGCAGTGAACACTGAAACACAACTGTTCACTATCTGTGAAAGGCTCCTTTCTGTACTTCAATAGTGTTTGCAACCAATGTATTGTATACGGATGGAAGCGCGTCACACTAATAGATTAGATTTTTTTCAAATATAATGGAGCTGCACCAATTCCACAAAATAAAATAAAAAAAGAGGCAGTGAGTGACACGTGCAGATGCCTACAAACAGCGTCACCTGCACTCACACACACCTTGCACAGAGCTGTTAAAACAACACTGGCAAAAGGAAGCTTTACACAGCGGTTGGTAAACTAGCCTGCCTAAAGCACAGTACACAAAATCGCAATGTCTAACTGTCCCTCAAAGTCAGCAGAACAGCGTTCTGTCCCTAACTGAGTTCACAGCACAGTGACGCTAAAATGGCGGCGGCGCCTTTTATAGTGCATTCTGACATCATTTCAGCAGCCAATCACAGCCATGCCATTAGTTAAGATGACCGCAGCATTACAGGATGTGCCCACACTTCATAAGATTCCTCATTGGCTGACTAAAATCACATTGCCTCTCAAAGAATTATGGGAACTTCCGATTCCGGTATACGATATTGGAAAAATATCGGAACTAAGTATCGGAATTCCGATACAGCGAATATCGGCCGATACCCGATACTTGCGGTATCGGAATGCTCAACACTAGTGTCAACCCGTCGACGTCTGAATGAAAAGGGACTGTATGGTAGGATACCCAGGAAGACCCCACTTCTTACCCCAAGACATAAAAAAGCCAGGCTGGAGTTTGCCAAAACTTACCTGAAGAAAGCCTAAAACGTTTTGGAAGAATGTTCTCTGGTCAGATGAGACAAAAGTCGAGCTTTTTGGGAAAAACCATCAACATAGAGTGTACAGGAAAAAAAAGAGGCATTCAAAGAAAAGAACACGGTCCCTACAGTCAAACATGGCGGAGGTTCCCTGATGTTTTGGGGTTGCTTTGCTGCCTCTGGCACTGGACTGCTTGACCGTGTGCATGGCATTATGAAGTCTGAAGACTACCAACAAATTTTGCAGCATAATGTAGGGCCCAGTGTGAGAAAGCTGGGTCTCCCTCAGAGGTCATTGGTCTTCCAGCAGGACAATGACCCAAAACACACTTCCAAAAGCACTATAAAATGGTTTGAGAGAAAGCACTGGAGAATTCTAAGGTGGCAGCAATGAGTCCAGACCTGAATCCCATAGAACACCTGTGGAGAGATCTCAAAATGGCAGTTTGGAGAAGGCACCCTTCAAATATCAGGGACCTGGAACAGTTTGCCAAAGAAGAATGGTCTACAATTCCAGCAGAGCATTGGAAGAAACTCATTGATGGTTACCGGAAGCGGTTGTTCGCAGTTATTTTGGCTAAAGGTTGTGCAACCAAGTATTAGGCTGAGGGTGCCAAGGTCTGGCCCATTTTTGAAGTTTTGTGTGAAATGATCAAGGATTTGATTTTTGCTTCATTCTTTTTTGTGTTTTTTCCTTGCAAGCAAATTAAATGAAGATAAAAATAGCAAATAATTTGTGATTGCAATCATTTTCAGGAAGAAACTGAGTATTATCTGACAGAATTGCAGGGGTGCCAATACTTTTGGCTACCACTGTAGGGACCATCATGCACTGGTATGAGGCCCATTATACACTGAAGCATCGTATATGGGGTCCATTATACAGTGGAGCATCATATATGGGGCCAATTATATATGGGTCATTATATGGGCCCATCATATACTGTATGGAACATTATATTGGGCCCCTTTATGTATTGAGCAATACATGGGGCTCATTATTCTTATGGAGCAATATATGGGGCCTATTATATACTGTATGGAACAATATATGGGGTTCATTATTCTGCATGGAGCAATATATGTGGCTCCTTATTCTGTATGGAGCAACATATAAGGCTCATTATTCTGTATGGAGAAAAATATGGGGTCTATGATTCTGTATGGAGCAATATATGGTGCCCATAATACTGTATGGAGCATTATATGGGCTCATTATACTATATGGATCATTATATGTGGCTCATTACACTGTATTGAGCATTATATGGGGTCCATTATTCTGTATGGAACAATATATGGGGCTCATTATTCTGTATGGATCACTATGTGGTGCCCATAATAATGTATGGAGCAATATATGGGGCTTATTATTCTGTATGGAGCACTATGTGGTGCCTATAATACTGTACGGAGGACTATATTGTCCAATTTCTGATCTACTGTAGAATTTACAATAGATATCACTCATGTAATGTAAGAAGTGAAATCTTTGGCATTGCACTATACCTACTGTATATTTTTTTGCATCATGAATTGTGGTATGTTGTAAAGGGGCCCACTGAGACTCTTTCGCCCTGGAACTTGCCCTGCGTGTCACAGATATACCACACTGTAAAATATGTGACCTGTATGTGGTTTTTTTTGATTCAGCAAAATGGTGTCGAGAAATTGTGTAAGACACTCAAAAAAAAAAAATCGACTCTACCGTAGCACATAAAAATGAAAGATTTCTCTGCACAGTCAACAGTGCTTTTTGGGACCCCTTTAAAATTGCTGGATTTTCATGCTGTGCTAAGATCTGGCTGTATTGTGCAGTGTCAAAAAGCAAATGGAGAAAAAAAGGGCTCTGGATTGCTTTGCAATAAAATAAGCTCTGTTAACCAGGCCAAAATTTTTTCCTAGCCAATTAGACCTGGGGCTAGGTATATACGGTCAATATATCCTATAGGAAACAGCAGCAGCAGACAGTAAGGGAATGGACCCTCTTGATGTATGCACTGTTATCTATATTGTAACGTTCCACACTGTCTGTTGATGGGAATTACTCGCTTTGCAGGTCCTAGAGGTAAACACTGGCACATTCAAGGTTAAAACGAGTCCATTCGGTTTATTATTCACCAGTTTCAGCAGCCATTACACTGTCCATTACACATTCAGCTTTAACAAATGAACACAGTCTCTCACTAATCCCAATCAGTATAATACGGACTCCTGTCCGTTACCTACTGGTGTCGGCCACCCAGCTTCTCAGATCCCTCTTAGCTTCAGAGGTATCCAGCAAACATAACACAAAATACAGTCTCTTCCTCACAAACACTTCTCTCTGATCCCGATCAGTGTAACTCACGGTTGTCAAGACCGTTACCTGTTGGATCACCACACAGGTTCCTGGACTCCTCTTGTCCTCAGAGGTATCCCATAAGCAACATGTAAAACAGTCTCTTTCTCATAAATACTTCTCACTCAGATCCCAATCAGCATACCATAGACTCCTGTCTGTCACCTGTTGGCCACGCAGGTTCCCGGATCCTTCTTATCTGCAGAGGTCTCCAATAAACACTTCTCACTGATCCTGATCAGTATCACTCACGGTTTTCAAGACCGTCCATTCCTCTGGCTCAGAGTCGCCAGGACTGCTCCCCCAGTCTATGCGCCGTCCAGCCTGGAAAACATGGGAGCTCTGTCCAGGCTGACAGACTCCCAACACGCTCTCACATGCGCAACACACCTTCCTTACATAGTTGTAACCCCTCCCACTTACCTATCACATGGGTAGTCACATGCTCATGACCTCATCACAGGTCCTCTAAATTCACAACCAAACACATATCTGCAGGCAAAACTGGGTACAGTGAGCCCCCCCCTCACCACGGAGCGAGGTAAATTGGGTAGCCCGACCCTCCCAACTCTCAAAGCTACCAGTAGCCCGGACCCAAATGTGAACAACAACTACTTAGAATTCACTTACACTTCAGAAAATACACTCCGGGCTACATCCCAGGGAGCTGCCATCCCTGTAATACATACCTCTCATTAACTATGCAGCCATTAGTATCGCTACAATATACACACATACAGTGCCTGCAGGCCTTGCACTGATATGTATAGAGCAACGTAGAATCCCCTGCCTACCTAACACTGCAACCTATACACTCCGGAATTAGTCCTTAGAAGGACTGTTGGTTTATCTGGATTTGAGTAGTTTAGGATGGTAGACCCCACACTGACTAAGAAATCGCCAAATCTGACCCTATCTCAGCAGCAGCTCTCCCTACACTATCTCAATCCGGAGCTGAATGCGCTGAGCAGGGTGGCGTCCGGTCTCTTATACCCCTGATGATGCTGTGCGGCCAGCCAATCACTGCAAGACTACAACAAAGATGGCAGACAACCCCTGCATGGTGATTGGCTCTCTAAAGATCGCCAAAAATGCTGGGTGGAGACCCCAGTTCCCGACGAGTAATCCCAGAAATGCTCGGTGCTCGCCGAGTACACCGAGTACCATGATACTCGGGCGAGTAACAAGTAGTGGCGAGCACGTTCGCTCATCACTAGTTAAGACCAGTATTGATGAATGCAAGAAAGTCCAGATTTTGGTACATTAGCCTCTGAACCCGTTTTATCAGATTTGTGTTCGATATAAATTGTCCAATGCTGATTGCCACACCTTGTGCACCTTCTTGGCATTTTCAATCTTCCGATACTGCTTAAGATTCCATTTTCTTAAAGTTTGGAAATTATCCAGTATCCATTGGAACACAGCAAAAAATGCAACAAGTGCACATACCCTATCATTACCCCTACAGTATTAATGGGACTCCTCACCAGTATTTGCTATTCCATGTGAGAGTAGCATGATGTAGAGGCAGATACTCTGATTCCAGCGATGTGTCACTTCTCTGACTGCTGAGCTCTGTATAGCCCCACCCACACCACTGGTTGAAAGCTTTCTGTATACACTGTGCATAGGCAGACAGCTGCCAATCAGTGGTGGGAGTGGGGTTATACAGAGCTTAGGAAAATATGTAAAACTACATGACAGCAAGTTTACTAGTCCAGTAGTGATAACTCCTCCTGCCGATAAAACAGTCATTATGGCAAGCAGCCCAGTTAGTGACACATCAATGGACTCAAAGTCTCTGTCTCTACATTATGCTTCTCCCAGATTCAGTGGAAAAAACCTGGTGACAGATTCTCAAATATAAAGCTCAAATTATGGAAATAGATAGTGATGAATCATTCACAGTTACAGAATAAGTGGCATTGTGCAAATGCACGCTTACCATTGGTGACTTGGTGCGTTTTGGGAAACTCAGAATATTTTAGAAACTGTAGTGAAATAACAAGTGTTCAAGTCCATATGTGCCAGGTTCCAGTGAGAAGCAACATATCACATAAGAGAGACATCCTGTAGAGATGTGACTGTGGACAACATAGCACTGTGGCCGCCATGTGTGGCTGGCCCACTAAAATGATGTTCAACATTGCAGTCATGTCAGGCCACGTTCACACTTCAGTTGAAGCCTCCATTATGAGGCTCCATCACAACGCAATAATTTTCATCAGAAGAAAAACCACAGGATGCTGCCCCACAATGACAGACAACCTAATGAGACTAAACAATTGTAAAAAAGAAACAAGAATCCTGTAGTCAATGCAGTTGTGTGTTTCCTGTAGCCATTATTATTTCCTGCAGTTGTGCAGTTTTTTCTGCTCCTATAATGGAAAAGAAAAACAGAATTCCAACCCCTAGTGTTCATGTAGCCTAAAGGGAGCAATACGACAATCTAAAAGTAAGTATATTGAGAAATGTATTATTTTAGTCAGTATTAAAAAAAATATCCAAGGAAAACCCCTTTAATACTGTATCAAGCTTCACTTAACAGCTTTCTGTATAAGGCCGGAGTCACACTACCGTATAATACGGACGAGTGCTAGGCATAAAAAATCGCCTAGCACTCGTCCCAATGTTAATCTATGGGGCAGCTCCCATCAGCCGATTTTTTCTCGCGCGTTTTATACGCGCGAGTGAAATCGCAGCATGCTGCGATTGTACGCGTATCTCGGCTCAGAATCGCCAATGCAAGTCTATGGGTGCGACAAAAAACGGACATCACACGGACCATCAGTGTGACTTGCGAGAAATACGCACATATTTTCCTCATTACAGCCCATTGAGCCATTAAATTCAAAGGGAAAAAGCAGTGAGAAATGAAAAGCCATAAGGACACCATACGGATCCTGACATGCGAGGAAATCGCATCCTCGCATGTAAAACGGATAACATACGGATCAACATACGGAGAACAGTTGTGCGATTATCGCATTACAAAATCGGACCGTTTTTTTAATCGTTCTGTGTGACTCCAGCCTAAGTATGATTTCACACATGGTTTTATGGAAAATATTGCATTTTTGCTAGGCTTTTTGCCATGTTTTTTCTGACGATGTTAGCAAGGATTGGGAAATTTTTTACTAGTGTGTATGAATGTAAAAAGTAGCAGAAGGATAAAATTTAACCTTTAATTAAATAAGTTAAAAGAATGAACGATAAAAAAACATAACCACGTGCAAATTAATCCAAAACCACACAAAAAGACAATAAAAACACAATGCAATGTACCCAAGATATTCAAACCTTTCTCATATTTGTAATAAAACCGTTGATAAAAGATTGATTAGGGGTATAAGGTTCATGGATGTATAATGTATCACACCCTTACAAAAAAAAAATCCTTAATTCATCTCCCCATAGAAATATCACCATCAATAAAATTTCTGTTTTGTGGTGAAAATGGCACTTACAAACTCTGGTGGTGTAATAAATCTGAACAAAGGTGTACCATGTAGGAACCCCACGACAAAAACACCACTTTCAAATGTTACTGCCAATAAATCATTATAAATGTTACACAGAAATCACAAAAAGAGGCATATAGTGCTGCTAAGAGGCAGATAAAGGCATGCCGATGTATAAATGTACATATCAGAATGGTAAGGTACTAATATAGTTAGTCAAACAGTGGAATCCAGCTACCTCATCCTTAGATGAGCGTTCCCGGTATGACCAGTGCTATGCTACTTGAACCACAGAATAGCTGCATGTAATCACATGAGCAAAAGAATGTAAAGAACGATCTCAACCCAGTCAGGAAACTGGTTCCATGTGTGTCCGTTCCATGGTATAATTACTCAAAGTCTGGGTGCCACAAGGTCCTAGCAGACCGATCCGTGCGTCTCCCGACGTGTTTCATCAACTAGACTCATGAGGGGAGTATATAGCACATGTATAAAATGATGCTGCTGCCTTACCAGCGTCCCAAGTAGCGTGGTTTATGAGCACTAGCCGGAGGAGTGGCTCAAAACACTGAAGGACTTTACAGAGGTCTTTCAGCTTTGACCACTGTACACCCGACAACTCGATGTCTGCCCTCAAACTGCCTGCCCGTGTATCCTCCTACAAATACATTACAGCCTGCCTCTGTTCGCACAGCCTCTCAACCATGTGCATGGTGGAGTTCCACCTTGTTGAAACGTCTATGATTAGGCGGTGCTTGGGGAGGTGGAGCGATCGCTGCAGCCTCTGCATACGACTGGAGTCTACGGGCGAGTGACGGATGTGCGAGCATAGTCTTCGCACCTTATAGAGCAGGGCTGGTAACTCCGGATAATTATTTATGAAGCACTGCACCACCAGGTTCAAGGTGTGAGCCAAGCAAGATATGTGTCTGAGTTTTGCCAGGGCTATGGCCGCCACAAAATTATGTCCGTTATCACTGACTACCTTGCCTGGCTCAAGATGTAGACTGCCCAGCCATGACTCAGTTTCTCGCTGCAAGTAGTCGGCCAGTACCTCCGCGGTGTGTCTGTTGTCGCCCAAAGACATCATCTTTAAAACAGCCTGCTGACGCTTACCACTAGCTGTTCGATAGTGGGACACCTTGTGTGCAACACTGGCAGCTGCGGATGGAGTGCTCGTGCAACTGCGCACTGTCGACGAGCTTTCGCTTCTGGAGGAGGAGGAGGGTCGAATGCCTACAGGCAACTGTTGCCTATACCGTGGGCTAGGCAGCACTGTCCCACCGCCGCTGTTCCCTGTGGGCCCTGCATCCACCACATTCACCCAGGGGGCAGTGATGGACACGTAATGGCCCTGGCCATGCCTGCTGACCCATGCATCTGTTGTGAGGGGCACCTGTAAGGAAAAGGTTGTCGCCATTTTGTATAGGGCCTGTACCAGCCTCCATTTTGTCAGTTCACACAGCCACAGACTTTTAGCTACACAGGGCCTATTAGCATATTCAGTACGGCCAGCTTTGATGTCCACTATGAATCAATAGGCCTTTACATGCTAATTGGTTTAAGCCAGGGTCTGAATAATATGGTCAGTCGTATGGTAACTAGCTCAAGCTCAAGCCATTGTTTCCTGCTCCATATGAATTGCAGGCCAGTTAATATGCGTGCTTCAAAGCAAATGGGGAAGGGCCTAGCAGGGTTAAAAGCTGTAGCCAAGAAGAGGCTGGTCTCTCATTCCATTTTCACACACAGAAGCACCAGGGACAGACTTGCCAAATGGAGCTGCAGCACATGCATTGGGGGCTGTCCAGCAACTGAAGACTTTCCTGGGGAACGCAGAGCTCCATGCCTCCCAATGACCATACTACAACCCGGTAATATTGATCTATAGCTAATACCTTTAAGCCTTGTACATTATTGTTGTATTCTTACTCTGACTGCAAATCCATTGTAATTACGTTGTATAGCTTTACTGTATATTCCGGTAATTATCTAGTGCGCCCTTAAGGCAAATTAAACCATAAAATTAATCTTGGGCTGATGCTTTTACTCTGATCACGAATCTTAGAATACCCAGTGGGTAACAGGACACCTTCCCCGGCGGCCATTTGCTCTAGGTGCATTTCTCTTACTGACCTGAGAGACAAAGGGGGGCGCCGGAGAGCTGTACCTGTGGAGTTACGTCCCATTGGTGACGTGGGAGGAAAGGGATCGTCCGTCACATTTGGTAGTGGCGGTGGTATCAGAAGCTGTGATAC
This sequence comes from Oophaga sylvatica, assembly GCA_033576555.1. Lineage (NCBI taxonomy): Eukaryota > Metazoa > Chordata > Amphibia > Anura > Dendrobatidae > Oophaga > Oophaga sylvatica. The sequence goes on along the minus strand of JARQOD010000001.1, from coordinate 550,362,538 downwards.
CCGGGCTACCGTGTGGCGGTCGGCTTAGTTCCTCACAAATTGGTGGCAGCGGTGGGATCAGAGTAATAGTGTGCGTGGGACCCCTACTCCCAGACACTAGAGACTACCAGCAGTACTTTCACTGCTGGGGTCTTAAGGTCAGCCCAGCACTAGACGGTCAGAGTGTAAATATAACAAGTTGTGTGCAAGGTCAGGGTTGCAGCTGTGTTTCAGTAACCAAAGGTTCCCAAGATGGCGGAAGGCACCAGGAGTAGGGCAAAGGGGGAGGCCAATGCTGTGGCCTATGAGGGGTTCGATACCGATGAGGGGGAGCTCAGCCAGGGCTCCCCAAGGAGCCCGACCCCCGTACTCAGTCTCACAGTGGACTGCCCACCCCCTGCCCGTCCCAGCCTGTCCAGATCGGAGACCCTCTTCCAAGCGGCTATGGCACAGCTCGAGGCTGGTAATGACGCCGCCTATGAAAGACTCCTGGTGGCGGCAGAGACAGCAGCAGAGCGTGAGCAAGCAGCGGCAGAGAAAGCAGCAGAGCGTGAGCAAGCAGAACGCCGTGAAGCTGCGGAGCGTGAGCAAGCAGCAGCAGAGCGTGCAGCGGAGCGGGAGCATACAGAACGCCGTGAAGCTGCGGAGCGCCGGCACCGACTGGAGATGGCTCAGCACGGGCCCCCACTGGACGCACCAGGCCCACCGGAGACAAGGGCTCCCAAGGTCCAGGCGGAGGACTTTCCCTTACTTGAAAAGGATGGAGACCTAGATTCCTTTCTGCTTGCTTTTGAGAGGACATGCCTCCAACATCATCTGGCCCCGGATCAGTGGGCAAGGTACCTGACCCCCCGTTTGAGGGGTAAGTCCCTGGAAGTTTTGGGGGACTTACCTGCCGGGGAGGAGCAGGACTACAACAGCATCAAGCGGGCCCTGATCCAGCACTACAACCTCACCCCGGAGTCGTACCGCAGGAAGTTCAGGAGCCTGCAGCGGGGTTCAAAGGACACCTGGACCGACCACATGCGGGCCCTGCTGAGAGCTGCGGAGCACTGGACCTCGGGTCTAGAGCTCACTACCCGCCAGGAGGTCCAGGAACTGTTTGTCGTGGAGCAATTTTTGTGGAACTGCCCAGAGGACCTCCAGCAGTTCCTCCGTGACCGGAAACCAAAGGGGGCTTCTGCTACAGCTGCCCTGGCAGACGAGTATGCCAACAACAGGGCGCCGGAGCCAAAGAAGCCTGCCAGCAGCACCTGGAGAGGGGGTAAGCCCAATCCTGCCCCAGCCCCATATCCAGCCCCCAGAGTGCAAGGGGTGTACCCCCCGGCTGCCCTCTCCAGGCCAGGAACAGAACCCAGACGTTGCCATAATTGCAATCAGCCAGGACACTTTAAGGCTGCATGTCCCCAGCGCCAGAAGGCCCCATCCCTGTCCCAGAAACCGTCCACTGTTTTGTGTGTGGGAGGGGGTGGTGGGAGGTCCCTAGACAATTACCAACCCGTCACCATCGGCCGCTCAGCGGTCATGGGACTGCGGGACACAGGCGCTGAACGAACCCTGGTATGCCCTGAGGTGGTGTCCCCTCAAGACTTGGTACCTGGGAAAACCCTTTCCGTCTCCGGAATTGGAGGCGTTGAACCGGCGCTGCCCGTTGCCAAGGTGTATTTGGATTGGGGTGCCGGGAGGGGGATGCGGGAGGTGGGAGTAACGCCGAATATTCCTGCAAATGTGTTGCTTGGGACCGATTTGGGGCGGCTAGTGTCCCAGTATGTGGCCACTGAACCCCCAAGTCCGGCTCCCCAAGAATGTCATGACTCTACTGTGAATGCTAATGTTAATGTATTGAATGTGCCTCCAACAGTGGAGGAGGGAGTGAAACCTGATGGTAAGCCATGCACTGACACTACACACACAGGGCTCACAGTGAGGACAGGTGAGGAGGCTGTAGGGGAGAGCTCAGAGGTGGAGGGAGGGGCTGCTATGGGCAGTGTAGGGCCCCTAAGTGAATCCAGCCTGCTGAGTCTAGAGCCCCTGCAGGAAGAGGAACAGGCCATGGGGGGAGGGGGTGTCCCGGGAGAGGAGCCACCAGGTAGGACCCCAGGTCAGGAGTTCCCCACATCCGGGATGTCAGGAAGTCAGGGAAGTCTGCCTGACCCGGCGACTTGGTCAGAGGAGGAGGGAAAGCAGGCGCTACCCGTGGTCTCAGCGGTCGTGGCCGCTGTTACCAGGAGTGGGAGCGCTGAAGCCCAAGGAGCCTCGCGGAGGTCCGACGGTTTCCCCCTCTCTGACCAAGTGGCTGCCGAGTCAGACAGTAGCCAGGAGACAGATCCCGGGGAACTGACAGAGGACAGGGCAGTCTCATCAATTCTTGCCATATCTAGTCAGGATTTCAGGCAGCGTTGGAAGCTGACCCTAGCCTGAAGACTCTCAAGGAACAGGCGGCACAGCCTCCCCTGGAGTCCGACCGCGAGCGAGTGGTCTGGGACCAGGGACGGCTGTACCGGGTAACGGTCCAGCAGGGTTCACCGGAGGCGTGGCCCAGGGACCGACAGTTAGTGGTGCCCCATCCGTTCAGGGCGGAATTGTTGCGGATCGCACACGAGATTCCAATGGCCGGACACTTAGGGATCACTAAAACCAGGGCCAGGCTAGCTCAGCATTTCTACTGGCCTGGAATGAGGACCGAGGTGATAGCCTACTGCCGTTCGTGTGACACCTGTCAGAGGGTGGGGAAGGCGGGGCCGCGCCCCAAAGCCCCACTGGTAACTCTGCCCATCATCGAAGAGCCTTTCTCGAGGGTGGCTGTGGATCTCATTGGACCTCTGTCCACTCCCAGCCGCTCCGGGAAATGCTTCATACTAACGGTAGTGGACTATTCCACCCGGTACCCGGAGGCGGTAGCTTTGTCGTCCATTCGGGCCGACAAAGTGGCCACTGCCTTACTGGAGATTTTCTCCAGAGTGGGGTTTCCCAAGGAAATGCTCACCGACCGAGGGACCCAGTTCATGTCGCAGCTGATGGAGTCTCTCTGTAAGCAGGTACAGGTGCAACATCTGGTGGCCAGCCCGTATCACTCACAGACCAATGGCTTGTGTGAGCGGTTCAATGGCACCTTAAAGCAGATGCTGAAGATGTTGGTCGACTCCCACGGGAGAGACTGGGAGCGGTATCTCCCACACCTGCTGTTTGCCTACCGGGAGGTTCCACAGGCCTCAACGGGGTTCTCCCCCTTTGAGCTCCTGTACGGGCGACGTGAACGGGGGCCCCTTGCTCTGGTGAAGGAAGCATGGGAAGGGGATTTAGCCACCCCTGGAGTGTCGGTCATTGAGTATGTCGTGCGCTTCCGGGACCGAATGATGGCCTTGACGCGGCTGGTGCATGACAATATGACCCAAGCTCAGGCTGACCAGAAGCGATGGTACGACCAGAATGCTTGTGAGCGGACCTACCAGGTGGGTCAAAAGGTGTGGGTACTGGTCCCCGTACCACAAAACAAGCTTCAGGCGGCCTGGGAGGGTCCATACCTCGTGCACGAGCAGCTCAACGCCGTCACCTACCTGGTCACCCTGGACCACGCCCGTGGAAGGAGAAAGGCCTTCCATGCGAACATGATGAAGGCCCACCATGAGCGGGAGGCTTATGCCCAACCAGTGTGCAACCTTTCAGAGGACAGAGAGTCAGAAATCCTCGTGGATCTGCCACCCTAGCCAAAGAGAGGGTGCGGTAGGGCGCACGGGGGAACACAGGAATGTGATACCCCCTAGCGCCCTCAAAAGCAGGGAGGTGTAAGGAAAAGGTTGTCGCCATTTTGTATAGGGCCTGTACCAGCCTCCATTTTGTCAGTTCACACAGCCACAGACTTTTAGCTACACAGGGCCTATTAGCATATTCAGTACGGCCAGCTTTGATGTCCACTATGAATCAATAGGCCTTTACATGCAATTGGTTTAGGCCAGGGTCTGAATAATATGGTCAGTCGTATGGTAACTAGCTCAAGCTCAAGCCATTGTTTCCTGCTCCATATGAATTGCAGGCCAGTTAATATGCGTGCTTCAAAGCAAATGGGGAAGGGCCTAGCAGGGTTAAAAGCTGTAGCCAAGAAGAGGCTGGTCTCTCATTCCATTTTCACACACAGAAGCACCAGGGACAGACTTGCCAAATGGAGCTGCAGCACATGCATTGGGGGCTGTCCAGCAACTGAAGACTTTCCTGGGGAACGCAGAGCTCCATGCCTCCCCATGACCATACTACAACCCGGTAATATTGATCTATAGCTAATACCTTTAAGCCTTGTACATTATTGTTGTATTCTTACTCTGACTGCAAATCCATTGTAATTACGTTGTATAGCTTTACTGTATATTTCGGTAATTATCTAGTGCGCCCTTAAGGCAAATTAAACCATAAAATTAATCTTGGGCTGATGCTTTTACTCAGATCACGAATCTTAGAATACCCAGTGGGTAACAGGACACCTTCCCCGGCGGCCATTTGCTCTAGGTGCAGTTCTCTTACTGACCTGAGAGACAAAGGGGGGCGCCGGAGAGCTGTACCTGTGGAGTTACGTCCCATTGGTGACGTGGGAGGAAAGGGATCGTCCGTCACATTTGGTAGCGGCGGTGGTATCAGAAGCTGTGATACCCGGGCTACCGTGTGGCGGTCGGCTTAGTTCCTCACAGCACCTTTCCACTCACTGATTGCTTGAGTGCATGGACAATGCAGTCTTTCACATGCAGGTGGAGGGCAGGGATGGCTTTTCTAGAAAAGAAGTGCCGACTGGGTAGGTCATAGCGTGGAACAATGTAGGCCATGAGCTCTTGGAACGCTGCGCTTTCAACCAAATGGAAGGGAATCTTCTCTAATGAGATCAATTTGGCAATGTAGGCGTTCAAAGCCAGTGAGGTTTTGTAGTCCGTCCACGCTTGCAAGTGCATGGTGTTTACATGTCTAAGCATGCAACTGGTATTCAAATGTCCGAGATTTTTCCCGCGGCTAAAGGTCCTTCAGCACTTCTTACAGATAACCTTTGCCTCATCAATAGGATTTTGGTCAAAAAAATGCCACACTGCACTCTTCCTACTATGGGAAAAATTTTCAGGGCTTGCACGCTGTGCTAATTTGACCGACTGGCCAAGCTGTCCTGCAACTCTTTATGTTTTTTTTAACACATTTTTGGACTGCTACAGGCCTGCCAGAACACCGCAGCTGCAATGTCGATGCCTGCTGCGGATCCTCCTCCTCTTCTGAGCTATTGCCAGCGGCACCCTCTTCCCCCAATGAATGCCAATCCGGGTCAACAACTGGGTCATCCATCACCTCCTCTTCAATTTCATCTGCACCTTCCTCTGTGTCACCGTGTAAGGTGGTACAGTATGCGGGAAGGGGCACCTGGGTTTCATCAGGGTCAGATTCTGGCTCAGTAGACTGCGAGGGCAATGTAGTGCTTCTGGGTGAATGTAACATCAGAATCATATAGCACTGGCTGTGCATCAGTGCACTCCATGTCATATTCATCTTGGACTGGGGAATTCAGGATTTGACTTGATAAGTTAGGCATGGTATGTGAAAAGAGCTTCAGTGAATAATCTGAAGTGTGGCCTGCCGCATCCTTCACTTTTGGTGGGGGTGAAGGACACAAGGAAAGGTGTTGTTCCTAACCAGGAGCCTGCACTGACGACTCAGTGCTTGCATTTTTTGAAACTTCAGAAGAGGAGGCGATAGAGCTGGAGGCTGTTTCGGCAGTGTAAGCCAAAACCTGTTCCTGATGCTCCGGCTTTAAAAGCGGTTTACCTACTCCCAGAAAAGGGAGCCTTCCAGGCCTTCTGGAGCCAGATGATGACGCAGGCTCAACACCTCCTGCCTTAGGTGCTATTGTGCTTTTGGCATTACCAGCAGATGCACCACCACCACCATCAGTACCAGCTGGCCCCCCCGCCCACGTCCGAGGCCTTTTCCACCATACTTCCTCATGTTTGGGAAAATGTACCAAAAATACCAGCAGATATATGGTACTGTATGAGAAGCATACAGCTGTATACGGTGTAGGGAAAAATTTAAATCTCTGTATTTATTTCCGGAGTAACACACAGACGCTCACTCAGTATGGATTTGACCAGAATACAAAAAGCAGAAAAAAGGTACTGTATCAGAAGATACCAGGTGTATATAGTGTAGGGGAAAAAAAATTTCCGGAGTCACACACAGACGCTCTCTCAGTATGGATTTGACTGTAATACAAAAGGCAGAAAAAAGGTACTGTATCAGAAGATACCAGGTGTATATAGTATAGGGGAAAATTTAAATCTCCGTATATATTTCGGAGCCACACACAGACGCTCTCTCATTATGGATTTGACCAGAATACAAAAAGCAGAAAAAAGGTACTGTATCAGAAGATGCCACGTGTATATAGTGTAGAGGAAATTTTAAATCTCTGTATATATTTCCGGAGTCACACACAGATAGCATGTATTTGTCCGTGATACCAGCCTGTACACGGTAGTGTGTGAAAAGCGTACAGCTCTATACGGTGTGGGAAAAAATGAAACGGTCGGTAACTGTGCAGAAAAAAAGAATAAAAGTATTAGTGCTGTGTAAAAAGCAGTCTGCACAGCAGTGTACACACAGCAATACAGCTATCAGGCAGCCTAATAATTTCTTGCTGCACACAAGAAAATCCTCCCATGTCACTGGCAGGCAGCCTAATAACCAGCACTGCTGCACACAAGAAAATCCTCCCTGTCACTGCACACTAAGGCCTCTTTCACACATCCGTTGTGCGCCTGACGGCGCCCTCCGACATTTTTTTGTACAACCGCATCCGGTGAAATGTGATGCCGGATGCGGTTTTTTTTTGCATTGACTTTCATTAGCGCCGGATGGCGCCGCATGTCAGTGCGTTGTATGCGGTTTTGTCCGGATCCGGCGGAAATGTACATTCCGGCGGCCGGACAAAACGCAGCATGTAACGTTTTTTTTTTTTTGCCGGAGTCGCCTGATGTCTCCGGGCATCAGAAACCATCCGGTCAAAAACCGCATGCGACGCATCCGGTTTTCTGATGCGGCGCTGCGGCTAAATGCCGGGGGCGCCGTCAGGTGCACAACGGATGTGTGAAAGAGGCCTAACTGTACAGCATTTGCTATCAGCACAAGCACATAAGAACTTCTCTTTACAGCCCTAACTCTCTCCCTACTGATAAACAGCGTCATCAACCTCTCCCTACTGTTAAGATCGGCAGAAGTAAAATGGCGGTCGGCAGTCAGGGCTTTTATAAACACTATGACGCCCCCAAAAGCAAGCCAATCACTGCAATGCCCTTCTCTAAGATGGTGGTGTACGCTGCCAACGTCATCTCGCTGCCCACAGTGTACGTCCTTGCTCATTGGCTGAAAAAAGGCACCTGCAAGCATTCTGGGAAATCCGATTTTGGCGCTCGGGTTGATGACCGCATGGCTGACTTCACGCTATGGTCGGATTTCGGTTGACGAAACTCGACTTTGGCTAAAGTCGGCGACTTTTGAATCTGACCGACCGCTCAACTCTAATGGTGATATTTCTATGGGGAGATGTATTAAGGATTTTTTGGTAAGGTTGTGATACATTATGCTCTATTACCCATATGAGAAAGGCTTGAATGTCTTGGGTACATTGCATTGTGTGTTTTTATTGTCTTTTTGAGTGGTTTTGGATTCACTTTGCACGTGGTTATGTTTTTTGGTTGTTCATTCTTTTAACTTATTTAATTAAAGGTTACATTTTATCCTTCTGCTACTCCTTAATTAATTAGTTGGATATCATATTCCTGCTTACATAGTGTGTATGAATGTAGTCTAAGGGCACAGGCACACGGTGATGTAACACGGACAACGATCACATCGCAGTGCTTGGAGCGGCAGGCAGCTCTCCTCACCTGAGTATGACAGCTACACAGAAATACATGCTGCTACACTGAGGTAGTGAGGGCTGCTGGACAGTCCGACATTACGAGGCAATTGTCCTCCATGTTATATGGCAGTCTGACTGCGCCCTGATAGTAATGGTACAGATCCCTTGCTAAGATTACTAAACACATTGCACACATAGTGGCTTGTCTCTGAATGAAAAAGCTCTTGCTTCTGCATTTGTGTTGTTGCTATGGAAACCAAATATATCACATGGGTTGGGGGGAAATGCTGGGACAACACTGTGTGTTCCTTCGTCTATAGTTATATGAAAAAGTTTGGGCACCCCTATTAATCTTAAGCTTAATGTTTGATAAAAATTGGTGTTTTTGCAACAGCTATTTCAGTTTGATATATCTAATAACTATTGGACACAGTAATGTTTCTGCCTTGAAATGAGGTTTATTGTACTAACAGAAAATGTGCAATCTGCATCCAAACAAAATTTGACAGGTGCATAAGTATGGGCACCTCACCAGAAAAGTGACATTAATATTTAGTAGATCCTCCTTTTGCAAAAATAACTGCCTCTAGTCGCTTCCTGTAGCTTTTAATGAGTTCCTGGATCCTGGATGAAGGTATTTTTGACCATTCCTCTTTACAAAACAATTCCAGTTCAGTTAAGTTTGATGGTCTCCGAGCATGGACAGCCCTCTTCAAATGATCCCACAGATGTTCAATGATATTCAGGTCTGGGAACTGGGACGGCCATTCCAGAACATTGTAATTGTTCCTCTGCATGAATGCCTGAGTAGATTTGGACGGTGTTTTGGATCATTGTCTTGCTGAAAGATCCATCCCTGCCTAACTTCAGCTTTGTCACTGATTCTTGAACATTATTGTCAAGAATCTGCTGATACTGAGTGAAATCCATGCTTCCCTCAACATTAACAAGATTCCCGGTGCCGGCATTAGCCACACAGCCTCAAAGCATGATGGAACCTCCACCAAATTTTACTGTGGGTAGCAAGTGTTTTTCTTGGAATGCTGTGTTTTTTTGACGCCATGCATAACGCCTTTTTGTATGACCAAACAACTCAATCTTGGTTTCATCAGTCCACAGGACCTTCTTCCAAAAATAAATTGGCTTCTCCAAATGTTCTTTTGCATACCTCAGCCGACTCTGTTTGTGGCGTACTTGCAGAAACGGCTTATTTCGCATCACTCTCCCATACAGCTTCTCCTTGTGCAAAGTGCGTTGTATAGTTGACCGATGCACAGTGACACCATCTGCAGCAAGTTGATGCTGCTGCTCTCTGGAGGTGGTCTGAGGATTGTCCTTGACTGATCTCACCATTCTTCTTCTCTGCCTTTCTGATGTTTTTCTTGGCCTGCCACTTCTGGCCTTAACAAGAACTGTCCCTGTGTTCTTCCATTTCCTTACTATGTTCCTCACAGTGGAAACTGACAGGTTAAATCTCTGAGACAGCTTTTTGTATCCTTCCCCTGAACAACTATGTTGAATAATCTTTGTTTTCAGATCATTTGACAGTTGTTTTGAGGAGCCCATGATGCCACTCTTCAGAGGAGATTCAAACAGGAGAACAACTTGCAAGTGGCCACTTTAAGTAGCTTTTCTCATGATTGCATACACCTGGCTATGAAGTTCAAAGCTCAATGAGGTTACAAAACCAAAAAAAGTGCTTTAGTAAGTCAGTAAAAGTAGGTAGGAGTATTTAAAACAAGAAAATCATAAGGGTGCCCATACTTATGCACCTGTCAAATTTTGTTTGAATGCAGATTGCACATGTTCTGCTAGTACAATAAACCTCATTTCAAGGCAGAAACATTACTGTGTCCAATAATTATTAGATATATCAAACTGAAATAGCTGTTGCAAAAACACCAATTTTTATCAAACATTAAGCTTAAGATTAATAGGGGTGCCCAAACTTTTTCATATACAGGTCCTTCTCAAAAAATTAGCATATAGTGCAAAATTTCATTATTTTCCATAATGTAATGATTACAATTAAACTTTCATATATTTTAGAATCATTACACACCAACTGAAATTTGTCAGGTCTTTTATTGTTTTAATACTGATGATTTTGGCATACAACTCCTGATAACCCAAAAAACCTGTCTCAAAAAATTAACATATTTCAACCGTCCAATAAAATAAAAGTGTTTTTGAAAAACAAACAAAAAACCATCAAATAATAAAGTTCAGTTATGCACTCAATACTTGGTCGTGAATCCTTTTGCAGAATAGTGTTGGTCCCCTTAAAAATAGTCTGGGTGAAATGGTGGATGAGGATGAGGAAAAAGCCAATATGCTAAATGACTTTTTTTCAACTGTATTTACACAAGAAAATCCCATGACAGATAACATGATCAGAGATAAAAAAAATTTCTCCATTAAATGTCACATGCTTAACCCAGCAGGAAGTACGGAGGCGTCTAAAAATCACTAAAGTTGACAAATCCCCGGGCCCGGATGGGATACACCCCGAGTACTGCAGGAATTAAGTAAAGTTATAGTAGACCATTATTTTTAATCTTTAAAGATTCCATAATAAACTGGGTCTGTACCACAGGACTGGCGTATAGCAAATGTGGTGCCAATATTCAAAAAGGGGGCAAAAACTGAACCTGGAAATTATAGGCCAGTGAGCTTAACATCTACTGTGGGTAAAATCCTGGAGGGTTTTTTAAGGGATACTATATTGGAGTATCTGAAGCTGAATAACCTCATGACACAGTATCAGCATGGGTTTACGAGGGACCGTTCTTGTCAGACTAATCTGATAAGCTTTTATGAAGGGGTAAGTTCAGGACTGGACCAAGGGAACGAAGTGGACGTGGTGTTCATGGACTTCTCAAAAGCTTTTGATACAGTGCCACACAAAAGGTTAATACATAAAATGAGAACAATGGGGATAGGGGAAAATATGTGTAAGTGGGTTAAGAACTGGCTCATGGATAGGAAACAAAGGGTGGTTATTAATGGAGCACACTCGGACTGGGTCACGGTTAGCAGTGGGGTACCACAGGGGTCAGTATTGGGGCCGCTTCTCTTTAACATATTTATTAATGACCTTGTAGGGGGCATACAGAGTAGTATTTCAATATTTGCAGATGACACTAAACTCTGCAGGGTAATAAATACAGAGGAGGATAATTTTATATTACAGGAGGATTTATGTAAACTAGAAGCTTGGGCTGATAAATGGCAAATGAGCTTTAATGGGGATAAATGTAAGGTCATGCACTTGGGTAGAACAAATAAGATGTATAATTATGTGCTTAATTGTAAAACACTGGGCAAAACTGTCACTGAAAAAGACTTGGGTGTATGGGTGGACGACAAACTCACATTTAGTGGCCAATGTCAGGCAGCTGCTGCCAAGGCAAATAAAATAATGGGATGCATTAGACGAGGCATAGATGCTCATGAGGAGAACATAATTTTACCTCTATACAAGTCACTGGTGCGACCACACTTAGAATACTGTGTGCAGTTCTGGTCTCCGGTGTATAAGAAAGACATAGCTGAACTGGAGCGGGTGCAGAGAAGAGCGACCAAGGTTATTAGAGAACTGGGGGGTCTGCAATACCAAGACAGGTTATTACACTTGGGGTTATTTAGTTTGGAAAAACAAAGGCTTAGGGGTGATCTTATTACAATGTACAAATATATGAGGGGACAGTACAAAGACCTTTCTAATGATCTTTTTACTCTTAGACCTGTGACGGGGACGAGGGGGCATCCTCTACGTCTGGAGGAAAGAAGGTTTAGCCATAATCACAGACGCAGATTCTTTACTGTAAGAGCAGTGAGACTATGGAACTCTCTGCCGTCTAATGTTGTAATGAGTGATTCCTTACTAAAATTTAAGAGGGGACTGGATGCCTTTCTTGAAAAGTATAATATTACAGGCTAATTCATAGTTTTCTAGATACAGCGTTGATCCGGGAGCTAGTCTGTTGCCCTATGTGGAGTGGGAAAAAAATTTTTTTCCCAATGTGAAGTTATGTTTCCCCATTTGGGGTTTTTTTTTTGCCTTCTCTGGATCAACTGTTGGGCAGGTTAGGAAGGATATGGGTTAAAAACTGATGGATTAATTTCTTCCTTCAACCTTAATAATATTTTACTTAAAATGATGTTAAAAGTGCGGGCATGGGGCAATCAGCCTGGACACTGCTGAGGTGTTATGGGCCCAGGATGTTCGATAGGGCCTTTAAGTCATCCAGAGTTTTGGGGTCTTGCGTCTCTAAACTTTTCTTCACAATATCCCCAGTTCCTTGGGGTTCAGGTCGGAGAGTTGGCAGGCCTTGGCACGAAAATACCATGGTCATAAACCATTACCGTGGTTTTGGGGACTTGAGCAGGTGCCCCGGTCGTGCTGAAAAAATGAAATCTTTATTCCATAAAGCATTTCCGATGGAAAACATGAAGTGCTCCAAATCTCCTGGGGTAGCTGCTGCATTTGACCCTCCCTTTTGAAAAAAACAGTGGACCAACACCGCAGCACTTTTGGGACCCCACACCATCATGACTGTGGGTACTTGGGCAATGGACTTCGGCTTTGGGGATTTCCCCTTTCCCCGTCTTCCTCCAGATCTGGCCCTTGATTTCCGTGACATGAAATTTGCTTTATAGAAAAAGTACTTGGGACCCCTTGAACAGTCCATGCGCTTTCTGTGCCCAGGGGCAGGCGTTTGCCCCTGTTTATGGTTCAAAAAGTGGCTTTACCTGGGGGGATGCGGCACCTGTAGCCATTTTTCCCGAACGCCTGTGCCGGGGTCTGGATGTTTCTACACTGGGACTCGTCATGCTTCCTCAGTCCCCAAAAGGGCTGGAATCGGTCCTTTCTCCACAATTTCCCAGGGTCCGGTAACCCCTTTCGTTGTACGCGTTTTTTTGCCACATTGTTTTCCTTCCAAAAGACTTCCCATTTAGGGCCCTTTATACAGCACTCTGGGAACAGCCCATTTGTTGAGAAAAAATTTTTTTGGGTCTTCCCTTTCTTGAGGGGTGTCAATGATGGCCTTCTTGACATCAGTAAGGTCCTAGTCTTACCCTGATGGGGGTTTTGGTAATGAACCAGGGGGGGTTTTTAAAAAGCCTGGAATCTTTTGCATGTGTTTTGAGTTAAAATTTGTTGATTAGAAGATTAGGGTAAAAGGTGTTTGAGAACCTTTTTTTTGATTGCTAATTTTTTTTAGACAGGGGTTTTTTTGGGTTATCAGGAGTTTTATGCCCAAAATTTTA
>JARQOD010000001.1:550330162-550349300 GCA_033576555.1 Oophaga sylvatica | reverse complement strand
GTGAACTAGGCGCATCTCTTAACTGGTGTGTGTCGCCACCAGAAATGTACTTGACTAGAGTCAATTTCTGGAGTAACTTACACCAATAAAGTGATAAATCTGATGGACGGGCGTAACCCATATTGGCATAGCTGGTTGGGACTGGCGTGTCAATGCTAAAACTCAGAATATTTTTGGGCAACTTCTGAGTTGTGCAAAATTATTGCAACTTATTGAGGAGTTTTACACCCGAATTCTGGCGTAAACACCTTAATGAATTACCCCCTACCATTTTGCTATATTTGCAACCCAAAATACCAGAATCCCGATGGAAATGACCATCACGTAACCTCAATATATGTTCTGCCAGTACTTATTGAGATTCATTTGGAGCAGAAAAAAAAATCATAGCTAGTTCATGACTGTTATCGCCTAGGTTCACACCACGGTATCTTCGGTCTGAGTACTGTCTGTGGAAAAAGCAGACAGCACTCGGACCAATGCTATTTAAAGGGGATATCTGGAACTTTACAAAAAACAAAAAATGTATCTATTTACTAACAGGCAGGTAATTGCAGCTTACTTGCCTGTTGTGCATGGCGCCATTCTTCCCCGGCACAGAGCGGTCACAGAAGCTTCTGCTAACGTCACATCTACAGAGTGGAAGCTTGTCTTCCGCTCTGCTCGTTCGATGGGGCAGGACTGCGGACATCATTCTGACCTGACAGCAGGATCCCCGCTGCCTAACTGGGGCAGCCGGTTGTCAGTCAGAATGATGATGCAAGTCCCAGCCCGCTGCATCAGAGGAGGCAGTGGAATCTCCTGCAGGAGCCATCTGTGACCACTACGTGCTAGGGAAGAGCGGCGCCAGGCAAAACAGGTAGGTAAGTTGCCTGCCTGTTAGTGCTTAGCTGCATTTTTTGTTTTTTGTTAATTCCCAGATTTCCCCTTTAATAAGACTGTTCAGACGCCGCATGAAAAATCTTGATTTAATCTTTTCTGTATTTCGCAGACTTGTCTATTTAAGTCTATGAGTGTGCAAGGTAAAAACAGTCCCGTACACCTAATCCGTAGTTCATCTGATTTTTATTCTTAGTCTTGAACATTTTATTCCCTGCTATGGTATAAAAATGAAGGCCAAATTGATGACAATACAGGTGAAAAAAAACACATTTTTTTCTGGATGAAAATGGGACTATTTTTCATATGCTTGTGTGAACTTATATATACCGAATCTATGACCTTAATGTGACTATATCCACATTCTGTCCGGAAATTAAATTATTACTATGAAGTGCTGTTGTAAATATGATAAAATAAAATAAAATAAAAGCACACTGAACCCTGGCATTTTGTACGCAAAAAATACTCAAATCTGCACATATTTACACATTGTTCGAGAAAATCAGTAAGAGGAAATTCCATCAGACTTCTGAACAATATTACAAGGAAAGGTTCTATATTGAAAGGGAACCTAACAGATGTCTGCTACATCTATTAATGAGCTAAATAACTCATCATTACTATTCTGGATTTTACAGTCTGTTCTGAGCTCTCGCAGAAAAATATTTAGAACTGAGAGTCCTCAGTGGTTGATACCTTGAGCTCTCACAGAGAACTGTACCTCTCATACAGAAGATGGTCTCGTAGGCTTTTTATCACGCACTTCTTCAGTCTTCCAGGAGAGCAGCACTTGCCTAAGCCATTGTGCCCCTATGTTTTGGTGATTAGTGGTCATCTTCAAACCTAAGCTACCACATATACAGTGGCTACGGAAAGTTTTCAGATCCCTTTAAATTTTTCATTCTTTGTTTCATTGCAGCCATTTGGTAAATTCAAAAAAGTTCATTTTTTTCTCATTAATGTACACTTTGCACCCCATCTTGATTGAAAAAAAATGTAGAAATTTTTGCAAATATATTAAAATAGAAAAACTGAACTGTCACATGGTCATAAGTATTCACACCCTTTGCTCAGTATTGAGTAGAAGCACCCTTTTGAGCTAGTACAGCCTGTTGTGAACGCTCTGGATATGACTTCTGAGTTTGGGCTCACCCTGGTGGCTGCTCATAAGTAATGAAGCTGCTTTGGCTAACAGAGGTCTATCAGCTGGGGGCGATGATTGGCAATCAGGTGATTCTCACTGGGGAGATATAAGTGAGCAACCTTTCCATGATCCTTGCCCGTGATTTGTTGCTTCCTGGTCCCTTTTAGAAGTCAGCTTGCTTCCTGCTCTGTCCTGCAACTTTCAGATAAGTTTTGCTGTTTATTTCTGTGGCATTTGTTTTTGTCTATCTTAGTTTTCTGCCCTTCTGGAGTTTGAACAGCCAGGTGCCCCTGTGGGGGCCTGCGCTGGACTCTGTTTCTCTTTTGACACTGTTTATGTATTTTCAGTTCCCTGTTATTTCAGTATCTGCTGATTTGCTACCAGTTCACACCAGAGACATTTTTTGTATTTTCAGTTCCCTGTTATTTCGGTATCTGCTGATTTGCTACCAGTCACACCAGAGTTCTGATCTAGTGGGGGAGAAATCGTGTGGTCTCAGTATTTTTGTATATCAAACGTGTTGGAGTTTTCTTAGAGTTTTTTGCTGGATTGCAGACAGTATTCTTTCCTGTCCTGAAGAAAGTAATGTCTGAAATTCATTGCTCCGCGTTGGCTGGTCATCCCGGTATTTATGGTACCAGATATTTGGTGAGTCGGTCCTTTTGGTGGCCTACTTTATCTTGTGATGTCAGGAATTTTGTGCAGTCCTGTGGGACTTGTTCTCGGTCCAAACCCTGCTCTCGCTCTAGTGGATTGTTAATGCCACTGCCTGTGCCCAGGAAGCCATGGACCCATATCTCTATGGATTTTATTTCCGACCTCCCTGTTATCTGGGTGATCTGTGATAGATTTTCAAGATGGTCCATCTTGTGCCAATGCCAAAGTTGCCATCCTCTTCCGAGTTGGTGCCCTTGTTTTTCCAGCAGGTGGTTCGTTTGCACGGCATTCCGGAGGACATTGTGTCTGACAGAGGAGTCCAATTTGTTTCTAGATTTTGGAGAGCCTTCAGTTGTAAACTGGGAATTCAGTTGTCTTTCTCCTCTGCGTTTCACCCTCAGACCACTAGGCAGACTGAGAGAACAAACCAGACTTTGGAAACTTATTTGAGATGTTTTTGTGTCTGCTGATCAAGATGACTGGGTCTCTTTTTTGCCCTTCACTGAATTCGCTCTAAACAATAGGGCTAGTTATGCCATATTGATGTCCCCTTTTTACTGCAATTTCAGGTTTCATCCTCGGTTTTCTTTGGGGCGGGTGGAGGCTTCTGTCTGTCCGGGTGTTGACTCTATGGTAGAGAGAATGCAGCAGATTTGGGATCAAGTAGTGGAGAAGTGTTCTCTCTCTCTGTCAGGAGAGGGCCCAACGGTTTGCCAACCGGCATAGGACTGATGGTCTCCGGTTTAAAGTAGGTGACATGGTTTGGTTGTCCTCAAAAAATATCCCTATGAAGGTTGCCTCTCCAAAATTTAAGCCAAGGTTCATTGGACCTTATAAGATCTTGGAAATCCTTAATCCCGTTTCTTTCCATTTGGCTCTTCCAGGAACGCTTAAGATTCACGTCTTCTATAAATCTTTGTTGAAAAGATTTGTTGAGCCAGTGGTTCCTATGGCCACGCCCCCTGAGCCTGTTTTGTTTGAGGGCAATCTGGAGTATGAAGTTGAAAAGAAATTGGATTCTCGTCTGGCTAGACGGAAACTCCAGTACAGTCATGGCCAAAAGTTTTGAGAATGACACAAATATTAATTTTTACAAAGTCTACTGCTTCACTTTTTCTAATGGCAATTTGCATATACTCCAGAATGTTATAAAGAGTGATCAGCTTAACAGCAATTACTTGCAAAATCAATATTTGGCTAGAAAATGAACTTTATCCCCCAAAACACATTTCAACATCATTGCAGCCCTGCCTTAAAAGGACCAGCTAACCTCTTTTCAGTGATTGCTCCATTAACACAGGTGTGGGTGTTGATGAGGACATGGCTGGAGATCAATCTGTCATGATTAAGTAAGAATGACACCACTGGACACTTTAAAAGGAGGCTGGTGCTTGGCATCATTGTTTCTCTTCTGTTAACCATGGTTATCTCTAAAGAAACACGTGCAGTCATCATTGCAATGCACAAAAATGGCCTAACAGGGAAGAGTATCGCAGCTAGAAAGATTGCACCTCAGTCAACAATCTATCGCATCATCAAGAACTTCAAGGAGAGAGGTTCCATTGTTGCCAAAAAGGCTTCAGGGCGCCCAAGAAAGACCAGCAAGCGCCAGGACCGTCTCTTAAAAGTGTTTCAGCTGCGGGATCGGGCTACCAGCAGTGCAGAGCTTGCTCAGGAATGGCAGCAGGCAGGTGTGAGTGCATCTGCACGCACTGTGAGGCGGAGACTCTTGGAGCAAGGCCTGATCTCAAGGAGGGCAGCAAAGAAGCCACTTCTCTCCAGAAAAAACATCATGGACAGACTGATATTCTGCAAAAGGTACAGGCAGTGGACTGCTGAGGACTGGGGTAAAGTTATTTTCTCTGATGAATCCCCTTTTCGATTGTTTGGGACATCAGGAAAACGCCTCATTCGGAGAAGACAAGGTGAGCGCTACCACCAGTCTTGTCTCATGCCAACTGTTAAGCATCCTGAAACCATTCATGTGTGGGGTTGCTTCTCAGCCAAGGGAATCGGCTCTCTCACAGTCTTGCCTAAAAATACAGCCATGAATAAAGAATGGTACCAGAATGTCCTCCAAGAGCAACTTCTCCCAACCCTCCAAGAGCAGTTTGGCGATCAACAATGCCTTTTCCAGCATGATGGAGCACCTTGCCATAAAGCAAAGGTGATAACTAAATGGCTCAGGGAACAAAACATAGAGATTTTGGGTCCATGGCCTGGAAACTCCCCAGATCTTAATCCCATTGAGAACTTGTGGTCAATCATCAAGAGATGGGTGGACAAACAAAAACCTAAAAATTCTGACAAAATGAAAGCATTGATTGTGCAAGAATGGACTGCTATCAGTCAGGATTTGGTCCAGAAGTTGATTGAGAGCATGCCAGGGAGAATTGCAGAGGTCCTGAAGAAGGGTCAACACTGCAAATATTGACTTGCTGCATTAACTCATTCTAACTGTCAATATAAGCTTTTGTTACTCATATGTTTGCAATTATTATATTTCTGTCTGTGATAAAAACATCTGTCAAACACACATAAAAACCAGAGGGCAGCAGATCATGTGAAAATATAATATTTTTGTCATTCTCAAAACTTTTGGCCATGACTGTAGTTGGTCAAGTGGAAAGGTTATGGTCAGGAGGACAATTCTTGGGTGTTTGCTTCTGACATTCATGCTGAGAGATTGGTTCGTGCCTTTCACCGGGCTCATCCTGATCGGCCTGGTGGCGCAGATGAGGGTTCGGTGACCCCTCCTCAAGAGGGGGGTACTGTTGAGAGATCGTGTGGTCTCAGTATTTTTGTATATCAGACGTGTTGGAGTTTTTCTTAGAGGTTTTTGCTGGATTGCAGACAGTATTCTTTCCTGTTGTGTTCTATCTAGACAGTTTGGGCCCCAGCATTCGCTTGCTCTATTTTCTGCCTGTGTTTGTATTTCATCTTGTCTCACCGCCATTATATATTTGGGGCTACCTATTTCTTTGGGGGCTCTACTCCGGGGCAGTTAGCGTTCCCCTTTCTCTCTTTAGGCTTAGTTATCTCTCTGGCTGTGTTGAGGTGTCTAGGGCACCGTAGGCACGTCCCACGGCTGCTTCTAGTTGTGCTGTCAGTTTAGGGGTCTGCAATCCGCTAGTTACCAACCTCTCTGGGTGTCTGGTTGCCTAGGCTATTTTGGCTACTGTCCTCCTCGGCTACCAAATCATAACACAGCCAAGAGTCTTCTTGGGAATGATGCAAGTTTTTCACACCTGGATTTGGGGATCCTCTGCCATTCTTCCTTGCAGATCCTCTCCAGTTCCATCTGGTTGGATGGTGAACATTGGTGGACAGCCATTTTCAGGTCTCTCCAGAGATGCTCAATTGGGTTTAGATCAGGGCTCTTGCTGGGCCAGTCAAGAATGGTCACAGAGTTGTTCTGAAGCCACTCCTAATTATTTTAGCTGTGTGCTAGGGGTCATTGCCTTGCTGGAAGGTGAACCTTCGGCCAAGTCTGAGGTCCAGAGCACTCTGGAAGAAGTTTTCACTCAGGATATCTCTGTACTTGGCTGTATTCATGTTTCCTTCAATTGCAACCAGTCGTCCTGTCCCTTCAGCTGAAAAACACCCCCATAGCATGATGCTGCCACCACGTTTCAATGTTGGGATTGTATCCGGCAGGTGATGAGTAGTGCCTGGTTTTCTCCACACATACGGCTTAGAATTATCATCAAAAAGTTCTGTCTTCGTCTCATCAGACCAGAGAATCTTATTTCTCATAGTCTGAGAGTCCTTCATGTGCTTTATAGCAAACTCTATGTGGGCTTTCATATGTCTTGCACTGAGGAGAGGCTTCCGTCGGGCCTCTCTGCCATAAAGGCCCGACTGGTGGAGGGCTGCAGTGATAGTTGACTTTGTAGAACTTTCTCCCATCTCCTTACCGTATCTGTGGAGCTAAGCCACAGTGATCTTGGGGTTCTTCTTTACCTCTCTCACCAAGGCTCTTCTCCCACGACTGCTCAGTTTGGCTAGACGGCCAGGTCTAGGAAGACTTCTGGTGGTCCCAAACTTCTTCCATTTAAAGATTATGGACTCGATGTGCTTTTAGGAACCTTGAGTACTGCAGAAATTCTTTTGCAACCTTTGCCAGATCTTTGCCTTGCAACAATTCTGTCTCTGCTCCTTGACCAGTAACTTTGATCTCATGATTCTCATTTGGTCTGACATGCACTGTGAGCTGTGGGGTCCTATATAGACAGGTGTGTGCCTTTACAAATCAAGTCCTATCAGTTTAATTAAATACAGCTGGACTCCAATGAAGGAGTAGAACCATCTCAAGGCGGATCACAAAGAAATGGACAGCATGAGACTTAAATATGACTGTCTGAGCAAAGGATCTGAATACTTATGACCATGTGATATTTCAGTTTTTCTTTTTTTAAATAAATTTGCAAATATTTCAACATTTTTGTTTTTTTAGTCAAGATGGGGTGTGTAGAGTGTACATTAATGAGAAAAAAAATGAACTTTTTTGAATTTACCAAATGGCTGCCTGCAATGAAACAAAGAGTGAAAAATTTAAAGGGGTCTGAATACTTTCCATACCCACTCTAAAAGCTTATGATGTCTCTATATGATATGTCAAAAGTTTTGTAAACGTGCAGCTACTCTTTAAACTCTTCCTACCAAGACCAATTTTCATTTTACTTTTTTCCTCATATCTTCCAAAAGCCATAACTTTATTTTTCATCAATAAAGCCACGTAGCAGGGTCAAATTCTAAGAGACGTGAAATGCTGGGAAAGGAGATGCAATTCTGCTGTTGATTTTTGCATCCATAGTACACAGAATTGGCCTAGTAGCTTTCTTCTTCTGATCAGTATTATTATGGCGACAATAAAATTAATCAGAATTTTAAAATGGCAGAAATATATTAATTTGTATTTTTTTTTATCTTCAGAAAGGCAAATGATGGGGGGTGGCTGATTTAAATGTCTACATATTTTTAATTATTTAAACTTTTGTTAATTTTTTTATTTTAATTTGCATATATCTTTAGGGAATTTAAACATGTGATCACCGATTCGCTTGTCCAAAAAGTTGCAAATTTATGACCTTCTATGTAAAAACATGGCAGCATGGAGGATCTTCTGCTGCCCCTTGTCTTCCATGGCAAACCCCACCCTCCCAGCACTTTGTGATAATTTAAAGGTATAATGGCTGATGGGCAAGGTAATGGATCCTCCCACCAATATCTAACTACTAAAATGTTACTGTCAGCAATTTAGAGCAGCAGCAAAGGCATTAAAGGCATTTTCCACCTTTTCAAGACAATTTGCTTTTCAGAAATGTATGTATTTTGGGCTAAAAATCATTTTAGCAATTGGGTTTCATTAAAAATTTTGTATCATTTGCCGTCTACAGCCTTTGTCAGCACTGTCGATCGCTAGCTGCAGAAGAGTCAGTCAGCATGCTATGATGGTCAGATGGATAGTTTGTAACTTATTATCTGTCTTTTTCTGAGCTCAGTCGTGCTGATTGACAGCCACAGACCACATCAAAATTGACTGTGCAGGGAAAGGAAAAGTCTAACAACTTTTTTTCCATGACATTTAATTACAAATTTTTAGCCATAAATACATAATTTAAATAACACAAAATGTCCCCAAAATGTGACACCCCCTTTAAACAGCAGGAATCAAAGCTAGCTTCACGCTGACATTGATACACCCTGAGCCTGCAGGACAACTTGAATTTTTTTTTATTTGATTAGCGCTGCTTATGGGTTGTAAACTTATTGATTATGTTGCGCACCGTAGACAAAGGAACATCAAGATCTCTGGAGATGGACTTGCAACATTGAGATTGTTGATATTTTTCAACAATTTTGGTTCTCAGGTCCTCAAACAGTTCTGTTATCCTCTTTCTGTTCTCCATGCTTAATGTAGCACACAGACACACAATGCAAAATTCAGTCAACTTCTCCCCTTTTATATCTGGTTTCATGTGTATATTTCCCACATCTGTTACTTGCGTCAGGTGAGTTCGAACAAGCATCACATACTTGAAATAAAGTTGATTAACCACAATTTGGAAAGGTGCCAACAATTTTGTCAGGCCCATTTTGGGGATTTGTGTGAAATTATGTCCAATTTGCTTTTTTTTTCTCAGTTTTTTTGTGTTGTTCCAATACACACAAAAAAAATAAACATGTTTATAACAAACCATGTGTAATTGCAATAATTTTCTGGGAGAAATACTTTGGTCAAGACTGTTTGTACATCATATGACCTGAGTTGAACCTCTATATGCCTCAAATTTTCAAAGCTATAGCTCACAAGTCTAAAGGTCCATTTACATCAGTGTTTCCCAAACTCCTGTCCTCATGGCCCTAAACAGATCATGTTTTTGGGATTTCCTTAGTATTCACTGGTGACAGAAACTGCAGCAATTTCTGATGCCTTGATGATACTTCCATTACCTGTGCAATACTAACAAAACCCTGAAAACTTTATTTGTTGGGAGCTAGAGGACTGGAGTTTGGGAAAAACTGTTTTACACAAAACAACTGGTGGAATGATCCACCACCAATTGTTGACATTTTACCTATCGGTGGGCGTTTGAATGGCAGACTAAAGTAAATGATGCACACTGAATGATCTATACTAGATCGCTCAGTGAACATATGCAGCCATAGTTCTCCGTAGTGTGAGTCCTGAGTACACAGAATTATGCACATCTGGGAACAATAATCTATTATGCCACATAAAAGATCATTTCACACAAAGATTGAATGTTTTGCTCGCTAATCAGGTGATCAGCAGCCTGTTTACTGGGCAAGATAATCATGAAATGAGCGTTTTTAACAATGCTCGTTCACGATTATCTGCAGTGTAAATGCCCCTTAAGCCCATCACGGCTCCCCATGCAGAGTTTATTTGATTGAATCTGCAGAGGAACTGTAGGAATATAACGGCAGAAATTTTTAAATACCGATTGCAAGGTGCTTTATGTTTTAATTTAGATGCAATGGGACAACACACATAATTTGATTACAAAGGTGACCAAAGCTTATAACTGTATTGTATGTACATAAATTTAAGGTGCTCAGGCTCAGTCCTCTATATCTTTTTATTTAAATTTGGATATAAATTAAAGGAACAGCTGAGGGTTGACATTAAGATCATTAGTGCTCCTATTGCTAAAGTATCCCACACTAACATTTCATGTTTGCCTAGTCAGTACTGCCCGAAAGAATGATTAATGCTATGTTTCCTTAGATGGGACCAAAAGGCCGATACCCTGACAGAAGAAGGATTGGCCCAACCTATGGGTCTGTTGTACTTTTTTAAGAACAATTTCTTACATTGTAAATATGAAGTATGTCACTTACAGTAGGTTTCTAGAGCTCTCCAGTGTCACAACTGTGGCACATTTCAATAAGTTCTGAAATCTACTATGTTGTAATTTTCTATTCAGAGAGGATATTTTTGTAGTCTTCAAGACATAGAGCACAATGCCGACTATTAATTTACCATTATGTCCAGAATTATTGGAAAAAAACAATGAATTACTGGTACATCTTTCTGAAATCATTACCAGGTTAAATAAAAATCTATCTACCAAATCTTCACATTGTGGTGTACCTAACCATTGATAATGGCACATTTCTAATGTCTCTCAGCTCAGTAGCCTAAACAAGAAAGAATAATCAGAATCTGCAAAAAAAAACTAGCCAAGAAGTCTGAAATTTCAAGAACTGTGATCATTTATTGAATGCAGCTCATTATGATTCGTGTCTCATTGTAAATGATTCTAGATCACTTATCTTTACTTTAAAAATTAGAACGAGCTTCCGATAACTCTTTAGTGATGCATGAAGTCTCACTCCATGAATTTCCAAGAACTGTTTGTTTTCTGCTACTTAATTTCTTAAACAACATGAACGTATTTAGTTTTCATAGTGAAGAAAAAAACAATAGTTGATGGTCTTCTCAGTAAGATCTACCTATGGAAAGAAGAGGAACTACTCAAAATAGTAACATTGATTCCGAATGATTTGCATTGTTCATCATGATTTTCTCCCACTTAACCCAAACAGCTGCAGCAAGCCCTATTTCTTTTGTAGAGTTTGGAGCAGTCGTGCATTTAGAAAAAGTGCCTTGTGTTCATTTATAGTTTAACTCACAGTTTCTCCCTAGGAGCAGCATTTGTCATTAGAAAGAGGGGAGACAACGGCAGGTTAAGGAGCATGTAACAGACTGGGGTAGAGGGTAAGTAGAAGAAGACAGTCGGAGAAGTATTGGATGGAAAGAACACATGGAAAGGGTTATGGAAGGGTTGGCTGTAGACAAGCTGTAGACAAGCTAAGCATTGACAGGCTTGAAGATAAGCAGTAGAAGGTCAAAAAGGGTGTAAGAAAGGGACAAGCACTTAAACATTTACACTGGAGAGGCAACATTTTAACAGCCACCAGAGCCTCATATTCTATCTGTTTTGGGTATATTTTAAAGAGTTCCATTTAGGATAAGACTTCGTTATCACTTTTCTAATGACTTTTTCACGCTGAACATAAGACAGTTAAAATAAGTCACCGACAAATCCATATTGGCCTGCACTGTGAATGTCTTGTATAATGCGGCCTTGAAAATGTGTTTTTCAAGTGCTTTGATTTTAAAAATGCATGTCTTAGAGAAAACACAAATGGAAAGAAATAGAAGGACTTTGGAAAGTACAACAATCATGTTTCCACGTAATAAAAAAAGATTGAAATGATTATTCATATAATCAATATACAAACTAAAGCCATTTAGTTTGTTTCATACTAACAGAGTTTAGCAGGTATAGGTTAGTTTACATTCCTAGAATATTGTGGAAAATATACATAAATATATTTTCATATAGTCCTAAGAAATTAAAAAACATAATAGACCAATCAGCCATAACAATAAAACACTTAAAGATGTACTGAATAACATTGAATATCCTGTTACAATGGCCCTTGTTGGTTGGATTATGTTAAAGTAGAATGTGACCAGTCAGTTCTTGAAGCAGCAATTATTGGCAAATGTAAGAATTTGAGTGACTTTGACAAAAACCCAAACTGAGACAGCTAGACACCTGGGTCAGAATATGGAGACACATGGTGCAGGATGGATACAATGGAGACATATGGGGCAGGATCATGGGATAGATAGAGCAGGATCACGGGGCAGATGGGGCAGGATCACAGGATATCACATGGGGGCAGAATGGATACTCATCAGGGCAGGATGGGAGAACATATGGGTCCAGGATGGAAGAACATATGGCTAGAGCCAGGAATGAGACACACAAGGGCCAGGATGGGGGACATTATTACCATAGGGGCTAATTAAGGAATATTATTATTGCAGTCATGTATTTATTTTATTTTTTGAGGATACTGTTTTAAATGGGTGGCGGTGGTCCTGTTACTGTGCAGAGCGACACTATGTCGCCTTTTTTTCTTCATCTGGTGTAGTGTAAAAGTTGGGAAAAAATTAAGCAATGTGTTCTGCATGCGGTGCTCTAGATAACTGGGTTATTTCCTGCAGAGGCGAGTCCTGGCTGGAAGATGTGATGGCGGTCTGTGCTGAATGAAGATGAAAAGCAAAGATGAAGGACTTCACCTAGAGACGTCACTGGTGAGTCAGTGTGTTACCTGTACACCGACACTATACACTGTATACTATATACAGCGGTCCTGTGTACAATGTCACCAGTGATCATTGTATTACCTTTACACTGACACTATATAAAGAGCTCCTGTGTATAATGTCATTGATCAATGTATAACCTGCGCAATATATATAGCGCTCATGTATAAAGTCACTGTTCATCACTGTATTACCTGTACACCGATACTGTATACAGAGCTCCTGTGTATAATGGCACTGGTGATCACTGTTTTACCTGTACACTGTACACTATAATATACAGAGCTCCTGTGTATAATGTCACCGGTAATCACTGTTTTACCTGTACACAGACACTGCACAAGTACAGATCTCCTGTGAATAATGGCACTTATCGTGATATTAGTATTTTTTTTATTAATGATCAGTATTGTAGTATTCAGTCACTATGTGATGGTAATATGTTGTCTGGCCATGGTGTGGTGGTATTTGTTCCTTGTATGTGCTGTTATTTGGTCACTATGTGGTGGTAATATGTGGTCTGGACATGGTGTGGTGGTATTTGTTCCTTGTATGTGATATTATTCAGTCACTGTGGTGGTAATATGTGGTCTGGACATGGTGTGGCGGTATTTGTTCCTTATATGTGGTATTATAGGTCACTATGTGGTGGTAATATGGTGTCTGTTCTTGGTGCGGTGGTATTTTCCCTTGTATGTGATATTATTGGTCATTTTAAAAACTGAAAAATAAATAAAAATATACCAAAATTGTATTGGATATTTTAACAAATGATTAATAAGATAGAGTAGAGCAGTGCTCGGCCAAAAGAGTCTACCGTGTTATGGTGGCGGTTTAAAAGAGTCTCTTGGCCAAAACAAAAGCTGATGGCTATATGTGTGATGGGAACAGTTAATTTGTAGTGATGAGCGAGTATACTCGCCAAAATACTCGGAGAACATCTGAGCATGCTTGGAAAAACCCAAGCAACGAGTATACTTGTTCATCACTATTAATGTGTGATTGGTGAAAAGTGGAGTTTTTCCAAGAGAGAGCAATGGGGATGTGAACAGTTCGAGGGGTGGAGCCTGGGCGGAGTTTCAAGGGGGCCCCGAAAATTTAGCAAATATGGGGCCCCGAAATTCCTAGTGACAGCCCTGTGGTTGATTTTTGGACAAATCCAGCCAATTATCTTGATGGGAATTGGTGAAAATTTGTAGGCATTGTTCCATGAACTGACTGATTCTCTTTGCTCTTTATTTTGGGGGTGATAGACATAGGTAAAATCTGAGAAGCTTTTTAGATTCTTCCAGAGCACCCTCCAGAACCTGGAAAGAAATTGCAGAACACAGTCATATACAAAACAAGCTGGAAGACCGAGGAATCGGAAAGTTTCTCTGAAAAATCTTTGGGCGTGGTAAAAACCTTGAAGTCCTGGTAATGGAACAAACAAGACATCTTGGAGAATTGACCCATTTTGAACCAGTTGGTAATGAACTCTTGAGCTACAGAAAGATCTGTAACAAAGTCCATAGAAATCTCAGCATTGAGTTCTTGTGCTATGGGAAGACACTAAAGAGGACCAAGTGGTGCCGAAGATTTGGAATGCGCACACTTTGTTTCTATTTCAGCCACTAGTAGAAACAAGAAATTAGTTCAACAGTTTGTTTAACACCTGATTCACTTGAGATAAGAGAAGAATGGGCCAAAGATAAGACTTTCTAGCAAAATACTTTTGAGATTACAGAATGTCCTTTAGGTGGAGAATTGGGAGAATGAAGCAAATACATGTTCAGGTTCAATTACATTTTAGTGAGCTTCTTCATTGGCAACACATGGATCAAAGGAGCTGGATACAGTGTCACAACCCTGCATTTTTCCAGACAGGAAGTAGGTGAGGATGAAGTCAAACTGAGCTAATAAGTGTGACCATAAAGCTTGAACAGGATTCAGCCTATGGTCTAACTGAAGATATTTCAGATTTTATGGTCTATATAGATGACATCGGTAACTTAGCTCCTTCAACTAGATGTAGCTATTGCTCTACAGGTAAAGATCACCAATAGAATATTTCCATTCTGTGAGTGATCTGTGAGTGAATTTCTTGGTGAAGAATCCATATGGATGATTTCTTAATTTAGATGGAATTTTTACAGATCTGCTCCAACACCAATTGCAGAAGTACCCACTTCAAAGCAGAATGGTCTAACAACATCAGGATGATTTAAGAATGGACAAGTGGAAAACGTAATTTAAGGTCCTGGAAGGATTTAGCAGTGAAATCCAACCACTACTGAGAATCAGTGCTCTTCAGAATGAGAACTAAAAAAGCTTCCGCTTGTAATCTTTAATTAGCTTTCTCTATATCTATAGGCAGGCCTTCAGGTGAGATGAAATATCCTAAAAACAGCAGTTCAAGACTCTTTAAGAGACATTTTTACAGTTTGACATAAATATGGTTTTGTCGCAGTCTCTTCAAAATAGAGATTACATTAAGATGGTGTGAGTGTAGGTCTCTGGATTAAGATGTCATCCAAACTGTCACAAATGTGCTGCATCCTTTGGGGTATCTGGGATCTGTAGGTTGCAGTGATTGACAGACTGCATGTCCTCTTTGGAGTCCACTCGAAAATTAACGGCGTGTAAAGCGGATTGATTTCCACCTGGCGTGGAAGGGGTTAAGAGTTCCTTCTTGATCCTGCTGGGATTCCATATGGCTCTAATCTCAGCTGCTGCATCTTGCTGCCACTCACTTCCATTATTTAAACTCACTCTTAAGGTACTGCCACACTAAACAATCCCGCTAGCGATAGCGATAAAGACGCATACTAATGCGATCGCTAGCGGGATTGTTTCTATATTGCTAAGTGCGGCTTAACTTAGCGATATAGTTAACGACGCTATCGCGGTTAGTGATCTTCTTAACGACTTTAGCGGTACAAAAGTACCGCTAAATCGCTAAGAAAAGGTGCCACACTTAGCGATATATACTTACCTGCGGGGCGCCGACGATCTAAATAGGGTCCGGAGCGATTCCAGCGACGAGCGAGATCACAGCAGGATCTCAGCAGGGAGCTCGTCGCTGACAGATGCCGCACACAACAACATCGCTAACGGGATCGCTAAATAGTGACGTTTTTTAGCGATCCCGTTAGCGATGTTGTTTAGTGTGGCATACCCATTAGCTCTCTCCTGTGCTAGTTATAGGTTTTCTATGCTAACCTCCTTGGAGAAGTTGTTTCAGTTTAAGCTGTGGAGTTCAAGTTGTTGTTTGAATTCTCACTGTTTGTCTTCCTCCTTGTGTTTTCTTACTTTAATAGTGAGACTAGTGTCTTGCTGCCCTACTCACTAGTTAAGGAAGGACCGACCCGTCTAGTAATGACAGGGAGCACAGGGTTCACCCTCAGGTGAATGTTTAGGGTTCTCCCCCTCCTCGTTCCCTATCATCAGGGCCCCCTTTACCCTTTTTCCCCTCTTTTGCACTGCACTTTGGGCATATCCTTGCTCTGGTGTGACACAGACAAGCAAATACTGGTATAGGATATCATGAAATATTTAATTAATGAAGTGCTGCAACACAGTCGATGCAATGCATAATCCAAAAGGCAATGCAAGATATTCATAGTGACCATCAAGAGTGTTGAATGTGGTCTTCCATTCGTTGGTCTCTTTAAAGCGGATTTGGTTAGAAGTATCACACAGGTCTAATTTAGTGAATATGGTAGCACCCTAGTTTATAGATGAGTGACAATGGATAATGTTGATTTTAATCAGTCCCTGGTAGTCTATGCATGGTCTCAAAAACCTGTCTTTCTTCTTTATAAAAAAAAAAAAAAACCTGCAAAAGCCGAAGATGTACAATAAATTTTCAGATAAACCCCCTTCCAGGTTTTTTTAATCTTCAATGTAAGCGGACATTGCAAAAGTTTCAGACAGAGTCAAAAAGAGGGTATGCTCTCTCTTTGGGTGGTTCAGTACCTGCATCAGGCAGTCAATATGGATGTAGTGTTTCAGTCTTTTGCATTGTCCAAGAAATATCATCACTCCTTGCGGAGATCAACATGCTAAGCATGCAGATGAGGAGACTTAAAGCCGCAATGCTCCTCTGGGAAATATGCTAATTATGCAAATTGTCTCTTCAGAGAGGAAGAGAGCTAGAACTCTAGTGCCACCTTTTGGAAGGTAGCAATCCTACAAGTCAATGTCGACCCTTTAACGAGCCTTATCACATGACCTAGGATAATAGCCAAACCAGAATCTCAATTTGCAGACACTGTGTTTCGGGGTTCAGCCCCTCATCAGTGCAAAGCGGAGATCTGGTTTGGCTGTGTGAGAGGCGTCAGACCATTGTCCAAGAAATATCGTCACTCCTTGCGGAGATCAACATGCTAAGCATGCAGATGAGGAGACTTAAAGCCGCAATGCTCCTCTGGGAAATATGCTAATTATGCAAATTGTCTCTTCAGAGAGGAAGAGAGCTAGAACTCTAGTGCCACCTTTTGGAAGGTAGCAATCCTACAAGTCAATGTCGACCCTTTAACGAGCCTTATCACATGACCTAGGATAATAGCCAAACCAGAATCTCAATTTGCAGACACTGTATTTCGGGGTTCAGCCCCTCGTCAGTGCAAAGCGGAGATCTGGTTTGGCTGTGTGAGAGGCGTCAGACCATTGTCCAAGAAATATCGTCAAGGAGTGACCTAGGCTATTATCCTAGGTCATGTGATAAGGCTCGTTAAAGGGTCGACATTGACTTGTAGGATTGCTACCTTCCAAAAGGTGGCACTAGAGTTCTAGCTCTCTTCCTCTCTGAAGAGACAATTTGCATAATTAGCATATTTCCCAGAGGAGCATTGCGGCTTTAAGTCTCCTCATCTGCATGCTTAGCATGTTGATCTCCGCAAGGAGTGACGATATTTCTTGGACAATGGTCTGACGCCTCTCACACAGCCAAACCAGATCTCCGCTTTGCACTGACGAGGGGCTGAACCCCGAAACACAGTGTCTGCAAATTGAGATTCTGGTTTGGCTATTATCCTAGGTCATGTGATAAGGCTCGTTAAAGGGTCGACATTGACTTGTAGGATTGCTACCTTCCAAAAGGTGGTACTAGAGTTCTAGCTCTCTTCCTCTCTGAAGAGACAATTTGCATAATTAGCATATTTCCCAGAGAAGCATTGCGGCTTTAAGTCTCCTCATCTGCATGCTTAGCATGTTGATCTCCGCAAGGAGTGACGATATTTCTTGGACAATGGTCTGACGCCTCTCACACAGCCAAACCAGATCTCCGCTTTGCACTGACGAGGGGCTGAACCCCGAAACACAGTGTCTGCAAATTGAGATTCTGGTTTGGCTATTATCCTAGGTCATGTGATGAGGCTCGTTAAAGGGTCGACATTGACTTGTAGGATTGCTACCTTCCAAAAGGTGGCACTAGAGTTCTAGCTCTCTTCCTCTCTGAAGAGACAATTTGCATAATTAGTCTTTTGCATAGAATAGACATCTGTCATCAAGTCCAAGGGAGCAAGCTAATTGATGGCAATAGAGGCAGAGCAGAATTTCAGGAAGGTGGTTGAGGTAGAGTTTGGAAGCAAGATGATCCCCACTAGGCAATGTGGTCAGATGACAAATCAATACCCATAGCATGTAGCTTTAGCCACAGAAGTCCTAAATGCATTGATACATGAGAAAGTGGCATTACTAAAGAATAAATGTCCTTAACATGAAGAGCATGTAATGCTCCAATATGAAGAGACTTTTTCTCAATCTGGAATTAGGTACAACCACCCGGAATTGTGGAGTTACTTGCAGAAATTAGTTTCACATAGATCCTCAAATAAACAAAAGGATTTTCATGAGGTCAATACAATTCTCTGTAGCTCCAGAATCAATAAAAGCTTGTCAATAAAAGCTTGTCCCTTGAACACATAGGAACAGAAGGAAATAGACAATAGTACAACCAGTTTGTCTTTAGTGTAGGAATAGATAACCTTCAGGCAATCCTTCCTCCTTCACCTAAATTTTTCCTGTTTGGCCTCAGGTTTATAACAGTTTATTTGGGAGTAATACCGTTCACCAGAGTATAGACAAAATACGTCAGTAAGGGATCTTTCGGCCAACGAAAATTGCTTTCAGACAATTTGCATAGGTTCTTGTATTTTGGGAGAAGATTTAGAAGAAACTCTAGAATGAAGGACACTGGAATCTTGAGCTTTCTCACTTGACCTCTCTTTAAAATGCTGAGTGAAATCAGAATATCAAGGGAGGCGAGCAAATTCCTACCAGCAAGTTCATCATTGATCTGGCTGAATAGGCAAGCATAGGAGATAGACAGGAGAGCATTATTGTTCCAGAAAAATTCAGGGTATTGAAGTGGATGGCATAAATTCACGCAGAGTTAGTCCCTTGTTTAATCCAGAATTATAAAATCAGTGTCTGATTCATGAAATGCTCTTCGAAAGGCAGAAAGAAATGATGGTTGAGAATGCATCATAATACTGTCATGTTTCAATAGTAGTTAAACCCAAGCTAAAACATTTCTAGGTAACAAAGAAAAAATATATACAGTGGGTTCGGAAAGTATTCAGACCCCTTCAAATTTTTCACTCTTTGTTTCATTGCAGCCATTTGGTAAATGCAAAAAAGTTCATTTTTTTCTCTATTAATGTACAATCTGTGCCCCATCTTCACTGATAAAAACCAGAAATGTAGACATTTTTGCAAATTTATTAAAAAAGAAAAACTGAAACATCACATGGTCATAAGTATTCAGACCCTTTGCTCAGACACTCATATTTAAGTCACATGCTGTCCATTTCATTGTT
>JARQOD010000001.1:550256633-550330062 GCA_033576555.1 Oophaga sylvatica | reverse complement strand
AAAAGAACCCCAATCCCCACTCCAAATCCCCCCCCACACATAATGTATCCCCACTCCAAACCACTCACACATAAAAGAACCCCCATTCCCACTCTAAATCCCACCCATACACACACACTCACACAGTATGTCCCCGTTAATCTTCTGTGGTTTCTTCAGCTCCATAGTGGAGCACACCACCACTCTTCACCCTTCTGGGCGCCGCCGGCGAGTGACGTTGTTATGGAAATTTAATTAGGATAAATCTATCCTGAAGTGTTTGCTGCTTGCTGTTCCCAATTCTCTATTTAATGTCTTTTTGAGCTCTCAGAACGAAATGAAACTGTCCACACGGAAGTGTCAGTATAGCAGTTCGTCAAAGACCTCTCATTTATTATTCATTCAAGGTTTTATACGTTTACAAAAAGGGGCTGGTTAGTCAATTAACATACAATTAAAAGCTGCTAGATTATTGGCTGTTCTAGTGTAAGTATGATAATTATGATAAAAGAGCTGAAGTTGCAGATTTATTGTTTTATGTTCTTTTGCCCTAGTTTTCTTGCATGACTATAAAGTAAACAATAGATATCTACTAAGACTCTATGTACTTGTTCCTTATGAAGGCCAGATTCGTTTAAAACGACTGATTATAGCTGGCATAGATATGTGTGAGCACAGGATTTTTAGCAAGTGAGATCTATCTAACTGTGAATGCATATATATGAATATACTTTGAATACATGGAATACATATATATTTCCATGACAGTTGCAAGAGGAGCATCCTCCTGCCTGATGGCAGTATCTGCAGCACACACCCTCCTGGACAAGGTTGCTGACATCATTCTTGGACAGCCACTGGAAACTCTCACTCCGCACGACATCTTGGCAATCTTCAATCAAGCTCAACCAACAATAATCTCCCCACCGCCAGGCATCTTTGTGGCGCCTCTATCGCCTTTGTCTCATAATGTCACCGTCTCCAGACCTACAGTCCTCATCCCGGCTACTCTACTCCCACTCCCAAGGGGGATACAATATGGACTTTCCAGAACAAAATTTACAGAATTTATTCTCTACTTGGATGGCTCCAGATTTGCAGATGATGAAGAAGTTTCAACACAGGAAGTGCAGTGACCAGCAATCAAGAAATCCTGTGGTCCAGAAGTCTGTCACCTAGCCTGTCAGCCCAGGAAGCAGAACTGATAGCGCTGACGAAGTCCTGCCAGATGGCAGAAGGCAAGACTGCGAACATCTACACCGACTACAGGTACTCGCATGGCATAGCACACGACTTTGAGCCCATCTGGGCTACAAGGGACTTCATCACAGCAAACGGACAACCGTGAAGCATCATGGAGCCTTCAGGGACCTGCTGGGTGTACTCCAACTTCCAAAATGGTGGCAATTTAAAGTGCATGGAAAACTGAGAACAGAAGAGGCGTGAGGCAATAACATGGTGGACATGGCAGCCAAAGAAGCAGCCAAAGGAAGACAACATGGAGAAGTGGGAGAGGTCGTAGAGCCGGACGGCTACTACATGACGACTGAAGACAAGAAACCTGACAAAAAGACGTCCTGGGATCTGCTCAAGAAGTTACAAGACCAAGCTCCAAAAGGAGAAGAAGAGCTGAATGCGAAAAAAGCAACACGTGAAGAAGGAAGGCTATCAATAATAGACTTCAAACTCTGCCTACCACAAAGTATGCACCCTATGGTGGTCCAATGGGCACATGGACCCATACCCACATATCAAAGACACAGATGAATGATCTGATTGGTGCTTACTGTTTCGCTTCAGGGATCTCCACCCTAACAGCCAAATTCACCAGCAGCTGTCTGACCTGCGGCAAATGCAAGCCTGGACGTATGGAAGAAAGTCCCCCTCACCTCATCTGGAAAGACCACTCTACCAGCTTCAGAGGATCCAGATAGACCACATCCAGATATCGCCAAGTGAAGGATTCAAATACGCCATTGTGGTCAAAGAAGTATTTTCAAGATGGACAGAAGCCTTCCAAGTCAGCAAAGACTGCTGCAAAGAAGCTACTTTCAGAAAATAGTGTGCAGATACGGGGTTCCAGAAGTGATAGAGAGTGATCAGGGACCCGCATTCACAGCAAATCTGACACAAGAGATCTGGTTAGCAGTAGGGTCAGATTTAGGCCTACACACTCCTTACCACCCCCAGAGCAGCAGGAAGGTAGAAAAACTGAACGGAACACTTAAGAATAGGATGTTAAAAATTGCCCAAGAGACACGCAAACCATGGCATGACACACTCCCAATTGCACTGTTTAGCGAAAGGCACACTCCCAGAGACCCAGAAAAGCTGTCACCATACGAAATTTTGTTTGGGTCTAGTCCCAAGTTAGGTGCATTCTTCCCTCAGCAGCAGAATATGCAAAATGATATCTTGTTTGCTTATGTAATTGA
The DNA here is from genome assembly GCA_033576555.1 of Oophaga sylvatica. Lineage (NCBI taxonomy): Eukaryota > Metazoa > Chordata > Amphibia > Anura > Dendrobatidae > Oophaga > Oophaga sylvatica. Next base: position 550,327,648 of record JARQOD010000001.1, on the reverse strand, counting down.
ATTGGTCAAAAACTAATGTCCATTCTCGAGTTTTTCTCTTCACTGCCAGATTTGATGGTCCTGTCCAAGAGCCCCAGATGACACCAACCTCTGTGTAACTAGAGGGAAAACCTGTTTGGATCCACATATCGCATTGCAAGGAAGCTCCCGTACCAGGAGAGACACCTAAGCCATGAAGGATGTTGTGGATGCTCTGACTGACCAGACAGATGACCTACCTGATGAAGAATACACACGTTTTTTTCTGAACATGCAGTTAAATAAAGAGACTATGATTGCAAACACATGAACCCCTGCTAGGGACAGTCCTCCTGACCGCCCATTTGCGAAAAGTCTGTATTTGGTGGGGAGGCATGCGCTAGGCATATTCTCAACCCGCCGGCAGCACAAAAGAGTTGCAGCGCTTTGGGCCAGGAGCAGGTTTTTAGGGCAAGTGGTATCTAAGGGGGGACTGTCATGGAAATATATATGTATTCCATATATTCAAAGTATATTCATATATATGCATTCACAGTTAGATTAGATCTCACTTGCTAAAAATTCCTGTGCTCACACATAATCTATGCCAGCTATTAATCAGTCGTTTTAAAACGAATCTGGCCTTCATAAGGAACATGAGACAAGAGTCTTTAGTAGATACTATATGTTTACTTTATAGTGCATGCAAGAAAACTATAGGGCAAAAGAACATAAAACAATAAATCTGCAACTTCAGCTCTTTTATCATAATTATACTTACACTACAACAGCCAATAATCTAGCAGCTTTTAATTGTATGTTAATTGACTAACCAGCCCCTTTTTGTAAACATATAAAACCTTGAATGAATAATAAATGAGAGGTCTTTGACGAACTGCTATGCTGACACTTCGTTGTGGACAGTTTCATTTCGTTCTGAGCGCTCAAAAAGACATTAAATAGAGAATTGGGAACAGCAAGCAGCAAACACTTCAGGATAGATTTATCCTAATTAAATTTCCATAACAACGTCAGCAGCGTTTTCACATGACCTGATCACGCTGCTGGCGTCGCTCTGACGCAGGGGTCAGAGCTTTAATTGTAGTGGCGTCTGTATAGACGCCAGTGCAATTGATCCCTGGGAGCCGGCACGCAGCAGCTTCTCTGCGCTGGCTGTCAGCTTGACAGCCGGCACAGGGAACCGCTGACTCCCAGGCCGGGGGCGGCAGAACGCAGCTGCAGGGGAGACACTGCGGACCGCCGCATTAGGCGGCCCGACTGTGCCCCCCTGCCGGCTGCGCCCAGGGCACGCGCCCCGGCTGCCCCCCCCTAGATACGCCCCTGCGTCTGGTCAATATACTAGCAGCCATAGTGCCCATATCTTCCTAGTCAGTGTCCGCATAGCAAGTACAATTCCCATATGAGAACAGCCTTAATGCTCACATAATAGCGTCCATAGTGCCCTGTTATATAGTACTATGTATTGGAGTGACACAACCAGGGGCGCTGCTATAATGAGGCGAGTTGAGCTGTTGTCTCAGGCGGCGGCAGCCAGGGGGCGGCAGAGCAGAATTCATAATGTGTGAGAGATGGAAGGCTGCGGATCATGGAGAGGGGAGTCTGCCGCTGTGCTGTGAATGTTGTGTGGTGTGTGTGTGTGTGTGTGTGTGTGTGTGTGTGATGTATGTATGTGTGCGTGGGTGTGTGTGTGTGTGTGTGTGTGTGTGTGTGTGTGAAGCTGCTTGTGTGTGTATGTATGTGTGTGTGTGTGGTGAGACGCTGTGTGTGTGTGTGATAGATGAGGAGCGATATCAGATTGAACGGGCAAGGTGATAGTTTTTTTTATGCAAGGCCATTATTCAGTATGGAGCATGATGTGGGCTATTATACTGTATGCAGCAGTATATGGGGCCATTATTCAGTATGGAGCATCATGTGGGGCTATTATACTGTATGCAGCAGTATATGGGGCCATTATTCAGTATGGAGCATCATGTGGGGCATTATCAGTATGCAGCATTATGGGGCATTATCAGTATGAGCATCAATGGGGCCATTATTCAGTATGCAGCAGTATATGGGGCCATTATTCAGTATGGAGCATCATGTGGGCTATTATACAGTATGCAGCAGTATATGGGGCCATTATTCAGTATGGAGCATCATGTGGGGCCATTATACTGTATGCAGCAGTATATGGGGCCCTTATTCAGTATGAGCATCATATGGGGCCATTATACTATGCACCATTATGTGTGGCCATATCATGTGACATCATGTGGGCCATTATACTGTATGCAGCAGTATATGGGGCCATTATTCAGTATGGAGCATCATGTGGGGCTATTATACTATATGCAGCAGTATATGGGGCCATTATTCAGTATGGAGCATCATGTGGGGCTATTATACTATATGCAGCAGTATATGGGGCCATTATTCAGTATGGAGCATCATGTGGGCTATTATACTATATGCAGCAGTATATGGGGCCATTATTCAGTATGGAGCATCATGTGGGGCCATTATACTGTATGCAGCAGTATATGGGGCCATTATTCAGTATGGAGCATCATGTGGGGCTATTATACTGTATGCAGCAGTATATGGGGCCATTATTCAGTATGGAGCATCATGTGGGGCTATTATACTGTATGCAGCAGTATATGGGGCCATTATTCAGTATGGAGCATCATGTGGGGCTATTATATACAGTATGCAACAGTAATATGGGGCCATTATACAGTATGGAGCATCATGTGGGGCCATTATTCAGTATGCAGCAGTATATGGGGCCATTATTCAGTATGGAGCATCATGTGGGGCTATTATACAGTATGCAGCAGTATATGGGGCCATTATTCAGTATGGAGCATCATGTGGGGCCATTATCTGTATGCAGCAGTATATGGGGCCATTATTCAGTATAGAGCATCATGTGGGGCCATTATACTGTATGCAGCAGTATATGGGGCCATTATTCAGTATGGAGCATCATGTGGGGCTATTATACTGTATGCAGAGTATATGGCGATTATTCAGTATGGAGCATCATGTGGGGCATTATACTGTATACAGCAGTATATGGGGCCATTATACAGTATGCAGCAGTATATGGGGCTATTATTACAGTATGGAGCATCATGTGGGGCCATTATACTGTATGCAGCAGTATATGGGGCCATTATTCAGTATGGAGCATCATGTGGGGCTATTATACAGTATGCAGCAGTATATGGGGCCATTATTTCAGTATGGAGCATCATGTGGGGCCATTATTCAGTATGCAGCAGTATATGGGGCCATTATTCAGTATGGAGCATCATGTGGGGCTATTATACTGTATGCAGCAGTATATGGGGCCATTATTCAGTATGGAGCATCATGTGGGGCCTTTATACTGTATGCAGCGTATATGGGGCCATTATTCAGTATGGAGCATCATGTGGGGCATTATACTGTATGCAGCAGTATATGGGGCCATTATTCAGTATGGAGCATCATGTGGGGCTATTATACTGTATGCAGCAGTATATGGGGCCATTATTCAGTATGCAGCAGTATATGGGGCCATTATTCAGTATGCAGGCAGTATATGGGGCTATTATACTGTATGCAGCAGTATATGGGGCCATTATTCAGTATGGAACATGATGTGGGGCTATTATACTGTATGCAGCAGTATATGGGGCCATTATTCAGCATTTAGCATCATATGGGGCTATTATACTGTATGCAGCGGTATATGGGGCCATTATTCAGTATGGAGCATCATGTGGGGCTATTATACTGTATGCAGCAGTATATGGGGCCATTATTCAGTATGGAGCATCATGTGGGGCTATTATTACAGTATGCAGCAGTATATGGGGCCATTATACAGTATGCAGCAGTATATGGGGCCATATTATATCACAGATATGGCATTCAGTATGCATAGTATGGGGCTATTATACTGTATGCAGCAGTATATGGGGCCATTATTCAGTATGGAGCATGATGTGGGGCTATTATACTGTATGCAGCAGTATATGGGGCCATTATTCAGTATGAGCATATATGGGGCCATTATACTGTATGCAGCAGTATATGGGGCCATTATTCAGTATGGAGCATCATATGGGGCCTATTATACTGTATGCAGTCAAGTATATGGGGCCATTATTCAGTATGGAGCATCATGTGGGCCATTATACTGTATGCACATATTGGGCCATATTCAGTTAGCATCATTGGGGCTTATACGTATGCAGCATATATGGGGCCATGATTCAGTATGGAGCATCATGTGGGGCTATTATACAGTATGCAGCAGTATATGGGGCCATTATACAGTATGCAGCAGTATATGGGGCTATTATTCAGTATGCAGCAGTATATGGGGCCATTATTCAGTATGCAGCATATATGGGGCTATTATACTGTATGCAGCAGTATATGGGGCCATTATTCAGTATGGAGCATGATGTGGGGCTATTATACTGTATGCAGCAGTATATGGGCCATTATTCAGCATTTAGCATCATGTGGGGCCATTATACTGTATGCAGCAGTATATGGGGCCATTATTCAGTATGGAGCATCATGTGGGCGTCCATATTGATTACTGTATGCAGCGGGTATATGGGTCCATTATTCAGTATGGAGCATCATGTGGGGCTATTATACGTATGCAGCAGTATATGGGGCCATTATACAGTATGCCAGCAGTATATGGGGCCATTATTCAGTATGCAGCAGTATATGGGGCCATATTATACGTATAGCAATCAGTAATATGGGGCCATTATTCCAGTATGGAGCATCATGTGGGGCTATTATACTGTATGCAGCAGTATATGGGGCCATTATTCAGTATGGAGCATCGTGTGGGGCTATTATACTGTATGCAGCAGTATATGGGGCCATTATTCAGTATGGAGCATCATGTGGGGCTATTATACTGTATGCAGCAGTATATGGGGCCATTATCAGTATGCAGCAGTATATGGGGCCATTATTCAGTATGGAGCATCAGTGGGGCTATTATACTGTATGCAGCAGTATATGGGGCCATTATTCAGTATGGAGCATCATGTGGGCTATTATACAGTATGCAGCAGTATATGGGGCCATTATACAGTATGCAGCAGTATATGGGGCCATTATTCAGTATTGAGCACATGTGGTGCTATTATACTGTATGCAGCAGTATATGGGGCCATTATACAGTATGCAGCAGTATATGGGGCCATTATTCAGTATGGAGCATCATGTGGGGCTATTATACTGTTTGCAGCAGTATATGGGGCAATTATTCAGTATGGAGCATCATGTGGGGCTATTATACTGTATGCAGCAGTATATAGGGCCATTATACAGTATGCAGCAGTATATGGGGCCATTATTCAGTATGGAGCATCATGTGGGGCTATTATACTGTATGCAGAAGTATATGGGGCCATTATTCAGTATGGAGCATCATATGGGCCATTATACTGTATGCATCATTATGTGGGGCCATTATTCAGTATGGAGCATCATGTGGGGCTATTATACTGTATGCAGCAGTATATGGGGCCATTATTCAGTATGGAGCATCATGTGGGGCCATTTTACTGTATGCATCATTATGTGGGGCCATTATTCAGTATGGAGCATCATGTGGGGCTATTATACTGTATGCAGCAGTATATGGGGCCATTATTCAGTATGGAGCATCATGTGGGGCCATTTTACTGTATGCATCATTATGTGGGGCCATTATTCAGTATGGAGCATCATGTGGGCTATTATACTGTATGCAGCTGTATATGGGGCCATTATTCAGTAGTTTTTTTTCTTTCCCATCTTTCTTTCTCTCTCTGTTCTTTTTCTTTCTCTCTGTTCTTTCTTTCCCCTCTTTCTTTCTATCTCTGTTCTTTCTTTCTCTCTGTTCTTTCTTTTTTTCTTCTTTCTTTCTTTCTTTCTTCTCTTTCTTTCTTTTCTTATCTTTCTTTCTTTCTTCTCTCTTTCTTTCTTTCTATCTGTTTTCTTTATTTCTCTCTCTCTCTCTGTTCTTTCTATCTGTTCTTTTTATCTTTCTTCTTTCTTCCTCTTTGTTCTTTCTCTCTACTTCTGTTCTTCTTCTCTTTTCTTTCTTCCTATTTCTTTTTTTCTCTCTGTTCTTTTTTTTCTGTCCCCTCTTTCTTTTTCTGTTCTTTCTTTCTCTCTGTTCTTTCCCGTCTTTTTTTCTTTCTCTCTCTGTTCTTTTCTCTCTCTGTTCTTTCTTTCCCGTCTTCTTTTCTTTCTCTCTCTGTTCTTTTATCTCTCTGTTCTTTCTTTCCCGTCTTTTTTTCTTTCTCTCTCTGTTCTTTCTTTTCCCTTTCTTTGTTTATTTATTATTTCTCTCTCTACTTTCTCTCTCTTCTTTCTTGCTTTCCCCTCTTTCTCTCTCTCCTTTCTCTGTTTTCTTTTCTCTCTGTTCTTTCTTTTACTCAGTACAGGTGTGCCCACAGTACCAGTCACTGTGCCCTCAGTACCAGTCAGTGTGATCACCAGTGCTAAATGGGTGTGGTCGGGGCGTGGACATGGGTGTGACTAGTTATGAAATGGGTGTGGTCGGGGCCTAAAATAGCCGCTACCTTCCTCGCTCTAATTGGGGGGTGCCGTTTTGCAGTTCGCCTCAGGCAGCACAGAGGCTAGGTTCACCCCTGGACACAACAAACACCTAGTCCGGTCTCTACTGCTGTTAAGTTACTTAGGGTGGGCTTTTCGCCGCCACCAAAATGCTGCGTTCTAGTTAAGCAGGTAAATCCGCATGTGTTCAGCAAATCATATGGATTTACTGCAACTAATAAATGGCTATGGGTGATACTGCGCAGCGTCTCCGCTGTAGATAATTGACATGCTGCGGCTCGTAAACCCTCACTGTGGATGAGTTTACACAGCGTTAAATAGAAGCACAGTGGATGGGATTTCTTTAAATCCCATCCACTGTACTTGTAAACTAGAATGACCCTTTGTCAGTGGCCCAAACTGTATCCCACATTGCATCAGCCAATGCTAGATTCTTTCAGTTGATGAGGCAGACAGTGCTGGTCATCGGCAGAAAAAGTCCAACATGCCCCATACCTGTTTTGAATGATTAAGTACATTGTTGGTTGATCCAAGCATTTGTCGGTCAGTCAATGACTTGCTTCACTAAACCAGTCAATAATTGATTGTACAAATGTAATCTAATGTGTATGGGCTCCATTATCAGAAATCAACAATGGAACATTTTTTGTTTGTTTTGTTTTTTGCTTTTTTTTCTGAGTGGCAAGAGAGCTTTTCCCTCAAATGTATTTTGTTCTTTAATATTTGACAAAATACATTGAGTCATCTGGGCTCATTAATACTATAGTGAACTGATTTTTCATAAATTGTGCAATCTAGTGCCGGAGCATAATGTACTTGTGAGACTAGTATCATTGTAACATGGCATCATAGGAAGAATCACGGACAGACTGAAGGATGTGGTTAGATATTGAATTGTAGTCACTTATCCCATCCAGTGTCCCTCACATTATTACTTTCTCAGTTCCCTCCTCATGTTCTATATGTAGCACATCAGTCATTTTATGTCTTTGACTTTTTTTATCTATTTATTTTCTAGGTGAAAAATGCAGCTGCCAACGTGCTCAGGGAAACGTGGCTCATTTACAAACACACAAAACTTGTGAGAAAAATCGACCATGCTAAAGTACGCAAACATCAACGCAAGTTCCTGCAAGCAATTCACCTGTAAGTGAGACTAGAAGGGAAAGAAAGAAGTAAAGGTCAGTCAAGGGGAGACAAAGGTGATCAGGGTACCAGATAGGGAAAATAGAAGATATACTAATAGGAACAAAAGAAAAAACTGAGGTATTACAATCTGGATTCACCTAACATATGGGTAATAACACTGTGCGTGTATAGTTCCGTGCACAATATCATTGATGACTTCATCAGTGGATTGCCCCCTGGCAATTCCAAGCAGATTCAGATTATGTGACCATTTTCCCCTAAAGATGCAGAATGTATTAGCATAACCATTTTTAGAAAAATGTAGACAGAATAAGTAAATCAGAAAGTATTAGCCAACATTTGACTAGTTGCCAAAGATAACACCAATGTACATCTCCTGTATATGAAGACGAGGGCAGACTGATATTACCCGACAGCCAAACTGCAGGCCATGAAATGAAAGCATTGGCACTGGGTCGTTCATTATTTTCTGGTTCCACTATAGCTACAGGAATCGGGTACTAGAGGTGACACAACCAGTGTAACTTGCTTATAAGGAACTCTATAAAAGGAATTTTCCACTACAATAGTATTGGTGATGACTGTTCTTGGATAGGTCATCATTATCAGATTGGTTGGGATCTGGCATCCAGCATCTGCTTTTACTATAAATTTATTGGATATGTAAACATATTAGACACCATGAAAACCGGGAAGAACCTATACATTAAATATATAGTTTTCACCAGCAATCAGTGGGCTAATAATGTCCGGCTGCTGAGCATGTAAGAGACAGCACTGGAGCTCAACACATGGAGATGCAGCGCTGTCACTGGCATTAAAGGCAGGTGTAATTGGTGCATATCCAATCTCGGTGACCAGTGAGAGAACGTTGGTGGACACGGCACAGGAGTGGATTACAGGGTAAGTTTCCCCTTTGTTAATTATTTAAAAGAAACCTGTCACTTAATTCATAATACCTCATCGACCGCATGTATCAGAGCTTTGCGGCACAATTGCAGCCAAGTATATTTTTCCTCAGATCAAGCCCAGGATCATAGCCAAAGAGGAGACTAGTTTAGCTCCACCTCCTGACCGAATTGAAGTAGTGATGCTGCAGGTGATTGACAGGTGTAACCTGTCAATCTCCTCTGGCAGTCTTGTGCACGCCGACATCAGCTGCTGACCTCTGATTAGCTTGCAGCACGTATTGCCACCCACGAACCCGACGGGTCTCTGAGTCACAATACACTTCAGTTTGAAAGTATATTTGCTGGCATTGGCGGGACCCTCACCCACCGGGCGACCTTGGTAGTTACCCCCCTGCTTCTAGTGCAAAAGATAATTTTGTTCCTTGATTGAAAAGAAAATAGGTTTCAGCTTTGCAAGCACAAAAATAAATGTGTTGTGTAGAAAAAAAATTAGTCTTCAAATGTGATTCATTAAACTGGTATTCTAATGATAGTTATTTTTTGGTATATTCATATATGACATAATTTCTGATAGATGTGGGTCCCCACACCTATGTCCCCCTGTGTCGGTCGCGTGGTGAGGCACCCACTGACTTCTGCTTGTAATCAGAATATAAATGGAGAGGTGGCTGAACTTATTTGTAACATATTCCCTTTATATTTATGGGGGAGGGTCACAAAAAGGGCTCGCTTCCACTTGCAATTGAATGGGACAAATGCAATTCTATTAAAACTTTGATTGCATTCGTACCAATTTAATCCTGTGCTTCTGTTCTCAATGGCGTTTTTTTCCTTGCTTCGATCACATCGCGATCGAATGGGAAAAAAACGCAGCATGCTGCGATTGCATGCTGAATTCGGATCGCATGCACCCATATAAGTCTATGTGTGCATGTGTAACATCTCACTGCACTCGGATATTACCCGAGTGCAGTGCGATTCCCACGGACACTGGCAGCAGAGGAGATGGAGAAATTAATTTCTCGGTCTCCTCCGCAATTATGCTCTGATCCTGTCATGCGAAAGCATTGGTGCACAGAGCACTGACACTCGGCTCCCGCTTCCAGCAGAGCAGGAGCTGAGTTTCATTAGCATCTCGCATCGGATATGATCCAGTAGTGGGACCCCAGCCAAACAGTCATATGTTGTGATAAAAGAATTCACCAGCTTGTCTCCCTCTTCCTGTTCATGTAAACATGCATATTAGTGTTAGGGCTCATACACATCAACCGGTCCAAAATCGGTCCAGAAAAGTGGGATGAGTGTCATGCAAGTGTTATGTGATTTTCTTGTGAGTAGAATGTGACTTTTATCACCTAGTATCCAATTTACATGCATATGCGATACGATTGCAATGCGATTTTAACGAGAGCTTTTACATAGAGTAATTCTCTATGTAATTTACACATCGTTTTCCAAGGAAATTTTCTTCTCTACAGTATATATAGATTAGATAGATAGATACAGAAAGATACATAAATATATATATATGCGAGTGAGATATACAGTCATGGCCAAAAGTTTTGAGAATGACACAAATATTATATTTTCACATGATCTGCTGCCCTCTGGTTTTTATGTGTGTTTGACAGATGTTTTTATCACAGACAGAAATATAATAATTGCAAACATATGAGTAACAAAAGCTTATATTGACAGTTAGAATGAGTTAATGCAGCAAGTCAATATTTGCAGTATTAACCCTTCTTCTTCAGGACCTCTGCAATTCTCCCTGGCATGCTCTCAATCAACTTCTGGACCAAATCCTGACTGATAGCAGTCCATTCTTGCACAATCAATGCTTTCATTTTGTCAGAATTTTTAGGTTTTTGTTTGTCCACCCATCTCTTGATGATTGACCACAAGTTCTCAATGGGATTAAGATCTGGGGAGTTTCCAGGCCATGGACCCAAAATCTCTATGTTTTGTTCCCTGAGCCATTTAGTTATCACCTTTGCTTTATGGCAAGGTGCTCCATCATGCTGGAAAAGGCATTGTTGATCGCCAAACTGCTCTTGGAGGGTTGGGAGAAGTTAATCTTGGAGGACATTCTGGTACCATTCTTTATTCATGGCTGTGTTTTTAGGCAAGACTGGGAGAGAGCCGATTCCCTTGGCTGAGAAGCAACCCCACACATGAATGGTTTCAGGATGCTTAACAGTTGGCATGAGACAAGACTGGTGGTAGCGATCACCTTGTCTTCCGAATGAGGCGTTTTCCTGATGTCCCAAACAATCGAAAAGGGGATTCATCAGAGAAAATAACTTTACCCCAGTCCTCAGCAGTCCACTGCCTGTACCTTTTGCAGAATATCAGTCTGTCCATGATGTTTTTTCGGGAAGAGAAGTGGCTTCTTTGCTGCCCTCCTTGAGACCAGGCCTTGCTCCAAGAGTCTCCGCCTCACAGTGCGTGCAGATGCACTCACACCTGCCTGCTGCCATTCCTGAGCAAGCTCTGCACTGCTGGTAGTCCGATCCCGCAGCTGAAACACTTTTAAGAGACGGTCCTGGCGCTTGCTGGTCTTTCTTGGGCGCCCTGAAGCCTTTTTGGCAACAATGGAACCTCTCCCCTTGAAGTTCTTGATGATGCGATAGATTGTTGACTGAGGTGCAATCTTTCTAGCTGCGATACTCTTCCCTGTTAGGCCATTTTTGTGCATTGCAATGATGACTGCACGTGTTTCTTTAGAGATAACCATGGTTAACAGAAGAGAAACAATGATGCCAAGCACCAGCCTCCTTTTAAAGTGTCCAGTGGTGTCATTCTTACTTAATCATGACAGATTGATCTCCAGCCATGTCCTCATCAACACCCACACCTGTGTTAATGGAGCAATCACTGAAAAGAGGTTAGCTGGTCCTTTTAAGGCAGGGCTGCAATGATGTTGAAATGTGTTTTGGGGGATAAAGTTCATTTTCTAGCCAAATATTGACTTTGCAAGTAATTGCTGTTAAGCTGATCACTCTTTATAACATTCTGGAGTATATGTAAATTGCCATTAGAAAAAGTGAAGCAGTAGACTTTGTAAAAATTAATATTTGTGTCATTCTCAAAACTTTTGGCCATGACTGTACAGTATGAGTGTTTTGCATGTGTAGCTTACTGTACATGTATTTTATTACTAAATAAATTATTTTCTGAAAAAGAATGGCATGAGGTTCACCGAAATTTTATTAACCAGCAGAGGGAAAGTAGACAGCTGGGCAGATGTTTATAGCCTGGGAAGAAGGTAATACCCTTGGAGCCTCCCAGGCTATAAATATCAGCTCACAACTGTATATTATATTTACTGGTTATTAAAATGGGGGACCCCCAAAAAATCAAAATGATGTAGGGTCCCCTATAATTACTAACCAGCAAAGGCTAAGCAGACAGCTGCTGACTGATATTAATGGGCTAGGAAGGGGAAATGGATATTGGCCCCATCCCAGACTAAAAACATCTGCTCTCAGCCACCCCAGAAAAGGCACATCCATAAGATGTGCCAAATCTGGCACTTAGCCTCGCTCTTCCCACTTACCTGGTGAGGTGGCAAGTGGTGTGATAGTATTAATGTTGCTGTCACCTTTGCATTATCAGGTTACATCAAGCCCAGGGGTTAGTAATGGAGAGCAGTCTAAATCCATTGTGAAAGTGTCAAAAAAATAACACCCAGAATGAAGTCCTTTATTTGAAAAAATGACACAGACTCCTTTATTGACTAAATTAACCAAAAAACACTTAAACTCACCTTACGCCCAATCCACTAAGCTAATGTCCCTGTAAAAGATGAAAATAATGACCAACCATATTCCTCACCTGTCCGCTGAGAAGATCCAGGGCTTCTTACTAGGCTATTAATATCAGCTGTCTGCCTAGCTTTTGCTGGTTATTAGTTATAGAGGAACCTACATCATTTTTTTGGAGGGTCCCCCATTTTAATAACAAGTATAGGCTAAGTATACAGCTGTGAGCTGATAGTAATAGCCTTGGAAGCTTCATGGATATTACCCACTTCCCAGGCTATAGACATCATCCCTGATGTAACAATTATGTGGGTACTATGGAATCTGATTGCGTGGGATAAAACGAGTCTGAGACCAAAGCTGAGACAAATAAGTATATTTAACACAAACTAACCGAGACTTTCCTGCAATTGTAACGAAGTGCACAGCACAAAACAGAAATGTCCAGCAAACTTTGTAGCGGGGCTCAACTGCTAATACAAACAAGTCCAGCAGTAATATGCAGCAAGAGTGCGACCGGCACTTATACATGGAAGTCCAGCAGTAGTATGCAGCAAGAGTGCGAGCTGCACTTATACGTGGAAGTCCAGCAGTAGTATACAGCAAGAGAACGACCGGAACTTATACGTGGAAGTCCAGCAGTAATAAGAAGCAAGAGTGCGACTGGCATTTATAAATGGAAGTCCAGAACTATGCAGATAAAGGAGATGACACCTTTCATGGAAGTCCAGAAATACATGGGTGGAGCATAACAGGGGGGAGGTTCTTAAATGTACCTTTTGGGCTGAGAAGTCCCGCACAGCAGCCCCAATAGACACAGTCTCAGAAGTCTGGACAGTAGGTAACCCCAGCCAGGATTCGAAAGCATCTTAGAAGACTGAAGGCAGCTGGAAGTGGAGAGGCAGAGCACCGAGTAATGAGCAGCAGCAGGAACTCCAGATGCAAGCCAGGAGGAAGCTCAGAAGCAAACAGCAACAAAATACTCAGGTAAGGAGGGTCTCCCGACCTGGACTTAAATAGCAGGAGAGACAGGAAGTTCCAGGACAGGGTGAAGTAACAGACTCCATCTTGGACAAGGGCAAAACAGGCTCCATGGAACATCCGGAATCCTTACACCTGAGGTGTCTGTTTTCGCTCTGCTGGTTAATAAAATTTTCAGGGACCTCAAGCCAGTTTTTTCGGAAAAAAATGTATTTAGTAAAAAAATACATCTACAGGAAGCTACACAAGCACTGTACTAATTATATATATGACAAACATATTTATATATATCTATTCTATGTGTATATATTTTTTCTATCTATTCTGTTGAGTCTTGCTGTGGTTTTACTGTATGCAGTAGATGAAATCTTGGATTTTCAAGGACATGGGTGTGTAAAAATCAGATGACACTCATATGGTCCGAGTGCTGTGAGTTTTTTTTATCACATCAATTGATGTGCATTGGAGAGTCTCGTCCGAGATACAAGGACAATCGCAGCATGCTGCGATTTTTTTTCTCAGCTCGATCTGAGCTGTGAATAAAATCACAGATGAGCAAGGAATCATAGATTAACACTGGTCATTTTAACTGATTGCAGTAGTCCGTTTTTCTCGCAAATGAGTATGAGCCCTTAATAGGAAAATAGGGTGAGAATTTTTTTATCAGTGATTTTTTTTTACCTATCACAATCTGTATTCAAAGTAGAAATCTTGCAATTTTCACACTGGCCACAGGGGCATTTTTAACCCCTTTCTGCCATCAGACGTACTATTTCGTCCATGTGACCTGGGACTTAATTCCCAAGGACGGAATAGTACATCATATGCGATCAGCTGCACTCACGGGTGTCAGCTGATTATCACAGCTGACACCCTGCAGGCGCTGAGAAAGCCTGCTACACTGCCTGTCTGATTACCGATCTGACAGTGCTGTGCACAGTGTCAGATCGGCGATCTGACACTATACAGTGATGTCCCACCCTGGGACACAGTAAAAAAGTAAAAAAATAAAAATAACATGTGTAAAAAAAATTCCTAAAGAAAGAGAAAAAAAATATTCCCCAATAAATTAATTTCTTCATGTAAATAAAAAAAAACAATAAAAGTACACATATTTAGTATCCCCGCGTCCGTAGCGACCCGCCCTATAAAACTGTCCCACTAGTTAACCCCTTTAGTGTACTCCTTAAAAAAAAAAAACAAGGCAAAAAAACAATGATTTATCATCAAAAAGTGGAATAACACGCGATCAAAAAGACGGATATAAATAAACATGGTACCGCTGAAAATGTCATCTTGTCTCGCAAAAAATGAGTCGCGATACAGCATCGTCAGCGAAAAAATAAAAAAGTTATAGATCGCAGAATAAAGCGATGCAAAAATAATTATTTTTTATATATCATTGTTTTTATTGTATAAAAGCACCAAAACATAAAAAAAGGATATAAATGAGGTATCGCTATAATCGTACTAACCCGAAGAATAAAACTGCTTTATCAATTTTACCACACGCTGAATGGTATAAACTCCTCCCCCCAAAAGAAATTCATGAATTGCTGTTTTTTGTTCATTGTGCCTCCCAAAAATCATAATAAAAAGCGATCAAAAAATGTCAATTGCCCGAAAATGGTACCAATAAAAACGTCAACTCGTCCTGCAAAAAATAAGACCTCACATGACTCTGTGGGACAAAATAAGAAAAAATTATAGCTCTCATAATGTGGTGATACAAAAACTATTTTTTGCAATAAAAAGCGTCTTTTAGCGTGTGACAGCTTCAAACATAAAAACCCGCTATAAATAGTAAATCAAACCCCCCTTATCACTCCCTTAGTTAGGGAAAAATAATAAAATTAAATAAATGTATGTTAGAGGTCGAGTTCCTGCCTCTGCATAGGGGGAATCTCAAGCCATTCCCGCTGCAGTCCCCCATCCATCTCCCGCCGCAGTGGAGTCTCCTCAGCAGAGATGTCGGTCCCAGCATCTTGTTCAGCCTAGTACTGTGCAGAGGTTTACTGCTGCCTCTCCAGGTTCTGCTATTGTGGCCAGTACTGGTCAGCGGCGAGCAGACATCTTTAGGACTAAGTCCTGCATTTCCCCTTCTGAGCATGCCCAGGGTAAGATCTCTCATTGGAGATCAGGGGTCACATGCTCAGATACTGCAGCAGCTCCTATTGGTCCGCCAGAAAGGTCCTGAAATTACATGTGTTCTGAACAGTTTCTCATTGGTCCTTTTCTGGCAGGCCCTGTAGTTGCTTCTATAAAAGGGTTGTATGGTCATGCAGCCATGCGCTAGTATCAATTGCATTATGTGCTTTGTGCCAGTGTGATAATGCACGCATGTGGTTAGGGCTCGGCTGAAATAAGCCGCTAGAATACCGGCACCTCCGGTGAGGAGATTTGTGTGCACGTGGTTAGGGCTTGGCTGAAAGAAGCCCCTAGAATACCGGCTTCTCTGGTGAGGAGATGGCTTGATTGCGTTGCTGTCTGCATGATCACGGACTGCTATCCGCACAGCAGTTATCTGTGTATCCCTGTGGAGCTAACAGGACACAGTAACTATCTCTGCGTCTTTACCTCAGCGACTGTGTTGTAACAGAGTTCGCTTATACTGCCATATTGTGCCACAGTATTTATATTTGCGACTCTGTGAAGTAACAGAGTTTGCCTATACCGCCATCTTACTAGCAGCAGGCTCTGCCTGCATGGTGGACCCTGGGCTGCGAACGCACCCACTAATTATATTTATCTGGTGCGTTCCGCAGACCCTAACAGTATACTAGCGCCAGGGTCTGGCTAGTAAAATGGCGGACGACCAGCGTCTGCAGCGGCATATCCAGCAGCTGGAGGGTAGGTTGGCGACTCTAGAGCATACAACTTCAGCTGTGGATGTTACTGCAGTCGCTATTCAGGTTGCTAGTGTGGCTGCAGCCAGTTTGTCCTCTGCTACCCCTGCTCTGACTTTTTCCCGCCTCACACTTCCATATAAGTTTACTGGCGACAGTAAACAATGTCGGGGTTTTTAAGTCAGTGCTCCATACATTTAGAGCTCATGGCTGCACGTTTTCCAACGGAGCGGGCAAAAGTGGGTTTTATCATATCCCTTTTGTCGGCCAGGGCGTTGGAGTGGGCAATGCCGTTGTGGGAGCGCGATGATCGTGTGGTGCAGAGTGCTCCTCTCTTTTTGGATACTCTGACACAGGTCTTTTTAGGACCTCGTGTCACCCACGATACGGCTCTCCAACTGTTGGCAATCACCCAGGGTTCATCCATGGTCAGCCAGTTCACCGTCTAGCCGCATGGACCTCCGTTTTAACGAGCGGAGGTTGGAGCTTACCCAGTGTAGGCAGAGGTTCCGGCTGGCGCCCACCTTCGCCAGACCTCTTGAATCTTCCGTTCAGGCGCCCAATTCCCCTGAGGCCATGGAGGTTTCTCGAGCGAGACCTAAGTCACGGGCCGCTCGAGCACCTGTGATCTGTAATGTTTGCCAACAGTTAGGGCATTATGCTAATAAATGTCCACAACGGTCGGGAAAACGACCGCATCTAGTAACCATTGGAGGGGGTTCACTAGACACAGCAGTACACGCCTCCAAGTTGTCCTTTAAGGGGACAATCAATTTAGGCTCATCCACTATAACAGTAATGCTTTGTGTGGACTCTGGAGCCAAAGGAAATTTCATGTCCTCTACCTTCGCTGTCCGCCACTCTATACCTCTGGTGATGCTCGCCAAACTCGTGACTGTTCGAGTAGTGAATGGGTCGACACTGCCTTCACAAATCACACATCAGACCATCCCTCTCACGTTATCTATGTCCCCTTCTCATCAGGAGATTATCTCACTCCTTGTCATTCCAGAGGGAATAGATGAGATATTGCTGGGGATGCCCTGGCTCCGTTTCCATTCCCCACATATTGAGTGGATCTCTGGGAGGATATTGGGTTGGAGTTAGTTGTGCAAAGGCAGATGTATGAGGGAATGCATTCAGGTGGCTACTACAGAGATGCCCGCAGATCTTACTTCCCTTCCCAAATACTATTGGGCCTATGCAGACATGTTCTCCAAGAAGGCTGCGGAGATCCTTCCGCCTCACCGTCCTTATGACTGTCCTATTGACCTCTTGACTAGAGCAGAACCTCCTCGTGGACGAGTTTATCCCCTTTCTCTCCTGGAGACGGAGGCTCTGTCTCAATACATTCAGGAAAATCTGGCAAGAGGATTCATTAGGAAGTCAGTGTCACCTGCAGGGGCGGGGTTCTTCTTCGTTCAGAAGAAGAACGGAGAATTACGTCCATGCATCGATCACAGGGGTCTTAACGCCATTACCGTTAAGAATAAATACCCGTTGCCCCTGATTTCGGAGCTCTTTGATAGGCTACGGGGAGCAAGGGTATTTACCAAATTAGATCTGCGGGTGCTTATAACCTGATTCGCATCCGTGAGGGGGACGAATTGAAGACAGCTTTCAATACCAGAGATGGGCACTATGAATATCTGGTAAAGCCCTTCGGGCTCTGTAATGCCCCAGCCATCTTCCAAGACTTTGTTAACGACATCTTCTGGGATATGCTTTCCACCTCAGTCGTAGTCTATCTGGATGATATTCTCATCTTCTCCACAGATATTCACTGCCACCGGAAAGATGTCTGCAGAGTCTTCGACCTCTAATGTGCAAATTCTCTCTACGCTAAGTTGGAGAAATGTATGTTTGAGCAGGAGTCCTTACCGTTCCTGGGCTATATCATCTCTGCCAAAGGGACTGGCTATGGATCCTGCCAAACTACAGGCGGTGATGGACTGGCAAGAACCCCATTCTCTGAAAGCGGTGCAGCGCTTTATGGGGTTCATTAATTACTATCGTCAGTTTATTACCCACTTTTCAACTTTGTTAGCTCCCTTGGTAGCCCTCACCAAGAAGGGAGCAAATCCCAAATTGTGGTCAGAAGAGGTCTTCAAGGCCTTCACTTCTATTAAGTCCCATTTTGCTAGTGCTCCCATCCTACATCGCCCCGATGTTGATAAGCCCTTTATTTTGGAGGTGGATGCCTCGTCCGTTGGTGCTGGAGCAGTCCTCTTCCAGAAAGGATGCTCAAGGTCGGAAGCATCCTTCTTCTTTTCCAAGACCTTCACACCAGCGGAGAGGAATTATTCCATCGGGGACAGGGAGTTGTAGGCAATGAAGTTGGCCTTCTCTGAGTGGAGACATCTGTTGGAGGGGGCCTGCTTTCCCTTCCAAGTTTTTACTGATCACAAGAATCTGGTTTATTTACAAACTGCCCAGCGGCTAAATTCCCGTCAGGCCAGATGGTCCTTATTTTTCTCCCGCTTTCACTTCACCCTCCATTTGCTTTCGGCAGAGAAGAATATCCGGGCTGACGCTCTCTCTCCGCTCCATCGTGTCTTTCGAGGAGGAGGAGGGGGAGCCGCAGCTTTTTGTCCCCTCTGAGAGCCTGAGAACTGTAGCTCCGGTGTCGCTAGAGTCTGTGCCGCCCGGCAAGACTTTTGTACCATCTAATTTGCGACCGGAGGTTCTCTCTTGGGCCCATTCGTCCAGGGTGGGTGGACATTTTGGGAAAAAAAGGACATCTTAGCTTCTGGCGAGGACGTACTGGTGGCCGCATATGGTCCGGGACGTTGGAGACTATATTCGGGCATGTGTCTCCTGTGCCAAAAATAAGTCCCCTCGTCAACGGCCAGCTGGGTTACTTTATCCATTGCCGGTGGCAGACAGACCCTGGGAGATGGTCGGATGGACTTTGTGGTAGGCCTACCCAAGTCTCGTGGTTGCACCATCATATGGGTTATCACCGACCACTTCTCTAAAATGGTGCACTTGGTACCGCTACCTCGGTTACCTTCTGCACGGGCATTGGCGGCACTGTTTATCAGACACATCTTCCGTTTACACGGTATGCCGGACAAAATTATCAGTGACCGGGGTCCCTGTTATGTTTCGGTAGCTGAGGAGTGCAGGTAAAAAAGGCAATACACCAGAGCAGTTGGAATCTATGAGATTGCAGTACCCTGACTAACCACCACAACTAGAGGCAGCCGTGGAGCGTTCCTACGTTGGTCCTAGACGCCTCGTCACAGCCTGAGAAACTAACTACACCTAAAGATAGAAAGAGGAAAGCTATCTGCCCCGGAGCAGATCCCCAAAGAACATAGAAAGCCCCCAAACATGTAATGGCGGTTAGACAAGAAGAAATACTGACACAGACAGAAAATAGTATGAGCAAACGTTGGGGCCCAAACTACCTAAATAGAAAAGGATAGGAAGGGCACTTACTGCAATCTCAAAAAAACCTGAAAAGCACCAACTCTACTAATTTCAAAAAACACCTGAGATCACACGACCTCTACCACCTAAATTAGTTCTCTGGTGTAACAAAATCAAAATAGCAGCCACTGAAAAAACTGGAAAAAGCAAAAGTACAAACATCAGTGGCTGAACTAAACTGAGAGGGCAAAATCCCCCGGAGGGGACCCAGAAGGCCCCCACAGAAGTGCAGGACAAAATGCAAAAATCAAGCACAAAAACAAATAGAAGAAAATGTCTTATCTGTTAGCAGGAGATGCAGACACGACACAGCAGGCTACAATGGAAACAGGAATCAAGGATTGAGACCAGAACAATTGATCACCGGCAACCCTGATGGGAAGGCGACTCCCTTATATAAGACCAGTCAGTAACACCTGATTCCCATCCTCACAATCTTCACTGGACAGTCCAGTACCGTTTGTAACCACCAGAGGGAGCCTCTGCTCAGAACTCATTTCAAGTCCATTCACAACAGTACCCCCCCCTTGAGGAGGGGTCACCGAACCCTCACTTGAGCAACCAGGTCGGTCAGGATGAGTTCTATGATACGCACGGATGAGTCTCCTAGCATGGATGTCTGAAGCAAACACCCAAGAATTGTCTTCCTGACCATAACCTCTCCACTTAACCAAATACTGGAGTTTCCGTCTAGAAAAACGAGAATTCAATATTTTCTCAACCACAAACTCCATATTGCCCTCAACCAGAACAGGGTCAGGAGGCAAAGCAGTAGGAACCACTGGCTCAACAAACCTCTTCAACAAGGACTTGTGGAACATGTTATGGATCTTAAATGTCCCTGGAAGAAGCAAACGAAAAGAAACAGGATTAAGAATCTCCATGATCTTATAAGGTCCAATGAACCTAGGCTTAAATTTAGGAGATGCCACTCTCATAGGAATATTTTTTGAGGACAACCAGACCAAGTCCCCCACTTTAAACCGAGGACCATCAGTCCTATGCCGGTTAGCAAACCGCTGGGCCCTCTCCTGAGGGAGGGACAACCTCTCCACTACCTGGTCCCAAATCTGTTGCATACGCTCCACAACAGAGTCAACACCTGGACAGACAGAAGCCTCCGTCTGTCCTGAAGAAAATCGAGGGTGAAACCCAGAATTACAGAAAAATGGAGACATCAAAGTGGCAGAGCTAGCCCTATTATTAAGAGCAAACTCAGCCAAAGGCAAAAAAGAGACCCAGTCATCCTGATCAGCAGACACAAAGCATCTTAGATAAGTCTCTAATGTCTGGTTTGTTCTTCAGTTTGACCATTGGTCTGAGGATGAAACGCCGAGGAGAAAGACAATTGAACACCAAGTTTAGAACAAAAGGTCCTCCAAAATCTGGAAACAAACTGGACTCCTCTGTCAGACACAATGTTCTCAGGAATGCCGTGTAAACGAACCATGTGCTGAAGGAACAAAGGCACCAATTCAGAGGAGGAAGACAACTTAGGTAATGGCACAAGATGTATCTTGGAAAACCTATCACAAATCACCCAGATGACGGTCATTCTCTGAGAAACAGGGAGGTCGGAAATGAAATCAATAGAGATATGGGTCCATGGTCTCTTGGGCACAGGCAATGACATCAACAAACCACTAGAGCGAGAGCAAGGCTTGGAGCGAGAGCAAGTCCCGCAGGACTGCACAAATTCCCTGACATCACGAGACAAGGTAGGCCACCAAAAGGACCGACTAACCAAGTCTCTGGTACCAAAAATTCCGGGATGACCGGCCAACGCGGAACAATGAATCTCAGACATCACACTCTTTTTCCACTGGTCCGGGACAAACAATTTCCCAACAGGGCAGCGTTCGGGCCTATCCTCCTGACACCCCTCCAGAGCCAGTCTCAAATTGGGCGAGATGGCGGAAAGAACTACACCTTCTTTCAAAATAACAGAAGGATCAGATACCTCAGGAGAGTCCGCAAGGAAACTCCTCGAGAGGGCATCCGCCTTAACATTCTTAGTGCCAGGAAGAAAGGAAACCACAAAATTAAAACGTGTGAAAAACAAGGACCACCTGGCCTGTCTAGGATTAAGTCGCTTGGCAGATTCCAGATAAACCAGATTCTTATGGTCCGTAAGGACCACCACCTGATGTTTGGCTCCCTCCAGCCAATGTCTCCACTCTTCAAAAGCCCACTTCATGGCCAATAACTCCCGATTACCCACGTCATAATTACGTTCAGTAGGAGAAAATTTTCGAGAGAAAAAGGCACAAGAGTTACTTTTAGAGGTCTCTGGATCTCTTTGGGACAAAACGGCACCTGCCCCAATTTCAGAGGCATCAACCTCCACCTGAAATGGCAGAGAAACATCAGGCTGCCGTAGAACAGGAGCATAAGTGAATCTCTGCTTAAGTTGCTGAAATGCAGAGACTGCCTCAGGAGGCCAATTCACCACATCAGAACCCTTTTTGGTCAAATCAGTTAATGGTTTAACAATAACCGAGAAATTACCAATAAATTTACGATAAAAGTTGGCAAAACCCAAAAATCTTTGAAGAGCCTTTAATGAAGTAGGTTGGACCCAATCACAGATGGCCTGAACCTTGACCGGGTCCATTTCAATAACAGATGGGGACAAAATGAATCCCAAAAATGAGATCCTCTGTACGCCAAAAAGACACTTTGATCCCTTCACATACAGAGCATTCTCTCTCAAAATCTGGAATACAGTTCGAACATGTTTCACATGAGAGTCCCAGTCATTGGAAAAAATCAAGATATCATCCAAATAAACAATCAGAAATTTATCCACAAAATCCCTGAAAATGTCATTCATGAAGGACTGGAAGACAGAAGGAGCATTAGTGTGCCCAAAGGGCATCACAAGGTACTCAAAATGCCCCTCAGGGGTATTAAATGCCGTCTTCCATTCATCCCGTGCTTAATGCGAATAAGGTTATATGCCCCCCTGAGGTCAAGCTTGGTAAACCAAGTAGCGTTTTTCACCCTGGAAAACAGGTCAGAAATCAAGGGTAACGGATATTGATATTTCACAGTAATATTGTTCAAAAGACGATAATCAATACACGGCCTTAATGAACCATCCTTTTTGGCCACAAAGAAAAAACCGGCACCTAAGGGTGAAGAGGATGGTCTGATATGACCCTTCTCCAATGACTCCTTCATATAAGACCGCATAGCGTCATGTTCAGGTACAGACAAGTTAAAAAGGTGACCTTTAGGGAATTTACTACCAGGCACTAATTCAATAGCGCAGTCATAGCTCCTATGGGGAGGCAAGGATGCAGATTTACTTTCGCTAAACACATCAGAAAAATCAATCAAAAAGTCAGGAACATCCTGAGCCTGGGGGGAGGCAGAAAAAACAGGAGTGTTGGTATTAACACATTGGCAGCCCCAACTGGTTACAGACACAGATTTCCAATCCAAAACAGGATTATGAGACTGTAACCAAGGGAAACCCAGTACGATAATGTCATGCAGATTATACAGAACCAAAAATTCGCAGCTCTCCTGATGATCAGGTTCAACCCTCATTATCACCTGAGTAGAGAACTGAGGTTTATTCTCAGCTAAAGGGGTAGAATCGATCCCCAGTAGGGGAATAGACTTCTGTAGGGGTATCAAGGGAAACCCCAACGTTTAGCAAAATCAAAATCCATCAGGTTAATAGCTGCTCCCGAATCAACGAAAGCCTGAGCAGAAAATGAGGACAGAGAGCATATCAGAGTAACAGTTAATAAAAACTTAGTCTGAACACTACCCAAGACAACTGAGCGTGCAAAACGTCTTCCCCGCTTAGGGCAGACTGAAATAGCATGAGAGGCATCACCACAGTAGAAACATAACCCATTGCGCTTTCGAAACTCATGACTCTGTGCCCCAGAAACCACTCTATCACACTGCATGGATTCAGAAGCAGGTTCACAAGGCAACACTATTCCACGCATACTTCTCCGCTCATGCAAACGTCTGTCAATTTGAATCGCTAATGACATAGAATCATTGAGACCAGAGGGGACAGGGAATCCCACCATAACATCCTTTACATTATCTGACAGACCCTTCCGAAAAAGGGCTGCCAAAGCGTCGTCATTCCATTTGGTCAGGACTGCCCACCTACGGAATCTCTGACAGTATAACTCAGCGTCATCAAGCCCCTGATTTAATGCCAACAAGGCTTTTTCAGCTTGATCAGTGACATTAGGCTCATCGTACAATAACCCCAAGGCCTGAAAAAATGCATCAACATCACTCAAAACAGGATCCCCAGGTGTCAGGGAAAAAGCCCAATCCTGAGGATCGCCGCGCAGGAGAGAAATGACAATTTGAACCTGCTGCGCTGCGTTCCCTGAGGACTTAGATTTTAAGGCAAAAAACAATTTACAATTATTTTTGAAATTCAGAAACTTGGCTCGATCCCCAAAAACAAATCTGGCATGGGAATCCTAGGTTCCACAACCGGCAACCTAGCAAGATAGGTAGCAATACTCCGAACCTCAGTGGCAAGCTGATCCACACGGCCAGACAACTGTGCAAACTCCATTGAGAGAAAAAATCCTCCCCAGCACCCAGAGATACAGAGGGAGAAAAAAAAAATGCAACAAACAGAAAAATATCTCTGACAACTCTGACAACCTTTTTTCTTTCACAATATTTTTCCCTTCTGTGAGTACCATACAATTTTCAATTTTTAGGCCGGTGATACTGTTATGTTTCGGTAGCTGAGGAGTGCAGGTAAAAAAGGCAATACACCAGAGCAGTTGGAATCTATGAGATTGCAGTACCCTGACTAACCACCACAACTAGAGGCAGCCGTGGAGCGTTCCTACGTTGGTCCTAGACGCCTCGTCACAGCCTGAGAAACTAACTACACCTAAAGATAGAAAGAGGAAAGCTATCTGCCCCGGAGCAGATCCCCAAAGAACATAGAAAGCCCCCAAACATGTAATGGCGGTTAGACAAGAAGAAATACTGACACAGACAGAAAATAGTATGAGCAAACGTTGGGGCCCAAACTACCTAAATAGAAAAGGATAGGAAGGGCACTTGCTGCAATCTCAAAAAAACCTGAAAAGCACCAACTCTACTAATTTCAAAAAACACCTGAGATCACACGACCTCTACCACCTAAATTAGTTCTCTGGTGTAACAAAATCAAAATAGCAGCCACTGAAAAAACTGGAAAAAGCAAAAGTACAAACATCAGTGGCTGAACTAAACTGAGAGGGCAAAAGCCCCCGGAGGGGACCCAGAAGGCCCCCACAGAAGTGCAGGACAAAATGCAAAAATCAAGCACAAAAACAAATAGAAGAAAATGTCTTATCTGTTAGCAGGAGATGCAGACACGACACAGCAGGCTACAAAGGAAACAGGAATCAAGGATTGAGACCAGAACAATTGATCACCGGCAACCCTGATGGGAAGGCGACTCCCTTATATAAGACCAGTCAGTAACACCTGATTCCCAATCCTCACAATCTTCACTGGACAGTCCAGTACCGCTTGTAACCACCAGAGGGAGCCTCTGCTCAGAACTCATTTCAAGTCCATTCACAACAGGTCCCCAGTTTGCATCTCGGTTCTGGATAGAGCTTTGTCGCCTTCTCAGTATAGAATTAAATCTCTCTTCTGCCTATCATACTGAGACAAATGGGTTGGTAGAGAGGGCCAACCAGACCTTGGTCACATATCTGCGTCATTTTGTTTCGGCCAGGCAGGATGACTGGGCATCCTTGCTACCGTGGGTGGAGTTTGCATTAAACAACGCTGTGGCTGATTCCACTGGACAAACTCCGTTCCTCCTTAATTACGGTCAGTATCCACGGGTTCCTGTACCTATGCCTGTGTCTTCCACCGACTCCAGGGTGGCAGACTGGGCTGTGGAGGCACGGGACATTTGGGACCGCACTCAGGATGCCATTCTGGCCTCCAAAGAGAGGATGAGGTCCACCGGCGACCACATCGGCGCCCTGCTCCGACTTTTGCCCCTGGCGACTTAGTGTGGCTCTCCGCCCGTAACATCAGGCTGCACCTCGCTTCTTGGGTCCCTTCAAGGTCAATCCTGTGGTCTACCATCTAGCCCTTCCGCCACTCCTGGGTATCACCGACACATTCCATGTCTCCCTCCTTGAAACCCGTATACTTGTCCCGGTTTTCCGAGTCATCTGCCGGGACATCGGGTTTGTCTACGGACGACTATGAGGTGAATGCTATTCTGGGGTGCAAAGTGGTACGTGGCAAAAAGTTTTATTTGGTGGATTGGAGGGGTTATGGGCCTGAGGATAGGTCATGGGAGCCTGCTGAGCGTAGTCAGGCTCCGCAGCTCATTGCTGCCTTCAAGCGTAGCGAGGCCCAAGGAAGGGGGGGTCCCTAGGGAGGGTAATGTTAGAGGTCGAGTTCCTGCCTCTGCACAGGGGGAATCTCGACCCATTCCCGCTGCGGTCCCCCATTCGTCTCCGGCCGCAGTGGAGTTCCCCAGCAGAGACGTCGGTCCCAGCGTTTTGCTCAGCCTAGTACTGTGCAGAGGTTTACTGCTGCCTCTCCAGGTACTGCTATTGTGGCCAGTACTGGTCAGCGGCGAGCAGAGGCTTTAGGACTAAGTCCTGCGTTTCCCCTTCTGAGCATGCCCAGGGTAAGATCTCTCATTGGAGATCAGGGGTCACATGCTCAGGTACTGCAGCAGCTCCTATTGGTCTGCCAGGAAGGTCCTGAAACTACATGTGTTCTGAACAGTTTCTCATTGGTCCTTTTCTGGCAGGCCCTGTAGTTGCTTCTATAAAAGGGTTGTATGGCCATGCAGCCATGCGCTAGTATCAATTGCATTATGTGCTTTGCGCCAGTGTGATCATGCACGCATGTGGTTAGGGCTCGGCTGAAATAAGCCCCTAGAATATCGGCACCTCCGGTGAGGAGATTTGTGTGCACGTGGTTAGGACTTGGCTGAAATAAGCCCCTAGAATACCGGCTTCTCTGGTGAGGAGATTGCTTGATTGCGTTACTGTCTGCATGATCACGGACCGCTATCCGCACAGCAGTTATCTGTGTATCCCTGTGGAGTTAACAGGACACAGTACCTATCTCTGCGTCGTTACCTCAGCGACTCTGTGTTGTAACAGAGTTCGCTTATACCGCCATATTGTGCCACAGTATTTATATTTGCGACTCTGTGAAGTAACAGAGTTTGCCTATACCGCCATCTTACTAGCAGCAGGCTCTACCTGCACGGTGGACCCCAGGCTGCGAACTCACCCACTAATTATATTTATCTGGTGCGTTCCGCAGACCCTAACAATGTATTTATTTCCATTTTCCCATTAGGGTTAGGGTTAGGGTTGGGGCTAAAGTTAGGGTTAGAGTTGGAGCTAAAGTTGGGATTAGGGTTAGGGTTGTGTTAGGGTTAGGTTTGTGGTTAGGGTTATGGTTAGGGTTGGGATTAGGGGTGTGTTGGGGTTAGGGTTGGAGTTAGAATTGGAGGGATTCCACTGTTTAGACTCATCAGGGGCTCTCCAAACGTGAAATAGTGTCTGATCTCAATTCCAGCCAATTCGGCGTTGAAAAAGTCAAACGGTGCTCCTTCTCTTCTGATCTCTGCCATGTGCCCAAAAAGTAGTTTACCCCCACATATGGGGTATCAGCGTACTCAGGACAAATTGCACAATAACTCTTGTGGTCCAACTTCTTCTGTTACCCTTGGGAAAATAAAAAATTGGGGGCGAAAATATCATTTTTGTGGAAAAAAAAATATGACTTTTTATTCTTATGGCTCTATGTTATAAACTTCTGTGAAGCACTTGGGGGTTCAAAGTTCTCACCACACATCTAGATAAGTTACTTTGGGGATCTAGTTTCCAAAATGGAGTCACTTGTGGGGGGTTTCCACTGTTTAGGCACATCAGGGGCTCTCCAAATGCGACATGACGCCCGCAGACCATTCCATCAAAGTCTGCAATGCAAAACGTCACTACTTCCCTTCCGAGCCCCGACGTGTGCCCATACAGTAGTTTTCTCCCACATATAGGGTATCAGCGTACTCAGGACAAATTGAACAACAAATTTTGGGGTCCAATTTCTCCTGTTACCCTTGGGAAAAAAAAAATTGGGGAGTAAAAGATCATGTTTGTGGAAAAAATATGATTTTTTTTATTTTCACGCCCGGGCGTTATAAACTTCTGTGAAGCACTTGGGGGTTCAAAGTGCTCACCACACATCTAGATAAGTTCCTTTTGAGGTCTAGTTTCCAAAATGGGGTCACTTATGGGGGTTTCCACTGTTTAGGCACATCAGGGGCTCTCCAAATGCGACATGACACCAGCAGACCATTCCATCAAAGTCTGCATTACTACACATCACTACTTCTATTCCGAGCCCCGACATGTACCCACAAAGTAGTTTTCTCCCACATATAGGGTATCAGCATACTCAGGACAAATTGGACAACAACTTTTGTGGTCCAATTTCTCCTGTTACCCGTGGGAAAATAAAAAATTGATGACTAAAAGATCATTTTTGTGGGAAAAAAATAGGATTTTTTATTTTCATGCCCAGGCATTATAAACTTGTGTGAAGCACTTGGGGGTTCAAAGTGCTCACCACAGATCTAGATAAGTTCCTTAGGGGGTCTAGTTTCCAAAATGGTGTCACTTTTGGGGGTTTCCACTGTTTAGGCACATCAGTGGCTCTGCAAACTGAACATGACACCCATCAAAGTCTGCATTCCAAAACGTTATTACTTCCTTTCCAAGCCCTGCCGTGCACCCAAACAGTTCCCCCCCCCACATATTTGGTACTCAAGACAAATTGGACAACAACTTTTGGGGTCCAATTTCCTTGGGTAAAATCAAAAATTGGGGACTAAAAAATAATTTTTGTGGAAATTTTTTTTTTCACACCCAGGCATTATAAACTTTAGTGAAACACTTGGGGGTTGAACTGCTCACAACAAATCTAGATAAGTTCCTTAGGGGGTCTAGTTTCCAAAATGGTGTCACTTGTGGGGGATTTCCACTGTTTAGGCACATCATTGGCTCTCCAAACGCGACATGGCATCCAATCTCAATTCCAGCCAATTTTGGTTTGAAAAAGTCAAACGGCTCCTTCCCTTCCGAGCCCTGCCGTGCGCCCAAACAGTGGTTTTCCCCCACATATGTGGTATCGGCGTACTAGGAGAAATTGCACAACAACTTTTTTTGTCCATTTTCTCCTTTTACCCTTGTTAAATTAAAAAATAGTTTGTAAAATGTCATTTTTGTGACTAAAAAGTTAAATGTTCATTTTTTCCTTCCAAGTTGCTTCAGCTCCTGTGAAGCACCTGAAGGGTTAATAAACTTCTTGAATGTGGTTTTCAGTATCTTGAGGGGTGCAGTTTTTCGAATGGTGTCACTTTTGGGTACTTTCTGTCATATAGACCACTCAAAGTGACTTCAAATGTGAGGTGGTCCTTAAAAAAATGGTTTTGTACAATTTGTTGTAAAAATGAGAAATCGCTGGTCAACTTTTAACCCTTATAACTTCCTAACAAAAAAAAATTTGGGTTCCAAAATTGTGTGATGTAAAATAGACATGTGGGAAATGTTATTTAGTAACTATTTTGTGTGACATATTTCTATGTTTTAAGTGAATAAAAATTCGAATTTGAAAATAGCAAAATTTTCCATTTTTTTCCTAAATAAAGCAAGTTATATGGAAGAAATTTTACCACTATCGTGAAGTACAATATGTCATGAGAAAACAGTCTCAGAATCGCTACATCCGTTGAAGCGTTCCAGAGTTATAACCTCATAAAGGGACAGTGGTCAGAATTGTAAAAATTGGCCCGGTCATTAACGTTCAAACCACCCTTGGGGGTTAAGGGGTTAAACTCTTATCTTCCTGTTGTTTCAGGAAACAACACATGTAAATTAACCTCAAGGAACAGACCTATTAAATTTTGTATTGAAGTGTCTAATAAACGTGTGCATTGTTATGTAAGGATCAGCATTATCAGCTGTGCATTACCTATTGTGAATTTTAGAATTGTGAATTAGCTGTGTATAGAGGTGTTACCTATCATTTTAATCCTCTGGTAATATGGACCTTTACTGAAAACTCTTCCTCAAACAACTGGCAGTTAGGGTTTAAAAAAGCCCAAGTGGCCAATGTGAAAATTGCAAAAGAACTATTTTGGGTATTTTTTTTATAAAGATTGTGATATGAAAAAAATAATTTCCAATTTTTTTAAATAGATGTAATGCAAAAAACTGATTTAAACAATAGGTCATTTTCTGATGATACACTCCCATTAAACAGCTAACATGTATGTACGGCCAGGCATACTCTGAATAAATACATTTTGAAAATTATGGTCAAAGTGAGTATAAGATTTGCTTAGTTAATTCTTGAAATGGCTTCCATGGAAACGCACAAAAAAACAGCAAGGAGAAATCAAAAAACAAGTAGGTGGCAGATTAAACAGGAAACGATTAAAAAGATGAGCAGCTGTAACCAAAGGTTATCACCACAGGATCAGTACAACTTACCCCCCAATTTAAAAAATAAGTGCTGCACAGAGATGACGATAATTCACTTGACCTCTGTGAATAAGTATAATAATACTGTACTATACTGTATATAACCAACCTATTTTTAAAGAAAAACTGTTTATGTCGCCCTCAGCAACCAATCACAGCTCAATTTTCTTTTTACTTTCTCCTATTGAAAAAAATGAAAGCTGCATTGTGATTGGCTGCTATGCGCAACAAAGACACCCTTCCTTTTCAACAGTTTTCATATTGCTGCCACTAATAATAATAATAATCTTTATTTATATAGCGCCAACATATTCCGCAGTGCTTTACAGTTTAACAGTTTCAAAGCACAAGTCATAAGTAACAACGTTAACAATACAATAATTAAAGCAAAATAAGCCGACCCTGCTCGTGAGAGCTTACAATCTACAATGAGGTGGGGGAGATACAAAGTACAGGTGTGTATATACAATGGTGCATTTACAATGATGGTCCAGCCATCTTGAGGGAGTGAGGGATGGATGGAGATAGTGAATGGGCTACACACACACACTTACACATAGAATGACTTTGATTAGTGAATGTGATAGGCCGCTCTGAACAAATGTGTTTTAAGGGAGCGCCTGAAACCATGCAAATTGTGGATAGTCCTAATTTCTTGGGGTAGAGCATTCCAGAGGATTGGCGCAGCGCGGGAGAAGTCTTGGAGTCGGGAGTGGGAGATACGGATTAGTGCAGAGGTTAGTCGAAAGTCGTTTGCAGAGCACAGCAGTCGGTTAGGCCGATAGATAGAAATGAGGGAGGAGATGTAGGGGGGTGCTGCACTGTGGAGAGCTTTGTGGGTGAGAACAAGTACTTTGATTTGGATCCTATAATGAATGGGCAGCCAGTGTAAGGACTGGCGAAGAGCGGACGCGTTCGAGTACCGATTATCCAGATGGATGACCCTGGCTGCTGCATTAAGGATGGACTGGAGAGGGGATAGTCGAGTAATAGGGAGGCCAAGTAATAGAGCGTTGCAGTAGTCCAGGCGGGAGTGGATCAATGCTACAGTGAGGGTTTTTGTTGTTTCCATGGTGAGAAAAGGGCGGATTCTAGAGATGTTCTTTAGGTGTAGGCGGCAAGAGCGGGCAAGAGATTGTATATGTGAGGCGAAGGAGAGATTGGTATCAAACATAACACCCAGACAGCGAGCCTGCTGCCGGGGTGTTATTATGGTGCCGCCCACGGAGAGGGAAATGTCAAATTTAGGGAGGTTAGTAGACGGCGGGAGCAGAAGGATTTAAGTTTTGGAGAGGTTAAGTTTCAGATAGAGAGCGGACATGATGTTGGAGACTGCGGACAGACAGTCGGTGGCGTTCTGTAGAACAGCGGGGTAAGGTCGGGGGATGACGTGTATAGTTGTGTGTCATCAGCATAAAGATGGTACTGAAAGCCAAATCTGCTGATGGTCTGTCCAATTGGGGCCGTGTAGAGAGAGAAGAGAAGGGGGCCAAGGACTGAGCCCTGGGGTACACCGACAGTGAGAGGAAGAGGAGATGACGTGGAGCCAGAGAACGAAACACTGAAGGAGCGGTCAGAAAGATAGGAAGAGAACCAGGAGAGAACAGTGTCCTTAATACCTAGTGACTGGAGCCTAGACAGTAGGAGACAGTGGTCAACTGTGTCGAAAGCTGCAGAAAGGTCGAGAAGAATGAGCAGAGAGTGGTCGCCTTACGTTTTGCTGTCAGAAGGTCATTGGTCACTTTGATGAGTGCAGTTTCAGTCGAATGTAGGGGGCGGAAGCCGGACTGTGAAGGGTCTAGAAGGGAGTAAGTGGAGAGGTAACGGGTAAGGCGGGAGTAGACTAGGCTCTCCAAAAGTTTAGAGATGAAGGGGAGATTGGAGACTGGTCTGTAGTTGTTTGTGCAGGAAGGGTCGAGAGTGGGTTACTTTAGTAGTGGAGTAACGAAGGAGTGTTTGAAGGAAGATGGGAAAATGCCAGAGGAGAGTGAGAGATTAAAGATTGTAGTTAGGTGAGTTGTGACAACTGGAAAGAGAGACTGGAGGAGGTGTGAGGGAATGGTGTCGGTAGTGCATGTAGTCGGACGAGAGGAAGAGAGGAGTCTGGAGACTTCTTCTTCTGTGATGGGATCAGATGTGGAAAGTGAGCCAGGGGAAATGCAGGGTGGGATAGGAGTCACAGCACTTGGTGGTTGAGAGCAGATTTCCTGACGGATAGTATCTATTTTCTCTATAAAGTAGGAGGCCAGGTCGTCAGCACAAATGTCTGTGATAGGGGCTTGTGCTTTTGGCCTGAGGAGGGAGTGAAAAGTGTCAAAAAGTTTCTTGGGGTTGTTGGCTAGTGAGGAGATCAGGGTGGTGAAGTAGGTCTGTTTGGCGAGGTGAAGGGCAGCATTATAAGTTCTTAACATGAATTTAAAGTGGATGCAGTCTTCTGGTGTGCGGGTTTTTCTCCAGAGGCGTTCAGCACTCCTAGAGCATCGCTGAAGAAGTTGAGCTCGCAATGTGAGCCAGGGCTGTTTTACTGTGTGTTTGGAAGTTCTGAGGGTGAGCGGTGCTACTTGGTCAAGGGTGCTTCTAAGAGTGTCATTGTAGTGCTGAACAGCCAGATTAGGACAAGAAAAAGAGGAGATTGGGGACAGCGATGAGTGTAGGGAGTCTGAAAGTGTCTGAGGGTTAATGGCTTGTAGATTTTTGAATGTGTGGTAGGTAGGAGTGCGCTGGGGTGGTCGAGGATTTGTGAGGATGAAGGAGAGAATGTTGTGGTCAGCGAGTGGAAGCGTTGAGTTTTTTAGGTAGGAGATTGAACAGAGGCGGACAAAGACCAGGTCAAGGGTGTTACCATCCTTGTGTGTCTCAGAGGTTGAAAGCTGTGAGAGGCCTAGAGAAGTGGTTAGTGATAGAAGCTGAGATGCAGATGTGGAAGTAGGGCTGTTAATGGGGATGTTGAAGTCTCCAAGGATAAGGGTTGGTAGTTCTGAGGTCATGAAGTGCGGCAGCCAGGCTGAGAAGTGGTCAAGGAACCGGGTGGGCGAGCCTGGGGGCCGATATTTGACTGCTTCTCTGAGGGAGAGGGGACGGAAGAGCCTGATGGTGTGGACCTCAAAAGAAGGGAATGAGAGTGATGGAATTGGGGGGATGACCTGGAAAGTGCATTGTGGGGACAGAGTACGCCAACTCCACCACCATGTCTGTTTGCGGGTCTTGGGGAATGGGAGAACTGTAAGCCACCATAGGAAATGGCAGCAGGGGAGACAGTGTCAGAATTCTGAATCCAGGTTTCCGTGAGGGCCAACAGATGAAGAGAGTTGTTCAGAAAGTAGTTGTACAGGAAGGATAGCTTGTTGCATGCAGACCATGGATTCCAGAGGGCACAATTTAAAGGAGGAGATGAGGGAGTTCAAGTAATATTAATAAGATTATTATGGTTTCGATATGAGGTAGGGTAGGGATTGAGTTGGGGGATGGTGGACCAGGGTTGGGGGAGATGTCCCCTGAAATCAGTAGGAGTAGGAAGATAAAGAGCAGGTAGTTGTTGGAGTTGTAAGTAGGTTTTTTATGTGATGTGTTTGGGCAAGATGGGCTGAGGTTTCTCAGGAAGGTGAGGAGTGCATGGGAACTGTATATGGGAGAGGGAAGTATAGAGGGACTGATGTGTATGAGTCGTGATGGGGGGGATGGGGCGGTGAATGTGGATGGCAAGCGAACACAGGAGGATAGAGATAAAGTACATAATTAAAAAGAAAGCAAAGTGTGGGGTACCTGATTCCAGCCCTGATTAACTGCCATGGATAACTGCCGTTTACAAGATGCTTATCTTCTGTGATGCTTTGCTTCTGGGATGCTTGCATGCTGCACCCCACACTGCGTGCTCCCCTTAGACTACTCCTAAATATATAGCCCACACTACAGTACTAAAAAAAGGTAGGAACATGTACGTAGAGGTTAAACATAAGAAGGGTTAGAAGAAGAACTTCTTAAGGGCTCGTGCATATGTCTCAGCCTCAAAGTTGTACAGTGTCATGATACACCACCCTTTTA
The DNA here is from genome assembly GCA_033576555.1 of Oophaga sylvatica. Taxonomy (NCBI): domain Eukaryota; kingdom Metazoa; phylum Chordata; class Amphibia; order Anura; family Dendrobatidae; genus Oophaga; species Oophaga sylvatica. Next base: position 550,293,440 of record JARQOD010000001.1, on the reverse strand, counting down.
AGTCTACCAGACCCTATTGTAGCTCCTTGTGCCTCTGACATCATACCCGTTATTGTTTCATGTTCCAGAAGATGCTGTATTATGGAGGTATTATTGCGGTGAGCTCTATCTCCGTAATACATCACCAAATAGTGGTACATTTTACTGTCCACGGCTTTATAGTTTTAGGCCACAGAGACTCTGTATGGCTGCGTGCTTTGTGCACACGGCTCTGCCTAATCTACATGAGATTTATAGCCCTTGACTGACATTTTGCATACTGAAAAGGGTTTGTTGTGGGTTTTTTCTTTTTGCCACACAAAAGATGAACATAACTTAAAACACCACTCCAGCATTTAGTTTTATTTGAGCACTGGAGTGGTGCTCCTAATGCAAGTTCCCTGACTCTAGTCTTAGACTTTCCACTCCCGCACCACATCTTGTGACCACAACTTCTAACTGACCAGAAGTCAGAGGTAACGGTCACAACCTCTCAGTGTAAGTCTATGAGAACCTTGTTCTGGCCTTGTTCTGGCTCTCATAGACTTACATTGAGTACTGACTTCCGGATCACCCAGCAAGCACTGGAATGATCAAGTAGGTCACAATCTGCTGGAGACTGACTGACGCAGCAACGATAAAAGATGAAGACGGCAACTGGTGAGTAATAGACTAGGTGCAGGGAGCTTAGATTAGAAGCACCACTCCAGTGCTGTAATAAAAAAAACAACAACCCTGGATTGGTTCTTTGAAAGGGTATTCTCAGTTTGGAAGTTATCTAAGGTGGGCGTGCAGACGAGCGCAGCGCTTGGATATCTCTGGAAGTCCCATTAAAAATGAATGATCGGACACTGGTTCATTCACACAAGGCTCTTCAAAGCCTAGTTCTTGGTATTGTTGGGGGTCCTATCAGTCGGACCACTGCGAATGTGAATTATCCCTTAATCCATGGATAGGGGATACCTTCCAGACTTGAAAATACCCCTATATGCAATTTAAGTATATTTAAAAAGTCAAGTCAAGACTGTCCCAAGCCTATATATACCATCTGGTTTGTTTTCAACAGTGTATTCCCTAGTCCTGTAAATTAGTTGTAAGTCTTGTATTGTTTGTTTAGTGTCCTATTTGTTAACAGCAACAACAAAAAAATTATGTTGTGTTTTGTCTTTGTTTTGCTAAATCATCCCCTACCAGAGCTCAGAAGTAAGTTCCTCACTCCATATCCCTCCACGTCTCCAATGAGTAACCTTCCAGATGTATTGGTGCTTGCCTGCATGGGAATTTAAATAACTGCAAAGTTGTGGTCTCCATCTCTAAAATCTTGTGGTTTTTCATTCATTCAACGAATGAGAAAACCTGGCTGTTCTCTTTATTTTCTTTTTCTAAGCATTGAGCATGCTGCTTTCTGTGATGATTCTGATGTTTTATAACCATGCCGCCTGAGAGAACCTAAAGACACATTGCATAGATTACACGGAGTTACTTACAGAATTTGCACTTTTAGGTCATCTCCCAATAAAGTTACCATATATTAAATCTTCGCCTGCTCTGCACACAGGAAGGAACATTGAATCTTTTACTCAAGGCATGGAAAGCGTTATTCCCAGCATTAATAGTTATCACCTATCCAAAGAAGACCGCTATGTCTATGAAGTGCCCTCTTGAAATAAAGCAGTAACCCAGTTATAACCCAAATTTGTACCCCTTTCCCCCATACACATGCAGCTGTGCCCATATCTGCAATAGTAATACGGTAAAAGTGAAAATAAAAAATAACCAACTAACAAACAATTATTGTCAGAATTCCCCCAAAGTTACTCACTAAATAAATGTTGGTGGATTCTCTAATTTATGTTAAAATTTCAATGATTCACTATGAACAGGGAAGATCCACTATGAATAATAAGACCATTTTAATTATGTCCAGAGAGAAGGGATGTTAAAGGTATTTGCCCTGCACTTTATTAAAACACATTTCTGATAGGTAACTTTTATGGCAAGTCGATTGGTCAGACCCCAACTATCAGCATAATCACTTGGCTGTTTCCCTATGAGCATAATAGAATGTGAACAGTGGTGTAACTAGAGTCCAATGGGCACCCATGCAAAATTTGGATTTCAGCCCCCGCCTGCATGTTGATCAGATGTATTAGCCATTGTAGCGTTCTAGATCCTATAGAGACAGCTGTGTTGGCTCCCCATGTCTCCATGTTGTCCCCTGTCTTGGCCCCTTCCTGTAATGATGCCCCACTTCCTGGGCCCCTTCCAAAAAAAATGTTCCCCATACTGGGCCCCCATCTAGTAATAATGCCCTCTGTTCTAGGCCCTTCCAGTATTAATGCCCTCTGTATTGGGCCCCAAGCTTAAAATGTCCCCTATCCTTGGCCCATCCTAGTACAATGTTCCCCAGCATCTAAAAATGTCCCCCATCCTTGGCCCTTTATTTAATAATGTCCTCCCCTACTGGGACCCTTCCTATGACAAATTCCTCTATCCTGGGCTACTTCTAATAATAATGTCCCCTCCTGGCCCCTTATGGTAATAGTGTCCTCCATCCTGGGCCCTTACAGTAATAATGCCACCAAAACCTTTGCCTTCTCCTAGTACAAAGTCCCCCATCCTGGGCCCCCATCCTGCCATAATGTCCCCCATCCTTGCACAATGCACCCATTGCTGGGCCCTTTCCTAGAATAACAACACCCACCCCATCCTGGGCCCCTACCTAGTATAATGTCCTTCATCCTGGGTCCCTTTTAGTCTTTCCAGCACATTATTAAAAGAAACAAACTTATTATTATTATTATTGTTACATTCTTCCATGACTTGCGGCGTCCTCCTCTGTAGCCGGCACAAAAGCCGGTAGCTGACTTTGGCGGACCTGCAAGACAACGAATGACGTCACTACCATGTGCCGCCTGCATGGGCATTCGGACATCTGTTGCCAGCCTCTGATTGGCCAGCAACTTGTATTGCAGTGCAGGGAGTCGGTGAGTCTCTCCACTGCTATACATTTCAGCTGACTGTGCCTCTGAGGACGTATATCCAGGTGAAATTTGCTCTGGTGTGATGGCAGCACATCATCCCGCATGGGCCCAATTGTGGTCTCACAATCTGCAACCACGACTTTTACACCATGTATCTCATAAAATTAGCATGGTGCACATACAAGCAGCAAGAAGTCCTCTTCTGTAATATTGTAATCATATTTGGAAATAAATTCTACTTTTTCACGTGAGCATGATAAACAAAGTGGTAAACTTTATTTCATCTTTAATACTGATGTTAATTAGGCAACATGGTTTAAAATGAATCTTTGTCATGATAGGAAGTAGCATACTTACCTTAAGGAACGGTTGCAGTGGCTGCTGCAGTTTGACTTAAACTTTTGCTTTCTACCAGAAGTGATGATAATGATGGTGATGAAGAGGGTAATTCATACTGACGCATGCAAAGATGCTTAACATACTTCCAGTCTCTATGCCATTACAAGTTTGGCAGCAGTATACAGGCCTGTTTCACATGGATGGGTCCTGTATAATGCTACGACAATTGTAACTTTTTTTGCTCACTCATTTTCAATTAACTTTGCATGAACTAATACATGAAGGACCCTAGCAGCACTGAATCATCCTACCTTTTACAAACGTCTATGTGCTGCAAGGGATAACTTTTTTTTATACAGCTTCAATTTTGGGGGTAAGGAAAGATATTGGTTGCTTTGCATGTGTCATGTGACTGGCTTTTTGGGAGGTACGTTTGCCATAGGAATCTAACTGCTTTGTTACTTTCAGGTTACGCAGTGTGAAAATGGAGCAGAGAAAGCTCAATGATCAAGCCAACACTTTGGTCGATTTAGCAAAGGTGAGCTTTACCTATGTGATCAGAAGTTATCTCTACATCAACATCATCATCACAGTACATCATGCTCAAGAATTGTGCTAATACCTGCAATGCACGAACATGGCCAGTAGAGGGAGTCCTTCCCTACTTTATTACAAGACCTTTTGATTATGGGATATCAGCCTTTGTCCTCCAGAAGTTTTCAATGTTAAAGCCTATCTATTTTAACTAAAACAGACCACAATCACTCTTTTGTGAGCTGTAGATATGCATTAGATCTAGTGCAGATATAAATTCTATGGCTAACCCAGAGACGAACATATCATTCATTGGTGCAACCTGTGCGGCCACAAAGGAGCCAAGAGGTACGGGGTAGAGTTGTGCATTATGATGAGCTGTTTTACTGCAAAGGGCCAAAAATTCTTCTTTCACAAGGGCCCGCTTCTGTCTATGTCTGCCCCTGGGCTGACCTATTTTAGGATTGTCACTTCTCTTGCATGCCTATGGAATGTGCTTATCCTCCTACTCAGTACCAGTTTTATGGGCAGCTACATTTTTGTGCTCAGAACTCTCAGCAAGGCAGACATGTTTCTGCCATCTCTCTGACTGCCTCAAACACAAAGAGAGAAAAACTGCAGCTGCATCCCCTTCCTCCCATCGACTCCCTTTTTCTAATGCAATGTATTACTGCAGAGACTGAGAAGGTCTCAGGAGGACATTTCCAGAGTGCCAGCAGGCAAGGAAAATTGGACCCCAGGTTACTAGAAAGTGTGGAAATGTCATATTCACATGTGCTATTGATTTATGAAAAAGACAAACTATATTGATAAGTGCAATTTAAGTTTCTGGGCCATTAAATAGCTGACATAAATGTCAGCCTTCATTATACGTTGTTTCTCTCATCCTTTCTAAAGGTTCTTTATCCCTTTTTCTGACTTCCTTAGAAGTCAATCATAGCAATTTAATCTGTCTCACTGCTGGGAAATGGCTTCAATAAGCATGAAAGATGGAAATATGGTGCCCAGTCTCTGTATCTCAGTTTTTATGCAACTCGTTTGAAATTCATTTTTAAGAACCACTCCAGCGTTTCTTGGTGCTTAATAGACTTACTAGTCGCCATATTCTGCTCTTCCTGATGCGTTCCTTGTGACTGCAACTTCTGACCGACCGGAAGTCAGAGGTAATGGTCACAAGCTCTCAAGAAAAGTCTATGAGAGCCTTATTCTGGCTCTCATAGACTTACTTTTAATTTTGACTTCTGGATCGCTCCAGCAAACACTAGAGAGATCCGGCAGGTCACAACCTGCAAAAGAGAGCCACAATGGCACAGATAACAGAACAAGATGGCAGCTGGTAAGTATGGTACTAGGGACAAGGAACTTAATTTAGTAGCACCACTCCAGCGCTGCGATAAAAAAAGCTGCAGTGCTTTAAAGATTTTAAAAACTCATATATTATATAATCATTACAAACAGAGTGATCTGTTTCTAGTGTTTATTTTTGTTAATGTTGATGATTATGATTTACAGCCAATGAAAACCCAAAAGTCATTATTTTAGTAAATTAGAATAATTAACAGAAAACACCTGCAAAGGCTTCCTAAGCGATTAAAAAGGTCCCTTAGTCTGTTTCAATAGGCTCCACAATCATGGGGAAGACTGCTGACTTGACAGATGTCCAGAAGGCAGTCACTGACACACTCCACAAAGAGGGTAAGCCACAAAAGGTCATTGATAAAGAAGCTGGCTGTTCACAGAGTGCAGTATCCAAGCATATTAATGGAAAGTTGAGTGGAAGGAAATAAAAGTGTGCCTTGTATGCCCTATAATTAAAGGGATTGTCCAGTGAAAACAAGTGAATAAGTGATAACTTGCTAATTGGTGGCTGTCTGACTAAGTGGTCCTGCTCCGATTGGCAGAACGGGGAGATTTTATCACAAATAGGGCACTTATAAAGAGACAAAGACTATAGGCCATGCAAGGAGGGATCAAGTAGAACAATTTAAATACTTTATTGGGTACAAAAAGTCAAACTACACACATATAAAAACATTTAAAAGTCAAACAAGTAACATAGGAATATACACCGGCCCCTAACGAAGCCACGCAGAGTGGCGACATGCGTCGGGCATTTCTCCGGCCCATACCATGTGACTTTTTTATCTTTCAGGCAGGACCACCTGATTCTTTACTGTTCATGTAAGGTATCTTGCACTTGATTCATTTTTATCTTCTATATAGGTGGTTAACTTGTGTCCATTTATTTGGTATTGGACCATTCCTACCTCTGAATTGCAGTTTTTGCTTCATCAGGATTCTCTGTGTTCATATCAGCGACATTATATTTTTATTACCAATTGGCATTAGGTCTCATTTTGTTGGCATATTTTCATTGCTGTGGGTTCATTTGCAGGCTTTCACATATAGTAGTATATGCTATCAGTGACACTGCTTATCTATTTTCTAATATCTTGATGGTGTTTGTATATATACAGAGTAGTTTACGGTTTCTGGTATATTTTTCTGATGACATATATGTGAATCACCCCCTTTTTTCATTGTGGTGTGCTGATCTTATCCATTTATACCCGCACACATCTTGTATTAGTATCTGGATTCCTGATTATAGCATTTTTTTTTGCATGTCACCTGGTTATGGGCTGTAGCTCTTTTATGACCAAAAGTGTATATTCCTATGTCACTTGTTTGACTTTTATATGTTTTTATATGTGTGTTGTTTGGCTTTTTGTACCCAGTAAAGTATTTACATTGTTGTAGGTGATCCCTGCTTGCATGGCCTATAGTCTTTGTCTCTTTTTCATGTGCAGTTTTGTGTCTCTATAGGCATCAGGTGTATCCCTCTTACTTTCTAGTGGTGCCCTCTTGCTGGTTTACTAAATAGGGCACTTATATCAACATTACAAATGGAGCAGCGAGTTGGATTACTAGACTCCGTTCAATTCATTCTCTGTGAGGCTGCTGGAAAAATCCGATTGCGTCGCTCGGCAGCCCTATAGGGAATGAATGGAGCAGTGCTCCAGTCTAACGGAATAAGTATTCCACATTCTGTCAATTGGTTTGGGTCCCAGCTGCCAGACCACCACCGATCAACAAGGTATCACCTGTACATAACATAACTTGTTTTCACTGGACAGCTCCTTTAAGCCAGACTAAGCATGTCACACTTAAAGTTTATAAATGATTTTATTGACATGCTGTGTCCAATGATAATATACATTATGGCATGATTACAGGCTGTAAAGTGGCATGACAGAGCCTCTCAACTACCGCATTGGAATAATGTGCAAAAACCTTGCAGCACGTTTTTGCCTTATCTTTGCTTTGAGTCCATAGTCAAGAGCATCGTTATAGGAAGCATGACCATAAAGGCTCCTCTGGCACATAAGACACAAATATTCTGTCACACACCAGTTTTGTGCCTAGTTACCCAATTAGTAGTAGTGCCAATTGTTGTCTCCTCAGCATTACAACGGTCAAGAGATGCATGACATGGTCAGGGTACAGAGTCGTAATATGGTTGCTTTATGGCAACATAATACTGAATTTTGTAACGTCTGTCACAAAAAAAGAAGGTTGAACAAATATTTTACCATTGTGTTTCATAAAACATTGCTTGTTAACATCAAGAAAACTCTTCTTTCCTGTGTTCTTTGTAGATTCCTTTCTTCTCATTGAGGCCAATGACAATATTATAACAAATAAAAAAGCATAAACCTCTAAAACAGTATACATGTTTTACTGCTACATGTGAACAATAGAAATTGGCATCTCATATTGGAACTACTTTATACCATTGCATTGCACAATGGTTTTCTAGAGATGGTGGTCCTCTTAACAAAGATAATCAGGATCGATAGTTTATAATGAATTGGAAAACCTCAGGGAATCTTATCTCAAGATCTCTGGTCTTTTGGAGGAGTTTCACTATGTTTAGCCATAACATTGCTCTCATACAGTGGGGGAAAAAGTATTTAATAAGCCACCAATTGTGCAAGTTTTCCCACTTAAAAAGATGAGAGAGGCCTGTAATTGACATCAGAGGTAGACCACAACTATGAGAGTCAAAATGAGAAAACAAATTCAGAAAATCACCTTGTCTGATTTGGCAAGATTTATTTTGCAAATTATGGAGGAAAATAAGTATTTGGTCATTAACAAAAGTTCATCTCAATATTTTGTTATATCCTTTGTTGGCAATGACAGAGGTCAAATGTTTTCTGTAAGTCTTCACAAGGTTGGCTCACACTGTTGGTGGTATGTTGGTCCATTCCTCCATGCAGATCTCCTCTAGAGCAGTGCTGTTTTGGGCCTGTCACTGGGCAACATGGACTTTCAAATCCCTCCAAAGGTTTTCTATGGGGTTCAGATCTGGAGACTGGCTAGGCCACTCCAGGATCTTCATATGCTACTTATGAAGCCACTCCTTTTTGTGGATACAATGCAATTCTTTACTGTAGGAAACCGTATTTGGTCTTGTAAATGTTAATAACTACTAATGCAAAAAAGTCTGCCATTAGGATTGCTTACAGATGACAATACAAATAGTTATGTAAATTCTTTCTTGAGCCCCGAACAGCCATATTCCCCCAAAAATGGGCCAATCTTATTAACCCACAATTTTTCATAGATGTATGGTTAGCTTTTCTGTCTTTACATACCTTAGAAATATAATTTGGGAAATACTGTGTCCTTCAAAGCATTTAACATTATCCAACAAGTTGAATTAGTAAATCTAGGTACATTTTACCCTAAATCGTCATTTATTTAACCAATATGTGATCTGATCTGCTAACTTGGATCTTAGGTCCAGTGTCAGCATAGCACTAACCATCTCTACTATGAAGTTCACATAAAAGATCATTTATAAAAGGGGCAAACATATTTGCTGTCTGTTTAAATGTTTTTAAGAGGACCTGACACCTGGTCAAAGATGATGGGATTTTGCTATGTTATCTTATATTTTTGTATGTTATCTCACAAAGGCTAAATGGTGGCATAAATTTCCCCAACATAAAACTATATAATTTGGCCTCTCTCCTTACTTCTAAGGTGGACAATCTCATTATACTTTTTACCTTTGGTATAAAGTGGGACTTAGATCTATTGATAATTTATTAGATCATTCACATCAACATATACTATTTCAGAGCTTAATTCTAAATACCCATAAATCTATATTGCCTTCTTCCCTTATCTACAAGCTAAGACATATATATCAAGTAGTCTGCCCCACCTTACCGACACAGAGTGGAACCCACAATTAAGGATATTCTTTTCACAATCTCAGCCCTCATAAAGCCAAATATCAAGGTATTATAAGCTCCTAAATAAACCAATAGACCTGGTCGCCCAGTCAACATCACTAACAAAATGGTCATGGGATATACCAGAGCTCACTATACCAACCATATTTACAGCGATTGAGCCATAAGTTTCTTCCTTCCTTTCTTCCTTCAGCACGATATATATAGAAAGGCTTTTCAATCTCTGTCATTGGGCCTATATTACCCCATTAGAGAACATAGGATTGTTTCAAGTGTAATGCCCCCAGGTTGACCTGTACCACTGCATGTGGTCTTGCTGAGAAATAGTCTTTTTGGACACAGAGCCATGCTTTTGTATCTTAATCACCTATCCAATTTCTCCTCCTTTGGTCCTGTATGGGCCATTTTCGGAAATCTGAATGCTGAAACAAATTGATGCAATCCTGGTGTAAGGAAACTTTTACACATGGTAGCAGCAGTAGGATCCAAAACAAGTCTTCAAACATGACTTAGTCCACAACCCCCTCCATGCAAATTGTTTTTGGAAAAACTTGTCTTTTTGATAAAGATGGCCTGGGTGGAGGTATCTTTTCAAAAGGAACGAAGAGTTCAATATTTCTTTGACATTTGGGAGAGTTTTATAGAAATTTCACCTCACCACATTGGTAAATCCTGCAAGATCGTTTTGGACCGACCACATGGTGTCAACAAAGGTTGTGGAGATCCTCCAATAATGTTATCTTAGTTTTCCACTACAGGTTATGTCTCCGACATGGAGACACAAAGCCACACACCACCAGGATGAGGTCTTCTATTACTATATTCTTTACTACTATTTCCTCTACAATCTATAATTCTCCTTGATGGGAGAGAGGAGGAAACATGGACAATTGTTGCTATTGGCGCTCATTTGACTCCACAGTTAAAGTTTACTTTGTTGTTCATTAACCTATTGCACAGTAATTTATATTACTTCATTGACTTATATTATAAACTAGCTGTAGTACCCGGCTTCGCCCGGGTTAATTAATAACTGCTGTTAGCTGTAACAAAATAGACTATGTTAACAAAAATTTATTCTGCACATAAAAATCACAGACCAAAACGTGCGGGGGTTAAAATTTCCATTCAACACATAGCCTATGATGCTCCTGGGGTTGAGATGTGCGGGCATGCAAAATTTCATGCCCGTAAGTACAACGGTGCAGATTCCTATCCCTGGCCAAAATTATTTGCCGATTTGGAATGTGCGGGGTTAAAATTTCGACTCAAAACCTAGCCTATGACGCTCCCGGGGTCGAGACGTGCGGGTGTGCAAAATTTCATGCCTGTAAATGCAGATTCTATGCCGGACATACACACAAGCATTCAGCTTTCTCCCCATTATGTAGATAGGGCCAAAATTGTTTGGCGATTTGGAACGTGCGGGGGTTAAAATTTCCATTCAACACATAGCCTATGATGCTCCTGGGGTTGAGATGTGCGGGCATGCAAAATTTCATGCCCGTAAGTACAACGGTGCAGATTCCTATCCCGGGCCAAAATTATTTGCCGATTTGGAATGCGCGGGGTTAAAATTTCGACTCAAAACCTAGCCTATGACGCTCCCGGCGTCGAGACGTGCGGGTGTGCAAAATTTCATGCCCGTAAATGCAGATTCCTATGCCGGACATACACACAAGCATTCAGCTTTCTCCCCATTATGTAGATAGGGCCAAAATTGTTTGGCGATTTGGAACGTGCGAGGGTTAAAATTTCCATTCAACACATAGCCTATGATGCTCCTGGGGTTGAGATGTGCGGGCATGCAAAATTTCATGCCCGTAAGTACAACGGTGCAGATTCCTATCCCGGGCCAAAATTATTTGCCGATTTGGAATGCGCGGGGTTAAAATTTAGACTCAAAACCTAGCCTATGACGCTCCCGGGGTCGAGACGTGCGGGTGTGCAAAATTTCATGCCCGTAAATGCAGATTCCTATGCCGGACATACACACAAGCATTCAGCTTTCTCCCCATTATGTAGATAGGGCCAAAATTGTTTGGCGATTTGGAACGTGCGGGGGTTAAAATTTCCATTCAACACATAGCCTATGATGCTCCTGGGTTGAGATGTGCGGGCGTGCAAAATTTCATGCCCGTAAGTACAACGGTGCAGATTCCTATCCCGGGCCAAAATTATTTGCCGATTTGGAATGCGCGGGGTTAAAATTTCGACTCAAAACCTAGCCTATGACGCTCCCGGGGTCGAGACGTGTGGGTGTGCAAAATTTCATGCCCGTAAATGCAGATTCCTATGCCAGACATACACACAAGCATTCAGCTTTCTCCCCATTATGTAGATAGGGCCAAAATTGTTTGGCGATTTGGAACGTGCGGGGGTTAAAATTTCCATTCAACACATAGCCTATGATGCTCCTGGGGTTGAGATGTGCGGGCGTGCAAAATTTCATGCCCGTAAGTACAACGGTGCAGATTCCTATCCCGGGCCAAAATTATTTGCCGATTTGGAATGCGCGGGGTTAAAATTTCGACTCAAAACCTAGCCTATGACGCTCCCGGGGTCGAGACGTGCGGGTGTGCAAAATTTCATGCCTGTAAATGCAGATTCCTATGCCGGACATACACACAAGCATTCAGCTTTCTCCCCATTATGTAGATAGGGCCAAAATTGTTTGGCGATTTGGAACGTGCGGGGGTTAAAATTTCCATTCAACACATAGCCTATGATGCTCCTGGGGTTGAGATGTGCGGGCATGCAAAATTTCATGCCCGTAAGTACAACGGTGCAGATTCCTATCCCGGGCCAAAATTATTTGCCGATTTGGAATGCGCGGGGTTAAAATTTCGACTCAAAACCTAGCCTATGACGCTCCCGGGGTCGAGACGTGCGGGTGTGCAAAATTTCATGCCCGTAAATGCAGATTCCTATGCCGGACATACACACAAGCATTCAGCTTTCTCCCCATTATGTAGATAGGGCCAAAATTGTTTGGCGATTTGGAACGTGCGGGGGTTAAAATTTCCATTCAACACATAGCCTATGATGCTCCTGGGGTTGAGATGTGCGGGCGTGCAAAATTTCATGCCCGTAAGTACAACGGTGCAGATTCCTATCCCGGGCCAAAATTATTTGCCGATTTGGAATGCGCGGGGTTAAAATTTCGACTCAAAACCTAGCCTATGACGCTCCCGGGGTCGAGACGTGTGGGTGTGCAAAATTTCATGCCCGTAAATGCAGATTCCTATGCCAGACATACACACAAGCATTCAGCTTTCTCCCATTATGTAGATAGGGCCAAAATTGTTTGGCGATTTGGAACGTGCGGGGGTTAAAATTTCCATTCAACACATAGCCTATGATGCTCCTGGGGTTGAGATGTGCGGGCGTGCAAAATTTCATGCCCGTAAGTACAACGGTGCAGATTCCTATCCCGGGCCAAAATTATTTGCCGATTTGGAATGCGCGGGGTTAAAATTTCGACTCAAAACCTAGCCTATGACGCTCCCGGGGTCGAGACGTGCGGGTGTGCAAAATTTCATGCCTGTAAATGCAGATTCCTATGCCGGACATACACACAAGCATTCAGCTTTCTCCCCATTATGTAGATAGGGCCAAAATTGTTTGGCGATTTGGAACGTGCGGGGGTTAAAATTTCCATTCAACACATAGCCTATGATGCTCCTGGGGTTGAGATGTGCGGGCATGCAAAATTTCATGCCCGTAAGTACAACGGTGCAGATTCCTATCCCGGGCCAAAATTATTTGCCGATTTGGAATGCGCGGGGTTAAAATTTCGACTCAAAACCTAGCCTATGACGCTCCCGGGGTCGAGACGTGCGGGTGTGCAAAATTTCATGCCCGTAAATGCAGATTCCTATGCCGGACATACACACAAGCATTCAGCTTTCTCCCCATTATGTAGATAGGGCCAAAATTGTTTGGCGATTTGGAACGCGCAGGGTTAAAATTTCGATTCAAAACATAGCCTAGGACGCTTTCGGGGTCGAGACGTGCGGGCGTGCAAAATTTCATGCCCGTAAGTGCGACGGTGCGGATTCCAATCCCGGACAAACATACCCACATACATACACACATACATACATTCAGCTTTATATATTAGATGTTATACATTAAACAGATTCTTTTTGTTAAACCAGCCATTTATTACTCTATTTCCTTTGTTTATATACATTATGTGTCATATTAATATGAAGAATGTTAATAAGAACATTCTTAAAAAAAAACCTGAAAAAAATCAGATTACTAAGGGGAGCAACAGGAATAAAATAACAGCGAAAACTGGATACTTTTGACCTAGTGACAGGTTCTCTTAAAGCAATAGGAAGTAATAACCTTGGCTTTTCCTACTTTTTATTGAATTAAATAGGTTCAGGCTATGCTTCTGATTAGTTTACAGTTAGAGGGATTAAGGCACTGTTTCTCTGATACAAAAATCTAAATCCCCTGCTTTCCTTCATACAGTCACAAAGTTAAAGGGAATCTGTCAGCAGGTTTTTGCTATGTAGTCCGAGGACAACATGAGGTAGGGGTTAAAACACAGAATTGAAAGATGTGTCACTTATTAGACTGTCTGCTGTTATTCACTTACAATGACGGTTTTATCACCAGGACATTATCACAGCCTGGACTAGGTCTCAAGCACCTGTTAGACTGACCATGCCCCCTTCTCTGATTAGCAGCTCACTGTCAATATACAATGTACACAGAAAGTTGTGGTGTGGGCGGGGTTAATTTTCTGAGCTCTGCTCCATGCGACATCTAAAACCTGACTCTTCCTACATTATGCTTCTCTCACATGAGGTAGCAAAAACCTGCTGACAGATTCCCTTTAAGTAGTCAATTTCTGTCAACAGGTCACTAGTAATAGTGGGTGCTCACTTCCTACAGATTTATACAGCCTTCTGAATAAAATACGAGCTTTATAAATCCCTCCATAGTAATATTACATCTGTAAGGCTCAGATCCTCACTAATCAACGAAAGGCTCTAAATAACTGTAATAAGAAAATCCTGTGAAATTATCAAAATTCTGGTTGAAATTTTTTTTAATAAAAAATATAAATTGGTGCGAAGTAGCTAAAAATGTGTAGACATATAAACACAACATTACATACATTACAACTTATTCTTTATTTATAGGAAATTCATTTTCAACTACAGCAACTGAACACCTGATTATATTGTGCAAAAGTGGTGTGGAAACTGTTAGAACCGCATGTGCTGCTAGTATCTATTGAAAAATAATATATGTACTTTCCATGCAAAATATGTTATATTATATTTTTTTTTTTCTACAGACCCAGAATGTTATGTATGACCTTATGTCTGAACTGCAAGAGCGGAATGATGACCTCGAGAAGAGAATTATAACCCTGGAGACCAAGATTGACTCCTTAAATGGCTCGCTTCATGCGCTTCCAGGGCTGATTGCTCAGGCTCTGCTCCGAGAGCAGGGAGAACTCTTCCTCATGCGTTCCCACAGACCATTTCCCCTTCTAATAGCTCGGACAATTCATGGACCCCCCCACGTAGACGTACTTCACCTTCCACTGCCCGCACACCTCTTCAGACAGCGGCTGACGAGGGAAAAGGACAGATGGAGTTCTGGTGGGAGTGGTGGAGTGAAGACTTAACAAGCTCACCTTTTATCCATAGCCACTATGTGGTTTGATTATGTCAGCTTTTTTTCTTAAAAGCCTTGGATATTTGTTAACCCTGAGGGTTCTTTGAAAATGCTGGAGTGAAAGTTCTATCAAAAACTAAAAAAATCTAAAAATGTTTGTGTAAACACGCACACGAGAGTACGCGCAGTGGCGCGATTATCCCTCTCTCTGTCACAGGCGGACCCTGTACAGTGATGGGGCATAGTCCAGTCTAGATAAGTTTCTAAATCAGTCTGTTACACCCTTCCCAAATTCTATTTATTTTCTTTAAAAGAGCTTCTAAGGCTGGCTGTCATGGGTTCAGATAATCATTTCCGCTCTAAGCCTAACAGCTTCTTGTTTTTAAAAAGCAATGAGCAGTCAGCCATATTTTTTAACAACCCCCACCAAAGGAGAAAAACTATGTACATATATATAGGAATGAAGGTAGTAAAATAAATATATATTTTAAAGAGCCACATATGAATGGGGTGGGATTGCATGTTACCTGGTTATTGTCAGAGGGATTTGACGCATTCATCTGACATGAAATGGTTTGTAAGTGGTCAGTCTTCAATACGTGTGTGTGTTTACATATATAAATATGTATATATAAATATATCCATATATATTTATATATATAGAGGAATAGAAAAGAAAAAATGTATTTTTTTATCTTTCGTTGCTGGAGTGGTGTAATATGTAATATACCAGTGTTACTGCCCCAGTGGGTGGCAAACAGTTTAGTACAGTGGCTATGGTGGACAGAGGATAAGATTAGCATCTGGATCTGTGAAAACAAGCAAGTCTGTATCTCTGTAAAACCGTACAAAGGATTTGATATTAATTGAGTGAAGTGTAGACTTAAGTCCCCCATACACATTAGACTAATGTCCGTCGATCCCACTGCTATGGATGGGTTGATCTATGAGGCATATCCTGTTTTTACTGCCGATACTGTGTTTCTCCTGTAGGTAAGCCACTAGCCAACAAGTCAGCTTGTGGCTTTCTCATAGAGAACACAGGAGCCCATGGCCGAGCGAGCAGTCCTAGGTACGGGAGAGTCGAACAAGATGGCTGTCAGCAGAATGATTGGCTGAAGCTTCGTTCGTCTGACAGTCATGTAATATGTTTGGGGACTTTAACAGCTTTAATTCAAGAGGTTTTACAAAAATATTGCTGTTCAAGCACTACAGACATTTTTACAAAATCCCTTCATTTTCACAGGTTCAAAAGTAATTGGACAAACTATTATTCCATTAATTGTAAGAAATATTTTTGACACTACCGTGAAACCCATGAACATCACCAAATACTGAGTTTTCCCTACTTTTGCTTTATGGCTTTTGATTTCTGCTGCTGCGTTCTTGTGGGTCTCTCTGCTTTCAGATTTGTCTTTAGTTAGTATAAATTAAGTTCAATCTCACTGAGGTCAGGTAGTGACTTGGCCATTGACGTATGTTCTAATAATTTCCTTAAGAGTATACTGAGTTCTTTTTGTGGTATGTTTGGGTGATAATCTCTCTGTACTATGAAGCATCGTCCTATCACGGTTGCAGTATATGAATGAGTCTGATCAGACTGTATAACTTTATACATTTCATAATTCATGTTGCCACTTCTATCCGCAGTTATGTCATTATTGAACACCAATGCCCCATGCCAAACCATTGCCTCTGCCTTTGGTGTTGTGGAGATCACCACTGCATTCATTCTGCTTAAGACTGTGTTAACATAATGCTTTTGCTATCTGTAATAAATTTGTTCTGTTCTTTTTTTAGGACGTTGCAAAAGAGAAAATCCAGCTCAACGATGAAGTGAAGTAAAAAAATCTTTATTCACTTGTCATTCCAAATACAGAGGAGTCATGACTAAGGGTGCTGCGTCACCTGAAACGCGTTGATAACGCATTCATCTGCTGCCATCTATGCTGATACTCCTCTGTATTTGGAATGACAAGTGAATAAAGATTTTTTTATCTTCACTTCATCGTTGAGCTGGATTTTCTCTTTTTGCAATGTTCTACGTCTGACACAGCGGTTCCTTGCTCCGATTCCTGGTATGCTGCACTGGTGAGCTGGACTTTAATTTCTACTTTTTTTAGGACACCTCTTTTGACCGCATTCTAGGTGTTCCATAAGCAACTACCAAATGCACATTCAACTCCAAGCCTTTCCCGCAGTTTGTCATGAGGGCCATACTGGACCATGAAATGGTTGTCAGTCAATTGTCCAAGCACTTTTGAGCCTGCAAAATTGAATAGTCTTTATAAAAATTCAGAATGTATTATTTTTGAAAATCCATTGGATGCTGCCATTCAGTATATATGTATACTGTGTGTGATATATACAGTACAGACCAAAAGTTTGGACACACCTCTCATTCAAAGATTTTTCTGTATTTTCATAACTATGAAAATTGTACATTCACACTGAAGGCATCAAAACTATGAATTAACACATGTGGAATTATACATTGCACTTAACAAAAAAGTTTGTAACAACTGAAATTATGTCTTATATTCTAGGTTCTTCAAAGTAGCCACCTTTTGCTTTGATTACTGCTTTGCATGCAGAAAAGGTGAACGGCTGGACTCTACATGCCTAGTTCCCACCGTGAAGCATGGAGGAGGTGGGTGATGGTGTGGGGGTGCTTTGCTGGTGACACTGTTGGGGATTTATTCAAAATTGAAGCGGTGAGCGGTCCAGCTCACCCCAAACCATCTCGATTGGGTTCAGGTCTGGTGACTGTGGAGGCCAGGTCATCTGGCGTAGCACCCCAACACTCTCCTTCTTGGTCAAATAGCCCTTACACAGCCTGGAGGTGTGTTTGGGGTCATTGTCCTGTTGAAAAATAAATGATGGTCCAACTAAATGCAAACCGGATGGAATAGCATGCGCTACAAGATGCTGTGGTAGCCATGCTGGTTCAGTATGCCTTCAATTTTGAATAAATCCCCAACAGTGTCACCAGCAGAGCACCCCCACATCATCACACCACCTCCTCCATGCTTCACGGTGGGAACCAGGCATGTAGAGTGCATCCGTTCACCTTTTCTGCGTGCAAAGCAGTAATCAAAGCAAAAGGTGGCTACTTTGAAGAACCTAGAATATAAGACATATTTCAGTTGTTTCACACTTTTTTGTAAAGTGTAATGTATAATTCCACATGTGGTAATTCATAGTTTTGATGCCTTCAGTGTATTCTACAATTTTCATAGCCATGAAAATATAGAAAAATCTTTGAATGAGAAGCTGTGTCCAAACTTTTGGTCTGTACTGTATATATATATATATAATATATATTATTTATATTATATATATATACAGTGTATATACACACGAGTGGTTGCACTACATGCAAAATGTGAATGTATTAAGGGCCAGATGTAATCTTGACCTAACACCAAGCTCATGTACTCCCCATATTCCTATTGCACCCATAGGGCAGTGTAGGGCTCTATGATGCCCCCTTAGGAGATTTTTAGTCTTCCCAAGGACACTGTTGGTTGTTGCAATGGTTTAGTCCTATCATAGGCCATTTGGATATAAAAGATGAAAACATTCAGAAGTAAAAATGTGTTTTGGATTGAGTTCACTAATAAGCAAAAATGAAATATATACTAATATTTTGTCAACACCGTTTACAATTCTTCTCCATTTCCTTTCTCCAGGGTCCAACCAGAAAAGCACTGTGATCCTCAGTAGATAAACACAAGTTATGGTGGATCTAATTGAATTCAGTTCCCATTTTTAAAAGCACCCAAAGGTCACAATTAAAAACGATATTGTATATTTTTATTCTATTTTTTTCTTATTACTGTGAACTTGATTAAAACAGGATCCTTAATTTTGGATGATCCCTCTTCAAATAGAAAACATATGAGGGGTTAAAAAGACTAGATTATTGGAAAGGATAAAAAGAAAAATAGGTTCCACCTTATTTTATTTTTTATTTACTACAATGCATGTTAAATGTAAAATGTGGCAACTATGCAAATAGTCTTGATTAACAATATCATGTCATTTGTGTTTAGGGTCCTATGCAGACCTATGCACCTCCATGATTACAGACTGCAATACTACTCTGTATAGTCTATTCCATTTATACCCTTCTTTTCTGCTTCCCCAATGTATGTTAGGCTGGAGCAAGAATACAGGATCAAACTATCAGGGTTTCTTTCCAAATGTGTAGGTCTGGAGACACATAGATCTGCGTAGGAGCTGTGGACACTAAATAGTAGGATATTCTTATCCATTGCTTTATTCAAAGTTGCTCCATTTTTTACTATTTTAGATGCATAGAAGCAATCCAAACAGTGATTTACAGGTGTACAAAGCCTTTCACTTGTTGACATATATATATAGATTTTCCAGACCTTATATATTAAAACCAAAGGTTCAGGTGAGTGCTTATAATGTAAGGGCGAGTATTATATTAATATCATTCAAATGGCATTTTTTTTCTAAATGATAAAATATGCAAGAAAATGAATCTGTTGGAAACGAATCAGACACTATTAATTATACAAGACGTGGAAATAGTATAACATATTAAAGGAAGTTGTAGCTAGAATGAATTTTCATTTCCATATTTTAACGTATAGTCTGACGATTGGGAAATGGAATTTGCAGCATGATGCCTTTAATTAGACCTAGATACAATTGAATATATAAAGTACGGTAAACAGTACATGACAATTTGTACACGTGAAAGCATTTTTGCTGGTTCAGCTCAGCATTGTGTGAAAATATATATTCCATCCGTAAAAGCAACTTTATACTGATTGGAAATGCTACAATTATAACTATTCCTTTTTTAATTGATAAAAGCAAGCAAACTGGGTAAGCATGTATATTAGGAGAATGTATCAATAGGGGGCACGGACTACTACAATCCAATATCCTTCACCCAAGAGATTTTCACTGTGCAAGACTAACCACTTGAGATTAAATCGTATATCAACTCTCCATTCCGCATTGAAGAAAATAAGAATACCCCTGCATTTTCGAGAGGGTTTATAGCATTAGGTACCCAGCTCTCTTGCTAGTAATCTCTAATTTCTATTTCCTTTTTTTTGTTAATGGAGAAAAATGGATACTTAGACTCTATAGCCATTTTTTTTTTTAGAAAATATCAGAATGCCACAAATCTAGACAAAGAAATAAATTATATTGGAGACTTTTATGGCTCTGTGTCATTTGTGTGAGTTTTCCGGTCCAAATGAGGAAGTCAACATAAGTCATTGCATAGTAAATGTCACCATCTTTATACCATAGATCTACCATAGAGCGACTAGGGGTTTGGCCTCTGGTGCAATCTTCAGAATCAATTGTAATAACTATAAGGACCTACAATGCGGAAGGAAGACGTCATATCATTTATTGTGATCGGTACAAAATGTAATTCATAAAATATGCAAACTACTGTCTTAGATCAAGGGTGCACAACATTTTTGGTTCATGGGTTGCAATGCCATACTGAACCAATACCAAGGGCTGCAGAAAAGTTAAAGCGGTACTTACATAAATACATCACCAGAACAAAGTTTTGAGTACTTGAGAATTTGGACAGATTCTGCTCAGTTTTTGCGACAAAAAATAAATGTCGGACCGGGACTGACGAGCGCTGGGCTGATCCTGTCCTGGCCTCCACAATGTTCAAATATATTCACAACTAAATGACGAATATTAGAAGGAGCTGGCGCATCCTGGATAGCTCTGCGGCTGCACAACATTCTTCGGGCCGTATGTTCTGCAGGCCTGTCTTAGATGAACCGTCAAATAATATTTATAAGTCCAGTGCTTTGGGATATCAAAAACAGAACCCAAGGTGGAACCATTATATGACAATGGTTTCATTTGTGGTAACTACAGAAAATCACAGTAAGACCTGAGCGCATAGGTCGGACCATAAGTAATCATGGGATCCTATTGTGAACACTTTTGATCTGGCTTTTGAGTTTGGGCTCCCTCTGGTGGTTGCTTCTGGTAATGGAGCTGGTCTGGCTGACAGAAGTCAATCACCTGAAGAGGATGATTGGAGGTCAGGTGTTACAGACTGGAGAGATTTAAGTGAGCAGCCTTCCCTTAGTTGTTGCCGGTGATTTGGTTTTCTTCCTGAGCCTTTTGGAAGTCTGCTTGCTCCCTGCATCTTTCAGATAAGTTATTTGTCTGTTTTAATCTGTGGCATTTGTTCCCTTTTTGCTTTTCCCTGTTTTCTGCCTTGCTGGTGTGAGTTCAGCCGGGTTCCCTGCTGGGACCTGTGCTGGACTCTGCTTTCATTTGCCAGAGCTTATGTCATCTTTATTGTATTTTTAGCCCCCTGTTATTTTAGTATCTGTTGTTTTGCATCCAGTTCACACCAGAGTTCTGATTTAGTGGGGGAGAGGTCGTGTGGCCTCAGTATTTTTGCATATCAGATATGTTGGAATTTTTCTTAGGGTTTTTGCAGGGTTGCAGACAGTATTCTTTCCTGTCCTGTCCTATCCAGACAGCTTGGGCCCCAGCATTTGCTTACTCTATTTTCTGCCTGTGTTTTGTGCCTCATCTGTCTCACCGGCAATATATGTTTGGGGGCTATCTATTTCTTTGGGGCTCTACTCCGGGGCAGTTTAGCTTTACCCTTTCTCTCTTTAGGCTTAGTTAACTTTTGACTGTGTCGAGGCGTCTAGGGCATCGTAGGTACATCCCACGGCTAATTCTAGTTGTGTTATCAGTTTAGGGGTCTGCAATCTGCTAAGTTACCAACCTCTCTGGGTATCTGGTTGCCTTGCCTATTTCCCTATTATCCTCCTTGATTACTGAATCATAACAGGATCCCTTCAACAAAATTAAGAATGAGGTACCAATCCACATATAGCATTTTGTTAATTCACAAATGATAATCCATTCAGCAAAATTACATACTAGTAGAATAACATACCCAATAGTGTAAGGGTAGGTTTCCACTGGGCGTAATCCCTGCGCTTTGTACGCAGCGGAAACCCCACTCCGCCCAAAGCGCCGCCTCCCTTTGTACGCACGGTGATACCATGCGGAATCACCACATCCTATGCATAGACTGTGTTATTTATCTTGTGGAGACGGAGCATCTCCGCAAGATAAATAGACATGCTGCGGTCTGGAAAGACGCTCCGCATGTCCGGATACGCAGGGCCGCCGAATGCGGCCCTGCACGCATAGTGGAGATGGGATTTCCACTATGTTGTAACATCTGGACTCTGCTGATTGAACTCTGCGGCTGTACGCAGCATTCAATCTACAGCAAATCCTGATGTATTACGCCACATGGAAACATACCCTTATAGTAAAGAGATTAAAAAAATGCATACAGTAGTGTCACAGTACGTCCGTAATGCACAGACTCACAGTATAGAGGTAATACACATAGGAATATCACATCACCCATAGCCATTACTAAAGCTACCTCTTAGTTATAGTGGACCTCCTTATTTGATGGGCCCTATAGCAGCAGCTATGCCTTCTACTGTGGTCGTTACACCCATGAGTGTGAAAATGGTTTTTCTGCCTCAGGACCGGAAGAATTTGCTGTTGTTAAAGAAACTATTTTTACACAAATTTTTAATATTCGATAAATTAGGCTCTTTTTACTGTACATCTGGATGATTATGAAGATCCTCTGAACAATGGAAAGACGAGAAATATAATATACAAAACAATGTGCACCCTACATAGAAAATAAATTGATACTCCATGATTAAAGCCAATTAAAACCTGAATAGAAACATACTACATGACTAACTCGATAAATATATGAAATATCAAAAATGTGGATACATGTACATACTATATATATATTTCACTTATAATTTATGTTTTGCTGTGTTGAAAAGTGAAATCTTGAATATAAATAGATCAGCAATATAGGTGAAGTAACGGATCCAACTGATATAAAAACATATATATATATATATATATATATATATATATATCTAATGGCATCAGAATGATCACATGTGCAAGTAAGATACTAAAGTGCAAATGCAAACTAATAAAGTGCTAGATCATTTCTGGTGTCGGTAGTATATGTATGTTATGTTTCTATTCAGGTTTTATTTGGTTTTAATCATAGTGTTGTCGATTTGGTTTATAAATAAACAACATAATGTCTATATAGGTGTGCACATCTATGAATTGTCTTTCCCGTCCATTCATTTGTTCAGAATTATTTCCAGTACTGATGTAGCTCCCTTATCTATACTAATTATAGTATAGATATAGTATAGTATTTTGGCATTGCACCTTTTCTATTATGTGTATATTACATCTGTGTGAAAAAAGTGTTTGCCCTCTTCCTGGTTTCCTATTCTTTTGTATGTTTGTCACACTTAAATGTTTCAGATCACCAAACAAATTTAAATAATAAACAATACAAGTAAACAAAAAATGCAGTTTTTAAATGAACGTCTTTATTATTAAAGGAGAAAGAAGTCCAAACCTACAGGGTCCTGTGTGAGAAAGTGATTGCCTCCTAAACCTAATAACTGGTTGGACCACCCTTTGTAGCAACAACTGCAATCAAGCATTTGCAATAACTGGCAATGAGTCTTTTACAATGCTCTGGAGGAATTTTGACTCACTCATCTTTGCAGAATTGTTGTAATTCAACCACATTGAAGGGTTTCCGAGCATGAACTGCCTTTTTAAGGTCATGCCACAGCATCTCAATTGGATTAAGGTCAGGACTTTGACTAGGCCACTCCAAAGTCTTAATTTTGTTTTTCTTAAGCCATTTAGAGGTGGACTTGCTCATATGTTTTGGATCATTGTCTTGCTGCATAACCCAAGTGTTCTTCAGCTTGAGGTCACAAACAGATAGGCGGACATTCTCCTCCAGGATTTTTTGGTAGACAGCAGAATTCATGGTTCCATGTGCCATAGCAAGTCTTCCAGGTCCTGAAGCAGCAAAATTGCCCCAGACCATCACACTACCACCACCATATTTTACTGTTGGTATAATGTTCCTTTTCTGAAATTCTGTGTTACTTCTACACCAGATGTAATGAGACATACACCTTCCAAAAAGTTCACCTTTTGTCTCATCAGTCCACAGAGTATTCTCCCAAAAGTCTTGGGGATCATCAAAGTGTTTTATGGCAAAACTGAGATGAGCATTTATGTTCTCATTCCTCAGCAGTGGTTTTCGTCTTGGAACTCTGCCATGCAGGCTACTTTTTACCCAGTCTCTTTCTTATGGTGGAGTCATGAACACCGATTTTAACTGAGGCAAGTGAGGCATGCAGTTCTTTGGATATTGTGGGGTCTTTTGTGATCTCTTGGATGAGTCGCCGCTGCGCTTTTGGGGTAATTTTGGTTGTCCGGCCAGTCCTGGGAAAGGTTCACCATGTTCCATGATTTCGCCATTTGTGGATAATGCTTCTCATTGGTTCGCTGGAGTCCCAAAGCTTTAGAAATGGCTCTATAACCTTTTCTAGACTGATAGAACTCAATTACTTTGTTTCTCATTTGTTCCAGAATTTCTTTGGGTCATGAGATGTCTAGCTTTTGAAGAACTTTTGGTCGACTTCACTTTGTCAGGCAGGTCTTATTTAAGTGATTTCTTGATTGAGAACAGGTGTAACAGTAATCAGACCTGCGTGTAGCTAGAGACTGTGAACTCAGCTTACCAAAGATGTGATAAAAAACAGTTAATTTATGTTTGTTTGTTTTTTTTGGGGGGGCAATAACTTTCTTGCACATGGTCTTGTAGGTTTGAATTTCTTTCCCCCTTAATAAGAAAGACGTTCATTTAAAAACTGCATTTTGCATTTTATGGTTACATGTGTTATCTTTGTCTAATCTTTAAATTTGTTTGGTGATATGAAACATTTAAGTACAAAAACAAAGATAGCAACTGTAGGCTATAGGCTTGCAAACACAATATATTAATATGATTACTCATTCATTCATTAAGAAAGCATGAAAAATTGAGAAGTCTTAGCGCATAAGATGGCAAATCATGTACGAAGCCACGTAGGCCTCCTTAATATCAGGTTAACTTATGCTTTGCTTTGAAAGTCTGTCTGTTGGGACCTATGAATCCACTTTTAGACAATCCACTTGTGGAGGGTGATTTTAAATTATAGCTTGTGACACCAGTGTAGTTGCTGCAGAAGGTAAATGATACATATCAAAAACATTCCTGCCTTCCAACTTATTCATGTGAAACAGTGCTAAACCTAGAGTCCCAACTCTATATGAAAGTTGTAGCACACTTAGGCTTATATTGCAAACACGAATATGAAATATAAAAATAATTACATATTACTTAGAATATGAAAATTGAGAAGTCTAGCCATAAGATGGCCAATTATGT
Organism: Oophaga sylvatica; assembly: GCA_033576555.1. Classification (NCBI taxonomy): domain Eukaryota; kingdom Metazoa; phylum Chordata; class Amphibia; order Anura; family Dendrobatidae; genus Oophaga; species Oophaga sylvatica. The sequence continues at coordinate 550,268,334 of JARQOD010000001.1, read as the reverse complement.
ACCTATGCCGTCAAGCTTTCTCGTATTCAGATCCTAAAATGTATCACTAGCATAAAAAAATTTCTGCATGGGAACTATAATCCTCTTTTCAGCTAAAATCTAAATTCTTGTGGAGGGTGATGAACCTGCTGTAATTAAAAGGCCTGTGACCACCAGGTGGAGTGCTCAGGCAGAAGGTATATGAATTCCACTTTTATTGTTACATCGCCTTAATGAGATGATTTTTTAAATGTATGTAATTTGTGAATATATGTGTAGTTACTGTTCATACGGTGGAACATGACACCCTTTATAAGAACAATTTCACTGTTCCTATTATTTTCATTTGTAAAAAATATACAGCATATAGGCTTCCCATTAATGTGAATGAGATTTGTAGCCACAATAGGGGTTAGTTATTTGTCCCCTAGAGATAGCCGATATTTTATATATATACATATATATATATATGTATATATATATATAGTACAGTCCAAAAGTTTGGACATACCTTCTCTTTCAAAGATTTTCTGTATTTTCATGACTATGAAAATTGTAGAATCACACTGAAGGCATCAAAACTATGAATTAACACATGTGGAATTATACATTACACTTTACAAAACAGTGTGAAACAACTGAAAATATGTCTTATATTCTAGGTTCTTCAAAGTAGCCACCTTTTGCTTTGATTACTGCTTTGCATGCAGAAAAGGTGAACGGCTGGACTCTATATGCCTGGTTCCCACCGTGAAGCATGGAGGAGGTGGTGTGATGGTGTGGGGGGTGCTTTGCTGGTGACACTGTTGGGGATTTATTCAAAATTGAAGCGGTGAGCGGTCCAGCTCACCCCAAACCATCTCGATTGGGTTCAGGTCTGGTGACTGTGGAGGCCAGGTCATCTGGCGTAGCACCCCAACAGTTTCCTTCTTGGTCAAATAGCCCTTACACAGCCTAGAGGTGTGTTTGGGGTCATTGTCCTGTTGAAAAATAAATGATGGTCCAACTAAACGCAAACCGGATGGAATAGCATGCCGCTGCAAGATGCTGTGGTAGCCATGCTGGTTCAGTATGCCTTCAATTTTGCATAAATCCCCAACAGTGTCACCAGCAAAGCACCCCCACACCATCACACCACCTCCTCCATGCTTCACGGTGGGAACCAGGCATGTAGAGTCCATCCGTTCACCTTTTCTGCGTGCAAAGCAGTAATCAAAGCAAAAGGTGGCTACTTGGAAGAACCTAGAATATAAGACATATTTTCAGTTGTTTCACACTTTTTGTAAAGTGTAATGTATAATTCCACATGTGTTAATTCATAGTTTTGATGCCTTCAGTGTGATTCTACAATTTTCATAGTCATGAAAATACAGAAAAATCTTTGAATGAGAAGGTGTGTCCAAACTTTTGGTCTGTACTGTATATATATTAGGGTGCCAAGGAAAAATGAACTTTGCAAATTGTAAGTCTTACCCCTCAAATTTGTTCCTTTTGGCATAAGGATTCACCATGTAAAATATGTTGACATTAAATTTAGATTTACCAATTGCTCAAGGCATGTGAATTATTCCATGTTTCTCATTTTCCACAAAAAAGTACACACAAAAAAAATGTAAACATTTTAAAAAAAAAAACCTAAAAGTTCAAATCACCCCCCTTTCGCCCCATTGAAAATTAAAGGTTTAAAAAAAAATTATACACACATTTGGTATCGCCACGTTCAGAAACGCCTGAACGCCCGATCTATCAAAATATAAAATCAGTTAATCTGATCGGTAAACGGCATAACATACCATACATAACGCGGATATGCATGACGATAAATACTAAACAAACATTTAAAACTGCAATCTGATGTGCCATTGAGCAACCAGTAAATAATAACTAATCTTAAAAAAAGAAAATTCTAAAATATCTATGACCAAAAAGGAACAAAATTAGGAGGTAAGACCTTCAAAAACTTGCTACTTAATTTTTGCCATGCATTTCCTTGGTACCCTAATATATATATATATACACTGCAGCGGAGTGGGAGCCTGGCTGTTTATTATCAAACTCCTGCTCTAACCGCCAGGATCTGAGAAACTTCTGACCCCAGTTGCTTAACTTCTTAGATGTCACCACAAATAGCAACGTCAGCATCTAAGTATCCCTGAGGAGGGAGGGGGCTTCACTTGTCACCCCCATCAGCTGCCCCCTCTTCAGATGACACAATAGCAAAGAACTAATAGCTTGCTAAGGCAGCCTAAAGCCTAGCGGATGGATTGCCAAGGAAGCTTAAGACTTATGTCCGTGCAATAAATGTAGCCCAAAATAATGCTTTTAAAAAACAACTTTTCTTGAAAATAATGAGATTACGAAATTCCAAAACTGAAAAAGTTATGGAAAGTGACAATGAAAAACTGAAAAACTTGCTTTGTCATTAAGATTTAAAATAGGCCGGTTACCAGGGGATTAATAAGCAAGTACTAACAAGGCTACTTTTGCCTTATGAGCCACATATTAATTCTATTCTAGTAGCCTGTTCATTAAACCTATTTGTTCTAATATAATTTATGCATTTCACAGCATGAATAACCAGAGTACATTCTTTAACTTCTTACTCAGACAGCCCATTAACTTGTTCCCAACAAGCAGAACAAAAAAAGAGAAAGATTAACCCTATAATGACAGTCAATACATTTTTTAACTGACCTGAGATATAAGAGAATAGCATCCCCATACAGGTGACAATCCGGCGGCTGTCGGCTGTACACTATAGCTGACAACTTGCTGCATCACCTGCGATCAGTGTTGTCACCGTCCATATCTGTTTAACCCCTTAGATGCTGCTGTCAATAAGGGCTATATCATATAAAATGTTTAAAAGAGTGTGGCTTCTCCCTCTTTATCCCCACCAGCACCCTGAGATCATGATTGTGTGGTCCTGATGTTTGCCATGGCAATTCACGAGCAAATAGCGGCCCTAAAGTCTGCCTTCTACAGCGGCCTGTTCAGAAGCTAGCAACATTTATATGTTAAAAGTCAACTTTTTCATTCCTATAATGCCACTTTGCAATAATTCCTGAAAAGCACCTGAAGGGTTAATGAACTACCTAACAGCAGTTTTCAGTATGTCAGGAAGTGTTGTTTTTACAATGGTAAATGGGAACGAAAGAAAGCGGTCTCAATGGAGTGCTGGCGTGAGCCACACCAGTAAGGAGGACAGTAAATGACAGGCCCAAGGCAGCACCAGCCGCAGACCCTCGTTTGAGGGACAGTAAATGTAGAGCAATGAACCGCTGTCAGGAGGGCGCCAAGGACGAGAGGGAAGTCTGTTTAATCTCTTAATTCCATAACGCGTTTCAACAGCAGGACGCTGTCTTCCTCAAGTGGGTACCCACCTGAGGAAGACAGCGTCCTGCTGTTGAAACACATTGTGGAATAAAGAGATTAAACAGACTTCCCTCTCATCCTTGGCGCCCTCCTGACAGCGGTTTTTTAGAACGGTATCACTTTTGGGGATTTTCCAATATATATAGACCATTAAAGTCACTTTAAACCTGGATAGGTGCCTAAAAAAATAATTTTGTAAATTTCCATGAAAAAATGAAAAATTACTGCTATATTTTTAAACCTCCTAAAATGCTAACAAAATAAAATACCATTTTACAAATGGTGCTAATGTAAAGCAGACATATGGGAAATATTATTTATTAATGTTTTGCTATGGTATGACTATCTGAATTAAAGGGATAATCATTCAAAGTTTGAGCATTGCTAATTTTTAACTTTTTTTTTCAAACTTCTGATATTTTTTATAAATAAACACAAACATATCAACCTAAATTTACCATTATCATGAAGTATAATGTGTCACGAAGAAACAGTCTCAAAATCACTGGAATTTGTTGAGACATTCCAGAGTTATTACCATATAAAGTGACACTGGACATATTTTTTAAATTTGGCTATGTCACTAAGGGGTTTACAAATGCTGGTGTGAGGGCTCAAGGTGCAGCAAGAGTCATTTACTGTTCATTTACCTTTCTCCCAATTTACTTACTGTACATGTTCCCTTACATATTCTTACATACTGTCGTTCACTAGACACCATAGTCTGTGATACACAACAGGGTTTATATTCTGGATTTCATTACATGCAGAATATTCAGCCCTAGAAGACCTACAGTGGGGAGAAGAAGTACCTATGATAAAAATTACAGACCTCTCCATTCTTTGTAGGTGGGAAAACGTGCAAAATCGGCAGTGTATCAAATACTTATTTTCCCCAATGTATATGCACTTCAAGGAGCAGCATTATAGGGTCCGTCTTAAAGGGAACCTGACTGATACATGCTGTCCAATTCACAGAGAACATGTATCAGACAATGGCTGCCTGATTTCAGCCATAAAACGCTGCGGAATCTCAGAGAAAATCATAGCTTAATAGAAAGCAGGTAGAAGTCGCTGGGAACCTGCCTGTCCGACTAGTCTCTCATGCAGCTCAGCCAGTGACAGGCAGATCTCACTCTATACACGCACAGAGGGAGAGACCTTTCACTCCAGGGAAGTGGGCGGGTAGAAGTCACTGGGACTTTTAAAGGGGCTTTTAAACTGTTTTTTCTGTAACGTTGCAGTTTCAGAGTAAAATATTTTCAGCTGAAGTCAGACAGCCACTCATGCTTGTTGCCCGATGATTGGCCAGCATGTGTCAGCTGTCAGGATCCCTTCAAGGCTAAGGGCTCATACTCACTTGCGCCGAAAACGGATGATGTTCAGCGGAAAAAAAATCGGATTCAAATCTGACCAATCTTAGTCAATAGGTGACATCTCATTTGCGATTTTTTTCTCAGCCGAAATTGGTGTGAGAAAAAAATCGCAGCATGCTGCGATTCGATGCGATTTTGGCATGATAATCGCCAATGCAAGTCAATGGGTGTGAGAAATCATCGCACAGCACTCGCACCATGCGAGTGCTGTCTGATTTATACGCACCAGTCTCCTTTGAAAAGCCGGCAATTCATCCCCGGCTACTGTAAAATCACACTGACAGCTCACAAAACACTAGATACATACACATAGAATACATATATATATATATATATATATATACATGTCATTGTGACACATACATATATATATATATATATTTATAGTTCATACACTTCTACATACTGTAATAGCCGCTAATTCAATTACGGCTTTTGTGAAATCACAGAAGCCGACATGAAATGATACATTGTTTACACACAGTTAACCATGTCATTTCATGTATTTTGATATATGGTTTTAACTTACAATTACATAAGTGTATGTGTGCAAAATTTCAGACATGTAGGGGTTAATTAAAGGTGTAAATTCGTTGAAAAAACATGCGCGGGCTCCCGCTGTATTTTCTCCACCAGACAGACAAAGCCAGCGAGTGGGGGCAGATAATAATAGCCTAGGAAGGGTACATTTTTTTTGTGCCCCCCCTGGCTACTAACATCTGCCCCCAGACACCCCAGAAAGGGCAAATCTCTAATTAGATTAGCCCTTTCTGGCACTTTGCCTGTCTATTCCCATTGCCCTGTAGCGGTGGCGAATGGGTTAATAAGGGGTTAAAGCCACCTTGCAATTGAAAGGTGACTTTAAGCCAGGTTAATAATTGAGAGCTGTCAATTAGACAACTATCAATTATTAATCCTATTGAAGTAAATAAAAAAAACACACACACTTTAAGAATAAATAATTTTAATGAAATAAAAACACATTTTTTTGACCATCTTTTATTTAACTGGACAGGACAGCCCAAGAGTCTAGTTAGAGAGTATTGTACAGCAAGGTGAAATTGTATCCACGGTTTGCCTCAAGGCTGCATTAGTATGTTGAACCTGTGTTACTTTTTTTTGCCGAAGGGTGTAGTCAGACAACTGTATAACATGGACGAAGATCGCATCACAATGCCCGGACTGGCTGGCGGCTCTCCTGACCCGAGCATGACAGCTGCATAGAAATACATGTTGTCATGCTCGGGTCAGGAGAGCCGCCAGCCAATCCAAGCATTGAGATGCAGTTGGTGACCGTGTTACACAGCTGTCTGACTGCAGCCTAAGGATGTAACTTCTTGCATTTGGAGGCTAATGGTCAGCCCAATAGCCTAATCAGGAAGTATTTAAAGGGGTTGTCAGGCCTTTTTGTAAAAGATTGAGGTTATTCTGTGCGACTGTGTAAGAGGATGAGTAAATGCGTGGGTGCCTTTCCTGCTTCGGGTCTGGAACCATCAGGAGTGTCACTTATGTTCCAGGGGGGAATCTGTTTAGCAAAGGACCGGGGTCTCGAGAGATCTGTTTGGGGAGGAGCCAGAGTGAACTGCACTACGAGCGGGAAAACAGAGGGTCAGGTGACAAGGGAGCTGTGTGAAGAGATGCGTGTGGGTCTGACAGGAGAGACAGAGCTTCTGGGCAGATCAGGCCTGTCAGACACTGCCCTGAGTGAGACACCCTTTGGAGCTAGACAACAGTGTGTTCCTGCTCCGTCATCCGTCCCGGCTATTAGTTCCCATGACCAGCAAGCTGTGACACGCGCAGTTAGACAGACGTCCAGTCCTGAACCTTGTGGACAGAATCCCAGACATACCGTGGAGCAAGAATTCGTCCCATCAGTTCCCTCCACTGGACTAAGTACCGTGCTAGATACCTTTGAGCAAGGGAATCTTGCCTTTACCTCAAAGACTGTGACGAGATGACACATGCCGCTGCTGTCAGTGCCACCGTTGGATTCCCGTCAGAGACTGCATCAAGATGATCAGTGCCGCTGTTGCTGGTGCCAACGTTGGAACCTGTAATGCCGCATGACGGAGGATCATTGTCTGTTAAGTCTTATTACTTTACTTTAAACTACCGTCGTCCCATATCCCGCCTTTCCAGTCACTCACCCAGTTCTGTCCCATTCTCTGCTGCTTCGTTGCATCCTTTTACTCCCTGCATGGAGATCACTCTTTGTGTTAAAAAACCTGTTAACTCTTGATCTGCTTCCTGTCCGTGGTGACATCCCACGTTCCTGTGTTATGTACAACTGCAGGCTTGTGAATTCTCACATCGCACATACTACGAGATATCCTCGACTAGATGTGCACAGTCTAGCTCAGTGCAAGTGTATTGTGTGAGGCTGGACACAGTCTAGTCAGATTTTGACGGAAAATATGCTTGCAGTCACATGACTGCCCGCTCTTAGCACCTGAGATTCCTCACAGTACACAGTGCACGCGATCTGAGGATAACACAAGTCTGCAATGACAAAGGAACTACAGGCTTGTAGCCTAAGTCCAGACAACCCTTTTAATTTCTTCACCAACGTAGGCCACCAGAAATATTAATACCTTTACACCTGTAAATGAGATGTTAACCCTTTTTTCAAATGAGATAATAACTCAATTAATGGATTTCTAATTTGGCAGTTATGTAGAAGAAAAAGAAATAGAAAATGAAGTTTGCATCCTGATCTAGACTACCGGCGACATTAACCAACAGAAGACCATAGACAGTCACAGATATTAGTACCTAAATAACTTATCCGTAAAATATCTATCACATGGCGGCCATTTTATTATCTCATTGAATGTTAAATGTATTAATATAATGTGACGGTAGTCACTTCTCACGGCCAAGCCATGAGTCAGAGTGGTCAAGGAAACCAAGGTCAGAAGCCAGGAGGTTACGTCATAAACAGAAGAAAGAGACAAAAGCATAGTCAGGTAACATTCCGAGGTCAGAGTACAGGGAGGATAATGGATCAGAGCTGAAGGGGTTAAACAGGCGGATAGTCAAAACAAAGTCCAACGTCAGGCAATAGATCAAGCAAGCAGAACTCAAGGCACAGGAGAGCATAAAGCACAAACCTCACAAGATGAATGTATGTCTGGCAGTAGTCTAGGAGAAGCTGCTCAGTTAAGTAGGGGTAGCAATCACCCGGAATAGTGAATACTTGGGGACAGCTGATGCCTCCCAGTCATAGATTGGCTAGTCGAGCTGCCAATCACCACACTGACAGCTCAGCACGCCCCTGAACAAGATTGGATGGCCATGCTGTCAAAGTACTGATAGCTTCAACATGCCCCTGTACCGGATTGGATGGCCGAGCTGTCAGTAACTGTATCCCAGACACCGTGAGGGGTGGAACCGTGGCATATAGGTAATGCACAGCACTTTTTCCATATTTTATTTGAGCACCAGTAGTAAGACATTCTGGACAAAAATTTGTATGTGTCAATAGGGATTTTTTAGATAAATCAATAATTGGAACTGAAAATATAAAAGTTTGTAATGTCGTGTACATTATTAGAGGTGGATTTGAAATGTTTCTCAGAAGCCTGCAGCTCCCTGTTTCTGCATTTTCATCTGTAATTGTAAAGTGGCCAAGAGCAGTAGTCTGACCAAACTGCTGTCCGGTTATGGTCTGGTACTTTACAGGAAAACAGTGTCCCAGTTCCAGTGTGCTGTCAGGTGTGGAGTGCATCACACTCACTTGTAGGCCACAGGCCTCCATCTTCAGGAGTCTCCGCACACAACTCAGCAGACAGCAAGTTCATTGCAACAAGCAAACATTTACTGGTCAGTTCAAGTTTATCAGGTTGTAGCATGTGGAATAGGACATAAAACATCATATTCCTTAATTGCTTAGCCCATCATCTTTAGCCCTACCAGTCATTCCTCCTGAACTATCCTTAAATCCACTGACTCCATTAGCCCCAGGCATTTCCTGTCCAGTTCCGCAGTGTACCCGGGAACAACCACCTGCCCTTCACATGGTTCTGCATCCATCTTCCCTGTGTGCAAGAGGACACGATGTGCCCTTCAGTCCCCACACTGAGCTTTAGGCTCCTGACGATGCCAGAGTGTCTGCAAGGGATATCAGTATGGCCTGCCTCTGCCTATTATGACTGGTACACGATTGCTCTAACAGCGCACTTCACCTGAACTTTGGCTTGTCCCAAGCATTTAACTGTATCTTATCCTACACCTTTTAACTAACTACAGTTACTATCTTTTAACAGTATACCCTCCTTAGACCTCACGTACACTGTAGTGTACAACGGTTTCTGGGTTCTGGGTCTGAGGAGGATATACTAAGCCTATTGTCCTTATATTATGTCCTATCCCTATACTGTACACTATCACATGTCCTATACCGCTGCCACGTACTATGCATATTATACAGTACTTCACAACACTATATTGACAGTACATAGTTATGCTATACTATACTGTACATATATAAAACACATTACATTATCTATATTACACAGCTGTTGTCTTCAGGGGCAGGAACAGGGCAATACAATCCACACCCTTACATAATTGTTCAGAAATTCAGTCAGTATTTTCTAACACAATGAATGAAGATTCAGGACAGAGAAAGAAAAGTATCTGTCATTACTTTATGATCAGTTGTGGTCTGATCTCCAGGAACCCAGTAATTCTGAAAGCAAATGGCATCGCAGGCAGATTTAGCATCATGCCCTTTTAAATTGTTTTCATTTGAATGGTCAACTGCAGTTCACTGCACAACTAGCTGGCCCTGAGTATGTAAGGAGGAAGACCGGGCTGTGGGTACCTGCAATGAGCCGGGTCCGGAACTGTCGAGGCTGTGTCCTATGTTGCCCGGGGAAAAGAATAGGACTGGACAAACCTCATGACCCAGGAAGAGGGGGCATGTTTAAGGGAAACTCAGAGCAGAAAGCGCGCAAAGCAGCAGTCAATTTCCCGCCATCAGGGAGAGTGCAGGACTGTGAGCAGCGTGCTCTGCATTCCGAGCATCAGTGCCGCAATGTACTGCAGCCGAGATCTCCTGGGCGCCGAAGCGCCGTGCGCTTGACTAAGTAAAAGACCGTGCGCTAGCAAAGAAGCATGGGCCAGTTACAGGACACTGAAGTATGGTCCCCTTTGCCGACTGGCACACATCAACTGTGTTTAGTACAGAGACTTCTGCAGCTTTTCCCGCTTTGATTGAAGCGGGCTTATAGACTAGAGGCTCAGCAGGTAAAACCGGAGATCACCCACTGCCGTCAGAAGACGGATCGCTAATCTTGGATCCAATCGGAGGACACTACTCTGGCCGCTGCTGGTACTACTACCCCATCAGACTGTGGACTAAGGATATCAGCAGGACCTACGATAAGTGTTGTTCGAAACTTAGACTGTTGCACTCATTCTGCTTATTTCATTTATTCCTTGTTGTTTGATTAAGTTTTTCCACTGCTTATTAACTCCCTGCGAGGAGATTACTTTAACCCTTTATTGTGAAAAATAAATATTGTTATACCGTACTGCTCTGCAATTCCTGCGTACTACATCTCAGCACCTGCTCACAAGCACAATTATGCCAATCATACATAACCTCCCTGGCTGCACTGCGTCTTATACATATTTATACCCAATCTGACAAATATTTAGGGGTGTTACTGCCCCGAAGACAACAGATGCGCCACGTGAATACTGTCATGCAGTTTTATATGTTAAAGTAATGTATGTCCAGTGTAATGTATTATGATGATGTACAGTATGTAAAGTGTTAATGCATAAGGTGAGCATAGAATAGGATTAGATTTTGACAGCATAAGATATAGAATAAGGATAATAGGTTTAGAATGTAAGATAGGAAATGGTTAAGGATAGAACGAATCGAGTGGATGGGCACTAGTGCTGATAAAAGGGTGGCACGTCTTGGTTACAGGGAGTTCAATGTCAGTTACTAACGTGCCTAGTGAAGGCCAAGTTTAGGTGCAGTGGGTTGCTAGAGGCAGAATAGCCAAAAGTTCGAGACAGTGGGACACAGATTAGAATTCCCTTACCTTCCAAGAGTGCCTGGACCTTTGGGCTCAGGCCAGGTACCAAAGAGCCTGCCTGGTCATGCGACATGCGAGGTCGGTGGACGTGGAATTATGTGGGGGGCTGCTGTCCTGTCCCGGGTGCACTGCTGGAGTGGACAACTAATCCGTGAGGCTGATGGAGTCAGCGGGCTTGGGGGTAGGCCAGGAAGAACGGGTGGCAGGACTGAAGAGGAGAAAGGAAGTGCGAATTGCTGTGCTCTATCTCACCTGTGCCCACCTGACGAACTTGATTGTCTAGTAAATGTTTGTTGGTTGAAAAGAACTTGGTATGGCATGGATTGTGTGTGGTAGTTTCTGAGGACGGAAGCCTGGAAGCAGCAGAAGCCTGCGGCCTGCAAATGAGTTTGAAGCACCCACACCCTGCAGGACACTGGGACTGGGACACCCCTTGTCTGTAAAGTGTCAGAACGAAACCGGACAACAGCTCTGTTGCGACTACTGAGACTTTACAAATACATAAATGTTTTGCTTTTTTAGGGGAGGAAGTGGGCTGTGGGTTTTTTTTTAAATAGGATTATTTGATCCTTTGCATCCCATGCAGAAAGCTACTTTTCATTCTCCAATGTAAATACACATCCCAATTTTCAGAACTGCTCCGATTCTGTTCTGGTACACATGACCTTAAATCAGAATTAGGGCGCAGTCAGACAGCCGTATAACATGGACGACGATGGCATTGCAGCTACCTTTCCACACGTTACCGTCCATGATCCAGGCAAAGTTGAAGCGTGATTGCGTGCACCAGAAGAGGTTTAAAGCAGTGCTGGAAAAAATGAGGGTTAACAGCAATCGGTAAGTATCTTGTTACACTTACAGTCATGGCCAATAGTTTTGAGAATGACACAAATATTATATTTTCACATGATCTGC
>JARQOD010000001.1:550061375-550256533 GCA_033576555.1 Oophaga sylvatica | reverse complement strand
TTGTCCCTGAATCCACACACCATTCTTAAAGACAAGACTTACGTCCCTTGGGGGTTGTGCCAAAAAGGAATCCGCATGGTATGCTTCCTTGATGTCCTTAAGTAGGTCTTGATTATGAATTACTCCTAGGAATCTAGAGTCAGGAAGAATAGTCTTAGGAGGAGTAATTGGACGTGTCTCTGCTGAGTAAATCCTAGAGAGTGCATCAGCCTTTCCATTGCGCGATCCTGGTCTATAAGAGATGATAAAATTAAATTGGTTTAAGAAAAGATTCCAGCGAGCCTGGCGAGGAGTCAGGCACTTAGCCGACCTGATAAACTCAAGGTTACGATGGTCTGTCAGGACGACTATTTGCTGTGCAGCACCCTGAAGAAGGTGTCTCCATTCTTTGAAGGCGGCAATAATGGCCAACAACTCTCTATTGCCCACATCGTAGTTCCTCTCAGCCGAAGACAACTGCTGGGAAAAGAAGGCACAGGGATGCAAGACATTCTTCTCACCTGTTCTCTGAGAGAGTATAGCTCCAACGGCACAGTCTGAAGCATCCACCTCTATTATGAAGGCAAGCTCGGGGTTGGGATGTACTAGGATAGGTGCAGTGGTAAATTTATCTTTTAGACGGGAAAATGCTTCCTGGGCTTGGGGAGTCCAGGAAAACCTAGACTCTTTCCGGGTAAGTTGAGTGATAGGTGACACTACCTCAGAGAAATTTCTAATGAAACGTCTATAGACGTTGGCAAACCCGATGAAGCGCTGTACCTCCTTCACATTTCTAGGACTTGGCCAATCCTTGATGGCTTGGGTTTTGCTTCCATCCATACTAATTCCTTGTGTAGACAGTACATACCCCAGAAATTGAATTTCGGTCCTATGGAATTCACACTTTTCAAGTTTGATGTAAAGATGATTTTGTCTTAGACGTTCCAAGACCATTCTCACATGTCCATGATGTTCCTCTGTGGAGTTAGAAAAAATTAGAATATCATCCAAATAAATTACCACGAATGTATCTAGGAGATCCCTGAAGATGTCATTCACCAAGTGTTGGAAAGTGGCTGGGGCGGTACTCAGACCAAAAGGCATAACTAGATATTCAAAGTGTCCATAGCGTGACCTGAATGCAGTCTTCCATTCATCCCCAGGTCTAATACGGACTAAGTTATAGGCCCCACGAAGATCTAGTTTAGAAAAAATTTTGGCATGTCGCACTCTCTCCAATAACTCAGGGATTAAAGCAATGGATAACGGTTTCTAATAGTAACCTTATTGAGTTCCCTATAGTCTACGCATGGTCTCAGAGATCCATCTTTCTTCTTTACAAAGAAGATGGGTGCACCTGCAGGAGATGAAGAGGGGCGTATGAAGCCCTTGGCTAGATTTTCATCTATGTAATCCTTTAAAGCCTTTAGCTCGGGCCCCGCCAGGGGGTAGATCTTACCAAAAGGTATCTCTGCTCCAGGCAATAATTCAATTGGACAATCATATGGACGGTGAGGAGGAAGCTGGTCAGCGTTCTTCTTGTCACATAAATCCACATAGTCCTGGTATACAGCTGGTAGTTCAGGGACTGACATGATTCCTTTAGGAACAGAGCAAGCTGAAACTTTTGGACTCATCTGTTTCTCTGGAAAGTGTAATTCCTTGGTCTCCCAGTTAATGGTAGGATTCTGAGCCTGCAGCCATGGTAGCCCTAGAATAATGGGAAAGTGGGGAGAAGAGATAAGCATAAAGGACAGTTTCTCTTGATGATCTTTACCCATAAGAACCCTCAAAGGCTCTGTTTCCTGATCCACTGGTCCAGAGGTCAGCAGGGAGCCATCCACAGTTTCCATCTGTACTGGAGTAGCCTTCTTCACTGAACGTATTCCCTGTTTCAGAGCAAAGGAGACATCCATAAAATTTCCACTTGCCCCTGAGTCGATCATAGCAGAGCTAGACACCCAAGCTGAGTCAACCCAGAGTTTGATGGAAAGAAAGCAATGAGAATTGTTTTTCTTACAACTCAGCTGGGACACCGCTGAGGAAACTTGAAAAATGGCAGCGTTTACACAGTCAACGTCCTCAGAGGTAACGGAGTTTAAGTCCGAGAAATCAAGATCTGTTGCTGCAGATCTCTCTGGAGCCTGAGGCTCGGACCTGACAGATCCCCTCTCGCAACACTCACAATGAATGAGTGCTGCAGTAGTCTTACGAGAACGGCTCACCTGGAATGGTTGTGAGAAGTCACAACCACTGTCATCACAGAAAGTACAACCGGACGTCTGATATCCACAGTACAGCAGACACAGCCTTCCAGACCCAGCAGACACTAACGTTTTGGCTTCAGAATCTTGTAATGTATGTAGTACAGTTCATATAGCGTCTTGTGCTTGGGTGCGATGAAAACACAGGAGTCACAGGTTTGATATAGAAAAGTCCTGTATTGCTTCATACAAGTTGGCAGAAATAGTCACACAGTTTGCAGACACAGAAACAGGAGACACAGCAGGCCAGAGTAATCCAAGCTCAGCAATCACTCTCCAATACAGATTCAGGATCTTCTTCTCTGTTACCGTAAGTCCATGCAAACGTGGGTCTTTCAAAGAGCAGGGTTCAGAGTCCACAAGTGCTTCAGAGTTCCTCAGTAGGAATAGCTGGAGTACAAGGTCCAAGGCTTACAGGAGTCAAGTCACAGGTTCACTGCAGGCTAGATTCTGAAGCACTGATTGCTCAGCTGTGGCTGCTTAAGAAGCAAAGGAGAGAATCAGGGCGGGAACATGCAAGCTGGAAACTCCATTTTGACTGAGGGCAAGATAGCTGCAGCAAGACAGAAAGTAAAATGGCTGACGAACAAACTGAGTTTCAGGAATATATACATAGAACCTTACACATCTTTATATCCATCTATTATATGTATATATATCTATTCTATTTTGTCTTGTCACGCTGTTACTTTATTGTACGTGGCAGATGAATTGCAGGCTTTTCAAAGAACATGGGTGTGTAAAAATTGGATGGCACTTGCATGGTCCGAGTGCTGTGCGATTTTTTTATCACACCCATTGACATGAATTGACGAGTCTCATCCAAGATATGAGGACAATCGCAGCATGCTGCAATTTTTTCTCAGTCTGTTTTCAGCTGAGAAAATATCGCAGATCAGCAGGGAATCATAGGTTAACATTGTTCAGCGTGCAATGCGACTTTTTATCAGATTGCACTTGTTTGTTTTCATCACAGATGAGTATGAGCCCTTAGATGGAATCCCTGATGTAAGCGCTCAGTGTAGAGCACAGGATAAATGCGATCCAAAATGTTATGTAAAATGTACAAAATAATATTTTCAACTCAATCCACAAAAAAAGCAAGTCTTCAATCAGGTCCAACATCTGTTAACAGAAATATAAGGGGCTTCCATGTCAATGGCAGTACAAAGGCTTTAGAAAAGCAAAATAGCCCCCCCCCAAAGAAATTCAGCAAATTTTGCACTCCCAAATCAAATTGCCCCTCTCCCTTCTGAGCCGCAGTCTATCTAAACCACATTTAGTGTTCACATGTTTGACATTTCTGCATTGATGAGAGCCAGGCTAATTTACAGGTGATTGTCTCCAGAAGCTTGAGCTGGGCATAATGTACTGTGCACTACAACGGACTGGATTCTACAATGTACGGGCACTACAATAATCAGATATACAATTTTCACTCAGAAACATGCACTGCTGCTTTTTTCTTGAAAACACCAATGGAGTTAAATCATCACTACACCTGTAAATAAATTCACAAAGGGGTATAATTTCCAAAATGAGATCACTTGAGTGGGGTATTCTGCTCTCTCAGCACTTAGGGACTCTATATATGGAGATCACAAACTATTCGAGGAAAATAAATTAGAAATATAAGGCCAAAAAAGGCACTTCAAAATGAGTTAAAATTTCAGAAAAGATACCAGAAGCTAATCGCCATAAAATTAACAAACTTTATTGTGACACATCATAAATAAAAGCTGTGAAGATACATTCCAAAAACTGCCAACCTGGTCTATATGTCCAAAACATACAGGATATATGTGTCCAAAAAATGAAAATAGCATATAGCTCACAGTAATAGAATCAGTAGGTATATACAGCCTGAGAATATATAAGTAATAAGTATGTACAACATAATGTAACTGCAGGGAATAGAAATTAATGTAAGGTGCATGTGCACATTTCGGTAGACATTAATCCCTGCTAGTCTCTACTATGGCAATCATTAATCATGGGCACCAAATGGAACAGAAAGTACAAGCAGTGCAAAAAGGCTTATTAAGAAAAGGACATATGACCTGAGTCAAAACTTACTTTCTTTTATATTCCCATAAATCATTAGTGGCAGTGATGAGTCATGGCGCACGTGTAGCAGAGCCCAGCGTGTTACGTCACCTCAGGAAGCGTCATGTGCTCCTTAGCCGCACCGCCACATGCTCATGCAAAAAATCTATGTGGACTTTACCTCTAGACCATTGAAAGTCAGTGTGGTGATTGGAAAAAGAGCCTAGCTCAACTAGAGGCTCGATGGATTTACAAGATTGGTTCCATGCAGCCTAATGGACTGAATGAGGTCCTAAGTTTTGCCCCCTTCTTATAGATTGAAGTGTGGGTTTATGAACCGCCCGCCAGGGCAGTGGGGTACTCGGCACGGAGCCCGTTCACTGCTATGGGGGATGTCATGGTAGCTGCAGCTCGGTCCGTGGCCCTGGGGCTCACCTTAAATGTGGGATATTTACAGGGGATTAAAGTGTTTGTAGAATGTTCGTGACGCCACCTGTGGTGCCCGGCCAGGGTGACCAGCGCTGCTGTATAAATCCGCTGAAGGGTTGGTTTTGGGCAGCAAGGTTTTAAGCCTTCCACAGGTAAGGCTGGGTCCTTCAGGGTAGATGAGTGTGTAGGGGTGCAGGATGGAGGAGGGGAGTTCGGCCGTAGGAGTAATAATGTGGACACACACACAGAAGTCTCTTTCTGTACCTTTACTGAAGATGTTATTGCAGGCACGTCCCGGGGTACTCCAGGGTGAAGGGTGCACATCCAGTTTCCTCCACTGAGTAGGTGTAGGGCCTCCTTACTTCTATAATGTGAGTCTCTGACCTGTGTGAAACGAGGTCTGAGTCTGTCTCCAACTCTACGCCCGGGTGACCTTGTGGTAGGGCCTTCTCTTGAAAGAACACAGTCTATGATGGCGGTACCTGCCAGACTCCCGTCTTCCTGACCCAGTTACGTATCAACACTTATGGGCCCCTGCGACTTGTAGTCCCGCAGGGTCTCCGGTATTTCCTACTAGTCGTGAAGATTCCAGTAAGTTCGGACCCGGTGTCCACTTGTAATGGTGGGGATGAGCTGTTTAAGCTCCTCTGTCCCTCACTTGCTTTCCACTCGCCTTTCGTCCTACTCGGATCCTCACACTATCACATACTAGCAGATGGTGGACTGCTTCTTCACCGCTCTCTAAGCGTCTGCACGCTTGCTCACTGAACTGAACTCGGTTGACTCAGCTCTGACTAGGCTGGACTGGCTTTCCTTCCACTTGTACTAGCCTCCACACCTTTGAACTAAGCTTCAAGCTGCAGACTTCAGGTTCCTTCTTAAACAGCTGAACTCTCTCTTCTGAGCTCTGCTCCATGTGCTAGACTGCACACTTTCTTCTGCGCTTTCTGCGCTCACAACACTCTCTAAGCAGGTCTGTCTCTGCTCTTCACTTCACCCTCTGAGGTGACTGAAAACTTCTAGGTTAGCCTAGGCTAGACTTCTCTCAGAGTCTCTGTGCTCTAGACAACTGTCTGTTAACTGTCTCTCTGAGGTAACAGCACCAACTACGCTTTGCTCTCTATGCGTAGACTGTAGACTGTAGACTGTCTGCTTCAGTGTCTTCACCCTCCTTATATAAGGCTAAACAGCTCCCTCTGGTGGCTCTAGGGATAGGTGAAGGTGTGTGAATGTGTATACAGGACCTCTAGTGGTGGTTACCTTCAGTGCACCCTTCTGGAGATTAGGATTCCAAGCACAGCTGGGCTCCACATCTACTTTTGTCTATTAATTGCTTTTAATGCATGTTTCTTTCTTTCTAGATATTCCCGTGTTTCCAATTTTTGTTGATGATTCTGTATGCGGATGGTTCAGAGGTCTTTGGACGTCACACGCTGGTCTCTGTTACTCATCACTGCCACTAATGATTTATGGGAATATAAAAGAAAGTAAGTTTTGATACGGCCACACAGAAAAACCCTGGGAGAAAGCTAACGCAAAACGCGCGTCGGGGATCTGCACTGTCATACTCAGGTCATATATCCTTTTACTAAGCCTTTTTGCATTGCTTGTACTTTCTGTTCCATTTGGTGCCCATGATTAATGATTGCCATAGTAGAGACATAAACATGCACTTTACATTAATTTCTTTTCCCTGCAGTTAACATGGCAATATGACTGAGGTATTATTCTGATTATTATTCATATATTTTTGTAAGGAAATATTAGTCTTGGTATAGCTTTACCCACATAGATCTCAAGCAACTTTGCTTTACAATCTTAGAATTTTCATCTTTATTGGGGATTCCATATGAAACTATGTTTCTCCATCGAGGAATATATAAACGTTTTTAGCCTGCATATGAAATAGCACGTCAGTATATACTATTGCATATTTATACGGTTTATTTTTATGTTGTACATACTTATTACTTATATATTCTCAGGCTGTATATGCCTATTGATTCTATTACTGTGGGCTATATGCTATTTTCCTTTTTTGGACACATATATCCTGTATGTTTTGGACATATAGACAAGGTTGGCAGTTTTTGGAATGTATCTTCTTTCAACACAGCTTTTATTTATGATGTGTCACAATAAAGTTTTTTTTTTTTATTCTAGGAAAATCTCTACTCCAGGAGGAAAATAGTGCTTCATCCCTCCCGAGTTCCGCCATATGGCTAGGCAGTACTGTAGAGCCACATATGGGGTATTGCCACATTCAGCAGAAATTGCGTGACAAATTTTTGGTGCTATTTTTACCCATTTCCGCATATGAAAATGTAAAATCTGGGGCTAAAACAACATTTTTGTGGTAAAAATTGAATTATTTTTTATTCACTGCACAAAGTATAAAACTCTGTGACACACCTGTGGTGTCAATATGATCACTGCACCTTTAGATGAATTCATTGACAGGTTTGTAAAATGGGGTCACTTATGGGGAAGTTCTGCTGTTCTGGCACCAGTGGGTCATGGCACCTGTAAGCTATACCAGTAAAATCTGCACTATAATATGTCGCTCCTTCCCTTCTGAGTTTTCCACTGTGCCTGAAAAGTAGTTCTCAAATATATGTATGGTATTGGCATACTCAGGAGAAATTTTTACAACAAACTGAGAGGTCAATTTTTTCCTATTGCCCATTTTAAAAATTAAAAATTTGGGTCTCAAACAACATTTTAGGAGTAAAAATGTAATTATTCTTTCTTCACCGCTCAATGGTATACAATTCTGTGTGGCACATGTGGTGTCAACATGCTCACTGCAGCCCAGAATTTACTCTTCCCTTCTGAGCTTTGCACGGCATCTCAAAAGTAGTTTTCGACCACATATGGGGTATCGGTGTATTCAGGAGAAATTGGGCAAAAAATTGTATGGTCCATTTTGCTCCCTGTTACCCTTGTGCGTTCCAAAAGTCAAATGGCTTCCGAGCCTTGCCGTGCTCCCAAAGTGTAGTTTTCCACCCCATATGGGATATTGGCGTACTCAAGAGAGAATGCACAACAAATTGTATAGTGCAGTTTTTCCTGTTACCCTTGTGAAAATGCAAAATTTGAAGCTAAAATAACATTTTTGTGGGAAAATATGTTTTTATTTTCTTGGCTAAACGCTATAAAATTCTGTGAAGCACATGGGGATTCAAGGTGCTCACCACACATCTAGATAACTTCCTTGAGGGTCTGGCCACTTGTGTGGGGGTTTCCACTGCTTAGGCACATCAGGGGCTCTCCAAAAGGAACATGGCGTCCGCTAATGATTCCGCTAATGATTCTTCTTCTCTTCTGAACCCTGCCGTGCATCCAAAAAGTAGTTTTCCATCACATATGGGATATTGGCATACTCAGGAAAAAGTGCAGCACAAATTGCACAGCTCATTTTTTATGTTACCTTTGTCAAACTGCAAAATGTGGGGCTAAAGTAAGATTTTTGTGGGAAAAAGTAAAATTTTCATTTTTTTCTTCCACCTTGTTTTAGTTCCTGGAGGGTTAATAAATTTCTTGAATGTGGTCTTCAGCAGTTTGAGCCATGCAGTTTTAGAATAGTGTCACTTTTTGGTATTTTCTGTCATATAGGCCCCTTAAAGTCTCTACAAATGTGGTAAATTGCAATGAAGGGCAACTAGAAGCAGGAAATAGATAAGAGTAGCAAAGGATTAATTAAATTAATTTAAAGTAATCAGGAACAGACCCAGTCTTGGAGAGCAAGGATAGTTACAGTGAAGGAAATAATTATTTGATCCCTTGCTGATTTTGTAAGTTTGCCCTAACAGTCTATAATTTTAAGGGTAGGTTATTTTTAACATTGAGAGATAGAATGTCAAAAATAAAATCCAGAAAATCATATTGTATAAATTATATACATTTATTTGTATTTTAGGATGGCCACCACTAACTTTAGCGGACCTTCAAGGGACGAATTAGGTAAAGAAGAGAATATCTTATTCACCTTCCAGAAAGGGAAGCCGGATGGAGAACTAGGTCAGAAAGACAGGTCAGAACCCATGAAAGGCTGCTGAGCCTGGCACAGTATCTCAGGGACCAGGGATGCCAGACATGAAAGGGAAAACTCAGGTTGAAAAAAACATGATTGTAAGTTCATATTGTGCTGTAACTAAGATGGAAATTGGACAGTTAAGTAAAGTTAATTTGTTTGAAAAGGATCAAGTGTATCTTGTTCAATGTGTGGCTGATACAGGATCTGGGAAGGTGGAGTCAGCGACGGCTTCCAGCCAAACTGTGAGTGTAATCCAAGTGTAAAGGTACTGCCACACTAAGCTATCCCGCTAGCGATCTCGTTAGCGTTGCATACTAATGCGATCGCTAGCGGGATTGTTTCTATATCGCTAAATGCTGCCGCATTTAGCGATATAGTTAACGACGCTATCGCCGTTAGCGATCTTCTTAACGACTTTAGCGGTACAAAAGTACCGCTAAATCGCTAAGAAAAGGTGCCACACAGCGATAAGATACTTACCCAGGGGCGACGACGATGAAATAGGGTACCGGACGATTCCAGCGACGAGCGAGATACAGCAGGAAGCTCGTCGCTGGCAGATGCCGCACTGAACAACATGCTAAACGGGATCGTCTAAATAGTGTACGTTATTTTGCAATCCCGGTTAGCGATATTGTTTAGATGTGGCATACCTTAATCCAATTCACACAATGCACAAGAGAGGCGGGACATTATCTAATTGTGGGGTGCCCATGTGTGGGAGAACAACAGCCCCTCACCCAGGTTCAGTTTGTTCTAAAAATGAAACAGAACACATTCTACTTACCATCCCAGGGCCATCATTAAGTCTCTACCTCTGCTCCTGGTATCCAGGATTGTGTGTGGTGGTGACGCCATGTCGACAGCATGGCTGCCAATTAGTGAGCTCAGCCACTCTGCCTTGTCAGTTGGAACACCCAGCTCAGAGTTCATTGACCAGCTGTCCAAGTGATGTCAGTGACTTAGCCAATACCGGACACACTGAGCAGCAGCAAAGACTTAGCGCAAGACCTAGGGATGGTGAGTACAGCGCTGTTGGTTTTTATAACAAGCTACAACTGAAGACGTAGATTTTCTGAAATGGGCAACCCCTTTTTAAATCACCAAGAAAAAATATCCAGCAAGAAAAAACTGTGACTTGATAATAACAAAACAATTATATTTAGTAATTTGTTGATTTCATAATACTGACAAAAACATACGTACAGACCAAAAGTTTGGAACACACTTCTCATTCAAGATTTTTCTGTATTTCATGACTATGAAATTGTACATTCACACTGAAGGCATCAAAATATGAATTAACATGTGGAATTATACATTACACTTTACAAAAAGTGTGAAACACTGAAAATGGTTATATTCTAGGTTCTTCAAAGTAGCCACCTTTGCTTTGATGACTACTTTGTACTCTCTTGGCATCTCTTGATGAGCTTCGAGAGGTAGTCACCGGAAATGGTTTCACTTCACAGGTGTGCCTTGTCGGGTTTAATAAGTGGGATTTCTGGCCTTATAAATGGGGTGGACCATCATTTGTGTTGTGCAGAAGTCTGGTGATACACAGCTGATAGTCCTACTGAATGACTGTTAGAATGTGTATTATGGCAAGAAAGGACTATCGCTGTGTATCCACCGACTTCTGCATCCACAGGGTGGTCCAACCCTATTATAGGCAAGAAATCTCACTTATTAAACCTGACAGGGCACACCGTGAAGTGAAAACCATTTCCGGTGACTACCTCTTGAAGCTCATCAAGAGAATGCCAAGAGTGTGCAAAGCAGTCATCAAAGCAAAAGGTGGCTACTTTGAAGAACTAGAATATAAGACATATTTTCAGTTGTTTAACACTTTTTTGTTAAGTATTATAATTCCACATGTGTTAATTCATAGTTTTGATGCCTTCAATGTGAATGTACAATTTTCATAGTCATGAAAATACAGAAAAATCTTTGAATGACGTGTGTCCAAACTTCTGGTCTGTACTATACATAGGGAGGGAAACAATTGGGTGGGCACTTGATGCAGCAAGTAACTAGACCTATGCACATACCAGCTCATACCAGGGAAAGCACTCATGAAAACTTATGCAATATATCAAGTAATCAGGACTGTATTTACCACTAGGCACTGGAGGGTCAGTGCTGAGGCTGGCAAATTGCAGGGTGCAGTGCCAGCTGCTACTAACAAACATTAGATATTTATCTGATTTACAACCCTGTCATTTTGATAAAATCAAGGTTTTCTCTGCTGCAGATCTAGCAGTTCTCTGAATGCTGAGCTCTGTGTAACCCTGCCTACACCACTGATTGGTAACTTTCTACCCATGTCAGCGTACACTGAAAGCTGCCAATCACTGGTGGGTATGGGGTTATATAGAGCTCATCAATATCCTTGACTACCTGGTAGCTGATTTACTAGTCCTTTAATCATAATCTCCTGCTGATAAAACTGTGATTTTATCAAAACTAATAGCAAGAAGCCCAATAAGTGACACATCACTGGAATTAGGGTCTCTGTCTCATTATGCTACTCTTAGATTAAATGTCAAAACCTGGTGACAGATTCTATTTAACCCCTTCATGACCTTAGATGTATCTTTTCATCCAGCTTGGTAGGCCCTTA
This sequence comes from Oophaga sylvatica, assembly GCA_033576555.1. NCBI lineage: Eukaryota > Metazoa > Chordata > Amphibia > Anura > Dendrobatidae > Oophaga > Oophaga sylvatica. The sequence goes on along the minus strand of JARQOD010000001.1, from coordinate 550,245,156 downwards.
CAGACCTTGGACGTATGGATACGTCAAGGCAATTTTGCACACATAGGGGCTGTGGGCATGTAAGGAGGTGTCGGGGAACCTCACGTGCCTCCTCTCCCCTGGACACTGTTCACACGATTACCTGCGGCACCTCATTGTTATTAGTGTGTAGTGTAATGTTTATGTAAAGTGATGTCTTGTATCTGCTATGTACTGTGTATATGTTTAGGATTAGGGATAGAAGTTAGCATAGAGTAATAGCTGGATTAGAATAGAAGGGGGCACATTAGAGATAAAGATTAGGATATAGTGCCTTGCGAAAGTATTCGGCTCCCTGGAACTTTTCAACCTTTTCCCACATATTATGCTTCAAACATAAAGATACCAAATGTAAATTTTTGGTGAAGAATCAACAAGTGGGACACAATTGTGAAGTTGAACGAATTTATTGATTATTTTAAATTTTTGTGGAAATACAAAAACTGAAAAGTGGGGAGTGCAATATTATTCGGCCCCTTTAACTTAATACTTTGTTGTGCCACCTTTTGCTGCGATTACAGCTGCAAGTCGCTTGGGGTATGTCTCAATCAGACGTGCTGTCTGTGGTGATATATAGTATAGTACCCACATAATTGTTACAGTCCTTCATACAAAACAACTGTAATTTGCTGCATCTGCCATACCAAGCTGAGAAGAGGCAAGAACCCTGATAACCTGAATACTAGAGATGAGCGACTTTGCCTTCGGGAGGGTCGAGTCGGCTTTCGGACCACCCGACTTTCCCAAAAGTCGAGTCGAACAAAGTCGGCCGACTAGCGAGCAAAAGTCGTGTTTCGATCGGAACACGACCCCAATGCAAGTCAATGGGGATTAAAAGTCGGCAGTGAGTGGAGGACAGTAAACACACCTACAGTGGGCCCCTTTCAATGCCAACAACATCAATTCTTATTACTTAAGCTTGTCAACCTTAATTTACTTTATAATAATAGTAACGCATTGAAAACTGAGGGTGATTTGGCTAAAGTTTGTGGGGGGGGGGTCAGGACTGGCTCCAGGTTTTCATGGGCCCCGTGTGAAAGAGTCTCAGTGGGACCCTTTAACACATACCACAATTCATGATGCTCCGATACGGCAGAGAAATATAGGTATAGTACAATGCCATATACTTCACTTCTTACATTACATGAGTGATAACTATTGTAAATTCTACAATAGCTCAAAAACCGGACAGTATGGTCCTCCATACAGTATTATGGCCACCACATAGTGTCCATACAGAATAATGACCCCCATATATTGCTCCACACAGAATAATGAGCCCCATATATTGCTCCATACAGAATAATGAGCCCCATATATTGCTCTAGACAGAATAATGAGCCCCATATATTGCTCCATACAGAATAATGAGCCCCATATATTGCTCTATACAGAATAATGAGCCCCATATATTTCTCCATACAGAATAATGCCCTTATTGCCATACAGAATATGAGCCCCATATATTGCTCTATACAGAATAATGAGCCCCATATATTTCTCCATACAGAATAATGAGCCCCATATATTGCTCATACAGAATAATGAGCCCCATATATTGCTCATACAGAATGGCTCCATATATAATGCTTGATCCCATACAAATAATCCCATATGTGCCCATATGATGTTCCATGTATAAGGGCCCTTATAATGATTGGCCCCATAAATTAATGAATCCACCATATGATGGGCCCCATATATGATGTTCCAGTGTTTGAGGGCCCCATTTATAATGCTCCAGTGTATATGGGCCCCTAATGATGCTCAGTGTATGATGGGCCTATATAATGCTCCAATATTAATGGCCCATATAATGCTCCAGTATATTAATGGGCCCCATTATAATGCTCAGTGTATGATGTGCCCCTATATGATGTCCAGTGTATGATGGGCCTAATAATGCTCCAAATATAATGGTCCACATATATAATGCTCCATATATAATGGGCCCCATATGATGCTCTAGTATATGATGTGCCCCATGGATGATGATCCAGTGTATGATGGGCCTACATAATGCTCCATATATAATGGGCCCCATATGATACTCCAGTGTATAATGGGCCCCGTATATGATGCTCCAGTGTATGATGGGCCCCATTTATAATGCTCAGTGTATGATGGGCCCCATATATAATGCTCCAGTGTATACTTGGCCCTATCTATGATGCTCAAGTGTATGATGGGCCCCATATATAATTCTCCAGTGTATAATGCTCCCCATATATTGCTCCAAACATTAAAAAAAATGAAATACCTCTCCTCGCTGGGCACTGCTCTACTCTGGACTCCTCAGTGTCGCCATCTCCAGTTCTCTGCACTGTGACTGTTCAGGCAGAGGGCGCACAGACGTGACGTCATCGCGCTCTCTGACCTGAATGTCACTGTTTGGAAACGCGGAACACGTCACAGCGGTGGAGAAGGGAGAGGTAAGTATTGCAAGTGCTGGGGTCCTGAGCAAGCAGGGGGCACACTCGTGGGCGCTGGGAACTGGCACAGGGCCCCTCATAGTACGCCGGTGTCTCTGAAGGCGAGTGTGCCCCCCCACCTGCTCAGGCCCCGGCACTTGCCTGGGGGCGCCAGGTGCTGACGCCGGCCCTGGGGAGGGTACAGCCCAGTTAGCAAGGTGGAAAAACTGGCATATGTTGAGGTGCAGGCTGGACATTCAGCAGCTGCAAATGGAGGAATTGGAGAAGTCGGAGGAATTGGAGGACAAAGCGAGCCATTTTGCTGGTAACCTATGTTTCATCAGGGGAAGCTGGTAAAAAATCCTTTGAAACCCAGGCATGGTTCATTTTAATGAAGTTGAGGATCACCTACATTTTGGGTCGACAGCCGGGTCCTTCTTTCTGTCAGGATTGATCCAGCAGCACTGAAGACTCTTTCTGATAGCACACTACCAGCAGGGCAAGCGAGCTCCTGTAAGGCATATTGTGCCAATTCAGGCCAGGTGTCCAGTTTACAGGCCCAGTAGTCAAAGGGAATGAATTGTGAGGGAGAACATTGATAGGGGAGGAGAGGTAATTTTGAACCATAGTTGACAACTGTTGTCTCCTGTCTGTTGCAATCGATTTAGTATCACCAGTCGTGTGAGCGTTACTCGAGAAATCAGACCACAACATGGTCATGAAACCCCTGTCTCCAACGCCAGTTCAGCTGTGTGCACCATGAACACCTCTTCCATTTGGCCCAGTACGGCTCGTGGTAGAACCTGCACCGCTGCTGTGTGCTGGGAATGCCTCTAACAAACGGTTTACCAGAGTTGCTTGTTTGTTCGCCAATATTAGCTCTAGGTTCTCCTGTGGCATGATGTTCTGTAATTTGCCTTTATAGCATGGATCGAGGATGCTGGCCAACCAGTAGTCGTCATCCTTCATAATTTTGGCAATGCGGGGTCCCTTTTTAGGATCCGCAAGACATAATCACACATGTGGGCCAATGTTCCAGGTGTCAATGATCACTGCCAGTGGTGGGTGGAGGAGCACTTTCTGCCAAATCCACATCCCTCCAGTCACGCACAAACCCTGTACCTGAACTTGGCAAGCCAACATTTTCTCTTGCCCCCTGAGAAGCATCCTCCTCCCAAAATAATCATCCCCCTCATCCTCCTCCTCTTCCTCTTCTTCCTCTAACCTCGTCCAGGACAGTTCCATGAGCAGACAATGCCTGACTGTCATCACGGCTTCCCTCCTCTTCCTCCTCCTCCGGTTCAGACGCCTGATCCTTAATGTGCATCAAAGTTTGCATGAGCAGACGCATAAGTGGGATGCTCATGCTTATGATGGCATCGTCTGCGCTTACCAGCCGTGTGCATTCCTCAAAACACTGAAGGGCTTTACAGAAGTCTTTCAGCTTTGACCACTGCACACCCGACAACTCGATGTCTGCCCTCAAACTGCCTGCCCATGTATCCTCCCACAAATGCATTACAGCCTGCCTCTGTTCGCACAGCCTCTCAACCATGTGCATGGTGGAGTTCCACCTTGTTGCAATGTCTATGATTAGGCGGTGCTTGGGGAGGTGGAGCGATTGCTGCAGCCTCTGCATACGACTGGAGTCTACGGGCGAGCGACGGATGTGCAAGCACAGTCTTCACACCTTATGGAGCAGGGTTGGTAACGCCAGATAATTATTTATGAAGCACTGCACCACCAGGTTCAAGGTGTGAGCCAGGCAAGGTATGTGTCTGAGTTGTGCCAGGGCTATGGCCGCCACAAAATTACGTCCGTTATCACTGACTACCTTGCCTGGCTCAAGATGTAGACTTAACAGCCATGACTCAGTTTCTCGCTGCAAGTAGTCGGCCAATACCTCCGCCGTGTCTCTGTTGTCGCCCTAAGACATCATCTTTAAAACAGCCTGCTGACGCTTACCACTAGCTGTTCGATAGTGGGACACCTCGTGTGCAACACTGGCAGCTGCGGATGGAGTGCTCATGCGACTGCGCTCTGTCGACGAGCTTTTGCTTCTGGAGGAGGAGGAGGAGGGTCGAACGCCTACAGCCAACTGTTGCCTATACCGTGGGCTAGGCAGCACTGTCCCACCACCACTGTCCCCTGTGGACCCTGCATCCACCACATTAACCCAGTGCGCAGTAATGGACACGTAACGGCCCTGGCCATGCCTACTGGCCCATGCATCTGTTGTGAGGTGCACCTTTCCACTCACTGAGCTTTTGGAATGCTGCTCTTTCAACCAAACGGAAGGGCATCATCTCTAATGAGATCAGTTTGGCAATGTAGGCGTTTAAAGCCAGTGTACGCGGATGAGAGGATGAGTACTTTCTTGTCCTACTCAGAGTGTCTGCTAGGGTGAGCTGGACTTGAGAGCTGCATATGGTGGAACTAGCGGTGGACATGGCGGTCTGAGAGGGGGTTGTGATGGTGGTGGTGGTGGTGATGGCCTAGATTCAGTCTTTCGTTGGAAAAACATTGTGATTCCCTGGCTGCTTTGGCCTTGCGACGACACCTCAACATTTCTTGCTGGTGGTGTGCTAACCGGTGGGCTTACAGTGAGGGAAGCAATGTAGTGTTGCTGGCTACCTTCAGTCGGAGCAGGTGCACGTGTGCTACCTGAGGTTTTGTAGTCCGTCCACGCTTACAAGTGCATGGTGTTTAAATGTCTAAGCATGCAACTGGTATTCAAATTTCAGAGATTTTTCCCTCGCCTAAAGGTCCTTCCGCACTTCTTACAGATAACCTTTGGCTCATCAATAGGATTTTGGTCAAAAAAGTGCCACACTGCACTCTTCCTACTATGGGATAAATTATCAGGGCTTGCACGCTGTGCTAATTTGACCGTCTGGCCAAGCTGTCCTGCAACTCTTTTTGTTTTTTGAACACGTTTTTGGACTGCTTCGGGCCGGCCATGTAATCGCAGCTGCGATGTCCATGCCTGCTGCGGATCCTCCTCCTCTTCTGAGCTATTGCCATCGGCAGCCTCTTCCCCCAATGGATGCCAATCCGGGTCAACAACTGGGTCATCCATCACCTCAAAAATCATAGGAAAAAAGGCCTAAACAAATACTTTATTAATAAAATTACCGCAATGGGTAAAACCAAAAATAGTGACACAATCCACAAACAAAAACAAAAGGTGTAACCCACTAAAATTGGGTAACACTGAGCTGTCCCTAGGGTGATCCTAGGCTCACTCCTATCTGACCGCGGAGATTGGCACCCTAGGGGGGAACGTATTGGCGCCCCCGCTCCTCGATGGCTGACCCTAGGTGCCCTATTAAACCCTACCGCGTCTAGGGAATCCCACTACCCGTTGATTAAGGGGACCCCTAACAAATAGACATTAAACAACTATGTCTAAAGACAACCCTGTGCCCCAAACAATAAAAACAAGTGAACACACAATGGGTGATATAAATGATGGTATTTTGTAGGGACCAATCATAAACATCTCCTTCTAGAAAAACGGTGTATTGATGTATTGTATTTCACCGCTTATATATAGATGATTAACGGTGTATTGATGAATTATATTTCACAGTTATGTATTGTGTATTCCACCGTTACATAAAGATGTTTTCTCCTAGGAGAATAATTCAAAGATAAAGTATACGGTATTTAGATATATTAAACCGTATATCAAGATATTAACCCTTTACCAAAGGCTATTTGTATAGCGCAATGATCAAATGGAAATATGAATCTAGGGGTAAATGTCCCACAGTTCTAAATCACTCCAAAAAAGTATATTGGTAAGAGTAAAAAATATATGAATGATCCCAGGTACATATGTACAACCCTCAGGCTAAGTTCACACGTTGCGGAATTGCCGCGGAAATTTCCGCGGCAATCCCGCACTTCTCCCGCAGGAAATACGCACGTTTTTTGTATGCTGATTCCCGCCAGAATAATAGCGTTTTGCAAGCGTAATTAGCTTGCAGAATGCTAGCGTTTTCCTAGCGATCTGTAGCATCGCTTGGAAAACTGATTGACAGGTTGGTCACACGAGTCACACATAGTGTTTGACTCGTGTGACCAACTTTTTACTATTGATGCCGCCTGTGCCGCATCAATAGTAAAAAGATCTAATGTAAAAATAATAAAAAAAATAATAAATAATGATATTCTCACCTTCCGGCGTCCCACGCAGCTTTCCCGCCTTCAGCGATGCTCCCGGCAACTTCCGGTCCCAGAAGTCCTTTGCGACAAATCACCCCGATGACGTAGCATCTCGCGAGACCGCTACGCCATCTGGGTGATCTCGCAAAGCATCACTGGGAACGGAAGTTGGCGGGAGCGTCGCTGAAGGCGGGAAAGCTGCGTGGGACGCCGGAAGGTGAGAAATATCATTATTTTTTATTTTAATTATTGTTTTACCAGGGATATGGTACCCAGGGCCTGGAGGAGAGTCTCCTCTGCTCCAGACCCTGGGTACCATCCGCACATGAACCGCTTACATTGTGCATAGTGGGCATAGCCACATGCGGAAAGTAAGCGTTTCAATGCATTCCTATGGCGGCGGAATCACCGCGGTTACGCTAAATTAATGAACATGTTGCTAGATTTTCCGCAAAGCGGTTTTTTCGCGGAAAATACCGCAACATGTGTACAAAACATGCGCAATCAATTAACAAGTATAGAATGCTTAATGCTTGCGGTTTTTTTTCGCGGTTTAACCGCGGAAAATCGCAGAAAAAACGCGAAAAAAACGCAATTATTCCTGATCGTGTGCACTTAGCCTTAGAGATGATAGCAGTGTCTCATATGAACAGAAATAGCTCAATTAGTCATCGTGACTGTAATACCACAAACCCAATTCATAAATATCATTTGTCGATACCATGACAAATGATTTATCGATACATAATGGAAATAACAGTCCATAGGTCAAAAAAATGACCGATTATAATGTTGCTGCACAATATCACACCAGTTGGCTTCTTATCTAAACAGATGATTATTCACAAAAGCTACTTCGTGTATCCAGCAATACATAATGACAGGCAATTTCTTAGTTTAAAGCATGTTCTAATAGTGGGTACATAAGTCTCCAGATACTGGTAGCCAGGTGCCCGCTCAAAAAATTGCACACAATATCAAGCCAGCCGGCCTCATAGATCCATAGCATGTGCAGCGGTGGCTTTCTAATATCCCCCACCATGCATCAGAGATTATCATCTACTCATATGACTTTTAGGGTTGTTAATCAGAATGTACATCTGCCATACTTAACTGACAGATACGCCACCCATCACCCCTCTCTATCGCCTCAACGCGTTTCGCCCTCTGGGCTCATCAGGAGGCTCGATATGCCGATAACATGTGTCTTCCAAAATGGTGTAGTAACAAGCCGATACCTAGCTACCGCTCTCCTTTTTAAAGGAATGTCTCCGCCCCCTTTTGGTGACTCACCCACTGTGAGTGGACATCCCCTTGTGTCGTCAGTCGCATCATAAAGGTAGCTCCTCCCCCACTACACACACAGTGGAGGAGTGAGCCCTGCGTCACCTCCGGCATGTCACATGATCGTGACTCATCCCAGATGCCGATCGCATGATCAATAGAAACTCCTCCCAGTCGTGTCTCTGCTAAGCGCTGCCTTTCTTATGTCACACACTTGTGACTAATCATAGGTGACAATCGCATCTTAGTTCTTTAGTTCTCCGTCATCCATCACCTCCTCTGCAATTTCATCTGCACCTTCCTCTGTGTCACCGTGTAAGGTGGTATAGTATGAGGGAAGGGGCACCTGAGTTTCATCAGGGTCAGAATCTGTCTCAGTAGACTGCAAGGGCAATGTAGTGCTCTGGGTGAATGTACCAGCAGAATCATATATCATGGAAATATATATGTATTCCACGTATTCAATGTATATTCATATATATGCATTTACAGTTAGATAGATCTCACTTGCTAAAAATCCTGTGCTCAGCATATCTATGCAAAAGCTGATGCTAGCTATAATCAGTTTCTTAAAACGACCCTAGCTCATAGGGACCTTTTTTACCAAGGATACAGAAACAAGAACAGAGTGTTCGGAAAGATATCTATTGTTTTCTTTACTAGTCGTGCAGGAAAGCTGGGGCAAAGAACAATAAACAATAAATCTGCAACTTCAGCCCTTTTATCATAATTATCATAATTATCATACTTACACTAGAACAGTCAATAATCTAGCAGCTTTTAATTGTATGTTAATTGACTGACCAGCCCCTTTTTGTAAACGTATAAAACCTTGAATGAATAATAAACTGGGGGTCTTGACGAACTGTTATACTGACACTTCCGTTGTGGACAGTCCTCATTTTCGTCTGAGCACTCAAAAAGACATTTAATATAAGATTGGGAACAGAAGCAGCAAACACTGCAGGATAGATTTATCCTAATTAAATTTCCATAACAGCTGGCGCCTGCACGCGGGGCAGTGGACGAAACGCACGGGGACCTGCTGACCGGAGAGACAGAGCTGTTGGCCATGGCCTTGGCTCAGGGGACGGAGACTGCGCAGCTCCATAAGTAAGGTAAGAAAATCTTGTCATCTTACCTGAAAGTCCCTTGTGCTCAGTCCTGGTCTTACACCTCTTGCCGGTCAGGTGTGGTCACCACCGCATTCCCAGGTAGTGTAAAAAGTCCACACCCTTATCCAAAACCCTGGGATATAAGGTGTTTGCTGCTGTGCTGTGTATGTGTTTCATGTTTTGTGTGAACCGGGAGAAAGTTGGAACGGTGACTGTGTTTTGCTTGCTGATTTCTGAGAGCTGTATAGCAAAAAAACAAAATGCTGGATAAGTTTCCGCAGTAATCCTTCATACATGGGAGAGAGGTCATCCCAGTAAAATCCAGGTGTGAGGGGCGGGAGCTTTGATTGGATAAGTCCACGCAGTAATCCTTCACACACAGGAGGGAGGTCATCCCAGATCAATCCAGGTGTGAGGGGCGAGGGCTTTGAATCGGTTAAGTTTCTGCAGTAATCCTTCACACAAAGGAGGGAGGTCATCCCAGATCAATCCAGGTGTGAGGGGCAGGAGCTTTGATTGGATAAGTTCTCACAGTAATCGTCCACGCAAGGGGGGAGGTCATCCCAGTCAAATCAGACGTGGATGGTGAGAATTTTGATTAAGGCTATTACAGATTACTGTGACCGGCGCACCAGCCAGGGCGAACGGTTTTGCAGACTAATAGACCTGGAGCATTGCCATGCTCAGTGCAATTGGTGAGTTATCAGTTACCAGAGCAGCTTGTATGTGTCACAGATCATCTAAAAGGGGGATTGTATTCTCCCTGGTATCTGTCTCATTGTACGTGTCCCTGTCTGTATCAGGTACTGTCGCTTTAAATCTCATTCAGAGCAGAATGCTCTCTGTCACTATCTCATTCACTGCTGGCTGCAGCAGCGAGAAAACCCCTTTGACCCCCCTCCTCTGCTAATCACGTTGTCACATCTGTTTCCTGATTTCCTGGTTTTGTTTTGGTTTTTTTTTTAGCTAGTTTTTTGCTACAGGCTGTAGCGTGAAAATTCTCAGGCATTCAGACTGAACTGTATTAATTTTTTCTATAGGGATAACCTTTTTTTTTTTTTTTTTGATACGTGATTTCAGTGCCTGTAGACACAGCAAGCAGAGATATAAGGGAGGGGGGAAGTGCCAGCAGCAGCGAGATGACATTCTAGAGGGCGGTAGGATAAAGCCTACGCTACCAGACAAAATTTTAAAGTATTTTTTTCTTTTTGTTTTTATCATTTTACAATCAGTTTTTCCAGCTCTTTTCTGTTTTTAATTAGCTGTTTTAGTAACAAGGGTTTTTTCTTCTTGTCAACCTTGTTGTTTTTCAAAGTTTTACTATTAATAAGTTTTTTTTCCCTCCCCTTTTTGATCAGCTTTTTTTGCTTTTAGAGTTTTTCACTAAACTGTGTAGGGTTTTCTTTTAAAATCTAACTTTTGTTTTTAAATTTTTCTTTTAAGTACATTTTTAAATAATTTTGGAGAGGTTTTTTCTAATCAACTTATTTTAGAGTTTTATTCTCCAACCAGCAAGATCTACTAGCGTGCTTTAGACCAAGGTCAGAAACACAGATAAAGAAATTGCAGGCTGAGGGAGAACACACACAAACAGTTGCGCAGCGGCTTCACTCACCCCTCCCATCAGGCATTCAGCGAAGACAAGAATTTCAGTGTCCTCGCACACAGAACCAGAATGCAGCAGTTCTCAGATTTTTAATCACCTTTGTTGAATAGGTTTTTTGGAATTAGACACAGTACGTAAAAATCGAAGGGCTAGGCATGTGAATAGAAGGTCAGAGTACGTGAGAAGCAAATGGACGGGCAGACTTTACGCTGCACAATGAAATGTTTTTTGTTTTTTTTGTTGAAAGGCACAGGAAAGTTGTTCTTAGATTGCCGTCTGCTATAAAAGAGCAGTGGTAGTCTTGCATCGTGTAGAAAGTACAGCAAGTTATTTCGAACGGACCAGGAAGTGATTTTTATGTGAATAAGATTGAAAAGGTGTTAAAGAAGCATTGAAATCATCTGTGAGGAAATGATCACGGACATGTCACAAGAGCAGAATTTAGAGTCACACACATCACATGTCCATCCTGTGGAGACACGGGACAGGTGTAGGCTGCTCTCATTGAATAAGGAGCCTTGTACAGGGAAAAACGCTCCCCGCTCTCCACAGGGAGAAAGGCATTTTTGTTTCAACGGTCCCCTCTCAAGAATCACAGGGGGGACACCCTCTCCTCTTTCTTCTCTCAGTCCCTTTCTCCTTCTTCTTCAGACTTCTCTCCTCTTTCCTCGCTGCCTTTCCTCTCTATCCCTCTTTCCCTATCATTCCTTCTTTCCCCTCCGTCACATCTCTGACACATCCATTTTCTTCCTCTTCCTCTTCTTCACCCTCTCCTCCTTCATTTTCTCTCTCTCCCCTCCATCTCTCCCTCTCCTCTTTTCCTTTCTCCTCCCACACCACACCCACCTGCTCGTGCTCGCTCTCCTCCTTCCTCCTCCCTCAGGCACATCCCACCGCTCCTCACTCACACCTCCCTTCTCTTCCTTTTTTTTTTACTTCGTTATCAACTGGGTCAACGCCCAATCAAAGCAATGTGGTGTCCCTGTATTCAGTGCCTCCAGCACAGGGCACCCTGTCTATCCCAAGCACAGTACAAACATTGCCAGTCATTATATCAGGAGAAGAAAGTGCAAATCTCCTACACAAAACGCTGCAGGTAGGCCCCAGACACAACAGCTGCAGAGCCCACAGCTGGGGCTTCACAGGGGGGAGGTATAGCTGCAGACACAAATGAGGAACCTCAGTGCGAGCAGAGCTGCCACCGCAGCTTCAGTACCAAGTGTATGCACCAAGCACACCATGTCACTCCTCATCTGATGAAGATGAAGATGCAACGTCACACATGCTGCCCAATACTAGGGAAGAAAACACACAAGCACCAATAGAGCAGGGACAGGTAGAGGCACCATCCTATGAGCCCTTCATCCCAAGCCAGGTGATCAGTATGCTGCCAGACCCAGGGATACACCCATGCCATTTTGCCAAAAAATGCAGCAGATCCAGCGAACGTATGCAGCAGCCTGGATTGATCTCTGGGCCGTAATGGAAATAAAAGCAGGTGATGCATTCTGGCCAATTATGAGAGAACACTTCAAGCTTCCAGCAGAATTAGATGTGTATGCCTGGAGACAGGACCAAAGCTAATTGAGCAGCTCAGAGAATGGGCCAAATGCAGACTGACAGGACAAGCTATCAGCCTACATGTCACGAGCCAAGACCAGACAGAGTCTGTAGAGAAGTTCTATGACAGAGTGATGCAAGTGTTTCAAGATTTGGGCTTCACTATTCATGATCAGATACACAGACAGATGTTGGCACAGGCCTTTGTGCATGGACTGAAAGAACCAATCAGAAAGCCACTGATAGTAGCTAGGCCTGAGTACGGTCAATAGCAATGGACACCCTGCTCACAGTCGCAAAAGGGATAGAATCCCAGCCAGGAGTGCGGAAAACAGCTCCCCTCATGGTGGCCACAGACCAAGATGAGCAACCACGCTACAAGGACAGGAGAACCGTCAAGTGTTTCAACTGTGGCAAGCCTGGCCATTACCGGAACCGCTGCAGAGAACCCCTACGACCCACCACATTGCCCAGAGGAGCAAGCCAAGGAGAAAACACAGAAAGCAGTGAAGAACCCCGTCCATAGGACAGGAGCACGCCAAGTCCACATGGAACCCCACCAGTGGGACCAATATCCTGAGAGTGGATGGCGTAGTCAGATCTTTTCTTGTGGAACTCCGCAACCTCACCTATCTATCAGAATCTTCTGCGTCCTATATGGGAATTGATGGTCAAGTCAGATATTTCCAGATTATGAAGCCCCTGAGCGTGTGGACTCAGCCAGAACACTCCATCATGTCCCAGTTTGTTGTGTCAAAGACCTGCACCCTCAACCTATTGGGAGTGGACCTACTGCAGAAGCTGAAAGCAACCAGAGTGTTCCAGGAAGATGGGACCATGACACTTTCTTCACCCCTGACCCAAGAAGAAACAGGAACCTCAAACAACCACACTGCAGACCTATCACAGGAGGTGCTGGACATAGTACCAGAAAAGCCACTCCATCACCCAGAGTCAAGATGTCTCTGAGCAACTGAAGGTCTAAGTAAACTCGCCTAAGAAGGCGGCATGAGAACTTTGACATTGGCCAGGATATTCAACTCAAGAAGGACCCTACTCGCTTCATGGAATGGCAACACCACATCCGGCTCCAACGCCAGAGGTTCATCTTTTGCAAGCACCAGGAGGTGCCCCCTGCAATCAATCAGTTCACCCAGGCCCTAGACCGGCAAAAGGCCACTCAGCTCTTCAAACTTGTGCACAAATACTGACCTGAGACCGAGCTGGAGAAAAAGAAACAACTGATGGCCCGTGCTGAGAAAAAAGCAGCCGGTGAAGGAGACGTCCCAACAAGAAGACCCTATGTGACCAGAGCAGGTGCTAACACAGTGACTGCCTTGGTGGAGAACAAGAAAGCCAGCAGGTCGTCATCTCTCATGATGTGGATCCTAGTAGACGGCTTGTTTTCCCGCCAGCTCTGTGCCGGGAGATGGGAGTCCCCTGCCGCATAGTGAAGGACAAGGCCAAACTGGGCTGCCTCGCCCATCGGAATCAATCCCAGCTTTTCACAGTGAAGAAAAAGACTGTAAACCCTACTGAGTTCAGAATGGTGCAAGGCCTGGAGGCCGTGAAAGAGGCTACGGTATTTGAAACCCCAACAGTGCTGAACCCGCACACTCTGCTCTCAGAAGTCCCAGTCACCGCAACGGTATTCACGGTGATCAACCTGGCCAGTGCCTTCTTCAGTGTTCCCCTCCACCTGGATGACCTGCCTGCCTTCACGCACCAGTGCAGTGCATATGGACAGTGTTGCCTCAAGGTGCTCAGAACAAGCCCTTCAAGTTTCACCAAGACAATGTCCTCCATCCTCGTCAACTGGATTGCAGAATATGCAGGAGTCACTCTTCTACAACACGTGGATGACCTTCTCTTTTGTGTGGTTGACATCGATACCTGCACAGTCCATTCCCTGTTCCTTGAGGAACAGCAGCGCAAGGTTTGGAAGAACAAAGTCCAGTGGTGTCAGAAGCAAGTTTCATCCCTGGGACACTGTACTGCCCACCAGACGAAACACCTGTCAAATGACTGGAAGACCACTGTGGAGAAGATGGCTCCCCCAACAACTCCAAAAATGCTGCAGGCCTTCCTTGGTCTAGTGTCGTATTGCAGAACCTGGATCCCTGATGCCTCAGTCCTAATGCAGCCTCTGTGCGCTTGCATCAACGCAACCCCGCTCCTTCTATCAGACGCAGCCTTCAACCCATTCAGGAGATTGGAAGAACTCCACAGTCTCAGCGCCAATACCAGGCCTACCTGACTATGAGAAGCCTTTCCGTCTACCTGATGGAAGAAAGAAGGTCATGCTACTGGAGTCCTGACACGGATTCACGGGGGAAAACAGAGACTTTTAGGCTGCCTCTCAGCCCGCTTGGATCCAGTTGCAAGAGGAACACCCTCCTGATGGCAGTATCTGCAGCACACACCTTCTGACAGACGCTGACATCACTGTCATGGTCTGCTGAGTTTCTGGGATTAGGTGGTTTTAGAGTTAACCGGGATGGCCTCACTCTGGGATTCTGGGAGGCTTTTTATAGCCTCATTGTGGGGCCATTCTCTGTCGCTTATACTCTGACCCTTGGCCGAGTGTGTGTGACCCTGTTGTGCTTGTGCCAGTGCTTTGTGCCTGTGCTATGTTCTGTCTGTCTGGTTCTGATTTGGCTGTGTCCCTGTTTCGAGTTTTGCCTGTCCCTTTTGTACTCTTGTCGCCCTCTATGTGTATGACCCTTGTGCTACGTCCTGATTATCCGTTCTTGTATATGCCCCTTGGTAACTGTGTTCCCGTAGTTCCCTTCTAGGAGTTTTCCTTCACCTCATAGCTCTCTGGAGCTTAGGCCACGCCCACTAGCAGTCACGTGCCTGCAGGTCCTTTGGTCTGAAGCATTCTCTATCTGCTACTACTGCCTCTGAGAGACGTGTGGCTGGCTCCGCCCACTAGCAGTCACATGTGGAAGGTCCTGTTACTCAGAAGCACACGTCTTCCCTGCTGCGGCTCTGCTACAGGTATCTTTGGGCACAGTTTGTTCACTCAGGACACACGCACTGGCTCAGTGAGCAAGTGCAGTGCGGTGTCCCTGACAATCACTCTTGGACAGCCACTGGAAACTCTCACTCCACACGACATCTTGGCAATCTTCAATCAAGCTCAACCAACAATAATCTCCCCACCTCCAGGCATCTTTGTGGCGCCTCTATCGCCTTTGTCTCACAATGTCACCGTCTCCAGACCTACAGTCCTCATCCCGGCCACTCTACTCCCACTCCCAAGGTTGGATACAATATGGACTTTTCAGAACAAAAATTTACAGAATTTCTCCTCTACTTGGATGGCTCCAGATTTGCAGATGATGAAGAAGTTTCCACACAGGAAGTGCAGTGACCAGCAATCAAGAAATCCTGTGGTCCAGAAGTCTGTCACCTAGCCTGTCAGCCCAGGAAGCAGAACTGATAGTGCTGACGAAGGCCTGCCAGATGGCAGAAGGCAAGACTGCAAACATCTACACCGACTACAGGTGCTCGCATGGCATAGCACACGACTTTGGGCCCATCTGGGCTGCAAGGGACTTCATCACAGCAAACGGGACAACCGTGAAGCATCATGGAGCCTTCAGGGACCTGCTGGGTGTACTCCAATTTCCAAAATGGTGGCAATTTGAAAAATCAAAGTGCATGGAAAACTGAGAACAGAAGAGGCGTGAGGCAATAACATGGCGGACATGGCAGCCAAAGAAGCGGCCAAAAGAAGACAACATGGAGAAGTGGGAGAGGTCGTAGAGCCGGACGGCTACTACATGACGACTGAAGACAAGAAACCTGACAAAAAGACGTCCTGGGATCTGCTCAAGAAGTTGCAAGACCAAGCTCCAAAAGGAGAAGAAGAGCTGAATGCGAAAAAAGCAACACGTGAGGAAGGAAGGCTATCAATAATGGACTTCAAACCCTGCCTACCACAAAGTATGCACCCTATGGTGGTCCAATGGGCACATGGACCCACACCCACATATCAAAGACACAGATGAATGATCTGATTGGTGCTTACTGGTTCGCTTTAGGGATCTCCACCCTAACAGCCAAATTCACCAGCAGCTGTCTGACCTGCGGCAAATGCAAGCCTGGACGTGTGGAAGAAAGTCCCCCTCACCTCATCTAGCAAGACCACTCTACCAGCTTCAGAGGATCCAGATAGACCACATCCAGATATCGCCAAGTGAAGGATTCAAATACGCCATTGTGGTCAAGAAGTATTTTCAAGATGGACAGAAGCCTTCCAAGTCAGCAAAGACTACTGCAAAGCAGCTACTTTCGGAAAATAGTGTGCAGATACGGGGTTCCAGAAATTACAGAAAGTGATCAGGGACCCGCATTCACAGCAAGTCTGACACAAGAGATCTGGTTAGCAGTAGGGTCAGATTTAGGCCTACACACTCCTTACCACCCCTAGAGCAGCAGGAAGGTAGAAAGACTGAACGGAACACTTAAGAATAGGATGCTGAAAATTGCCCAAGAGACACGCAAACCATGGCATGACACACTCCCAATTGCACTGTTTAGCGTAAGGCACACTCCCAGAGACCCAGAAAAGCTGTCACCATGCAAAATTTTGTTTGGGTCTAGTCCCAAGTCAGGTGCATTCTTCCCTCAGCAGCAGAATATGCAAAATGATATCTTGTTTGCTTATGTAATTGAATTGGTCAAAAACTAATGTCCATTCTCAAGTTTTTCTCTTTACTGCCAGATCCAGACTCAGTGTCCGGTACGCACTCCTTGAAAGCCAGGAGACTGGGTGTTGGTGAAAAAAGATGGAAATGAGAACACTCGATCCCAGATTTGATGGTCCTGTCCAAGAGCCCCAGATGACACCAACCTCTGTGAAACTAGAGGGAAAGCCTGCTTGGATCCACGTATCGCATTGCAAGGAAGCTCCCGTACCAGGAGAGACACCTAAGCCATGAAGGATGTCGTGCATGCTCTGACTGACCAGACAGATGACCTACCTGATGAAGAATACACACGTTTTTCTGAACATGCAGTTGAATAAAGAGACTATGATTGCAAACACATGAACCCCTGCTAGGGACAGTCCTCCTGACCGCCCATTTGCGAAAAGTCTGTATCGGTAGGGGAGGCATGTACTACTCGACCCGCCGGCAGCACAAAAGAGTTGCAGCGCTTTGGGACAGGAGCAGGTTTTTAGGGCAAGTGGTATCTAAGGGGGGACTGTCATGGAAATATATATGTATTCCACGTATTCAATGTATATTCATATATATGCATTTACAGTTAAATAGATCTCACTTGCTAAAAATCCTGTGCTCAGCATATCTATGCAAAAGCTGATGCTAGCTATAATCAGTTTCCTAAGACTACCCTGGCTATAGCTCATAGGGACCTTTTTTACCAAGGATACAGAAACAAGAACAGAGTGTTCGGAAAGATATCTATTGTTTTCTTTACTAGTCGTGCAGGAAAGCTGGGGCAAAGAACAATAAACAATAAATCTGCAACTTCAGCCCTTTTATCATAATTATCATAATTATCATACTTACACTAGAACAGCCAATAATCTAGCAGCTTTTAATTGTATGTTAATTGACCAGCCCCTTTTTGTAAACGTATAAAACCTTGAATGAATAATAAACTGGGGGTCTTGACAAACTGTTATACTGACACTTCCGTTGTGGACAGTCCTCATTTTCGTCTGAGCGCTCAAAAAGACATTTAATATAAGATTGGGAACAGAAGCAGCAAACACTGCAGGATAGATTTATCCTAATTAAATTTCCATAACACATATAGCAGTGGCTGTGCATCAGTGCACTCCATGTCATATTCATGTTGGACTGGGGAATTCAGGATTTGACTTGATAACCCAGGCATGGTATGTGAAAAGAGCTCCAGGGAGTAATCTGAAGTGTGGCCTGCCGCATCCTTCACTTTTGGTGGGGTGAAGGACACAACGAAAGGCGTTGTTCCTGACCAGGAGCCTGCACTGACGACTCAGTGCTTGCATTTTTTGAAACTTCAGAAGAGGAGGTGATAGAACTGGAGGCTGTTTCGGCAATGTTAGCCAAAACCTTTTCCTGATGTTCCGGCTTTAAAAGCAGTTTACCTAATCCCAGAAAAGGGAGCCTTCCAGGCCTTCTGGAGCCAGATGATGATGCAGGCTCAACATCTCCTGCCTTAGGTGCTATTGTGCTTTTGGCACTATCAGCAGATGCACCACCACCACCATCAGTACCAGCTGCCCCCCCCACCCACTTCCATGGGCTTTTCCACCATACTTCTTCATGTTTGGGAAAATGTACCAAAAATACCAGCAGATATATGGTACTGTATGAGGAGCGTACAGCTGTATACGGTGTAGTGGAAAATTTCAATCTCCGTATATATTTCCGGAGTCACACACAGACGCTCTCTCAGTATGGATTTGACCGTAATACAAACAGCAGATATACGGTACTGTATCAGAAGCGGACAGCTGTATACGGTGTAGGGGAAAATTTAAATCTCCTTATATATTTCCGGAGTCACACACAGACTCTGACTCAGTATGGATTTGACCATAATACAAACAGCAGAAATACGGTACTGTATCAGAAGCGGACAGCTGTATACGGTGTTGGGGAAAATTTCAATCTCCGTATATATTTCTGGAGTCACACACAGATAGTCAGCATGTATTTGTCCATGATACCAGCCGGTACATGGTAGTGTGTGAGGAGCGTACAGCTCTATACGGTGTGGGAAAAAATGAACGGTCGGTAACTGTGCAGAAAAAAGGAATAAAAGTATTAGTGCTGTGTAAAAAGCAGTCTGCACAGCAGTGTACACACAGCAATACAGCTATCAGGCAGGCTTATAACCAGCGCTGGTGCACACAAGAAAATCCTCCCCTGTCACTGCACACTAACTGTACAGCACAATTGCTATCAGCACAAGCACAGAAGAACTTCTCTTTCCAGCCCTAACTCTCTCCCTACTGATAAACAGCGTCAGCAACCTTTCCCTACTGTTAAGATCGGAAGAAGTAAAATGGAGTGGAGGTTGGCGCTCAGGGCTTTTATAGACACTATGACGCCACTCCCAAAGCAAGCCATTCACTGCAATGCCCTTCTCTAAAATGGTGGTGGACGCTGCACATGTCATCTTGTTGCCCATAGTATACGTCCTTGCTCATTGGCTGAAAAAAGGCGCCTGAAAGCATTCTGGGAAAACTGACTTTGACTGCATGCTATGGTCGTATTTCGGTCTGACCGACCTGTTTCGCTCAACTCTACTGAGTACAACCAGCATGCAAAAGCACATGGCAGCCAAGTACCCCACTAGGTGGGTGGAATGCCTGGGTACAAAATCTGTGTCTGAGGGTGAAACCACTGCCCCTTTCCGGTGTTATGGCCTTCCCAATCTGCTGTCCGTGAAGCAGGCGCTGATGCCTCCTGCCCACAACCTGCAGTTGCACAGATACAACAGTCAGCAACCACATCCAGTTTGTTGTCCCAGCGTAGAGTTCAGTTGTCCCTGCCCCAGACATTTCACATTAAGCAGAAATATCCACCCACCCACAGGCCAAAACACTAAACTCCAACATTGCCAGGTTGTTAGCCCTAGAAATGTTGCCTTTTTGGCTTGTGGGAACTGAGTCCACGACCTCTTGGTGGTGGCAACCCCATGGTACCCGATTCCCAGCCGCCACTAATTTTCCTGGGGTGCCGTCCTTGCGTTACATAAGCACGTGTTACACAATATCAACCGTGCTGTGGCCAATGCAGTAACAGAGAAGGTCCACCTAACAACAGACATGTGGACAAGTTCTTGTGGACAAGGATGCTACATTTCCCTGTCAGCACACTGGGTGAACCTGGTGGAGTCTGGGACAGAGTCAGAGGCTGGGACACCACACATCTTACCCACACCAAGAATATCGGACACAACTTTTATCAGGGTTTCAGTCTTCTCGTATTTCAGTTCCTGTCTCTCCTCCTCCTCATCCTCAGCTGAACAAGAATCCCCATCACTCCCCAGCTGGGAGCTCTGCAGAACTGCTTTGGTGAAGCAGCAGCACGCTCTGCCGTAGCTCATCTGTTTAGGTGATAAAGCTTACAATGCAGTAGAGCTGTTATAAGGGATAAAAGACCAGGCTCTACCTGCTGAACCTCTAACCAGGTCTGGTTGTGTGCGATAATGGGCTTAACTTGATGGCAGCTTTAAAGCTCGGCAAGCTGGTACACTGTCCATGCATGGCCCATGAGCTGAATTTGTTTGTACAGCGGTTTTGAGAAACATACCCTGACTTGCCTGACCTACTTGCCAAGGTACGTCGTATCAGCGTACATTTCCAAAAGTAATCTCAGGCTTTCGTCGGTCTAGCTTCGCTGCAGCAGCGCTTTAATTTGCCTCGTAACCGACTGATTTATGACCTACCCATACGCTGGAATTTGACCTTTCATATGTTGGCAAGGCTTAGTAAGCAGCAGAGGGCAGTGTCTAAATTGCAGCTTCTCAATGAAGTCAGAGTAACAACACTCAGCCCCTACACATAACAACTGCCGAGTGGGTGTGGATCGCTGACATATGTGTGGTTCTTCAAAACTTTGAGTACTGCAAGAAGATGTGAGCACTGATGATGCTAGTATCAGAGTAACCATTCTGCTGCTCTGTCTATTAAAACATTTGCTGAAAAATCTCAAAGAGAAAGCTTTGAATGCCAAGCAGGTGGCTATGGAGCAAGATTTTACATTGGCTGATACCACACAGTCCAGCCTCAGACAATATTCGCAGGCCAAGAAAAAAATCCACAGATACATATCAAATATCTTAAATGACCAATGACCATACGTCAAATTAGTGGACCAGTGTCACTATGGACACTACAAAAACCATAAATCCTACACAAAACCACGGAGTAAATGTCCAAACCAATTTATTAAAAATCAATGTATTTTTATTACCAAATTACTAACATACATCAAATACGCAGACCAAGACAATAAGGCACATACAAATCTCATGTGTGAAAGCATCCATATACTGTACTAACAGAAAGGGCTAATTAGCAGACCATATTAACATTGCACTTTTAAGATGTTAAGGTAACCTGTTTTCAAAAAAGTGCATAGTGCAAATAAAGTGCATTGATTATAATAAAGGATCTCCCATACATGTGGCAAGCATGAGATATAAATATACTCATGACGCAAAACTACATAGTCACTGCAAATTCTGGGGGAATACCCATTGAAGGAATGCTAGACTCACCCATAAACTGTCTGTCAGTATATGTCCAATAGCAGCAACTATTATTCCCAGGCCACATTGGATGATGACAAGAAACAGGAGGAGGATGAGGAGGAAATGGAGGTTTTGGTCTGCGCTACAGAGGGGACTTTCAATATCAGCTTCATGCCTGTTCAGCATGGATGGCCTGAAGAGAAGGAGGAGGTTAGTGTTCATCCTGGTGGGGAAACTGAATATTTGACTCTTTGTAGTCTGTCACACATGGCACAGTTCATGTCCAGATGCCTTTCCCATGACCCTCACGTGAAAGACATTTTGTCCACCATGAAATACTGGCTCTGCACCTTTCTTGACCCACGGTAAAAGGAGAAATTTTCATCTTTCATGTCGGAGGCAGACGTGCCATTTTCATTGCATGCATGCCAGAGGGCCATTGTGGAAGACTTTCTGAAAAGATTACCCTCAGACAACGCTGCTGGCAGAGGTACCGACTCTTTTCACCCACAAGGATTACAGGGGAGGGACACGCACACCAGGTGCAACTCGGGGGGGAGGGGATGTCCACCAACTGGGCCATTTTCATGAAATCGTCACATTAGCAAGGGCTTTCTGTGGGTGTAATTATGACGAGGAGGGAGAAATTGACCAAGATAGTGAAGTAGTACTTAAGTGACAATACCAGCGTCTTTCCTGATTCTTCAGTGCCCTTTAACTATTGGTTGTTATAGATGCACACTTGGCCCGACCTCTCCTTGTACTCCTTGGAGGTGCTGCCATGCCCTGCCGCAAGTGTGTTGTCTGAGCGGGTTTTTAGTTCAGCTGGTGCAATCATAACGGATAGACGCACACGCCTGTCAACAGAAAATGCACACAGGCTGACTCTTCTAAAATTGAACAAGGGCTGGATTTCCTCCGACTTTGTAATCCCTACAGATGACAGCAACCCAACATAAATGCAGCCCAAATGTTCTTTTTTGGAAGTAGTCTTAACATCCGTCCCTTACCATCCAAACCCATTTTGTTCTGGTACAAAATCTGTGTCTGAGGGTGAAACCACTGGCCCTTCCCCTTTGTTATGTACTTCCCAATCTGCTGTCCAGGAAGAAGTTGCTGATGCCTCTTGCCTACAACCTGCAGTTGCACAGACACAACAGTCAGCAACCACATCCAGTTCATTGCACCAGCGCAGCACTCAGTTGTCCCTTGTCAGCATATACTGTATGTCTCTTCCTAAATTGTTAGTTAGGAGGGCATACATATTTGTTAGCACTTCACATTGTCACACTTGTGTCTCTTTAAGAAACTGTTGCTTCCTTAAATTTTCTAAATTTTGTTTGAAAAAAAAATGGTGGTGGAGTACTGGCCAGTTTCTGTACATTTGAAGCAGGTTGCTCCACAGACCTATTCAGGCCGCAGTCTTATACATATTGGAAAAATGGTCATTGCCATGCTAAGGCCTTTTACCTGAGCTTGTAGCACTGCCTGTCACTTGAGTAATACACTCCACAGACCTTGTCACTCTCTGGGACATTAAGAGAATAATCACTGCACACGTATATTGAATGGTGCAAAAGTGAACAAGTTTTTATTGAGATATGGTGTGGCGATAGGTAGTTGACGTTTCGGCCACTTATGGCCTTTATCAAAACTGATCGCCTTTCACATAAGATGAATCAAAAGACTTCGTTTAGGTACATAGAGGTTCACAAAAGCAACATCTGTTAGGTGTCCAGGCAGAAGGGCAATGATCGCCACACATATCTCAATAAAACTTGTTCACTTTTTGCCCCATTCAATACTACGTGTGCAGTGATTATTCTCTTTATTGTGAATTTTGGACTTTTGGTCCCTTTCACTAGCACCGTTAGGGCAACCTACCAGGGTCGAGTGCTAACCATTTTCTCTATACTCTCTGGGACATATCCTGTAACTACTCCATTGCTGCTCAAAACCATGCAAAAAATAAATTCTGCCTGGTTGGTAGTTTCCATAAGAAGTGTGTAGGCTTGTGCAAATTGGTTAATGGCACTCCTGTCTCTTTCCCTTGGGGAGGCTGCTTCAAAGTAAAATGAGGCTTGTACATGTTCCTGACATGGATTTCAGGCCTGAAAGACTGACCACAATACTCGCCCTCGCTTGCATAAACTCTATTGAGAATTTAATTCTAATGCTTTTGGAGTCCGGTAGAAACCAATTTACTGACATTGATCATATAGCTCCGCCAACTCCTGTATTATATTCATCTTACAGTGGCTTCAGTCTCTACGACACTGGCTCCATTGAGATTCGGTGGCCAAAATGAACTGTGGAGCTCACAAAACTCAGGTTTCACAGCACATGGTGGCGCTCTGAACATGTCAAGCGAGAGCCGCATAATGACATGGTGGTGGACGTGGTGGTGGTGGCGGACGAAGCCCAAAATTCAAATAGGCATGTTTTAACTGGCATGGTAAAATGATGGGGAATTTGTGTTCCATTATCTAGCTAACAATTTTGAATGAGGAAGGGACCTCCCAAATGTAGGAGTGAGAGCCCTCCCAAAAGTATGATACAGGGCCACCTGAGGGCCCTTTCCAAATTCACCTGCTGGACCTCTGAAAATGTCAAGCTAGGGCCGCATAATGACATGGCGGTGGACATGGTGATGGTGGCGGGCAAAGCCCAACATTCAAATAGGCATGTTTTAGCTGGCATTTTAAAGTGATGGGGAATATGCATTCCACTATCTAGCTAACAATTTTGAATGACCTCCGAAATATAAGAGTAAGAGCTCTCCCAAATGGAAAAGGAAAAACTAAAGCCAAAACGCTCCATGTAAACATATGCTAAAGGGGAGGTATAATTTTTTTTTTTGCATTATATACATGTAATTACAAAGGAAAAGATGTTTCATAGCATTTTTCCCTTTAAAAAAATTAGGTTTGGTTTGATAGATGTTTTTATGAATCCATATAACCACCGCAATAGTCTGAAAACATTATTCCCAGATAAAATTTGTGAGTCATAAAGGCATGCAGGTGTAAGAAGATGAATATACACGGGGGTGCCTTTTCTACTTCTGGTCTTGAACCATCAGGGCTGTCACCCATGTTGCAGGGGGGAAGCTCTTTAGGAGAGGAACGGGTTTGTTAAAGACTGAAGGGGGCAGAGCCGGATTAGGCAGCTCTGCGTGCGGGAAGAGAGACAGACGGGTGAGGAGGGAGCTGTGTAGAGAGATGGGTGCAGGTCTGACGGAAGAGACAGAGCACCCGTACAGATCAGACCCATCAGACAGTACCTTGAGGCAGTTACCTGTTAGAGGAAAGCAACCGTGTGTCCATGCCCCGTCATCCGTCCCGGCTACAAGCGATGCTCCCCAGCAAGCTGTGACTGTGACACATGCGCAGCACGCAGATAGGCAGACAACCAGGCCAGAGTCATGTGATCAGACACCCGGACACACCGCAGGGCGAGGCTTCGTCCCAACAGTTCCCTACACTGGACTAAGTACCGTGCTAGATACCTTTGAGCACGGGAAATATCCTCACTTCTCAGAGACTGCGTCAAGACGTACCGCTGCTGTTGATGGTGCCACTGTTGGAACCCTGAGGCGCTGCACACCGCAGGAACACAGGCTGTTAAGTTATATTACTTTTATCGTGAACTATCGTCACCCTTTCCTTACCTACCCCGTCACTCACCCATTTCTGGCCCATTCCCTGCCACCCTTTACTCCCTGCGTGCATAACATTGTTTGTTCAAATAAATCTGTTAACTCTCGATCTGCCTCCTGTCCGTGGCGACAACCTGCGTCCCTGCGATATCTACACTGGCACCTTCTCTATGCTGTTCCCATTTAGTTTTAGCTCTTTCCCATCCATTTTAGCTTTTTTCTCATGCCCCCAGACCTTTTTGTTGGGTCCAGCAGAAAAATATTCAGTTTTCTCCTTGACTTGCATTGGATTTGTTATTCTGTACGAATACGATATTAGAAGTTATTCGTGCCGATTTTCCTGAATACGAATATTTAACTATTCGCTCATCACTAATCACTGTACATCAGTCATAAAACACTGAAATCATAGGAATTGGTCTCATAACAATGTGACTGAATAGGAATAATGCACATGAGATAGGAAGAATGTCAGTGCTAATAAACAGTGATGTCACAGGATAATAACTAAAAACAAAGCGGTCATAAAAATTGTAAAATGAACATATTGCTGTCACACAAGTACCGTATATACTCGTGTATAAGCCGAGATTTTCAGCCATTTTTTAGGGCTGAAAGTCCCCCTCTCGGCTTATACGCGGTCATATACGGGGTTGGCAGGGGGGGGGACGGGGGTGTCGATCATACTCACCCCTCCGCCGGCACGGTCTCTGCAGCCCCTGTTCTCCCACGATCTCCGGCTCCTTCCTGCAGCGGTCAGGTGCTACCGCTCATTAAAGTCATGAATATGCACATATTCATGACTTTAATAAGCGGTACCACGTGACCGCTGTAGGACGGAAGCGCTGCGGAGACCGCCGGGAGAAGAGGAGACGCTGCAGATAGTGACGCGCCGGTGGAGGGGTGAGTTATAGCGATATTTACCTGTCCTCTCTCCACCGCTGCGCGCTTGCTCCCTTGTCCGACTCCTTGGCTGTGAATGTTCAGGCACTGCCAAGGACCCGGAAGAGGGCGCAGTGCGCAGCGGTGGGGAGAGGACAGGTAAATATCTCAGGTGCCGGGGTCCTGAGGAGCGGTGACACCGGCACCTGTTCCCCAAATCGCCAGTGTCACCGCCTGCTCAGGACACCGGCACCTGGCCCCAGCGACGAGAGGTGAGTATGTCATTTTTTTTTGCAGCAGCATAATCTGGAGTATATGGGGGCATAATCTGGAGCATATGGGGTATAGTCTGGAGCATATGGGGGCATAATCTGGAGCATATGGTTGCATAATCTGGAGCATATGGGGGCATAATCAGGGGAGCATATGGCATAATCTGTGCACCATATGGGGCATAATCTGTGGAGCATATGGGGGCATAATCTGTGGAGCATATGGGGGCATAATCTGGAGCATATGGGGGCATAATCAGGGGAGCATATGGGCATAATCTGTGCACCATATGGGGCATAATCTGGAGCATATGGGGCATAATCTGTGGAGCATATGGGGCCCTAATCTGGAGCATATGGGGCATAATCTGGGAGCATATGGGGGCATAATCTAGGGGAGCATATGGGCATAATCTGTGCAGCATATGGGGGCATAATCGTGCAGCATATGGGCATAATCTGTGCAGCATATGGGGGCATAATCTGTGCAGCATATGGGGGCATAATCTGTGGATCATACGGGGGCATAATTAGGGGAGCGTATGGCATAATCTGTGCAGCATATGGGGGCATAATCGTGGATCATACGGGGGCATAATCTGTGCAGTTTATGGGGGTCTAATCTATCGAGCATATGGGGGCATAATAATTTTTCACTCTAGGCTTATACGCGAGTCAATAAGTTTTCCCAGTTTTTTGTGGCAAAATTAGGGGGTCGGCTTATACACGGGTCGGCTTATACATGAGTATATACGGGTAATACTGTATTTATTGTACTAGCTTATATAGCAATTAAAATAATATTTTATAATATGTAAAACCTTTTGGAATTATAATTCCGCAAGGATTTACAGACATCATCACGGTCACCACTGGGTTCACAATTTAAATTCCATTTCAGTATTTCTTCAAGTATGGTAGGAAACCCACGCAAATACAGGAAGAGTATTTTCATTGGTGGAACTTGAACCCAGGACCCCAGCGCTGCAAAGCATCAGTGCTAACTAAAGATGATCAAGCACTAAAATGTGCGGGTGTTCGTAGCTGAGCAATTCCTAATACTCACACGCTTGTTTCGAGTAACAAGTTTATTGGGAATCAATGGAAAATACAATCCTTTTTTCTGGCAGATCCTACAAAGAGGTCTGGGGGGCAATGAAAATGTTGGAATGGATGGGAAAAGAGCTGAATGGAATGTGAACAGCATGGAAAAGACCCCTGGAAGCATCTCTTACTCCCAGATCACTGCTGAGAACAATGGTTTCATGCTTTTACTCTACTTTAAGGACTGACAATAAAACATTCCAAATCTACGAGAAATTGCATTTTACAGGAAAAAAATGTTAAGAAACATTTTTTCCTGTATTATGATTTATATTTAAGACAAATTTTAAAGATGATTTAAAAAAAAATTATAATTTAAGTAAACCAAAAAAGATTATAAGGAAATGTACTTCAGACACAGGCTTCCAGCACAGCAGGCCTACCCGGTCCCTCACCCACCTCTTAATTTCAACTTAATTTCAAAGCTGTAAATCCTGGCCCAGACCCTGACTCATGCATGGACCATGCCAGACTGCACCATTATAAAATTTCTACTGTGAGTCAATTGATGCAACTTTTCCTGGTGTCTGCCCCTAATTTTGGAAATATTTGGACTCCAAGTTGGTTTCCTACATGTATATTGCCAGTAGTAGTAGGGTTCTCAAATGAGCAGGCCTCCACTTACTTTCAGTCAACTACCTGTGTTACTATCCTTAAATGTTTCTAACAATAGTAGTCTATAAAGCTGAGTGTGGCTGAGCAGAAAAGCAGTTTTAACTGTTGTATGAGGTATCAGGGCTCCTGGTACAGCATGCCTACACTGGTCCCTCACCCACCTCTTAATTTGATCTTAAATGCAAAGCTGTAAATGCTGGCCCAGACCCTGTCTCATGCATGACCCATGTCTGACTGTTGTGCCATTATAAAATTTCTTCTGTGGGTCAATTGATGCCATTTTTCCTGGTGTCTGACACAAATTTTTGGTAATGTTTGGACTCTAGTTTGGGTCTCCTTCATGTGTGTTGCCTGAATTTGACAGGGCTCCCAGCATAGCATGCCTGCACTGGTCCCTCACCCTCCTCTTAAATTCAACTTAATTTCAAAGCTGTAAAAGCTAGCCCAGATGCTGTCTAATGCATGGCCCATGCCTGCTGCTGAAACATTATGGATCCTAAAAGTGGGCAACAGAGCAAGGCATAATGCTACAGGATTGACAACTGCCACAATTTTATAAGGACCAATGAAGCTGGGACCCAGTTTCCAAGAGGGAACCTTCAACTTAAAGGGAATCTGTCACCCTAAATTGGCGGGATATTTAAATGATGGCAGTCAGGTCAGATGGGCGGTGTTTTGGGTACTTGCCTTAACATGTTGTTCGCCGCTGTCTCCATTATTTCTGGGAATTGTAGTCGTTGCCCTCCATACAATGCGCCTGCGCATTGCAATCTTGAATTGCGCACGCGCAGTATGCTTTGCCCGCAGATTACAATGTGCAGGCGCGTTATATGGAGGGCAACGACTACAATTCCCAGAAATAATGGAGACAACGGCGAACAACATGTTAAGGCAAGTACCCAAAACACCGCACATCTGACCTGACTGCCATCATTTAAATATCCCGCCAATTTAGGGTGACAGATTCCCTTTAACCCCTCTCTGACATTAGACGTACTATCCCGTCCATAAAACCCGTGACAATCTGACCATGGACGGGAGAGTACGTCATAGCGATCAGCTGCGCTCCCTCCGGGAGCGCAGCTAATCGCCGCCGGGTGTCAGCTGATTATCACAGCTGACACCCGTGACTGTGTGTCAGGAGCGGTCACGGACCGCTCCCGGCACATTAACCCCTTGCACACCGCGATCAAACATGATCGCGGTGTACTGGGGGCACAGGGAAGCATCGCGCAGGGAGGGGGCTCCCTGCGCGCCCCCCTTAGACCCTCAGACCAGCGCGATGTGATCGCGCTGTTCTGAGGGCTTCCTCCCTCCCAGGACCCGGATCCAAGATGGCGCCGGGGTCCTGGAGGGAGGCGGCTTCCTCAGTGACTGCTGAGAGCAGGCACTGAGAAGCCTGCTGCACTGCCTGAGCGATCGCTGGTGTGACAGAGTGCTGTGCACACTGTCTACACCAGCGATCTGATAAAATACAGTGATGTCCCACCCTGGGACAAAGTAAAAAAGTTAAAAAATAAAAATAAACATGTTTTAAAAAAAACAAATAAATAAATAAAAATAAAAAAAATAAATATTCCCCAATAAATTAATTTCTTCCTGTAAATAAAAAAACAAAACAATAAAAGTACACATATTTGGTATCGCAGCGTCCGTAACGACCCCCCCTATAAAAATATCCCACTAGTTAACCCCTTTAGTGAACCCTTAAAAAAAAAAAAAAAAACAAAGCAAAAAATCAATGCTTTATCATCATACCGCCGAACAAAAAGTGGAATAACACGTGATCAAAAAGACCGATATAAATAAACATGGTACCGCTGAAAACGTCATCTTGTCCCGCAAAAAACGAGCTGCCATACAGCATCATCAGCAAAAAAATAAAAAAGTTATAGCTCGCAGAATAAAGCGATGCAAAAATAATTATTTTTTATATAAAATTGTTTTTATTCTATAAAAGCGCCAAAACATAAAAAAATGATATAAATGAGGTATCGCCATAATCGTACTGACCCGAAGAATAAAACTGCTTTATCAATTTTACCACACGCGGAACAATAAAAACGCCTCCCCCAAAAGAAATTCATGAATTGCTGATTTTTGTTCATTCTAACCTCCCAAAAATCGAAATAAAAACCGATCAAAAAATGTCACGTGCTCAAAAATGGTGCCAATAAAAAGTCAACTCGTACCGCAAAAAATAAGACCTCACATGACTCTGGGGCCAAAATATGCAAAAATTATAGCTCTCAAAATGTGGTGATGCAAAAAACTATTTTTGCAATAAAAAGCGTCTTTTAGCGTGACAGCTGCCAATCATGAAAACCCACTATAAATAGTAAATCAAACCCCCTTTATCACCCCTTAGTTAGGGAAAAGTAATAAAATAAAAAAATGTATTTATTTCCATTTTCCCATTAGGGTTAGGGTTAGGGTTGCGGCTAAAGTTAGGATTAAGGTTGGGATTAGGGGTGTGTTAGGGTTAGGTTTGTGGTTAGGGTTGGGACTAGGGTTAGGGGTGTGTTGGGGTTAGGGTTGGAGTTAGAATTGGGGGGTTTCCGCTGTTTAGGCACATCAGGGTCTCTCCAAATGTGACATGGCGTCTGATCTCAATTCCAGCCAATTCTGCGTTGAAAAAGTCAAACGGTGCTCCTTCACTTCTGAGCTCTGCCATGCGTCCAAACAGTAGTTTATCCCACATATGGGGTATCAGCGTACTCTGGACCCCAAGAGTTATTGTGCAATTTGTCCTATTTCTTCTGTTACCCTTGGGAAAATAAAAAAACTGGGGCGAAAACATCATTTTTGTACAAAAAAAATATTTTTTTGTTTTTACGCTGTACATTATAAACTTCTGTGAAGCACTTGGGGCTTCATAGCGCTCACCACACATCTAGATAAGTTCCTTGTGGGGTCTATTTTCCAAAATTGGGTCACTTGTTGGGGATTTCCACTGTTTAGGCGCATCAGGGGCTCTCCAAATGCGACATGACGCCCCCAGACCATTCCATCAAAGTCTGCAATCCAAAACGTCACTACTTCCCTTCCGAGCCCCAACGTGTACCCATACAGTAGTTTTCTCCCACATATTGGGTATCAGCGTACTCAGGACAAATTGGACAACAACTTTTGGGTTCCAATTTCTCCTGTTACCCTTGTAAAAATAAAATATTGGGGCAAAAAATCAGTTTTGCAAAAAAAAAAAAATATTTTTTATTTTTACGGCTGTGCGTTATAAACTTCTGTGAAGCACTTCGGGGTTCAAAGTGCTCACCACACATCTAGATAAGTTCCTTGTGGGGTCTATTTGCCAAAATGGGGTCACTTGTGGGGGGTTTCTACTGTTTAGGTGCATCAGGGGCTCTCTAAATGTGACATGACGCCCCCAGACCATTCCATCAAAGTCTGCAATCCAAAACGTCACTACTTCCCTTCCGAGCCCCAACGTGTACCCATACAGTAGTTTTCTCCCACATATTGGGTATCAGCGTACTCAGGACAAATTGGACAACAACTTTTGCGTTCCAATTTCTTCTGTTACCTTTGTGAAAAT
Source organism: Oophaga sylvatica (assembly GCA_033576555.1). Taxonomy (NCBI): domain Eukaryota; kingdom Metazoa; phylum Chordata; class Amphibia; order Anura; family Dendrobatidae; genus Oophaga; species Oophaga sylvatica. Next base: position 550,213,683 of record JARQOD010000001.1, on the reverse strand, counting down.
AAAATATTGGGGGCGAAAAAAAATCATTTTTGTAAAAAAAAAAAAAGATTTTTTTATTTTACGGCTGTACGTTATAAACTTTAGTGAAACACCTGGGGTTAAAAGTTCTCACCACACATCTAGATAAGTTCCTTGAGTGGTCTAGTTTCCAAAATGGTGTCATTTATGGGGGTTTCCACTGTTTAGGCAGATCAGGAGCTCTCCAAACACGACATGGCGTCCAGCCAATTCTGCGTTGAAAAAGTCAGACGGCGCTCCTTCCCTTCCAAACTCTGCCATGCACCCAAACAGTGGTTTACTCCCACATATGGGGTATCAGAGCACTCAGGACAAATTGCACAATAACTTTTGGAGTTTTGTTACCCTTGGAAAAATAAAAATTGGGGTGAAAAGATCATTTTTGTGGAAAAAATATGATTTTTAAATTTTACGGCTCTACGTTATAAACTTGTGTGAACCACTTGGGGGTTCAAATTGCTCACCAAATATCTAGATAAGTTCCTTAGGGGGTCTAGTTTCCCAAATGGGGTCATTTGTGGGGGGTTTCCACTGTTTAGGCACATCAGGGGCTCTCCAAATGCAACATGGCATCCAATCTCAATTCCAGCCAATTTTGGTTGGAAAAAGTCAAATGGTGCTCCTTCCATTCCGAGCTCTGCCGTGCGCCCAAACAGTGGTTCCCCCCCACATATGGGGTATCAGCGTACTCAGGACAAATTGGACAACAACTTATGTGGTCCAATTTCTCCTGTTACCCTTGGGAAAATAAAAAATTAGTAACTAAAAGATAATTTTTTGTGGAAAAAAATAGGATTTTTTATTTTCATGCCCGGGCATTATAAACTTGTGTGAAGCACTTGGGGGTTCAAAGTGCTCACCAAAGATCTAGATAAGTTCCTTAGGGGGTCTAGTTTCCAAAATGGGGTCACTTGTGTGGGATTTCCACTGTTTAGGCTCATCTGGGGCACTGCAAACGGAACATGACCCCATCAACGTCTGCATTCCAAAACGTTACTACTTCCATTCCAAGCCCTGCCGTGCGCCCAAACAGTTTCCCCCCCCACATATGGGTATCAGCGTACTCAGGACAAATTGGACAACAACTTTTGGGGTCCAATTTCCTTGGGAAAATTCAAAAATTTGGGACTAAAAAATAATTTTTGTGGAAAATTGTTTTTTTTTTTTTTCACACCCAGGCATTATAAACTTTTGTGAAACACTTGGGGGTTCAAAGTGCTCACAACAGATCTAGATAAGTACCTTAGGGGGTCTAGTTTCCAAAATGGTGTCACTTGTGGGGGTTTCCACTGTTTAGGCGCATCAGAGGTTCTCCAAACGCGACATGGCATCCAATCTAAATTCCAGCCAATTTTAGTTTGAAAAAGTCAAACGGCGCTCCTTCCCTTACGAGCTCTGCCGTGTGCTCAAACAGTGGTTTTCCCCCACATATTGGGTATTGGCGTACTCAGGAGAAATTACATAACAACCTTATCTGTCCATTTTCTCCTTTTACCCTTGTGAAAATAAAAAAAAAGTTTGTAAAAGATCATTTTTGTGGCTAAAAAGTTAAATATTCATTTTTTCCTTCCACGTTGCTTTAGTTCATGTGAAGCACCTGAAGAGTTAATAAACTTCTTGAATGTGGTTTTGAGTACTTTGAGGGGTGCAGTTTTTAGAATGGTGTCACTTTTGGGTATTTTCTGCCATATAGACCCCTCAAAGTGACTTAAAGTGGGAGGTGGTCCCTAAAAAAAATGGCTTTGTAAATTTTGTTGTAAAAATGAGAAATCGCTGGTCAACTTTTAACCCTTATAACTTCCTAACTAAAAAAAATTTTGGTTCCAAAATTGTGCTGATGTAAAGTAGACATGTGGAAAATGTTATTTCTTAACTATTTTGTGTGATATATTTCTCTGTTTTAAGGGAATAAAAATTCAAAGTTTGAAAATTGCAAAATTTTAAAAATTTTCGCCATATTTGCGTTTTTTTGAAAAATAAACGCAAGTTATATCGAAGAAATTTTACTTCTAACGTGAAGTACAATATGTCACGAGAAAACAATCTCAGAATCGCGAATATCCGTTGAAGCGTTCCAGAGTTATAACCTCATAAAGAGACAGTGGTCAGAATTGTAAAAATTGGCCCGGTTATTAACGTGCAAACCACCCTTGGGGGTGAAGGGGTTAATGTTCCTTGAAGACAACCACACCAAGTCATCAACACACAGGTCCAGACCCACCAAAACGTCTCTGATCAGCCACATTCATATTTTGACCCCATCTTCCACAAATTATCAAGAATCCCTTGCCACACAGATGTAATTGATGATGAAAACCATTCTTCTTCAGGTATTCTAGAAGATTAATTCCTATTAAATGAGCTAAACTGAGAATGAAAACCGTATGCCCTGAAAAATGGGGACTTATCAGTAGACTCATGACAATGGTTGTTTACCGCAAATTTAGCTAGAGGTAAGTAGGTAACCCAATCCTCCTGATTCTCAGACACAAAACACCTAAGATAAGTCTCAAGATTCTGGTTAACTCGTTCAGTTTGCCCATTAGTCTGCGGTTGAAGTGCTGAAGAGAACGACAGATAGATCTCCAAATGAGTGCAAAACGCCCTCCAAAATTTGGAAATAAACTACACCCCCCAATCAGATACAATATTGGTACAGAGCCCATGTAATTTTACCATCTGTTCACCTCCACCAAAATTACTTTATTACCTGCCGACACGGGTAGATCAGTAATAAAATCGACCGAAAAAATGAATCCAAGGTCTACTGGGAATCGCCAATGGTTGGAGAAACCCAGGCGGACGAGTATGAGAGGTTTTAGAATGTGCATAGATACTGCAGGCAGCTTCATACTCACGGACATCCTGATGTACCCCTGGCCACCAAAAATGCTGAGTATGAAGATCTGCGGTGGAATGTGCGGTCAAGACCAAATCATGATGTTCACTAAGAACTCTCAGACGGAGATTCACAGACACAACAGTCACGCAGCAAGGGTGTCCCGCTGTGCCTCAACAAACTCTTTCTCGAGATCGGAGCATAAAGACACAATAACCACCCCTTTTTGTAGTATAGGAACCTGTTCACAATTATCTTCACCCCCAGGAAAACAACAAGATAAGGCATCCGCTTTAATGTTTTTATTCCCCAGCCAATATGTAACAAAAATAAACCTCGTGAAGTCCATCTTGCTTGTCGAGGTGTTAGACATATACACGATTCTTAAGATCTTGCCATGTGTGCATCGCCACGAAGATCGTCGCGGTTGCACATTCTGACTTCTCACAGCTGAGTTGCTGTTTCTTTGTGTTTGGCAGTTAGGGAGTTAATTCTGTCTGTGCTCAGTTCTGGGACTGGGTGCAGTTTCTCCCGGATGCAATTAATTATTTGTTGATTGGTTTCCTTTAAATCTCTGGTTGTCTGTGTTGGGAGTTGCCAGTGAAATTCTTCATGCAGACCACAGATAGGATTGTATCTGTATAGACTTAAGTTAAAGAGCTCCTTAGTTGTTTTAAGCTCACCTTGCTTAGAGTTTAATATCCCAGATCATTTATGTTCCTTCTGTGTTTGAGTGTGTATGCAAGTCTGTGTTTTCTCCAGTCTGTCTTATATGTCTAATCTGTGTATTTAGCAGAGATCAGCCCATATCCCTTTGGTGGTAATCAGAATCCTTCTTAGGACTGATTACAGGGTTCAGGGACTGATAGGAGACAGGGTTAGGCTGGAGACTTGGACCTCTGAAACCATTATCAGTACCTCCAAGGTGAGGGATTAGTTAGGACCCCAGTTTAGGGTCAGGTTAGACCCCCGGTCCTCCTCTTTCCTGTGTCAGTGTATCAAGTCCTCAAGATTAATCCTGAGTTCAACGGATATCGTGTCAGGTAAATCTATTCTATATTTACATGCTGATGTTGCTAATCTATATGTTGTATAGAGTGTTGTTCTTTTAAGAATAGTTTACTGACATCGTACACATATCATAAGACCGCGTGACATTTTCACTGGCCCATAAAATTATTCCCAGTTGCCATGGATCCAGTAGCCCAGCTGGCTCTGCAGTTGCAGGGATTATCCATGGAGCTGATGGACATTAAGTCCAAAGTTTTGTCTCCCTCGGAGCAAACCAGATTTGAACCTAAAGTAGCTCTCCCGGACAGGTTCACTGGTGGGCGAGACAAATTTTTTACCTTCAGGGAAGCATGTAAATTGTATTTTCGGCTTCGGCCTCGATCATCAGGGAGTGAAGAGCAGAGAGTGGGAATTGTTATCTCGCTCCTACAAGGGGACCCTCAATCCTGGGCCTTCTCCCTTCCTCCGGGATCCCCGGCTCTACAGTCAGTAGATCGATTTTTTACTGCCCTGGGTTTGGTATATGATGACCCAGATCGGGTCTCTCTTGCTGAGACAAAATTACGTAAGATACAGCAGGGAGATCGTCCGGCGGAGGAATTTGCTTCTGAGTTCCGTAGATGGGCCACAGATACTCAGTGGAATGACCCAGCTCTTAGAAGCCAGTTTTGTCATGGGCTTTCTGACAAATTAAAGGACGTTTTGGCTCAGTATGATTCTCCTCCATCACTGGAGGCTGCTATGGCCCTAGCTATCCGTACTGATAGACGGCTCCGGGAGAGGTGCGAGGTAACTCCGCCCCCTGTTGTTACTCCACCTACTACTAAAGTCCCTTATGTTGAGGTTCCCCTTGTCTGTTCGGAGGAGCCTATGCAGTTGGGAGGGACATCATTTCGTAGGAGGGGATTGGCGGTACGCCGCAGGACTAGAAGGTGTTTCTTCTACGGGAAAGAGGGACAATTTTGTTGGGGGATGTCCATCCCGTGCCTTGTTGAGCAAAAAGTCGCCGGAAAACTGTTAATCCCAGGTTCTGTGGTGGACGACAACCTGGGAGTATGTATTTCGTCCGCTAGTTCTTCTCAGTTCCTTGTACCAGTGGAGGTGGTGGTTGGTACGAGAGTGGAGAGATTTTCTGTTCTTCTTGATAGTGGGTCCGGGGCTAATCTGGTTGACGCTCAGTTTGCTCAGGCTCAAGGTATGCATCTGAGTGTATTGGTCAAACCGATCCCTATATTCTCCATTGACGCCAGGCCTCTCGGCCAAGGTAGCTTTGTTCATGAGGTTCATAACATTGACCTTCGGGTAGGGGCAATACATAGGGAACTATTATCTTGTTATGTGTTGGAGGGTCTACCTACTCCTATTGTGTTGGGACTTCCTTGGTTGGTTAAACATAACCCTGTGATTAATTGGCAGTCCAGAGATATAAGCCAATGGGGTGAGTTTTGCAAAAGTAACTGCATGAACACAGTCATCAGTGCGGTCGTGCCTAGTACTTTGCCTCCTTTTTTGGAGGACTTTGGGGATGTGTTCTCTGAGGAGGGTGTCAGGAGTTGCCTCCTCATCGCGTGTATGACTGCTCTATTAATTTACTTCCTGATGCTAAGTTACCTAAAGCTAGGTTATATAACCTTTCTGGTCCTGAGAGGCAGGCTATGAAAGATTATATTTCGGAAAGTCTGGCCAAAGGGCATATTAGACCTTCATCTTCCCCAGTGGCCGCGGGGTTCTTCTTTGTGAAGAAAAAAGATGGAGGCCTACGCCCTTGCTTGGATTTCCGCGAACTTAATCGGATTACTGTTCGAGATCCGTATCCACTCCCTCTGATTCCTGATCTCTTCAATCAAATTGTTGGCGCCAAATGGTTCTCTAAATTGGATCTCAGGGGGGCGTATAATCTGATTAGGATAAAAGAGGGGGATGAGTGGAAAACGGCGTTTAACACGCCGGAGGGACATTATGAGAACCTTGTCATGCCTTTTGGTCTGACTACTGCGCCAGCAGTATTCCAACATTTTGTTAATGACATTTTTCGTCATCTGGTGGGGCTGTTTGTGGTCGTATATTTGGATGACATTTTAATTTACTCACCAGATCTTGTGTCTCACCAGGAGCATGTGAGACAGGTGTTGCAGATCTTGCGAGACAATAAACTATACGCCAAACTGGAAAAGTGTGTATTCGCCGTACAGGAACTTCAGTTTTTGGGTTTCTTGGTGTCAGCCTCCGGTTTCCGTATGGACCCTGAAAAGGTGAGAGCAGTGCTTGAATGGGATCAGCCAGAGGATCTTAAGGCTCTGCAGCGTTTTCTGGGGTTTGCTAACTACTACCGGAAATTTATTTGTAATTTCTCATCTGTTGTCAAACCTCTCACTGACATGACAAGAAAAGGGACGGATTTTTCTAAATGGTCGGACAAAGCTTGCCAAGCTTTTTCCTCTTTGAAAAAATGTTTTGCTTCGGCACCCGTTCTCATCCAACCAGATGCATCACAGCCGTTCGTTGTGGAGGTGGACGCGTCTGACGTAGGGGTGGGTGCAATATTGTCCCAGGGTCCGTCCCCTGGTAAATGGCATCCGTGCGCTTTCTTTTCTAAAAAATTGTCGTCCGCCGAAAGGAATTATGATATCGGCAATAGGGAACTTTTGGCCATTAAGTTGGCTTTTGAAGAATGGCGTCACTTTTTGGAGGGGGCAGTCCACCCGGTCACCGTCATTACTGATCACAAGAACCTGCTGTATTTGGAATCTGCTAAGCGTCTGAATTCCAGACAAGCTCGATGGTCGTTGTTTTTTACCAGGTTTAATTTTGTTGTCACTTATCGCCTTGGATCTAAGAATGTTAAGGCGGATGCCTTGTCTCGCAGTTTCCCAGGGGCCGGGAAAATGGATGACCCGATTCCTATCCTTCAGGAGGGGGTGGTAGTGTCGGCTGTATGTTCTGAGCTTGAGGAGGAGGTGTTAGAGGCTCAGGGGGACGCCCCTGCAGGACCTCCAGGGAGACTGTTTGTCCCAAATCAGTTGAGACAAAAGGTTATTGAGGCACATCATAATTCTGCTTTAGCAGGACATCCAGGGAGTAAGGCTACTTTAGATCTCCTTTCTCGCCGATTTTGGTGGCCTAACGTTAATAAAGATGTTTTAACTTTTGTCGTGTCCTGTGGGGTTTGTGCTCACTCTAAGACCCCTCATACCCGTCCGTCTGGGACCCTCTTACCCTTGAAACTTCCGGAGCGTCCATGGACTCATTTGTCTATGGACTTCATCACGGACCTTCCTCAGTCGTCAGGGAAGACTGTCATACTGGTGGTTGTTGACAGGTTCAGTAAGATGGCACATTTCATTGCTCTTCCTGCCCTCCCTAATGCTAAAACTCTGGCGCAGGTGTTCATTGGGGAGATTGTGAGACTTCATGGGTTGCCTTCTGATGTGGTGTCAGATAGGGGGTCTCAGTTTGTGTCCAAGTTTTGGAGGGCATTTTGTTTACGTCGGGGGATGCAATTGTCATTTTCCTCGGCTTTTCATCCGCAGACCAATGGTCAGACAGAGCGTCTGAATCAAAGCCTAGAGACTTATCTTCGGTGTTTTGTCTCAGAGAACCAGGAGGACTGGTCTTCTTTCTTGCCTCTGGCAGAGTTCGCTCTTAACAACAGGCGGAGCGAGTCCACTGGTAAATCCCCGTTTTTTGGGGCATATGGTTTTCATCCCCAGTTTTGTACATTCAATGGGGGGGGCCCTTCTGGGGTTCCTGAGGAGGAGCGTTTCTCGTCGTCACTTGCTTCAGTGTGGAGAGGTGTATTGAATAGTGTTGAGCATTCCGATACCGCAAGTATCGGGTATCGGCCGATATTCGCGTTATCGGAATTCCGATACTTAATTCCGATACTTTTTCAATATCGTATACCGGAATCGGAAGTTCCCATAATTCTTTGAGAGGCAATGTGATTTTAGTCAGCCAATGAGGAATCCTACGAAGTGTGGGCACATCCTGTAATGCTGCGGTCATCTTAACTAATGGCATGGCTGTGATTGGCTGCTGAAATGATGTCAGAATGCACTATAAAAGGCGCCGCCGCCATTTTAGCGTCACTGTGCTGTGAACTCAGTAAGGGACAGAACGCTACTCTGCTCACTCTGAGGGACAGTTAGATATTGCGATTTTGTGTACTACTGTGCTTGAGGCAGGCTAGTTTACCAACCGCTGTGTAAAGCTTCATTTTGCCAGTGTTGTTTTAACAGCTCTGTGCAAGGTGTGTGTGTGACAGTGCAGGTGACGCTGCAGTTTGCTCTGCATCCACCGCTGTTTGTAGGCATCTGCACGTGTCACTGACTCTTTTTTTTTTTTATTTTATTTAGTGGAATTGGTGCAGCTCCATTATATTAGAAAAAAATCAAATCTATTAGTGTGACGTGCTTCCATCCGTATACAATACATTGGTTGCAAACACTATAGAAGTACACAAAGGAGCTTTTCACAGATAGTGAATAGTTGTGTTTCAGTGTTCACTGCAGTCTGTGAGGTTTTGATTTTTTTAGTGCAGATCACGCTCCAGTTAGTTCTTCAACCACTGCCGGTTGTAGTCTGCTGAGCGTGTGTCACTGCCTCATCCTTCACATTTTTCTCTAATTGGTGCTGCTCCATTTTAGTGGAAAAAAATCTAATCTATTAGTGTGACGCGCTTCCATCCGTATACAATACATTGGTTGCAAACACTATAGAAGTACACAAAGGAGCTTTTCACAGATAGTGAATAGTTGTGTTTCAGTGTTCACTGCAGTCTGTGAGGTTTTGATTTTTTGAGTGCAGATCACGCTCCAGTTAGTTCTTCAACCACTGCCGGTTGTAGTCTGCTGAGCGTGTGTCACTGCCTCATCCTTCACATTTTTCTCTAATTGGTGCTGCTCCATTTTAGTGGAAAAAAATCTAATCTATTAGTGTGACGCGCTTCCATCCGTATACAATACATTGGTTGCAAACACTATAGAAGTACACAAAGGAGCTTTTCACAGATAGTGAATAGTTGTGTTTCAGTGTTCACTGCAGTCTGTGAGGTTTTGATTTTTTGAGTGCAGATCACGCTCCAGTTAGTTCTTCAACCACTGCCGGTTGTAGTCTGCTGAGCGTGTGTCACTGCCTCATCCTTCACATTTTTCTCTAATTGGTGCTGCTCCATTTTAGTGGAAAAAAATCTAATCTATTAGTGTGACGCACTTCCATCCGTATACAATACATTGGTTGCAAACACTATAGAAGTACACAAAGGAGCTTTTCACAGATAGTGAATAGTTGTGTTTTCAGTGTTCACTGCAGTCTGTGAGGTTTTGATTTTTTGAGTGCAGATCACGCTCCAGTTAGTTCTTCAACCACTGCCGGTTGTAGTCTGCTGAGCGTGTGTCACTGCCTCATCCTTCACATTTTTCTCTAATTGGTGCTGCTCCATTTTAGTGGAAAAAAATCTAATCTATTAGTGTGACGCGCTTCCATCCGTATACAATACATTGGTTGCAAACACTATAGAAGTACACAAAGGAGCTTTTCACAGATAGTGAATAGTTGTGTTTCAGTGTTCACTGCAGTCTGTGAGGTTTTGATTTTTTGAGTGCAGATCACGCTCCAGTTAGTTCTTCAACCACTGCCGGTTGTAGTCTGCTGAGCGTGTGTCACTGCCTCATCCTTCACATTTTTCTCTAATTGGTGCTGCTCCATTTTAGTGGAAAAAAATCTAATCTATTAGTGTGACGCGCTTCCATCCGTATACAATACATTGGTTGCAAACACTATAGAAGTACACAAAGGAGCTTTTCACAGATAGTGAATAGTTGTGTTTCAGTGTTCACTGCAGTCTGTGAGGTTTTCATTTTGTGAGTGCAGATTACGCTCCAGTTTGTACTTCAACCACTGCCGGTTGTAGTCTGCTGAGCGTGTGTCACTGCCTCATCCTTCACATTTTTCTCTAATTGGTGCTGCTCCATTTTAGTGGAAAAAAATCTAATCTATTAGTGTGACGCGCTTCCATCCGTATACAATACATTGGTTGCAAACACTATAGAAGTACACAAAGGGGCCTTTCACAGATACTGAACAGTTGTCTGCAGGGTTCACTGTAGTCTGTGAGGAATAACCACACTTAGGCCTTAACTTTTCTGACTTTCTTTATCAATCTACCAAGATGAAGAAGTCAGTGAGTAAGGCACGTGGTCGTGGTCGAGGCCGTGGATTTGCAGCAGGGAGAGGACGTGGGGATTCTGTGGCTGCTGCCGCACCCAGTGACACAGCATCCACCAGTTTTCCCGTGAGCGTTCCTTTATGCGCACTTTTGTAGGAGCTCAGCGTACCCCCCTGCTGCGTGAAGAACAAATTGAAGCCGTTGTTGGTTGGATGGCAGCCAATGCATCGACTTCAATAGCTTCCACCTCCTCTCAGGACCACAGCACTGTTGAACAACCATCAGTCTCTTCACCGCCTGCCAAATTGCCCAGGCAGTCAGAGAGCTCTGTACAGGAGCCAGCTGAGTCTCTGCTTCTGTTCTCAGAATCTGTTGGCTTGGAAACAGGGGCCCAGCCAAGCAGCATTCTGGAATGTGAAGAAGAGGCAGTATGCAGTGATGCGCAACAGCTGTGTCTCTCTGAATCTGAAGAGGCGGGTGAGCCAGTGCCGATGGTCAGCACACCGCAGAACGCATCTGATGATGATGAGACTCAGTTGCCAGTTTCTGTTGAGCATGGTGCTGGCCAGACCACCCAACAACAGCAGGTGTTGGAAGAGGGTAGTGGTGGAGATGATGAGGTCCAAGACCCAACATGGCGTGAGGAACAGGAAGGTGGTGGGAGCAGCTCTGAGGAAGAGATTGCACCAACGGTCCAAACAGTAGGGAGAGGTAGGCTGCAGACTCGCTTGCCTGTAGCCTCCAGTTTGGCACCCGTTCGGAGCAGTTCTCTTACAACAGCCAAACCGGGCGCTCCCAGGACTTGCTCTGCGTGGTCCTTTTTTGATACAGTTGCAGATGATATTTGCTATGTCAAATGCAAGCTGTGTAATCAAAAAATTAAAAGAGGTAAAAGTGTCAGTAACCTTAATACAACAAATATGTGGAAACATGTGCGGTCAAAGCACTTTGTTGAGTTACAAAGACACACTGGAGATGTAGGCCAACCTACAGCAGCACCTACATCTTCAGCTCCTGTTGGAGCCTCTTCCTCCAGTTCACACACAGCTGGTTCGGCTTCCTCAAAGGATCGCCATGGAAGAACCTCTGTCACTGTTGTCCAGAGACACAGTGTTATTCCACCCACAGCTGCAAGTTCCCTGTCAACCTCACACACCCAGGCCACAAAACAGCCATCGGTAGCACAGGCATGGGATAAAAGACGGCCATACTCGGCAAACCATCCACGAGCACAGGCTCTGAATGCTGGCATTGCAAAACTCCTGTCCCTTGAAATGCTGTCATTCAGGCTGGTGGAGACTGACAGTTTCCGTGAATTAATGGCTTGGCAGTCCCACAATACAATGTGCCCAGCCGATTTTATTTCAGCAGGCAAGCCGTCCCTGGTCTGCAAAAGCATGTTGAGGCAAAAATTAAACATGCGCTACTAAACGCCGTCAGTAGCAAGGTCCACCTGACCACCGATGCGTGGACCAGTACCCATGGCCAGGGACGATACCTTTCACTCACTGCCCATTGGGTGAATGTTGTGGAGCCGGGTACAGATCTTGCGAGTGGCGCTGTACGTGTTCTGCCAACTCCAAGGATTGCCGGAATCAAGTCTGTCCACATTGACTCCTCCTCCTACTCCAGTTCCTCAGAATCATCGCTGCAGGAGCCGTCACGGTCTACCTCCACATGGATCCGTGGACGCTTACCTGATGCGACCGATATGAGCACAGCCATGGCCAAACGGCAACAGGCCGTTCTGAAATTAATTCCCATGGGGAATCGAAGCCACACAGCGCAGGAGGTCTGGAATGCCATCAAGCAGGAGAGCGACGTGTGGTTTTTGCCAGCGAATCTCCAGCCAGGCTTGGTAGTGTGTGACAATGGCCGAAATCTGGTGGCAGCTCTGGGCCTTGGCAACCTCACTCACATACCATGTCTGGCACATGTGCTCAACTTGGTCGTGCAGAGTTTTTTGAGGGACTATCCGGATCTTGATGCACTGCTGCACAAGGTCCACCTAGAGTGCGCTCACTTGCGACGTTCCAGCATGGCCAGATCGCGCATTGCAGCTCTGCAACGCAGATTGCGCCTTCCTGAACATCGCATCATATGTGACGTATCCACCAGGTGGAATTCAACGTTACATATGTTGGAGCGGTTGTGTGAGCAGCAGCCAGCAGTTATGGAGTATCAGCTGCATCAGGCGCAATCAACACGCAATTTGCGCCGTCCACACTTCACCATTAATGAGTGGGCCACTATGAAGGACATGTGCCACGTTTTGCGTGCGTTTGATGAGTCAACGCGGATGGCGAGTGCAGATGATGCACTAGTCAGCCTGACTGTCCCCCTTATCTGCCTGCTTCAAAAAACACTGCAAGCAATAAGGGATGAGGTTTTGGAAGAGGTGGAGGATGAGGAGTCACAAATTCCATCACCTTCTGGAAAGTCAGCGCAACGTGGTTCCTCACAAAGGGCTGGGCAGGGCTCACTTTGTGAGGAGGATGAGGAGGAGGAGTCAAAGGAGGAGGAAGACATCGCTCCAGAGGGAGGTACACAACGCTCTAGTCAGTATGTAGAGCGAGGGTGGGGTGATGCAGAGCAGGCAGAGATAACGCCTCTTGCAGAGGACAGCGTTTCTTTGCCAGTTGGGAGTCTGCAGCACATGGTTGATTTCATGCTGCAGTGCCTAAGAAACGACCGCCGCATCGCCCACATTCTCACGACGTCTGATTATTGGGTGTACACCCTCCTAGACCCTCGCTACCGGGACAACGTCAAAAGCCTCATCACACCGTTGAACCGGGAGCGTAAAATGCGGGAGTACCAAGACACACTGGTGCAATCCCTAATGTTCTACCTTACTGCCGAGAGCACTGCTGCTGCTACTGCTTTACAAAGCAGCTCTGTGCGTCGAGGCAGTGTAGAGAGCTCTGCAACAAGAGGGAGCACACGCAGTGCCTCTGCACAGGGAAAGACCAGTATGTTAAAAATGTGGCAAAGTTTTGTGGCAGCGCCACAAATGTCTACACCATCCGAGAGGGCTCCAGTCAGCGGGAGGCAACGTATCCGTCAGATGGTGACAGACTACTTGGCTTTGCCTCTCAGTGTACTCCCAGATGGCTCTTCCCCATTCAAGTTTTGGGTCTCTAAGCTGGATACATGGCCAGAGCTTAGCCAGTATGCATTGGAGGTGCTGGCTTGCCCTGCTGCCAGTGTATTATCGGAGCGCGTCTTTAGTGCTGCAGGTGGTGTACTAACAGACCGTCGCATGCGACTATCCTCCGATAATGTAGACCGGCTTACTTTTCTGAAAATGAACAAGGCATGGATCTCGCCAGAATTTGTCTGTCCGTTTTCAGATTAACACTAGAACTACTGATGGAGTCATTTTGACTCCTTTCGTTTTTTTTTCTCTTCTGTGACTACATTTTTCAGAATTCCGGCTTGAAACTCGGTGACTTTTCCTCAAATATGATGTGAAAAAAGATTTTGTGAGAATAAATAATTTTGGTGAAAAATTTGCGCGTTTTTTTCAAAATTTACCAAGAACTACTGAAGGGAGTCATTTTGACTCCCTACTATATTTTGAGGTCCTTTTGTCACTAAATGTTGCTATAAAGTTTTGTGCATAATTTTTTCACTCTGTCTTATTTACCCTGATGTTCATATAGATGTAGTAGGCGTGACAGCCAAAATATTCTTCGAGAAGCACCTGGCCCTACAGGATACGCCAGAAGAAATATCATTATCGATAGTCCTTTGAGCGCATGGCGTTTATTTTTTGATTCATATATATTGACACATATAAAGAACTGTACGCTTGCAGAAGCATGCAGGAACAATAATTTACAGTTTACTCTATCTGATGAGGAGCTAGATGCATTCATTGCGATATTCTATGCTCGTGGAATATCTGGCACGAACCGTCACTTGATTAGCAGTATTTGGTGTAATGACTGGGGAATACCGTTTTGCAAAGCGACAATGTCTAGGGACCGCTTTGTTGAAATGATGAGGTTTCTCAGATTTGATGAGAAATCTACTCGATCGGAGAGACTGCAAACGGACAAGTTTGCTCTATTTTCTACTGTGTGGGACAGGTTTATTGAAAATTGTATTGCATGTTACAAACCTGGCCCATACATAACGGTGGATGAGCAACTTTTCCCAAGCAAAACTAGGTGTCCATTCACGCAGTACATGCCTTCCAAACCAGATAAATATGGCCACAAATATTGGCTAGCTGTTGATAAGGAGAGCAAATATCTGGCAAATGGCTTCCCTTATCTAGGCAAAGATGACACACGCCGTGCTGAGGACCGTTTAGCTGACCATGTGGTAATGAAGTTATTGGACCCGTTTTTGAAAAAAGGTCGCAATGTTACAACCGATAATTATTTTACTTCAGTAAAATTAGCTAAACAGCTAAAAAGCAAAGGAACAACCATCGTGGGAACACTGAACAAGATAAGGCGAGAAGTGCCTAAAGAAATAAAATCCATGAAAGAGGAATTGTACAACACTAAAGTGTTTAGAAATGAAGACAATTTTACACTTACAGTATATCAAGGAAAGCCCAACAAAAATGTTGTCATTTTGAGTTCCGTCCATCCAGATGTTGTTGCGTCTGATTCCGCTAAAAAAACTCCAGAAACAGTAAAGTTTTACAATGAAACAAAATATGGAGTAGATGTAGTGGATCAGATGGCACGAAAATATACCACACGAACATGCACAAGGAGATGGCCTGTTCATGCATTTGAAAATGCCTTAGACTTTGCGGGTATAAATGCATGGATAATATTCAATGAGATAACCCACCAAAAAATGTCACGCAAGGAATTTTTGCAAACGCTTGTGAGAGAGTTGAGTGGTCCTTATGTCACAGATAGGGAAAAGGGTTCCACGTCCCAAGTTTCTACATGCTCAGAAGTGATGGTTCAAACAAAATTTTGCCAGATCAAAGAAAAGTGCAAGAAAAATAGATCTGTCGGCAATTGTAAGACTTGTGGTAAGTCTTTGTGTGGGCAATGTACTGCCATAAATCAAAGGCAATGCCTAAAATGCGAAACACCAAATGTTTAGAAGGTGAATTCTGCGCCATATTTTCATTTTTATGCTCCTCCACCTACATTTTCTCTGCTTTTTGTTCTTCAGTTGTTGTTTATATGTGTGCACTTGAATAAAAAAAAATGTTTGAAAAACGTCTATTATAATTATTGTTATTTTCTGTAGAAAAATAAGAAAAGCAGAAAAAAAACAATCAAAAGCATTACTGTTTGATCTCACAATAATAATACATTACAAAAAATATAATTATTAATAAATACCACAAATGAAACTCTAAAAATAAACGAAAACAAGCAAGGAGTCAAAATGACTCTTTTCAGTAGTTCTAGGCGGGGTCACGAGTCCAGTAGTCCTAGTGTTAAATAACTGGTTCGCAACGTTATCCATGTCTCCTGTTATGTTCATCTTTCTACCACCTGAACTCTACTCCCTGGGCTCCAACACTGCCAGTTGCTGCTCAGAAGTGTCGTGTCCACAGAACAAAACACAAGCTCTACTGTTAGTGGGGTTCAGTAACGCCAGCTGTTCCCCTGCTGTGTCAACGGCAAGAAGTCTCCTGTTCCCGACACATGGACAGAAAAACACATGACATGACCAACATGCTCCAAATAGGGAAGAGCCGTCACCCTGCTTGTTATGCTGAAAACATGAAATTGTGAAGTTTTGCAGGCCTAGAATGATAAATTTTTATGACAAATATGGACAAATAATAATTTGTCATCACAGCGCATATCTGCACATGTCTATTAGAAATGGTAACAAAAAATAAAACATAGTCTACTCTTCACATTTTGAAATTAATGCATAAAAGTACATTTCAGACTTATGAATTAATGCTTTTTAAGGAACTTTATCTGTACCTGTAAGATAATGCAGTCAATGGATGTACGAATCATTAAATCCTCATCATCATCATCACGAGTTTTATTTATGACAGACATTATAAAATACACATACTGATGCCAACTGTAACTTCACACACCATATATGAAATGGCCAGCATCTACACCTGGTAATAATGTGCAATAATAAATTATTACATCTAGAAAGTGCATCATGCATACTGACAATAGGTAGTTATACCTGCAAGTGCTGTTGAAACAACCACAACAGATATAAATTAATAATGGTATATAGCTATCACAGTGCATAGTTACTCATGGACAATGTCGATGTAATACTGTACCTCAATAAAGTCAGCGTCAACCATTATGCTTGTTAGTCTTGTAGATTGTTAAAGAGGGAGCGGTCTTTTTTGTTGGTCATAGGTGGAGTATTAGACAGTAAATGATTACTGCTGTCGTATTTTGGCGTCCCTAGGGCGCAATAACGCTGCGTAACGTCACATTTTATAGAGTCATCTAATTGACACACGCTACCCTACCCTACGCATGACAGTAGGAAGGTAGTGTTGACGGATAAAGCTTTGCGCAACCAGACATTCTTTTACCCTCTTCAACACTCTACAAGCAAAAAATGCATGATTTCAGCCGCAGACTTTATTGACGTACAGTATAACATCGGCATTACCCATCAGAGGCTGTCCACTGTCTGATACAGACATAGAATATACCTTTGCTATCCGTAGCCTTTGTTTCACCTACACTTGCAGGCACACACTTAAATTGTGACAAACAATGCCTAATGTTTTTTTAAATGGTTATTTTTTATTGTACATTATTGTGTCATCAATCACATTGATGAGTCCATGCTGGACATGTCATACATGCTATAGAAAGTTACGATTTTATGAACTTAAATAATTAAAATGTCTGTGACTGTCACATAAAATTTGCGATGATTATGATGAGTGACTATTACAAAATCCATTGTCTTCACTATGTTATGGTTTAACATAGCGTTCCTTAAGCATTATTCATAAAAAAAAAATGTACTTTTATTCTTAAATTTACAACACTATATTTTGTTACCAATTTTTTGGGTGTTGTGTTGTTCCATTTATTTTTGGCATGTGCATATATGCGTTTATATTTGTATTTTCTTTATTTTTCCTTCTTGAAATTAGAAAACATGTGTATCTTTGTACCGTGTTAGCCAGTAGATAGAAAAATATTTAGACTTTAGAGTCAGCAGTGGTTGATACCTTTTAATGGATAACTGAAAAGATGGAAACAAATTGCAAGCTTTCAAGGCTACTCACGTCTCTTCATCAGGGAAAGACTAACTAAAAAAATTAAGCATCACATATTTCTATACACAACAGGACACAGGAATAGTGCAATAGGTAAGACAAGTAAGTGACGTGTATCAGAACTGTCATTATCTCACAGGGATGAACATAAATATTGGAACAGTTCCTACATAAGGATAGAAAGTTTGATTGCCCTCTCATTGGCGTATTTTTTTGGGTTTTCATGACCCTGGAAGGGCATAGACGCAGATTCCTTAATTGATATAGAATGACATAAATCCATGTTATCTATTCATTCCATCACTAACAGTGTCAAAGGTCATGATGAGCTTATATTCTGAAACCTTTGTACGTTTCTCATATTTGAAGTTATATTTTAATACCAGTAATTCCATATCCATGATGCTATGACCGGGCAAACAAAAGTCTTTTGCCACAGGTAAATTCATTAATTTATCTGTGATTGTGTGGCGCTGATAATTCATCCTTGTTCTCCTTTTTGTTGCCGGTCTCCCCTCACTTGTCCCTCCCTCACTTGTCTTAGCTATTCCTGTGTCCTGCTGTGTGTAGAAATATGTGATTCTTCATTTTTGGCTTTACTCTTAGCCTGATGAAGACACCTGAGTAGTCTCGAAAGCTTTGAATTTGTTACCATATTTTCAGTTAGCCATTAAACGTTATCAACCACAGAGGACTGTCAAGTATAAATATTTTTCTATTCTTGTAATTGAAATTTATCATTTTATTGTTGTAGTAAAAGTTCATTTATTCTTGTTTGAAGTACATACATTTGCAATGGCCACGTAACAAGGCAATAACTCAATATTTTGTGCCTACACCCTCCTTGACCCTGGGCTTCAACAGCGCTAGTTGCTGCTCAGAAGTGTTAGATGCACAGATGAAAACAATCGCTGATGTGTTTGTGGGGTTCAGTAACGCCTGCTGTTCCCCTGCTGTGTGTCTGGCAAAAATTACTGCTGCTAACTACAACTTCAACTTCAAACGTCTCATACTAGGCCTCTGCCTACACCCTCCTTGACCCTGGGCTTCAACAGCGCTAGTTGCTGCTCAGAACTGTTAGATGCACAGATGAAAACAATCGCTGATGTGTTTGTGGGGTTCAGTAACGCCTGCTGTTCCCCTGCTGTGTGTCTGGCAAAAATTACTGCTGCTAACTACAACTTCAACTTCAAACGTCTCATACTAGGCCTCTGCCTACACCCTCCTTGACCCTGGGCTTCAACAGCGCTAGTTGCTGCTCAGAAGTGTTAGATGCACAGATGAAAACAATCGCTGATGTGTTTGTGGGGTTCAGTAACGCCTGCTGTTCCCCTGCTGTGTGTCTGGCAAAAATTACTGCTGCTAACTACAACTTCAACTTCAAACGTCTCATACTAGGCCTCTGCCTACACCCTCCTTGACCCTGGGCTTCAACAGCGCTAGTTGCTGCTCAGAAGTGTTAGATGCACAGATGAAAACAATCGCTGATGTGTTTGTGGGGTTCAGTAACGCCTGCTGTTCCCCTGCTGTGTGTCTGGCAAAAATTACTGCTGCTAACTACAACTTCAACTTCAAACGTCTCATACTAGGCCTCTGCCTACACCCTCCTTGACCCTGGGCTTCAACAGCGCTAGTTGCTGCTCAGAAGTGTTAGATGCACAGATGAAAACAATCGCTGATGTGTTTGTGGGGTTCAGTAACGCCTGCTGTTCCCCTGCTGTGTGTCCGGCAAAAATTACTGTTAGCTACCTAATCATGGTGAAAAAAACATGACATCTCAAAGTGTGTAGTGCTACACATAGATATGAGGCTACACCATGATTTCTAAGCTGTAAACATTTGAAACGTCAACTTTCAAACCATAAAATGATTTGTCTTTGTCACAAATCTGTAACAAAATAATTGTGACATATTATTACAGATATGCACATGTCGAAAACAAATGCAAACACAAAAGCCTACTTATGCTATAGGATACTGATGGTCAACCTTGTCACTCCATAGCTTAGACAAATCCAACTCACATCATGATGACTCAAATACTGCAATGTTGGAAGTGCATAATGTGGGTTGAACTTTGACAACTGCTGCAGTGCGAAGGTTATACTTCAGTGTTCTTGCCTTTAAAATAAAAGCATACAAGTAAATATAATATCCAATGTTGATTAAGGGACGTGATGTACACCTGTAATATTGTGCAAACAATGCATGTAGGAATAGTCCTCTTCAACATTACTTATATTTGTGTCATTTTAAAAAATACATATTTGATTAGAAAGTTAACAGCCCATATCATAAAGGTCCTTCATGTAAACATGATAATCGCTAACAAAAATCATGCTTTACCTTGGTAAAGTCAATAGTGCATAGTCACAATAGCAAAATATATACCTGTAAGTGGTGCTGAAAGAACGACAACTGATAGAATAGGTGAATGATATCTATTTATCAGACTGAATAGCGACACCTGTACAATGTCGATATAATACTGTACCTTAACAAAACAGCTGTGTCACACCTCACACGCATTTTTCTTGTAGCATGTTATGTAATAGGGCACATGCGTGTATGTTTCATCATAGGTGCATGTTTACTGAGTAAAGCAGTCATGACAACGCCTTTGTGTTGTCGGTACGCTTGCGATGATGAACGATGCGCACCGTGAATGTTAGTCTGCGTCATAAGACGCACAGACGCTCCAATACCCAACGCGTCACAGCAGGAAGCCAGTCTGTGCGTCCAAACAAAGGCGCAAGCATACATGCACGTACCCTTTTATAAAGCTATATAAAAAAAAGGATGTAGTAGTAACGCACACTTTATTGAGGTACAGTATTACATCGCCATTCACCATCTGTGGCTATGCAGTGTCATCTATATATACCTTATTTATCCGTTGTCATGCTTGCAAGTCCACAGTCAGGCATAAATAGCTGTTTTCACTATGCACTTTTTAAAGTTTTTTTTTGTTAATATAAATGATTGCCACATATTATCAGTATTACATGATGGAAATTTTAGATATTTTTAAAAACTTTTTAGTGATATTATTCAGCAAATGAAAATGGTGTACATACTGTTACTTATCCATCATTTATGGATTCTGATATGTACTTGTATGCTTTTATTTAAAACCGTATAGCAGATTATTTAACCGATTTTTATTGTGGTTTGCATTGCTTTTCAACATGTTAATGTATGCGTTTATGTTTGTCAATTATTAATTTGCATATATTTTTTAAAGTAAAATCATCATCTTATGGTACTAAAGGTTATATTTCTCTTGTTTGGAGTATAGACATTTTTAATTGACACGTAACAAGGAAAATACTTGATCTAGTATTTAAACATCCTCCTTGACCCTGGGCTCCAACACCGCCAGTTGTTGCTTGGAAGTGCTGTTAGCACAGTCTACACTTGCTCCTGTGTTACTGGGGTTCAGTAATGTCAGCTGTTCCCCTGCTGTGTGTACGGCAAAAAGTCCTGCTGCCTCCACCATGTTCTCTTCTCATCCCTGGGTTACAACACCGCCAGTTGTTTCTCGGAAGTGCTGTTAGCACAGTCTACACTTGCTCCCGTGTTACTGGGGTTCAGTAATGTCAGCTGTTCCCCTGCTGTGTGTACGGCAAAAAGTCCTGCTGCCTCCACCATGTTCTCTTCTCATCCCTGGGTTACAACACCGCCAGTTGTTTCTCGGAAGTGCTGTTAGCACAGTCTACACTTGCTCCTGTGTTACTGGGGTTCAGTAATGTCAGCTGTTCCCCTGCTGTGTGTACGGCAAAAAGTCGTGCTGCCTCCACCATGTTCTCTTCTCATCCCTGGGTTACAACACCGCCAGTTGTTTCTCGGAAGTGCTGTTAGCACAGTCTACACTTGCTCCCGTGTTACTGGGGTTCAGTAATGTCAGCTGTTCCCCTGCTGTGTGTACGGCAAAAAGTCCTGCTGCCTCCACCATGTTCTCTTCTCATCCCTGGGTTACAACCAGGGTGGATAAAAATCAATGATTTTTTTTAAAAAATAAAAAAAATCGGATTTTTTTGATTTAAATCGGATTTTTTTGATTTAAATCGGATTTTTTTGATTTAAATCGGATTTTTTTCAATAAACTGCTTTTTGAGGAAAATATTTTACCATCCAAAGGTTCTTCCATCATGAGATAAAGCTGAGTTGTTTAACTCAGTAGAATAAAGGCTGTATATGTGTAACATTCACAATGCCATGCTCTTCCAGAGGTTTCTGTAGGATTAGTGGGCAGTTTCTCTCCTATATTATCACAGACGCTTGCTTATTTTACGCAGTTCTCAAAACTGAATTTGACTCCGCAGAGGTCCCAGCCTCTTCTTCACGGCAAAAATGTTACAACATGAACAGAGTTGAGAAAAAGACCTTAATCCTATTGTTCTACAAACCTATGAATACAGAATCAACCCCTTCAGTGCCAAGTCCAAGAAGTTAGACAATATGTTTCTGATTGTTTGGAGTGGAATAGATCTGCACAACACAAGAAGAATGTGAATCTAAGTGTGAGGAGGAGGAAGGGCAAGCAGACAAGAAAATGAAAGTGAAACTTTGAGCACAATACTGCAGCATAGCCACAGACAAACAAGTCTGGATCTGTTTGTGTGTACGATCTGAGGTTTATTACATTCTTTCCTTATAATGGCAGCAGGCCGAGAAATAAAATCTGAAAAATAATTGTAAAATGTTTGGTATTTCCACTTTTAAACACTAGCCAGAGCAGCTGCTGAAATATAAACTGCTAGCTCGTATTGCGACAGTAGTAAATGCAGGCGGGGTCTGATCACGTGTGACTTCTCTCCTCCGTTACTAGGTGTTTGTAATAACAGAGGATGTAGTTTAGGCTCACAGAGCGGAGCCATTGCGGAGCCATTTTGTTGGGGACTGCCAGTGATACTGACAAGTAGGCTGTCACTGAGGACGACCGGCAGCATCTATTCTGTTAGTTCATGCTGCTCGCTGTATTATAAACTGAGCACAGATACGTGGAGAGTATCACACACTGGGATTATTCACAGCACATGACACACTGCATGTATCTAGATACAGTGCTGAGTGTAGTGTATCGCATTATGGGATTAGATACACCGGTCTGGGGCATATCGCGCATGATGAAATTAGATACACCGGTCTGGGGTGTATCGCACATGATGAAATTAGATATACCGGTCTGGTAGAAACTTTGATTTAAATCACTGATTTAAATCAAGCCTTACTGACTAGTGATTTAAATCGTGATTTAAATCGTGATTTAAATCAGTTTGATTTAAATCAAATCCACCCTGGTTACAACACCGCCAGTTGTTTCTCGGAAGTGCTGTTAGCACAGTCTACACTTGCTCCTGTGTTACTGGGGTTCAGTAATGTCAGCTGTTCCCCTGCTGTGTGTACGGCAAAAAGTCCTGCTGCCTCCACCATGTTCTCTTCTCATCCCTGGGTTACAACACCGCCAGTTGTTTCTCGGAAGTGCTGTTAGCACAGTCTACACTTGCTCCTGTGTTACTGGGGTTCAGTAATGTCAGCTGTTCCCCTGCTGTGAACGGCAAACAGTCCTGCTGCCTCCACCATGTTCTCTTCTCATCCCTGGGTTACAACACCGCCAGTTGTTTCTCGGAAGTGCTGTTAGCACAGTCTACACTTGCTCCTGTGTTACTGGGGTTCAGTAATGTCAGCTGTTCCCCTGCTGTGTGAACGGCAAACAGTCCTGCTGCCTCCACCATGTTCTCTTCTCATCCCTGGGTTACAACACCGCCAGTTGTTTCTCGGAAGTGCTGTTAGCACAGTCTACACTTGCTCCCGTGTTACTGGGGTTCAGTAATGTCAGCTGTTCCCCTGCTGTGTGTACGGCAAAAAGTCCTGCTACCTCCACCATGTTCTCTTCTCATCCCTGGGTTACAACACCGCCAGTTGTTTCTCGGAAGTGCTGTTAGCACAGTCTACACTTGCTCCTGTGTTACTGGGGTTCAGTAATGTCAGCTGTTCCCCTGCTGTGTGAACGGCAAACAGTCCTGCTGCCTCCACCATGTTCTCTTCTCATCCCTGGGTTACAACACCGCCAGTTGTTTCTCGGAAGTGCTGTTAGCACAGTCTACACTTGCTCCTGTGTTACTGGGGTTCAGTAATGTCAGCTGTTCCCCTGCTGTGTGTACGGCAAAAAGTCGTGCTGCCTCCACCATGTTCTCTTCTCATCCCTGGGTTACAACACCGCCAGTTGTTTCTCGGAAGTGCTGTTAGCACAGTCTACACTTGCTCCCGTGTTACTGGGGTTCAGTAATGTCAGCTGTTCCCCTGCTGTGTGTACGGCAAAAAGTCCTGCTGCCTCCACCATGTTCTCTTCTCATCCCTGGGTTACAACACCGCCAGTTGTTTCTCGGAAGTGCTGTTAGCACAGTCTACACTTGCTCCTGTGTTACTGGGGTTCAGTAATGTCAGCTGTTCCCCTGCTGTGTGTACGGCAAAAAGTCCTGCTGCCTCCACCATGTTCTCTTCTCATCCCTGGGTTACAACACCGCCAGTTGTTTCTCGGAAGTGCTGTTAGCACAGTCTACACTTGCTCCTGTGTTACTGGGGTTCAGTAATGTCAGCGGTTCCCCTGCTGTGTGTACGGCAAAAAGTCCTGCTGCCTCCACCATGTTCTCTTCTCATCCCTGGGTTACAACACCGCCAGTTGTTTCTCGGAAGTGCTGTTAGCACAGTCTACACTTGCTCCTGTGTTACTGGGGTTCAGTAATGTCAGCTGTTCCCCTGCTGTGTGAACGGCAAACAGTCCTGCTGCCTCCACCATGTTCTCTTCTCATCCCTGGGTTACAACACCGCCAGTTGTTTCTCGGAAGTGCTGTTAGCACAGTCTACACTTGCTCCTGTGTTACTGGGGTTCAGTAATGTCAGCTGTTCCCCTGCTGTGTGAACGGCAAACAGTCCTGCTGCCTCCACCATGTTCTCTTCTCATCCCTGGGTTACAACACCGCCAGTTGTTTCTCGGAAGTGCTGTTAGCACAGTCTACACTTGCTCCCGTGTTACTGGGGTTCAGTAATGTCAGCTGTTCCCCTGCTGTGTGTACGGCAAAAAGTCCTGCTGCCTCCACCATGTTCTCTTCTCATCCCTGGGTTACAACACCGCCAGTTGTTTCTCGGAAGTGCTGTTAGCACAGTCTACACTTGCTCCTGTGTTACTGGGGTTCAGTAATGTCAGCTGTTCCCCTGCTGTGTGAACGGCAAACAGTCCTGCTGCCTCCACCATGTTCTCTTCTCATCCCTGGGTTACAACACCGCCAGTTGTTTCTCGGAAGTGCTGTTAGCACAGTCTACACTTGCTCCTGTGTTACTGGGGTTCAGTAATGTCAGCTGTTCCCCTGCTGTGTGTACGGCAAAAAGTCGTGCTGCCTCCACCATGTTCTCTTCTCATCCCTGGGTTACAACACCGCCAGTTGTTTCTCGGAAGTGCTGTTAGCACAGTCTACACTTGCTCCCGTGTTACTGGGGTTCAGTAATGTCAGCTGTTCCCCTGCTGTGTGTACGGCAAAAAGTCCTGCTGCCTCCACCATGTTCTCTTCTCATCCCTGGGTTACAACACCGCCAGTTGTTTCTCGGAAGTGCTGTTAGCACAGTCTACACTTGCTCCTGTGTTACTGGGGTTCAGTAATGTCAGCTGTTCCCCTGCTGTGTGTACGGCAAAAAGTCCTGCTGCCTCCACCATGTTCTCTTCTCATCCCTGGGTTACAACACCGCCAGTTGTTTCTCGGAAGTGCTGTTAGCACAGTCTACACTTGCTCCCGTGTTACTGGGTTCAGTAATGTCAGCTGTTCCCCTGCTGTGTGTACGGCAAAAAGTCCTGCTGCCTCCACCATGTTCTCTTCTCATCCCTGGGTTACAACACCGCCAGTTGTTTCTCGGAAGTGCTGTTAGCACAGTCTACACTTGCTCCTGTGTTACTGGGGTTCAGTAATGTCAGCTGTTCCCCTGCTGTGTGTACGGCAAAAAGTCCTGCTGCCTCCACCATGTTCTCTTCTCATCCCTGGGTTACAACACCGCCAGTTGTTTCTCGGAAGTGCTGTTAGCACAGTCTACACTTGCTCCCGTGTTACTGGGGTTCAGTAATGTCAGCTGTTCCCCTGCTGTGTGTACGGCAAAAAGTCCTGCTGCCTCCACCATGTTCTCTTCTCATCCCTGGGTTACAACACCGCCAGTTGTTTCTCGGAAGTGCTGTTAGCACAGTCTACACTTGCTCCTGTGTTACTGGGGTTCAGTAATGTCAGCTGTTCCCCTGCTGTGTGTACGGCAAAAAGTCCTGCTGCCTCCACCATGTTCTCTTCTCATCCCTGGGTTACAACACCGCCAGTTGTTTCTCGGAAGTGCTGTTAGCACAGTCTACACTTGCTCCCGTGTTACTGGGGTTCAGTAATGTCAGCTGTTCCCCTGCTGTGTGTACGGCAAAAAGTCCTGCTGCCTCCACCATGTTCTCTTCTCATCCCTGGGTTACAACACCGCCAGTTGTTTCTCGGAAGTGCTGTTAGCACAGTCTACACTTGCTCCTGTGTTACTGGGGTTCAGTAATGTCAGCTGTTCCCCTGCTGTGTGAATGGCAAACAGTCCTGCTGCCTCCACCATGTTCTCTTCTCATCCCTGGGTTACAACACCGCCAGTTGTTTCTCGGAAGTGCTGTTAGCACAGTCTACACTTGCTCCTGTGTTACTGGGGTTCAGTAATGTCAGCTGTTCCCCTGCTGTGTGAACGGCAAACAGTCCTGCTGCCTCAACTTTAATTTCCATGGGTACCTTCTGCTACCCATCCGGGTTCCAGTACCGTCAGCTGGTTCTCCGCAGTGCCTTTGGCCTAGGTGCCTCCATGTCGGTATCCGAGTTCCAGCAACGTCTGCTGGTCCTTGGTAGTGCTTTGGAGCACAGGTACCTCCTGCTTAGTAACCCTGTCCCAGTAACGTCAGCTGGTCCTCGGTTGTGCCATTGGCTCTTTTCCTTCTGCTGACCCTCCGGGTTCCAGCACAGTCAGCTGGTCCTCGTTACTTTCATTGGCTCTTGTACCTTCTGCTACCCATCCGGGTTCCAGTACCGTCAGCTGGTTCTCCGCAGTGCCTTTGGCCTAGGTGCCTCCATGTCGGTATCCGAGTTCCAGCAACGTCTGCTGGTCCTTGGTAGTGCTTTGGAGCACAGGTACCTCCTGCTTAGTAACCCTGTCCCAGTAACGTCAGCTGGTCCTCGGTTGTGCCATTGGCTCTTTTCCTTCTGCTGACCCTCCGGGTTCCAGCACAGTCAGCTGGTCCTCGTTACTTTCATTGGCTCTTGTACCTTCTGCTACCCATCCGGGTTCCAGTACCGTCAGCTGGTTCTCCGCAGTGCCTTTGGCCTAGGTGCCTCCATGTCGGTATCCGAGTTCCAGCAACGTCTGCTGGTCCTTGGTAGTGCTTTGGAGCACAGGTACCTCCTGCTTAGTAACCCTGTCCCAGTAACGTCAGCTGGTCCTCGGTTGTGCCATTGGCTCTTTTCCTTCTGCTGACCCTCCGGGTTCCAGCACAGTCAGCTGGTCCTCGTTACTTTCATTGGCTCTTGTACCTTCTGCTACCCATCCGGGTTCCAGTACCGTCAGCTGGTTCTCCGCAGTGCCTTTGGCCTAGGTGCCTCCATGTCGGTATCCGAGTTCCAGCAACGTCTGCTGGTCCTTGGTAGTGCTTTGGAGCACAGGTACCTCCTGCTTAGTAACCCTGTCCCAGTAACGTCAGCTGGTCCTCGGTTGTGCCATTGGCTCTTTTCCTTCTGCTGACCCTCCGGGTTCCAGCACAGTCAGCTGGTCCTCGTTACTTTCATTGGCTCTTGTACCTTCTGCTACCCATCCGGGTTCCAGTACCGTCAGCTGGTTCTCCGCAGTGCCTTTGGCCTAGGTGCCTCCATGTCGGTATCCGAGTTCCAGCAACGTCTGCTGGTCCTTGGTAGTGCTTTGGAGCACAGGTACCTCCTGCTTAGTAACCCTGTCCCAGTAACGTCAGCTGGTCCTCGGTTGTGCCATTGGCTCTTTTCCTTCTGCTGACCCTCCGGGTTCCAGCACAGTCAGCTGGTCCTCGTTACTTCCATTGGCTTTTGTAACATCACCAACAGGACAAAGAAGGTTAAGACAAACTACAAGATACAGAACAAGAGACAGAAGAACAATAAGCAGAAGATCAAAAAGCAGAAGAACATTAAGTATAAGACCAAAATGAAGAGCAAAATATATGCTCTAAATTCTAAGCAGAAGAAGACTAAGCAGTGTATGGGGATGAGTCCGTTCCTCCTCGTGGTGCCCCTGGAAAATGCCTGATGCTGCTGCAGGCTAAACTGAACGCGGACAAATACTGTTGTAATTAAAATCTTTCGTGACAGCAAGAACGGAAGGATGAAAATTCAGAGTTTTACAGATTACAAGTACAGGAATGTCTGTCACAAATAAGAATATGATGAAAAGGATGAATAGGAAGAAGATGAAGAAGTAGAATATGAAGAATAATAACTGTTTAATAAGAACAATATAAGTAATGTTAACAAAAAGATGAATAGCAAGAAGTTTTAGAAGATTAAGAAGGTGAAGATGAAGAATAATTTGATGAGAAAGATGATGCTGCTGAAAATTATGAAGGAGAAAGTGTGTGAAAAGTTAAAAAGGTGAAGACCATGGAAGTTGTGAAACAGACATATTTGACAAAATAGAAAAAAGGTTAACAACATTGTCAATTTGTTCGTCAATCCGAACGTATTTCCTAAAAAAAAAAAAATTCATGCTATTCCATTGGATTGGGTCAAACATCTATGCCTTTAATGTCTCCTCAACCTCCCCCAATACATTCTACATTACTCTTTCTTGTTTTCCTTCATGTACAATTAACCAACAAGGCAAGAATGGGTTTTTTTTAATTTCGATATTTTGTTCCCATAGACTTACATGGGACTTCCGGTATCGGTATCGGGTATCGCCGATATTTTAGTGATATCGGCGATACCATTCCGATTCCGATACTTTAGGATATCGGAAAGTATCGCTCAACTCTAGTATTGAATAATCTGAGTGCTATGGGGAACCGTTATAAACGTATGGCTGATAGGAGGAGAGTTTCTGGTCCAGATCTTAATGTGAACGATCTGGTATGGTTGTCTACCAGGAATATAAAACTTAAAGTTCCCTCCTGGAAGCTGGGTCCCAGATTCATCGGGCCGTACAGGATCAGTTCCATAATTAATCCTGTGGCAATTCGTCTGGACCTCCCTCCTACGTTTAAAATCCACAATGTGTTCCACAAGTCATTACTTAAGAGGTACGTGGCACCAGTCATACCATCACCTCTACCTCCTCCTCCAGTGGTGGTCAATGGTAACTTGGAGTTTCAAGTGTCAAAGATCATTGACTCACGTCTGAATCGCCGGTCCCTTCAGTACTTGGTGCATTGGAAGGGGTATGGTCCAGAGGAGAGGACGTGGGTTCCTGCGTCTGACATTAACGCAGATCGTTTGGTGCGGACCTTCCACAGAACTCACCCGGGCAAACCTGGCCCTGAGGGTCCGGAGGCCCCTCGTAGAAGGGGGGGTACTGTCATGTGTGCATCGCCACGAAGATCGTCGCGGTTGCACATTCTGACTTCTCACAGCTGAGTTGCTGTTTCTTTGTGTTTGGCAGTTAGGGAGTTAATTCTGTCTGTGCTCAGTTCTGGGACTGGGTGCAGTTTCTCCCGGCTGCAATTAATTATTTGTTGATTGGTTTCCTTTAAATCTCTGGTTGTCTGTGTTGGGAGTTGCCAGTGAAATTCTTCATGCAGACCACAGATAGGATTGTATCTGTATAGACTTAAGTTAAAGAGCTCCTTAGTTGTTTTAAGCTCACCTTGCTTAGAGTTTAATATCCCAGATCATTTATGTTCCTTCTGTGTTTGAGTGTGTATGCAAGTCTGTGTTTTCTCCAGTCTGTCTTATATGTCTAATCTGTGTATTTAGCAGAGATCAGCCCATATCCCTTTGGTGGTAATCAGAATCCTTCTTAGGACTGATTACAGGGTTCAGGGACTGATAGGAGACAGGGTTAGGCTGGAGACTTGGACCTCTGAACCATTATCAGTACCTCCAAGGTGAGGGATTAGTTAGGACCCCAGTTTAGGGTCAGGTTAGACCCCCGGTCCTCCTCTTTCCTGTGACAGTGTATCAAGTCCTCAAGATTAACCCTGAGTTCAACGGATATCGTGTCAGGTAAATCTATTCTATATTTACATGCTGATGTTGCTAATCTATATGTTGTATAGAGTGTTGTTCTTTTAAGAATAGTTTACTGACATCGTACACATATCATAAGACCGCGTGACAGATCTGTGATTACCATCACTGGATGAACTGCCTCTTGCAGAAAATGATGCCACTTTTCAAAGGCCCACTTGATTGCCAAGAGTTCCCTGTTACCAATGTCATAACTTCTCTCCGCAGTGATAGTTTTTTAGAAAAGTATGCACATGGATGAAATTTACTAGGAGATTACCCCTCCGACAATATAGCCGCCACCCCCACTTCAGACGCGTCAACTTCTATAATAAAAGGCTGAGTGCGATCAGGCTGTATGAGAATCAGCACAGATGCAAAACACTCTTTCAAGGTATCGAATGCCTTCCTGGCCGACTGGACCACTTGGAAAAGTCTGTCCCTTTCTTGGTCATATCCGTCAGAGATTTGGCCACTACTGAAATTTTTTTGGTGAACTTACGGTAGTATTTGGCGAAACCTAAAATTCTTCCATCATCTGGAGCGACTGGGAGTCAAATGGGAGAGAAAATGCCCATGCTTGGGGGTCACCCTGAAGGAGAGAGATTATTATTTCCACCCATTGCTCCTCAGTTCATGAAGAACAAAGACATAATTTGAAGTATAGTTTACAGGCCTCCTTGAAAACAACAAACTTGTCCCTCCCCCAGAAAACCTGTCAGGCAAAGTGATCTTGGGCTCGACTAAGGGTTGCCTGGGAGTCATGGTCCCCAAACCTGATTTGTTAGGTTGCTGCAAAACAACAGTGTGTAGATCTGCCAACTCCAGGCAGAACTGCTGCAGATGTCCTGTCAGAGCAGTGATAAGATCCATAATGGATCAAAAAACGGTTTCGGTCAGAGCAAATGTCACAACTCTGTTGTCAGGTGTCCCAGGACCAGGGGTTCCTTTTCTGTCTCTAACGCTAGGGGCGTCCTAGCTCACCCTGTTCCCCGGATTACTTCTGATGGTGAAGACTCCGGGCCATATACCTTGCCTTAGCTCCTGAATCTGTCCTCAGTCTGTATCCTTCTCTCACCCAGGGAAGAGGAGAGTAGTAGTGTACCGTAATACACCACCAGAATAACAAGGTAATACAAACAGGAATAATGAAAAATGCCAAACAGATTGGAGTGGCTCACAGTGAACAGCTGAGCTTTAACTCAGAAACACTTCCAGAAGCTCTCAACTGATCAGATTAACCCCTGTACCACTAAAGGAAACTTGCACCGTTTAATATGAAGATGAAGTGCTTCTAATCAGTGCAGGAGTAGGAGAAATCAGACGCTGCGGTCTTCTTTCTCCTCTCTGTAAACCAGTGACATCTGCATTGATGCTCAATTTATAAGTGTGGCTCTTCCGTGCATGTATTTGAATTTTACTATTAAATTTGTAGCAGGCACAACATCTCAGAACGTCCCACAATATGTGGTGATGACACACTGTTTTTGATCAAAAAAACACACACAATGGTGTGGTCTTCCTTTCTTTAAGCTGGACACTATGTTTATATAGCTTCCCATTGCTGGGAGTCCATAGTTGGGCCCTGGTCCTGCTCGGCCCTTGTTCACATTGAGGTAAGTTTTTACACATGGTAAGGTTTTAATACTAGAGGTTAGGACCGTCCCAACTGAGTTCACCTTTCGGCTGGTGAGTTGGCTTTTACACTTTTTTTATCAAAACAGTGTTTATTAAATACCTTGTTATTTATATACAGTATTGCTTCTTTTTTTACTTACAGCAGGGTCTATGTTCAATGTGTTTCTATCTTAGGTTTTGTCTGTTTAATGCTCCTACTCATTGCATGTATACCAACTTATACTCCAGTTCATTTCTTTTGGTTTTAATTACTAAACTTGATAAACTGTAGATTATTACTAATATTAAAAGGTTTGGACACTAATTTTTTTATTGATATACTATCCTTAGGATAGGCCATTGCTATCTAATGGTGGTGGTGTGATACCTGGCACTCCCACTGATCTGCTGTTTCCTGCGCCTGCGCCGCTATGTTAGGAAATTCTCGGATGGTGATGGAATACTGCAGGTCCATCATCTCTATTGTGGCCGCGATCGGTTACTGCAGATCCATCCCTTAATCAAATGAATAGGGGGTAGATTTGAAGTACTCGGCAGCGACCACTCAAGTTTTGATGGAGCTGCTGTATTTCGGCAGCATTTGAGAACTTTCATCCTGTGCTGGTAACAGCACCTCCACCGATCACATATTGATGGCTTATCTCAAGGATAAGCCATCAAAAATAGTGCTCAACCTCTACTACAATTAATCATTTACTTTTGTTATCCTCACTATTAGCAATTGCGACATAACCCAGGGAGAGGCTGCCCTCTCCTTTCTGAGACCTGTGTTATAGTTAATGGATAACCTGATATTACATAGTGCATGTAGATAACAGTACAGGAGACTGGGACTCCTGTCTCTCAAAATATGAGTGAGAGTTTTACCAGGAAGTGAAAATGTACGCTATGTGGTAATAACCCACAATCGTGACACAACAAATGGGCCTAAGAACAAAAAGGAGACAGGTAAGACTCTAATGGAGGATTATTTATATCTATTCTTAGGAGACAACCGCAGAAAATTAGGTCATGAGGTTTCACTGTCTGTTCTGTGAATTTGCATTGTCTGTCATTTATATTATGAAATGAGCCTGAACATCCCACCTTGGTTTCTGATGTATAAGGTAAGTTCTGTAGACTCTGCTATATTGTTTACATTTTCAAACCTTTTTTCCATATTGAACCTTTAACT
Source organism: Oophaga sylvatica (assembly GCA_033576555.1). Classification (NCBI taxonomy): domain Eukaryota; kingdom Metazoa; phylum Chordata; class Amphibia; order Anura; family Dendrobatidae; genus Oophaga; species Oophaga sylvatica. Next base: position 550,181,382 of record JARQOD010000001.1, on the reverse strand, counting down.
ACTTTGTAACACTGCCCGTCAGTACATATGCTAGCGAGCACTCATATGACTGATATGGTATTGTAGTTAGATTTTGATTAATACTGTAGTTGTTAATTTACAAGATTAAATTTTATGATTAATTTTACTATATTTTATATAATGTTTCAGTGGTTCCAATATATTCTTGTAAGCCTGAAAGCTATGCTATCTAACAATATTAACTCCTTCCTGCATTAGGACATGAATAACTGTCCTTGGTAGTGGTCCGCAAGTGTGGAAAGGGCTGAGGAGCTGAGACCATTCCACACACGATAGGTGTCGACTATGTTATATAACCTGTATCTGTATCTAACAGTCGCAGTTAGTAACAATTTAGATGCCGCTGTCAATCTGATAGCATTTAAATGTGGCTATTGCTTGCACGCACCTGCTCCTATTGGTAAAATGCAAAGCTATCAGGAGGCAGAGGGTGCGGTTGCCCCTGGTTGTGCTCTCTGAGGTGCCCACCCGGAATTATGTTACTTTTAACTGCATAGACGTGAGCAGTGCACTGATACAGTTAATCTCTGTAACTGAGCAGGGAGACACGATCTCCCTGCACTGCCGCTATGGGGCCCATGAGCCAGAGTGGTCAGGGACCCGCTCCCTCCCACCCATCATCACAAGTTCAACTGTATTGGCATCCTGAAAGCAATCATTCTTTGACGTCTCAGCGCAGCAGTCAGTACATGACGCCCAATATGCTGAGATGTGCGGTGCTTCATAAGAACACTCGCTGCAGAGGCAAGACCATTGGGGAAATGGAGGGGAGAGGTGAGTATTGTATTTTTTTTTAAAATCAGTGAGAAAATTTTGTTAGCCAGAATACTATATAGAAGACTATGTGGAGTGCATTATACTCTATGATCTATGGAGGACTATGGGGAGTGCAGTATACTGTATAGAGGACTATGGGGTGCATTATACAATATTGAAGACTTTGGGGAGTGCATTATACTGTTTGGAGGACTATGGGGTGCGTTTTACTATATGGAGGACTATAGGGAGTGCATTATACTGTATGGAGGACTATGGGCTGCATCATACTATATTAGGACTACAGGGAGTGCATTATACTGTATGGAGGACTATGGGGTGCATTATACTAAATGGAGGACAAAGGAGAGTGCATTATACTGTATGGAAGACTATGGAATGCATTATACTATACTGTATGGAGGACTATTGGAAGTGCATTATACTGTACGGGGGACTATAGGGTGTAATATACTGTGTGTAGCACTATGGAAACTGCATTATACTATATGGAGGACTATGATATGTGCATTATACTGTATGGTGGACTATGAGGTGCATTGTACTATATGAAGGACTATGGAAAGTGCATAATACTATATGGAGGGCTATGATATGTGCATAATACTGTATGGAGGACTATAGGGTGTATTATACTATATTGAGGACTATGGGAAGCATTATACTATATGGAGGACTATGGGTAGTGCAGTATACTATATGAAGAACTATAGGAAGTGCATTATACTACATGAAGGACTATGGAGAGTGCAGTATACAATATAGAGCACTATGGGAAGTGCAGAATACTATTTGGAGGAATATGAATAGTGCAGTATACTATATGATGACTATGGGGGGTGCAGTATACTACATGGAGGACTATGGGGAGTGCAGTATGCTATATAGAGGACTATGGGAGTGCATTACACTATATGAATGACTATGGGGTACAGTATACTATATGGAAGGCTATGTGGGAGGCTATTATAATATTTTGAGGGCTATATGGGAGCCTTTATACTGTATGCAAGCAATTATACAGTGTGAAGGTTTGTGTGGAGTCCATCATACTGTGTGGAGGGATTTGTGGGGGAATTATACAGTGTGGGGAGGTATGGGGCCATTATACTGTAAGAGTATAGTAACTGTCCCAAATAGGTACACCTTGCCGTGGTGGGACAGCTTTATACTTTTTTGATCAAAACAGAGTTTACTAAGTACCCTATGTTAACTATTTAATGTACTTGCTTTTTTACTCATTTATTTTCATTAGGGTATATGCTCACATTGTTTTTCCTTTGGTTTTGTTTGCTTTTATGGCCGCCAGTGTGAACATGCTTTTACATCATTCATGTCATTCAAGTCTACTTCAGTTCAGTTTTTTGTTTTTCTTTAGTATTTTTGTATTCAGTACAAATAGGGTGTGGCCTCCTTTCTACTGAGCTGTGTAGTTCATATATAGTCCCTCTTAAGCTGGTGTCCATTTGGGACCCAGAGACTCTCTGCCTCTATTCACACTAGGTAGGTTTTAACGTTAGAGAGTGTAGTTACTGTCCAAAATGGGTACACCTTGCCGTGGTGGGACAGCTTTATACTTTTTTGATCAAAACAGAGTTTACTAAGTACCCTATGTTAATTATTTAATGCATTGCTTTTTTACTTATTTATTTTTATTAGCGTATATGCACACATTGTTTTTTCCTTTGGTTTTGTTTGCTTTTATAGCCAGTATGAACATACTTTTACATCATGCATGTCATTCAAGTCTACTTCTGTTCAGTTTTTTTGTTTTTCAATTATACTGTAAGTAGGCCTATTATACTGCAAGGAGACCTGTGTAGGGGTTACAGTTGGTGGAACATACTATGTTGCGGTCACCATACTTTCCGTGAGAGATCAGGGGTGTGTTACAGTAGGATCATCATACTGTACATGTGGTGGGTAGTGTGGAGTAATTTACTGTAGGATTATCTTACAGTATTTGTGGGGCACTGTTGCAGACATCATACTTTGAGTGCAATGAAAGGGGAATCTGGGGCTCCAGTAGGAAGAAAACTACAGGGCACACAGTTCCACACAGTAGGTGCAGTAATAGGGACACATAGTGGCATTAGCTCAGCATTTGGGTATCAGCTGAATAAGGAGTTTGTACAGGTTGGGGATAGATGGCGATGGTGTCTGAAATGTGAAAAGTCATATTTGTCTTTATTGTAACCTCTGCAGCTGAGTCCTGGCTGGAAAAGTTGTCATGTCGGTCTGGGTCAGATCGAAAAGTCAATTACTCCACCAGAAAGAACGTCAGCTGTAAGTGACTATCAATAACTTTGCTGTAATCTCTTACATATTCTACAGCACTTGTATCTACCATTATATGGTCACCATATGGCAGTAATATCCATGTTGGTCTTTGTATAGAGATTTTTTTTTAGTAATAGCACAGCCATCTGCTGAGGTTCTCCAACATCCAAAATTAGGGTGTAACACCATAGTTGTAATCAGGGTTACTTAGTTAGGGGCCCACTCAGAAATTTCTCCACCCTGAACCAAATTCCTAGCTACTCCTCGGCGAGGAACACATAGGTTATCAATGCTGCCTGAGGCCTATTATCTTGCCAGTCCTGTGAGGCTCAGGGACAGGTTGAGCTCCATAAAAGACTATGATTTTTCTGCATCTAAATGTTTCCAGTAATTGTTGATTAATCCTGCAAATCGACTTGGACGAATTTTAGCCAGTTTCTCTATACAAAATAGCTTTGGCTGTTATATTGATGGGTCTTCTCTGATGAACTGCTCGCTTCAGGTCCTTCCACAATATTTCTACAAGATTAAGGTCAGGACTTTGAATTGGCCATTCCAAAACTTTAACTTTATTCTTCTTTAAACATTCTTTCGCAGAACTACTTAAGCGTTTTAGGTTGTTGTCTTGTTGCATGACCCACGTTCTCTTGAGATTCAGCTCATGGACAGATGTCCTGACTTTTTTTTTAGAATTTGATGGTATGATTCAGGATTTATTGTTTCATTAATAATAGAATGCATCTTGGGCCAAGTGCAGCAAAATAATCCCAAAGCATGTTACTACCCTCACTGTATTTCACAGATGGTATGAGGTATTTATGCTGTAATGATGTCTTTTTCTTTCTCCAAAACATAACCAGAATATGCACTACATTAGTTTAAAAAAAATAATGCTACTATTTTGGAAATGTTACAGATATAAAATTTTTTATAAAAAAAAGACATGCGAACTAAAAAAAAAAGCTCTGCACTCTAGAGCACATCAAGCCCAACTCAATTAGGGGGATTAGTAAAACCCAAAACGCTACACTCCCTGACAGAAGTTATGTCGCTAATCCATGTTATGTAAATAAAAGCTTATAACCTGACATTAAATTCATCCATTGGTTGTATAGATTATTCTATTGAAAGCTGAAACCCTCCAAAATGTGGTTTAGGTTAAGAAAATAAATTGGCATCAATGCAGAAATATTGATCATTTAATGGACACAGAATGGTCAGATTTGGCAAGACAAAAGTTTTGTCTCCTGGTCATATAATTCACCCAATCCTAGTTTACATCCTCACCAGTGCTCAGTAAATGATCGGTTAATTAGTGGGTGTGTATAAAAAGAAATCCAGCACCCCAGACCTTCACTTGAACTGCAACTTGAGCTCTGTCAACATGCCAAAAATCCACCCTGCGACCAAAGCCTGGATTATCAAGAGGCTGAAGACCAGATCCACTGCAGAGGTGGCTGGCACCTTTAATGTGTCTCAGCATCAAGTACAAAGAATTAAAAAAAGATTTGAAGAGACTGGAGATGTGTTTGACAAGCCCAGGTCCATCAGACCCCGCAAGACAACTGCTCAGGAGGAATGTTTGTTGGTTAGAAAATCCAAAGCAAGCCCCCTCTTCCACTGCAGTAGAGCTCCAACAGGCCTGGTCACCTCAAGTCCCTGTGTCAACTAAAACAGTTTGTAGGATTCTGTCTCAAAATGGCCTCCATGGTCGAATCAGTGCTCAGAAGCCAGCACTAAATAAAAGGCAAATAAAACACCGTTTGGCATTTGCAAAGTCCCACAACCTGCTAAACAGATGGACGCTGGAAAAGTGGCAGAAGGTGGATTTCTCTGATGAATCTTCAGTAGAATTACACCACAGCTGCCGCAAATACTGCAGGAGACCTACTGGAGCCCGTATGGATCCAAAATACACCCAGAAAACAGTTAAATTTTGTGGTGGAAAGATCATGGTCTGGGATTACATTCAGTATGGGGGTGTGCGACACATTTGCAAGGTGGAAGGCAATATCAATAGCCTAAAATATCAAGAAGTATTAGCTACCTCTTATATTCCAAATCATAAAAGGGGTCAAATTCTGCAGCAGGATGGTGCTCCATCTCATACATCCATCTCTACAACAGAGTTCCTCCAGGCAAAAAAGATCAAGGTGCTCAAGGACTGGCCAGCCCAGTCACCAGACATGAACATCATTGAGCATGTTTGGGGTAGGATGAAAGAGGAAGCTTGGAAGACAAAACCAAGGAATCTAGATGAACTCTGGGAGGCATGTAAGACTGCATTCTTTGCTATTCCTGATGACTTCATTAATAAATTGTATGAATCATTGTTGAACCGCATGGATGCAGTCCTTCAAGCTCATGGAAGTCACACAAAATATTTAAATATGACTCTAATAGCACCACAACTTCATTCACCAATGTTATGCAACATATATTTGTATTTTAAGATAATTATTTGTTTGAATATCACATTACTTTCTGTGGGCGACAAAACTTTTGTCTTGCCAAAATCAGACCATTCTGTGTTCATTAAATGATCACTATTTCTGCATTGATGCCAATTTATTTTCTTAACCTAAACCACATTTCGGAGGGCTTCAGCTTTCAAAAGACTAATTTATACAACCAATGGATGAATTTAAAGTCAGGTTATAAGCTTTTATTTACATAACATGGATAAGCGACATAACTTCTGTCAGGGAGTGTACTAAGTTATTTAATTGACATGTCAAGTATTACTTACAATACTTTTTTGTGAACAGTGCCATGCATGTACATCACGGCCAGGATGCATGTGTATGGAGCAAGCTCAGCAGCTGGCCCTACTGCATACAGGGCAAATGCCGTCAGCAATACAAAATTGTCTTCTGCCCGTAACAGCTGCAGTCGGAGCTAGCCATTACCGCTGCTGCTTATTTGATTTCTGCTGTCAATCACTGTCAGAGGCATTTACATTGTAGGCACGCAATTGTATCGGTGCTATCTATAGGCTGAGCTTCAAAGGAGACCACAGTTTATACCACATACTGCAATATTGTAGTGATGGAACATTAAAGTCCCCTAGGGAGAACTAAAAAAATTAGTGTCAGAACTGTTGCACCCAGTAATTTGAGTGATACACCATTGGATTCAGCTTCTCTGTCTCTACATCATGCTGCTCTCAGATGAGGGAAGCAAAAACCTGCTGACAGATTCCCTTCAAGGCCGGGGTCACAGTTGCGAGAGACTCGCAGGAGTCTCGCACCTCAATACCCGGCACTGCCGCCGGTACTCGGGACCGGAGTGTGTGGCTGCATATATTTCTATGCAGCTGAACGCTCCTGTCCGAGTTTCGGTGGCAGTGCTGGGTATTGAGGTGCGAGAGTCCTGCGAGTTTCTCGCAACTGTGACCCCGGCCTTACAGTGATGTTCGCAGGAATTTTGAACAATTGTTATAATTTATTAACATTACCTGGTTCATGTGTCAATGGATAAAAAGTAAAAAAGAAAATGTGTATGGCTTAATAATTATATTTACTTTTCTTTTTTGCTTTAGTTTTTTTTGTATGCGAAGAAAAGTTAAATATACCACGTGGTTCATAAACTAGAGCAATTTCTCCTTCGGGACATGGGAAAAGAACTGATGCCCGCAGATATATTTTCAGCAGCATTTTATGCAAAGTCACATTGATAGAACTGATATGTCTTCCTCCTCTTTACCTGCCGAGAAGAATAGAAGCCGAAAACCAGTGGTGTGGCCGACAGAGACTACAAAGTGGGGGGATGCTCCAAGTTTCTCCTTTGATTATTATGATCATGGTACACGCAAAGAGCCTGGAACATCTCGTCTCCATGATTTTGAGATAAAGGAAAGAAGTGGATTAAAGCCTGTCCAGCATTTCATCCCTGACTCTTGGAAAAGATTTTTTAGGAAAGGAAGCACAAAAGGAGAATGCCTAACCTTGACAAATCTAGAAGATATCCATAATTTGTCATCAGTTTCATCACTCAGAGATGTTAGCAGGGAAACTAGTCTTGTTCATCAGAGTTTGGAGTCATCTTCAGCCAGCATCAATGCCATTCAGAAAGTTAAGCAAAAGAAAACTCCAGATTCTATGGAAAGGAAAAATCAGTTGTGCACCGTTTTTGGAGAAAAGGTAGCAACATACAATTTAAAATATTCCTACATGAAGTCCTGGCCTGGATTGCTAAGAATCATGGCTGGAGTACAGTTAATTTTTGGTGGTATGATATTTGCCTGTACCTGTGCCTATTTACAAAAGGATTACCAGTGGTATAATCTCTTTGGCACGGAACTCCAAAGAACGATGCCAGGTGGCTATACTTATTATGGCCCAATGACTCCATTTGTGATGCTTGTTGCAAGCTTGGTCTGGTTTGTCACTTTAATCCTTTTAGGATTGGGGCTGACTCTATACTATCGCACTATTCTCCTTGACTCACACTGGTGGCCTCTCACAGAGTTTGCCATCAATATCGTCATGTGTCTTTTATACATGGCAGCAAGCATTGCTTATGTCAACGATATAAACCGTGGTGGTCTCTGCTACTCTCTTTTTGCTGTAAACCCACTGATTGTAGCATTCTGTAGAGTGGAAGGAGGTCAGGTGGCTGCATTAGCTTTTCTCTTCTTCAACATGCTCTTGTACATGGTCAGTTCTTTGGTGTGTCTAAAAATGTGGCGACATGAAGAAATGCGCAGGCAGGCTGGAAATATTCAGGTGAGGGGGATTCATAGTATGAAATCTCACTCATGTTGTAACACCCACCCATTCCAGTATGTATGTCTTTTTCACTTTACCTTACTCTGATTTTACTGTAGTTGAATCTGTATTTGTAACTCTTCTTCTCCTTCTCATCTCCTAACTAATTTCTGTGTCTTCGGTATCATTCATTATACATTTGATAAACCGCTCCAATTGTTCTGCGGTTGCAGTATTTGGTGCTCTTTAACATGTACAGTACCAATAAGTTGCCTCCGCTGAATGGCTTCATGCAATATAAAGCAGATTTTCCTTCGACAAAGCTGAAGGATGTTTGTAGAAGAGACGTAGTTTCATTGGTGACATTTTCAAGATGCCCTTTTGTAACTCTTTTTCATTCTCATACAGTGGATATACAAACTCGACACGTCCCTGATAAAATGCCAGGTGAAAAATCATACCAAGAATCATTTCAGAACTTTTTCTACCTTTAATGTCACCAATAATCTGTATATTATGAATGAAAAATAAACTGAAATCTTTTTGAGTGGAAAAGAAAAATAAAGTAGTAAAATTATTTGGTTTTATAAATATGCTCACCCTTGAAGGGGTTGTTCAGTCTACAATGAAAAGTCTGCAGTTACTCAGTGTGACTGCAGACTTTTGAGTCCTTCAAGCGCACGCACTGTGCATTGTGGGGGTTGGCCGTTCTCTGATTTGGAAACTACGGTCAGGTATGCAATATGCATACTCCCAGGCAGAACCCGTCTAGAAATACCATGGAGCACTACAGGTATGGACTGGGGCTGCAATTCAGCCCTGGCATTTGAAATCACACAGGCCCATGTTGTCCCCATCCTCAAGGACCAGATGCGATAAACTGTATTACTAATATTACCCTGGATGGAGGAAACCAAGATTTACTACAAGACCAATATTTCTAATGATACCCGTAGCTTGCTGGGGTAAGTGATGGAGTCAGTGAGTGACTTTGTGCTTAATCACAACTCTTAACAGTATGGATGTCTTGAAAACATTGATTCTGTTAACAACGTAGCAAACAAGGCAGCCCACGACCAGACAGGCCCTTCTGACATTTGCCAGAAATGCCAGATGGCCAGTCCGGCCCTGGAGCACTATAAAGACGGTCAACGAGGACTGGCTTAAATTTGACACAGCAGTCACATTACTTAGAACTGGACATCCGTCAAAAAATTGATGGAGAGGCAAAAAGAAAATCGGTCCAGGAGGATCAAAGTTTTGGAATGGCCCAGCCAGAATCCAGACCTGTATTCAATAGAAAATCTGTGGGTGACCTGAAGAGGACTGTACAGAGGAGATGATTTTACAGAGACGATGGTAGCCAAAATCAGGAGCGGAATAATCAGAGGAGAAGTATAATAGAAACACGTCACCACTTCTGCATTTATCACCCACTCCTGTTTTGCCTTTCACATACTGAGGTAAAATACTGACCAAATACTGAACATGTGAACGTAGCCTTATTATTGTTAATCCAAATGAAAATGATTTCAGTTTCTCAGTGGGTTTGTACAGATTATGGGAGATGTTAAAGGTAGGAAAAGGTCTCAAATGATTCTTCTTGGTATGATTGTTTTTACAAGACAAAAACAATTGGCATTTTAACAGGGGTTTGTTGATTTTTTTATATATCAACAAATTATATATCAATTTTTTTATATATATATGTATGCAATTTGTGGGATAAATAATCTCATAAAAATTCTATGATTGGTCAGTGCACAAAATGATATAGTTTTATATTTTAGTGTTTTTGTGAAACAAGTTGTAATATTTTGGCATCATTTTTAAGTACATATAATTTATTATATTTTGCCTATTTTTTTATGCCATGTATGATACATTATTTTTTCTACATTCTATTACAGCTGCATTATCATATATCTATTTTTTTATTTAATTGAACGACGTTTTATTTGTTCTACTAAACAAAAAAAGGGACAACTAAAAGCCGCAGCTATTTAAGTGTTGGTATAATACTTTTTAATCATATTCTAAAGCAATATTACCTGTCATTGTAAGGGTAGGTTCACATGCGCATATTTTTTTCCGAGTGCTGTCCATGAAAAAGACAGACAGCACACGGATGAATGTTTTTCAATGGGTCAGTGCAGATGAACTTTTTTTTTCACTGACCAAATGTGCATGTGAATAAAAATTGCACCATGAACTAGTTTTCTTCCAAGTGTTATATGGAGGAACAGTATAGCATCTGATTTTTACAGATACATTGCAATTCATTAACCTAGGAAACTGTGAGTGGTTCTGTAAATAATTAATAGATGCTGCTGTAGAAAAATAAAAAAAACTATTGCACATAAATGACAAGCTAGAAAAGAAATCGTCCGAGTTTTCTGGATGTGAGGACGGAGTCACACTGGCGACAAAAACGGACGAGTGGAATGTGATTAAATATCGCATTGCACTCGGACCAATGTTTATCTATGGGGCAGCTCCCACCATCCAATTTTGTCTCGGCCGTTTTCCTCGGGCCGAAAAAATCGCAGCAGGCTGCGATTGTCACAGATTATCGGGCGGGAATCGCCAATGCAAGTCTATGGGTGCGATGAAAAATCGGATTACAAACGGACCACACATGTGAATTGCGAGAAAATCGCACCAGTGTCCTTTATAAAAGCTGGCAATTCATCCCCGGCTATACTGTAAAATCACACTGACAGCTTTAATAAAGAATAGAAAGAATACATATACACACATAGAATGCATATATGCATGTGATTGTGACACATATATATATATATTTATAGTTCATGCACTTCTACATAGTGTAATAGCCGCTAATTCAATAGCCGGCTTCTGTAAAATTACAGAACCCGACATGAAATGACACATGGTTTACATACAGTTAACCATGTCATTTCATGTAGTTTGATATATGGTTTTCACTAACAATTACATGAGTGTATGTGTGCAAAATTTCATACATATAGGGGTTAATTAAATGTGTAAATTTGTTGTAAAAAAAATGCGTGGGCTCCCGCCGTATTTTCTCCACCAGATAGGGAAAACCAGTGATTGGGGGCAGATAATAATAGCATAGGGAGGGTGCATTTTTTTTTGCCCCCCTGGCTACTAACATCTGCCCCCAGCCATCCCAGAAAAGGCACATCTATGATTAGATGCGCCTTTTCTGGCACTTAGCCCGTCTATTCCCATTGCCCTGTAGCGGTGGCTAATGGGTTAATAATGGGTTAAGGCCACCTTGCTATTGGAAGGTGACTTTAAGCCAGGTTAATAATTGAGAATTGTCCATTAGACAATTCTCAATTATTAATCCTATTGTATGAAATGGAAAAAAAACACACACACATTAATTAAAAATCATTTTAATTAAATAAATACACAGTTTTTGACCATATTTTATTGTACTGGTAATCCTTCGATTCCCTTGTTTTCCTGTAATAAAAAAAATGAATAAAACAACATTATTCTTACCTCCTCCGGCGCTCAGTCAGGTCCCCCACTGCAAGCCATCTGAAAGGGTTAACAGTTTTACAGCGAGGACCGCAGCTAATGCTGCCAGCCTGGCTGTAAGCCCAGAATGAATGAGCTCATCTCCCTGGCTGACAGGAGATGAGCTGATTAGTGTGGGAAGCTTAATTGATTGTTTCCCACACTATTCATTTCACTTCAGGTTAGCCGGGGACTCCCTCTGACGTCACTGATGCTGCGCGGAGTCCCCGGCTGACCTGAAGTGACCTAATTAACGTGGGAAACATTCAATTAAGCTTCCCAGCTAATCACTTTATCTCCTGTCAGCCGAGAAATCGCATCCTCGCATTCCAATCGGATGAAAGATGGATCAATGTTCAGGAAACATTTGTGAGATTATCGGCTGTCAAAAACTCTGACGATAAATTGCTTACAGGTCCCATGCCAGAGTGTATTTTCACTTGTCATATATATACAGTTTATCAATACCAACAAGTACCAAGTTTTCTATGTGTCGCTATAACAACTTGATTGCTAGTTTCAACGAAATACAGTAATAATACTACCATACCTATATATCCAACAATATATAAGAGCTATCTCTGTTACTTCTTATACCTGTAATCAAAACCTGCACACACATAGATGCACGTGGTACTTAGTAAGAGCTATCACTCACTAGTATATATATATATATATTTGTATATATATATATATATATATATATATATATATATATACATACACATATACAGTATCTATATATACATAGATATACAGTACAGACCAAAAGTTTGGACACACCTTCTCATTCAAAGATTTTTCTTTATTTTCATGACTATGAAAATTGTAGAATCACACTGAAGGCATCAAAACTATGAATTAACACATGTGGAATTATACATTACACTTTACAAAAAAGTGTGAAACAACTGAAAATATGTCTTATATTCTAGTTTCTTCCAAGTAGCCACCTTTTGCTTTGATTACTGCTTTGCATGCAGAAAAGGTGAACGGATGGACTCTACATGCCTGGTTCCCACTGTGAAGCATGGAAGAGGTGGTGTGATGGTGTGGGGGTGCTTTGCTGGTGACACTGTTGGGGATTTATTCAAAATTGAAGGCATACTGAACCAGCATGGCTGCCACAGCATCTTGGAGCAGCATGCTATTCCATCCGGTTTGCGTTTAGTTGGACCATCATTTATTTTTCAACAGGACAATGACCCCAAACACACCTCCAGGCTGTGTAAGGGCTATTTGACCAAGAAGAAGAGTGTTGGGGTGCTACGCCAGATGACCTGGCCTCCACAGTCACCAGACCTGAACCCAATCGAGATGGTTTGGGGTGAGCTGGACCGCTCACCGCTTCAATTTTGAATAAATCCCCAACAGTGTCACCAGCAAAGCACCCCCACACCATCACACCACCTCCTCCATGCTTCACGGTGGGAACCAGGCATGTAGAGTCCATCCGTTCACCTTTTCTGCGTGCAAAGCAGTAATCAAAGCAAAAGGTGGCTACTTTGAAGAACCTAGAATATAAGACATATTTTCAGTTGTTTCACACTTTTTTGTAAAGTGTAATGTATAATTCCACATGTGTTAATTCATAGTTTTGATGCCATCAGTGTGATTCTACAATTTTCATAGTCATGAAAATACAGAAAAATCTTTGAATGAGAAGGTGTGTCCAAACTTTTGGTCTGTACTGTATATATAGTGACAAAGTCACTGGTAAGGTAATAGAGGGGAGATATGTGTCACTGCGCTTAATGGCGTGAGTGATGTAAAACCCAGAGTATTTTCCTCCAGCACACTATGTGTTGTGAGGGTTAAGTTAACGTTACATAATGGGCTCGTTTCATGTGGACATTCATAGAGCGGGAGGGAGGAGGTCCACTTCATCTCCACCTGCAGAGCTGCCAGGACCTGCCTAATGTCATGATCATGTGGTCAGTCACATGATGGAAAAAGTCACATGGTCTAGGGCAGTGATGGCGAACCTTGGCACTCCAGCTGTTGTAAAACTACAACTCCCAGCATGCCCTTGCAACCTGCAGCAGTTGAGGCATGCTGGGAGTTGTAGTTCTCCAACAGCTGGAGTGCCAAGGTTCGCCATCACTGGTCTAGGGGTTTAAATACATGGGTCTACAGGCAGTCTTGGTTCAGCTAGGTTGGAGAGAGGAGTCTCCAGTGGTTTTAGTGATCTGAAGAAAGACTGAACCTGTATTGCTCCAGAGAGGGGTGCCTCCCGCATACATACGAACTGTGTTGCAGTGTTTTTTTGTTGTTGTTTTCTGTTTTAGCTGGAAAGGGTGCATTTATTTTCCCTTCCTATTGGTTTATGCCGTGATAAAATAATCCAACTGAAGATTTAAAGAGACAGTGTTCCTATTTTGTACCTCTGTATACCACCACGTGAGTTGGAAACCACAATATATATACACACACACATACATGGATGCATGTGGTACTTGGTAAATTGGCAAATGCTATCACTCACTAGTGTATATATGTATATATATATACAGTATATATACTCTAGTAATATATGTACACTCTTTTATGCTGTTGAATAAATGAGTATGTGGTATTATTAATTGTAGTTTGCTGAAACTGGCAATCAAGTTGTGATAACTATAACTACACATAGTAATCTTCGTACTGGGAGGTATTGGTAAATGGGTAAATTAGTAGTTGCAGGGGTTGCCGTCGCACCTTGGCACTGGAGCCCAGCAAAGCCCAAAACGTCCCTTTCACTCATATGAGAACACCGATATTATTAAAGCCCAGAGGTACTTGGGGGCTCTGTTAGACATTTTGCATTGGGACCCTGAAGGTTGAAGTTACACCAGTGATTATTTGTATTGTATTTGTATATGAACAAAGCATTTTTTAGAATGTATGGAATGGCGATTGCCCCTACTGTATAGGAATTACCTTATTTTCAGTTAAGTGATCATTGGTTATCTTTGCTGAGTCTTCTTGTCTGAAAAATCTAGATCATTACTCCATTCTCTGGTCAAGAGAAACCCCATTTCCCATTTTTTTCTTACAGGTTGCTAAATTAATGGAATTCATACTGAAATAAATACTGCATTATTAAGCAATTAGCCTTTACAATAGATATACAATGTCTTTGCTAAAGGGATTGTTCATTATTCTGCTATTCTAAATTAGAATGGGTCCATTTATTTCAACATTTTCTGCGTAAACTGCTGAAACATTAATTTGTATCTGACACCATTCAAAATTCCGTACATCATATGTACAGTTGAAACCAGAAGTTTACATACAGTATATAAAAAGACACATATGCATGTTTTTCTAATTATCTGACATGAAATCAGAATAAACCTTTCCCGTTTTATGTCAATTAGGATTACCATAATTATTAATATTTGAAAAATGCCAGAATAATAAGAGAGCGAGAGAATGTTCAAAGGTATTTTTTTACTTACTGCAAAGTCAAAAGTTTACATACACTAAGATTACTATGCCTTTAACCTCTTCATGACATGCGCCGTACATGTCGTGTCTCCCCCTTTGATGTGTGCTCCAGCGATGAGCCCACATCTTTCCCGGAACATGTCAGCTGTTTTGGACAGCTGACATGTGCACGGAACAGCCGCTGGTGGAATCGTGATCTATCCGCAGCTGATAACCCGTTAAATGCCGCTGTCAAACTCTGACAGCGGCATTTAACATGCGCTTCCGGCAAGTGTGCCAGAAATCCGCCCACCGGTGACCTGCGTCATGTGATCAACACCGGTGTGTTGGTATGACAACCAAAGGTCTCCTGCAGACCTCTATGATTGTCAATGCTGGATTGCTATGAGCGCCACCTGATGGTCGACGCTCATAGCAAGTCAGCAGTTCTGCTACATACATGTAGCAGAGCCGATCGGGTTATGGCAGCTTCTAGTCTCCAATGGAGACTATTGAAGCATGACAAAAGTGAAAAAAAATGTTTTTAAAAATATTTAAAAAAATGAAAAAAAACACGAAAGTTCAAATTACCCTCCTTTCGCCCCATTCAAAATAAAACAATAAAAAAAAACATACACATATTTGGTATCGCCGCGTTCAGAATCGCCCGATCAATAAAAAAAGGATTAACCTGATCGCTAAATGGCGTAACGAGAAACAAATTCAAAATGACAGAATTACATTTTTTTTGGCACCGCAACATTGAATTAAAATGCAATAACGGGTGATCAAAAGATCGCATCTGCACCAAAATGTTATCATTAAAAATGTCAGCTTAGTGCACAAAAAATAAGCCCTCACCCAACCCGAAATAATGAAAAATGGAGACGCTACGGGTATCAGAAAATGGCGCAATTTTTTTTTTTTAACCAAACTTTGGATTTTTTTTCACCACTTAAATAAAAAAGAACCTAGACATGTTTGGTGTCTATGAACTCGTAATGACCTGGCGAATCATAATAGAAGATCAGTTTAGTAGTTGGTGAACATGGCAAAAAAAATCCACTTTTTTTTGCAATTTTGCCGCACTTGGAATTTTTTTTCCCATTTTTCAGCACCCGATATGGTAAAACAATGGTCTCGTTTAAAAGTTCAACTCATCGTGTGAAAAACAAGCTCTCACATGGCCATATTGACAGAAAAATTAAAAAGTTATGGCTCTGGAAAGAAGGGGAGCGAAAAACAAACGCAAAAACTAAAAAGGGCTCCGTCATGAAGGGGTTAAACAATACTGAACTGCCCATATGTTGATGTCATGTGTTTGGAGGCTTCTGATATGTATTTGGCAACATCTGAGTTAGGCCGGGGTCAGACATGCGAGAAACTCGCACGAGTCTCGCATGTCAATACCCGGCACTGCCACCGGAACTTGGATGGGAGCGTACGGCTGCATGTATTTCTATGCAGCCGCACCCCCCTGTCCAAGTGCAGGCGGCAGTGCCAGGTATTGACATGCGAGACTCATGCGAGTTTCTCGCATGTCTAACCCCGGCCTTAATTAGAGACACACCTGTTGATGTATTTTAATGCACACCTGAAACAGTGCTTTTTTGTGTAGCATCATGGCAAAGTCTCAAGAAATCAGCCAAGATATCAGGAAGAGAATTGTGGACTTGCACAAGTCAGGCTCTTCCTTTGGGTACAATTTCAAGATACCTGAAGGTGCCTTGTTGATCTGTACAAACAATTATACGCAAGTACAAACAAGATGGGAATGTCCAGCCATCATACTGCTCAGGAAGGAGACGAGTTCTGTGTCCCAGAGATTAATGTACTTTGATCTGACATGTGCATATCAACCCAAGGACAAAAGCAAAAAATCTTGTGAAGATGATGGCGGAAGCTGGTAAGATTGTGTCAATATCCACGGTGAAACGAGTACTGTATCAACATGGACTGAAAGGCCACTCAGCCAGGACGAAGCCATTACTCCAAAAGAAACATAAAAAAGACAGATTAATGTTTGCAAATACACAAAGGAACAAACACCTCAATTTTTGAAGACATGTCCTGTGATCTGATGAAACTAAACTGAACTTTTTGGGCATAATGACCATTGTTGGATGAAAAAGGGAGAATCTTGGAAACCTAAGAACACCATCCCAACTGTGAAACATGGGGGTGGCAGCATCATGTTGTGGAGTTGTTTTGTTGCAGGTGGGACTGGTGTACTTCACAAAATAGATGGCAGCATGAGAAAAGAAGATTATGTAGCAATACTGAAGCAACATCTCAAGACATCAGCCAGGAAGTTGAAGCTTGGGTGGAAATGGGTCTGGACAATGACCCGAAGCATACTGCCAAAATTGTAGCAAAGTAGCCTAAGGATAACAAATTCAATGTTCTGGAGTGGTCTTCACAAAGCCTCCATCAATCCTATTGAAAATTTATGGGCAAAGCTGGATAGGCAGGTGCGAGCAAGGCGACCTACAAACCTGGATCAGTTACACCAGTTTTGTCAGGCGGAATGGGCCCAAAATTCCGACCAACTATTGTGAGAAGCTTGTGGAAGGATGTCCCAAATGTTTGACCCAAGTCATTCAGTTTAAGGGCAATGGTACCAAATACTAATGAAATGTATGTAAACTTTTGACTTTGCAGTAAGTAATAAAAATGCCTTAAAACATTCTCTCTCTCATTACTCTGGTATTTGTCAAATATTAATAATTATGGTAATCGTAACTGACCTAAAATGGGAAAGATTTATTCTGATTTCATGTCAGATATTGAGAAAAACATGCATATGTGTCTTTTTATATACTGTATGTAAACTTCTGGTTTCAATTGTATATATGCAGGAAGCAGAATTACACAAACATGAACGCATTTAGTTCATATACAACAACCCATGAAATCACCATCTTCGTCATCATGGACATCCACAATGTTTTGACTGCATATTATAATTTGTATATTTATATTTTATTTTGTTTTTACCTCTGTACAGAGAACCACCAAACCAAAGAGGATAATTTTTCAAGATGAAGTTCAACATTTAGGAGATGTAAAAGGGAAAGTCATCAAGACCCTTCATATCTCAGAAAACGATAGTGATGCTGCTGCTTTAAGTCGCTCTATACCTTCTGGGTACCGGCCCAAACCATACATTGTACCAGATTATGTTGTGTAAGCATAAAAATGTCACTGAAGACTGTGATAAACTCTATGCATTGTATTCACTGCAGATGAAGAGACATTACACTATTGTTGAAGTTATCACTGTGTTTCCTTTTACATTGGTGTAATGTTGTGACCTAAACTCATTTTTCTAAAGATTACCAAAACCTATGATGCCTAGTTTAGCCTAAAACACTTTCCCCTGATCTGTGAAGGAGCAGCAGAGAGAACAGGGAGTGCCTCAGACTATCAAAGCACATAGGGAGGAATTTATAAAGGGTTCATATGTGAACGCCTTTTGATAAAACTGCTGCATTTTATTGCACCATTCTTTTAATTAGAAGAGATGGAGAAGTCTGCCTTTGGGTTTTCTCCATGTATTTGTATCTAAAAATAATTTTTGCATTCAGATTTCATTAAAAAAAAAAGTTGCACTGTTTGAGTTCTACAGCGTTTCTGTTGTGCTGTTGATTGCAAGCTGCAGAATGAGGTAATTGGGAATCCATCAGCGGGCTTGTTTTGGTGGTCTGATTGAAGAGTTTGTACCTATTATCTGCCTTTTCCTGAACTCCTTTCAGGCGATTTATAACCATGTGTGACAGTGTCACTGGTTTTATATGTGAGGGGAGGTATGTGTCACACAGGATGCTCTCCTGTGTGAACTAAGACCTACTTTATTTATCTGCCAGCATGTTATATGTTAAAAGGGTGTGGCTGAGCAATGTATAAAAGCTCAGTCCTGTTTTTTTTTCCTCGGGTGTGGTCTGGAGAGGAAAGTCTCCAGACAGGAGAGTGGAAGCTGCAGAGCTTTCCACAAGGACTTTAGCAGTGCAGTTTATGCTACCGAGAGCGGGCGGAACCCACTCATCTATGGACTGAGTTATTGTTTGTTTTTTTTTTATGTTTTTCCCGTTTAACCCAGAGGGGTCATGTTTACTTTTACTGCGAAACCTGCATGATTTTATGGCTGATAATAAACCAGCAGAAAGAAAACCCAGAGAACGTGTGTCCTGAGTCTGCCTTCAGGAGAGCCGAGCGAGTCGTCTTGCCACACATGTCATATTTTGGTGTGCATGGAAAAGAACAGTCTGTAAAAAAGTAAAACGGTGCTAAATTTTATATGAAATTCAATTGCAACAATTCTTTTTAGCCCAAAGGCATGCATTTAAGTTCAAAAAGGTCCTCAAATTGTGGACAACTTCAAAAAGTTCTGGAACACCAGTCTTAGGGCTCATACCCATTTGGCGAAAAAAAAACGGTCCGTTTTCTGGATGGTCCTATTATATGCAATTGTCATGCGATTTGCATGCAATTTTTTAGAGCACCATCTACTTGCATTAGCGATTATCATGCCAAAATCGCAGCATGTTGCGATTTTTTTCTCACACCGATTTCGGCTGAGAAAAAAATCGCAAATGAGATGTCACCTATTGAATAACATTGGTCTGATTTCAATCCGATTTTTCATCAGCTGAATATCATCCGTTTTCGGCTCAAGTGAGTATGAGCCCTTAGTATGTTTCCCAATGTGCATTGAGCAGTTTGAGGAGTTGTTCACCATTTTACAGAAATGAATAGGGAAATTTTTTTGAAATGTATTGTGAATCGGAAAGGGTGTTTTAAAGGACACAGCTACCAGAAAGTGCCCAGCAATTACCCATGGGAAATATTTGACCAGTTTTAAACAAGCATGCCCATCAAAGTTTTTATCCTCTTAATATATTGCAGTTATCATATCATACAGCACTGTGCACTTACAATTGCTCATTTTGCCTTTCTACACAGATAATTCTTCTCTTTTCTCTGCTCTATGTAGAAACCCGAAGTCTCTTGTTCATGCATTTATCATCCCCCTCTTCAACTCCTGACCCAGCTGCTCCCTCCTGCCCCATACCAGGGACTTTTGTAGTGACTTATGACTTATTCCAGCAAGAGAAAATTGTCTTCCTGTTTGTACATAGAGCTTAGGAGGGTGCAGCTAGTCAGTTTTTAATCACATGATGTCATAAATCTAATGGAAAACAGAAGAATTATTAGTTGGGTAGAAAGGCAGAATGAGCAATTGTATGTGCACAGTGCTGTATAACATGATGATTGCAATATATTAAGAGGATAAACACTTTGATTGGAGGAGAAGGAGAAAGAGTGCTTCTTTAACAATGGTATTGGTACAGATAAGCAATCTATCCAGTTCCCAAGTCTACTGATACATTATGTACAGTTGATCTATTAAGTAAGTTGCAGGAATCTACAGTAAGTATTCAGTAGTTTCCTTCTTAGCCGTAGTTTTTACAGAAAAGTTGGCAATGCGTCACAGTTTAAAGTTGAACAGCTATATCATTGACTTTATGTAGTTACAAAACAATAAGAGGACAGTTTCCAAATAACCACAATCCGGGGTTCAGCATTTGTAACTCGTAACCTTTTTTTCGGTCCATGTGTTGTCCATGTAAAAAACTGACAGCAACGGACCAATGTTATCCAATGGGGCAGTGCAGATGAGCAATTTTTTCACTGACTGAATCTTCACGTGAAAAAAATCTTATCCTGTGCTAGTTTTGTCTGTAAAAAGGATGAGACTCAGCCATTCAAGTCTGTGGGTGCGTAAAAAAAAAATCGAATGCCATACGGATTAACAACATCGATATTTACGGATACATTCCAATTCTGTATCATGTAAATGATTAATAACTACTGAGAATAAACAGGTCGCATATGGATGACAAGTGAGAAGAAAATCGTCCGAGAGTTGTGGATGAAACTCTGAACGATTTTTGAGACGCTGGTGTGAACATGCCCATCCGGTGAGTCAATTGCCTAACTGAATTAGATCCCAGTATGTATGAGACTCAATTGTGATGCTATAAGGGTAACAGCAAATTAATTAATGAACATGATAACTAAACTCAACCGGCAATTGTTACAATTGATCCAATGCTTTTCGATTAAGAGGTGGTTTCCTCCTTATCCTGTATTTTGAACTACCAGAGAATGTAACCTTTATATGATTATTTTCTAGTATTTGAACTGTGATTTTGCATGATATTCTCTGTTCTGCAGCAAGTATCCAGAAATCAAGAATGCTGAAGAACGGGAGAAATATAAAGCTGTATTTAATGACCAATATACAGAATATAAGGACCTGTATTTAGAAATCAGAGGTGCCCTACTGAAGTTTAAAGAACTGGATAACATGATGGAAAAGCTAACTAGCACATCCCAGAGTCACAAGGTGAGTAATAATTCTATCATTTACAATAAAGTATTATGTTTTCAGGGTTTAATATTCTAAAAAGAATCTACACATGAGGTTCCCTGACAATTTTAGGACTAACATGCTATATATTAGGAAAGGTGGGGAATATAATTGAGAGGTAGTCCTCAGTTCAACAGAACCCATGGTGATCATGTGTACTCAATAGCAAAAGAAGTAAAAAACTATAAAGATATAAACCTCACTGGCGCTAACTACAGAAATATGTTGGAATAAACAGAGATGTGTGAAGAGGCTGCTGGAGTTAAGTCAGCCGCTGCGCTGATGCCGACTGAAAAGTACCCAAGGAATGGTGTACATAAATAAGAAACACACAGTGTGTGTTTATATCTTTATATCTTTATCTGTTTATTTTTGCTGTGCACACTCACTTAGGCGGCACTACATGGCGATTAGCGCTATCAGAGCTGATAGGGAATTACGTTTTTCTCGGGTACAGGATCGTTTTCCTTTGGATGGCTCTAGGGCTAAAACTGACCAACAGGTGAAAGATCTTCTGAGGAGTCTTGAAAAATATCTCCTTATGGAACTACGTGACCTGTGGGAGGTAGCCACCTTAGAAAAATATATTCAAGCCAAAGTCATACCAAAAGGGCTGGTCATTTATAAAAATCTAGCAGGGGACTTTGGCAATGAGGCGATTCAACATGAATGGGACACTATGTTTGCCAATTTCTCCTTCAAGACGTTACAGTTTATTATTGAAAAGAGAACTAATAACCTTAAAATCACTAGCGGCCAGGTAATGAAACTGCTTGACCAACTTGAACAATTTGAGCATTTGGAGAACTTCCATGATTTGGTGGAGAACATATTATCTAGATTAAAAAATAAAGAACAAGAAATTATTACCAAAAAAATTAAGAAATTTCAAAGGGACAATATTCCTAGGGATACTTATCTCAATGCATCAGGTAGGATGGAACTAGAAACATCCTCCCTTCAACAGAGGCCAGACGACCTATTAACCTTAGATGAATATAATATTACACCATCTCAAAACAGACTAGGACAGTCATCAATTTTTTCGGTGTATAACAATTCCAACTCCACCCAATACACTCCAGTTACGCATCATGATAAGGAAATGAATGGGCAGCCATCTGCTATCCATTCAGACCACATTAGTTCTACCATCTTGGAATTATCCTTTGATATTGGTACTACTCCAAAACTCACTCCAACACCAGTAGGTGAACCACGTAGAGGCACTGCCTCCTCCCATATCTCTTTATCAAATAGATATGTTCCATTAACACTTATGGAAACGGATGTGGAAACTCCAGCACCTCAAAACAGTTGTGGGCCAGATCCTGCTATTGCAACGACATCCACTGATACTCAATCCCATTCCCGTTTTAAGTCCAACAGTATATCAAAATGGGCCCCTATTAACAAAGTGATAAAGACTAGTAAAACCAATGTGGGTAAAATTAAAAATCCTTACCCTACAATTTCCAAAAATAGCAAAGGCCCGGTTTCCCGTCCTGTGGTAAATCGGGATTTTTCCAAGTACGATCAAACAGACCAAGAGGGGCAAAAGAGGGGGGAAACTCACCAAAACAAAAACAAAAGTAGTTTCCAATTCTACCTCTAATTCCTCTATTCAAAAAATTTTTAATCTAAGTTCTTATTCTCTATCCACATCGGACTATTCTCTCCTGCAAAAGGGTTTAAAATTTGCCCCTACAATTAGATCTAAACCATTCGATTTATATATTAGCCTAAAGAAATTTCTACGCAATCTAGCTATTAAGAAATATTTCTTAAAGAAAGGAGCGGTAGCATCCCTTCAGTCCCATTCAATACCACCTCAATTCAATCATACCAGTTTGGCCAAACCATCCACATTTAATCCGATCCAGGAGTATTCTAGTGCTTTCCATACATTTGAAACAATGGTGGTATCCGACATTAGGAAGATGAAACCTAAGAACTGTAAATATGCTCCACATAATTTAAGTATACAGGAACAAATGGCCATTCAAAATCTTCAGAATAATAATGACATTATTATACGCCCAGCGGACAAAGGAGGGGGCATAGTTATACTTAATAAATCAATGTATCATGCTGAGTCATTGAAGTTGCTTGGTGACATACAAACCTATAAGAAATTGAGTTCAAATCCAACCACCAAATATATCCAACATCTTGACATCTTAACTTCAAAGGGCAAGCGTGATGGCATATTAAATAATAAAGAGTTTCATTTTGTCATGAATAAAACCCCAAGTGTAGCAGTATTCTATCACATTCCTAAACTACACAAAAACCTGGAATGTCCACCAGGGCGGCCAATAATTTCGGGCATTAACTGCCTCACTTCAAATCTTTCTAAATATGTGGACACCTTTCTTCAAAAATGTCTGGCCCTGGTTCCAGCGTATCTTAAGGACACTAGCCATACATTACAGGCCCTTGGCGAAATTCCCTGGAAAGATGGCTTCATACTCGGCACTCTTGATATCAAATCACTTTACACTGTAATTGACCATCAGAAGGGGTGTGAAGCATCTGAACATTTCCTCAGAAAATTGGGATTCATAAAGAGGCACAAATTAGGTTTATTATTGAGTGCATTCGCTTATTTTACACCATAACTATTTCACATATGAAGGCCAGTTCTACCTGCAAACATGGGGAACTGCCATGGGTACCCGCTTTGCCCCTAGCTACGCAAATTTGTACGTAGCCAAGTGGGAGGAGTCATATATTTTTCAGTCTGGCCAACTATACCCTGGTTTGGTCATGTGGCGTAGATTTATCGATGACGTCCTATTTATCTGGGAAGGTCCAATAGAAGGCCTCAATAGGTTCATTTCTAACCTTAACACGTTCGGCCTGGAATTCACGTCTACCATCAGTACAACCAATGTCAACTTTTTGGACCTGGAAATATTTATTGAGAAAGAAACCATTTGTACCAAATGTCATCGGAAAGAGGTGGATGCGAATAGTTACATTGACATCAGGAGCTGCCATCTTCCCATTTGGCTAACTAGTATCCCCAAGGGCCAATTTACAAGAGTGAGACGTAATTGCTCGAAAATTCAGGATTACCACCAGGAAACCGACTATTTAACACAACAGTTTTTAGAAAAAGGTTATCCTATGTCACTGTTACAAAAGAATAAAAAAGAAGTTGAGCAATTACCTAGGGATAGTCTGGTCCGTAAGGTTCAACCCGAAATCACTCGCTCACCCTCTATTATAGAACAAATTGGGGACTTACCTATTGTTACCCAGTTCCATCATAATCATAAACAATTTAGAAACATAATATCTAAATATTGGTTTATTCTTCAGGGGATAGAAAAATAGAAAAATTGGTGAACATCTGGCACCCCATCCCAGATTTATTTTTAGGAAGGCCCAAACCCTGGGTAATTTGATTGCTCCCACCATTAAGGATGGATCGTGTACACCACTAATTACCTCTTCTAGTGGTTTTGTACCGTGTGGTACGTGTTTATGTTGCAGTAAGACTCACTTCCAGAAAAGCAGGCAGACTATATTTTTAGATGCACATAATAAACAACGATTTGCAATTAGAGACTACATTACATGTTCTACCACGGGAGTTATCTACCTAATCCAATGCCCTTGTGGCAAAATATATGTAGGGCGCACAAAACACAGACTCCGTGACCGCTTGAGGGAACACTTCAACAACATCACAAAGGGCTTTTTAGGGCACCCCCTCTCTAGACATTTTTGTGAACACCACAATAGATCTGTTCGAGGTATCCATTTCTGTGGTATACAAGTTGTCCCTAAAAACAAGAGGAGTGGGGATTATATTCGAAAAATGTCTAGGGTGGAATCCCAATGGATTTTTACCCTGGATAGCCTGGCCCCCATTGGGTTAAACCATGAGATAGAGGTATATGCGTTTCCTTAGGCTATTAATTAGTATCTGTCTCGCATTCACACCATGCCCCTGTAGCATTATGGAGTATGGGGTGGTTGTTGGTTGTTTCTTAGCGTTTTTTAGTGTTTTTCAGCATTTTTTAGCTGCAGTTATATACTAGTCACGTATTAGGCTGAACAATGAACCCACGTAGTTTGGGTATTTTTATCAAATATTACCAATTATTTTTATTAATTATTGTTAAGCTTTATTAGTTGTGAGACTAGTGCCATAGGTACTGTTATATTCTCTCACAACTTGCATGGCTTATTTTAGCTTATTGTACCTCACCCTTATTTATATTACTCTATATACATGTGTGTGTCAGTTAGTGTATTTGTCGATGTAGTGTTTGGGCACACCAATATATATCTATGGATTCACTATGGATTCATTAAGGGCTCTAATACACTTATTTGTAGTTTTATTTAGATCAAATAAAGTTTTTTTCATTTTTATTTTATTTTTTATTTTTATTTTTTCATTTATTTTTAAGGTATCATTCAGGCAATGCCATATACAGAGATGCAAACAACACTATTATTTATTTATTCCCTTTTTCTTTGCACATTTTTTGTTATTAGTACCTGCTGCTCTTCTTGTTAACACATAGTGTAGCAACTAACATTCCTTTTTTGTTGTACTGTCACATGGCGAGAGGGCGGGGGGTTGTTTCAAAGCTACATAAGGCAGGCTCTGGTAAGGGTCTCGATCCCTGACGAAGAAGGTCTGTGTACCTTCGAAACGCGTTGGAACGTTTTTGACCCTTCCTGCCTCCTGTACTACGGTACTACGGTGACGTCACCCATCTTTTTGTCCCGCCCCCGTCCTGTCCATCTCGTACTAGCGGCGCCTCGTGGCCTGAGGACGCCGCGGTACTTCCGGACTCTGTGCTTCCCAGTCCAGCTGAGTTGTTCCAGCAACAGGGAGGACGCTCCCTGCTCCGTTACATCTGACTTGCCTGCTCTGGGCACGCGGCTGGACCACTACTCATACCGAGCCAGGACATCTTTCTCTTCAACCCAGCCCTCTGCTGTCGTGATAGTAAGTGTTCTAAACCAACACTTGTATATATGCCAACTTAACAGTTCTGACTCATTTGCATCGCTATTTATCCAGCAGCTTTTTTCACTTTGGGGGGGATATTTCTTCATATTTCATGGGTGAGAGGCGCAGGTAGTTATTTTTATGTGTGTAAGTAAAAAACTATGTTCTAGCTCTTGAGGATGAAATCATCCAAATTAGTCTGATATTAAATTTAAAACTCCGTCATTAGGACAGGTATACAAGCAAACAAGTGAAACCAATGCATTTCAAACAGCATTCTTAGTCTGACAAGTTTCACAGAGTAAATTGGATGAAGAGCTAGAACACAGTTTTTTCTTCCCTAGTTATTTGTTAGGCCCTGTTCACATCACGGTATTGGCAGCACATTTGAGATATACACTGGGAAAAGCTTCCAATGTATAAATACAGGTGTGATGTATCTCACTGTATAGGTATATTATTATTATTATTATTATTATATATTTATATAGCGCCATTTATTCCATGGAGCTTTACATATGAAAAGGGAAAAATATAGACAGATACAATAAACATGTGCTAGACAAGGGACGCATAAGTACAGAAGGAGAGAGGACCCTGCCCGCGAGGGCTCACAGTCTACAGGGATGGGTGAGAATACACTAGGAGAGGGTAGAGCTGGTTGTGCGATGGTTCAGTACACTGAGGATCATTGCAGGTTGTAGGCTTGTCGGAACAGGTGGGTCTTCAGGTTTTTCTTGAAGGTCTCCGTTGTTGGTGAAAGTCTGATGTTTTGCGGCAGAGAGTTCCAGAGTATGGGGGAAGCCCGGGAGAAGTCTTGTATGCGGTTGTGGGAAGAAGAGATGAGGGGGGAGTCGAGAAGGAGATCTTGAGAGGATCGAAGGTTGCGTGTGGGTAGGTAGCGGGAGACCATGTCACAGATGTATGGAGGAGAAAGGTTGTGGATGGCTTTGTATGTCATGGTTAAGGTTTTGAACTGGAGCCTCTGGGCAATAGGAAGCCAGTGAAGGGCCTGGCATAGTGGGGAGGCAGGGGAATAGCGGGAAGACAGGTGGATTAGTCGTGCAGCAGAGTGTAGGATGGACTGGAGTGGTGCCAGAGTGCTAGAGGGGAGGCCAGACAGTAGGAGGTTGCAGTAGTCGAGGCGGGAGATGATAAGGGCGTGCACTAGTGTTTTTGTGGTTTCATGGTTGAGGAATGAGCGGATCCGGGAAATATTTTTGAGTTTGAGGCGGCAGGAGGTGGCGAGGGCTTGGATATGTGGTTTGAAAGAGAGGGCAGAGTCAATGATCACCCCAAGGCACCGAGCATGTGGGACTGGGGAAAGCGAGCAGCCATTGACATTGATGGATAGGCCTGGTGGAGGGGTAGAATGAGGTGGGGGAAAGATGATGAATTTGTAATGTATGTAGTACAGTTCATATAGCGTCTTGTGCTTGGGTGCGATGAAAACACAGGAGTCACAGGTTTGATATAGAAAAGTCCTGTATTACTTCATACAAGTTGGCAGAAATAGTCCACAGTTTGCAGACACAGAAACAGGAGACACAGCAGGCCAGAGTAATCCAAGCTCAGCAATCACTCTCCAATACAGATTCAGGATCTTCTTCTCTGTTACCGTAAGTCCATGCAAACGAGGGTCTTTCAAAGAGCAGGGTTCAGAGTCCACAAGTGCTTCAGAGTTCCTCAGTAGGAATAGCTGGAGTACAAGGTCCAAGGCTTACAGGAGTCAAGTCACAGGTTCACTGCAGGCTAGATTCTGAAGCACTGATTGCTCAGCTGTGGCTGCTTAAGAAGCAAAGGAGAGAATCAGGGCGGGAACATGCAAGCTGGAAACTCCATTTTGACTGAGGGCAAGATAGCTGCAGCAAGACAGAAAGTAAAATGGCTGACGAACAAACTGAGTTTCAGGAATATATACATAGAACCTTACATTACTCCCCCCTTAAGGACAACCTCCGGATGACCTCAGACCAGGCTTGTGTGGGTACCTCTGATGAAACTGACGGAGCAAGCGAGGAGCATTAACGTTATTGACCGGTTCCCATGAGTTGTCCTCCACTGGGTAGCCCTGCCATTTAATCAGATATTGTAACTGATTTCTATACAACCTGGAATCTAAAATCCTTTCCACCACAAATTCTTCCTGACCATCGACTAGCACTGGGTCAGGGCAAGGAGAGGAACGTCCAGGAAACGTATTGGGTGTCGCAGCCTTTAGTAGGGATACATGAAAGACAGGGTGGATTCTCATAGTTCTGGGCAGTTGAAGACGACAAGCAATGGCACTTATAATTTTACTGATTTTATAGGGTCCAATGTACTTATGTCCCAACTTAGACGATGGAATCCTTAACTTAAGATTTCTGGTTGACAGCCAGACCAAGTCTCCTACCTTGAAAGCTGGTGCAGGTTTACGAAATTTATCTGCTGCTTTCTTGTACCTTTCTTGAGCCGATTCCAGATTTTCCTTTAGAAGATCCATATTCTTCTGTAAAGACGTGATTCTTTCAGCCACTGCTGGTAAAGGCGTTTCTATGGGAAATCGTGGTAGAATGTTAGGATGATAACCTAGATTAGAGTAAAAAGGAGACTGTTTAGTGGAGGCACTCTGAGAGTTGTTATACGAGAACTCAGCTAATGGAAGTAGATCCACCCAATCATCCTGTAGGTGGCAGATAAAGCAGCGGAGATACTGCTCCAGGGTTTGATTGGTTCGTTCGGTCTGTCCATTAGTCTGGGGATGAAAAGCAGAAGAAAGGTTTACTTTAATGTCCAATGCTGCACAGAAATTTTGCCAAAACCTAGAAGTGAATTGCACCCCTCGATCCGAAATAACCTCATCCGGTACTCCATGTAAGCGAAACACATCTTTAATCATCAAATCTGATGTCTGTTTTGCAGTGGGTAAGCCGACACAAGGGATAAAATGAGCTGCCTTTGTTAGACGGTCAACCACCACTAGAATGGTGTTCTTCCCCTGAGAGGTTGGTAACTCCACAATGAAGTCCATAGAAATGGATCCCCACGGGCGGGACGGGGTGGGAAGAGGCTGTAACAGACCAGTTGGTGAGGAGCGAGGTGTTTTGCATCTTGCACAGACCTCACATGAAGTGACATAATTCAAAACATCCTTCCTGCAAGTGGGCCACCAAAAGAAACGAGAAAGAAATTCCTGTGTCTTTAGAATTCCTCTATGCCCAGCTATCTTGGAATCGTGAATGAGTTGCAATACTCTTAATCTGACTGTTTCAGGAATATACAGACGTTGTCCCTGAATCCACACACCATTCTTAAAGACAAGACTTACGTCCCTTGGGGGTTGTGCCAAAAAGGAATCCGCATGGTATGCTTCCTTGATGTCCTTAAGTAGGTCTTGATTATGAATTACTCCTAGGAATCTAGAGTCAGGAAGAATAGTCTTAGGAGGAGTAATTGGACGTGTCTCTGCTGAGTAAATCCTAGAGAGTGCATCAGCCTTTCCATTGCGCGATCCTGGTCTATAAGAGATGATAAAATTAAATTGGTTTAAGAAAAGATTCCAGCGAGCCTGGCGAGGAGTCAGGCACTTAGCCGACCTGATAAACTCAAGGTTACGATGGTCTGTCAGGACGACTATTTGCTGTGCAGCTCCTGAAGAAGGTGTCTCCATTCTTTGAAGGCGGCAATAATGGCCAACAACTCTCTATTGCCCACATCGTAGTTCCTCTCAGCCGAAGACAACTGCTGGGAAAAGAAGGCACAGGGATGCAAGACATTCTTCTCACCTGTTCTCTGAGAGAGTATAGCTCCAACGGCACAGTCTGAAGCATCCACCTCTATTATGAAGGCAAGCTCGGGGTTGGGATGTACTAGGATAGGTGCAGTGGTAAATTTATCTTTTAGACGGGAAAATGCTTCCTGGGCTTGGGGAGTCCAGGAAAACCTAGACTCTTTCCGGGTAAGTTGAGTGATAGGTGACACTACCTCAGAGAAATTTCTAATGAAACGTCTATAGAAGTTGGCAAACCCGATGAAGCGCTGTACCTCCTTCACATTTCTAGGACTTGGCCAATCCTTGATGGCTTGGGTTTTGCTTCCATCCATACTAATTCCTTGTGTAGACAGTACATACCCCAGAAATTGAATTTCGGTCCTATGGAATTCACACTTTTCAAGTTTGATGTAAAGATGATTTTGTCTTAGACGTTCCAAGACCATTCTCACATGTCCATGATGTTCCTCTGTGGAGTTAGAAAAAATTAGAATATCATCCAAATAAATTACCACGAATGTATCTAGGAGATCCCTGAAGATGTCATTCACCAAGTGTTGGAAAGTGGCTGGGGCGGTACTCAGACCAAAAGGCATAACTAGATATTCAAAGTGTCCATAGCGTGACCTGAATGAAGTCTTCCATTCATCCCCAGGTCTAATACGGACTAAGTTATAGGCCCCACGAAGATCTAGTTTAGAAAAAATTTTGGCATGTCGCACTCTCTCCAATAACTCAGGGATTAAAGGCAATGGATAACGGTTTCTAATAGTAACCTTATTGAGTTCCCTATAGTCTACGCATGGTCTCAGAGATCCATCTTTCTTCTTTACAAAGAAGATGGGTGCACCTGCAGGAGATGAAGAGGGGCGTATGAAGCCCTTGGCTAGATTTTCATCTATGTAATCCTTTAAAGCCTTTAGCTCGGGCCCCGCCAGGGGGTAGATCTTACCAAAAGGTATCTCTGCTCCAGGCAATAATTCAATTGGACAATCATATGGACGGTGAGGAGGAAGCTGGTCAGCGTTCTTCTTGTCACATAAATCCACATAGTCCTGGTATACAGCTGGTAGTTCAGGGACTGACATGATTCCTTTAGGAACAGAGCAAGCTGAAACTTTTGGACTCATCTGTTTCTCTGGAAAGTGTAATTCCTTGGTCTCCCAGTTAATGGTAGGATTCTGAGCCTGCAGCCATGGTAGCCCTAGAATAATGGGAAAGTGGGGAGAAGAGATAAGCATAAAGGACAGTTTCTCTTGATGATCTTTACCCATAAGAACCCTCAAAGGCTCTGTTTCCTGATCCACTGGTCCAGAGGTCAGCAGGGAGCCATCCACAGTTTCCATCTGTACTGGAGTAGCCTTCTTCACTGAACGTATTCCCTGTTTCAGAGCAAAGGAGACATCCATAAAATTTCCACTTGCCCCTGAGTCGATCATAGCAGAGCTAGACACCCAAGCTGAGTCAACCCAGAGTTTGATGGAAAGAAAGCAATGAGAATTGTTTTTCTTACAACTCAGCTGGGACACCGCTGAGGAAACTTGAAAAATGGCAGCGTTTACACAGTCAACGTCCTCAGAGGTAACGGAGTTTAAGTCCGAGAAATCAAGATCTGTAGCTGCAGATCTCTCTGGAGCCTGAGGCTCGGACCTGACAGATCCCCTCTCGCAACACTCACAATGAATGAGTGCTGCAGTAGTCTTACGAGAACGGCTGGGGCAGTTTATAATGAAGTGCCCTGACTTACCACAATAGAAACATAGATTCTCCTTAAAACGATGTTCCTTGCGTGCATCACTAACCCGTCGTTGTAAAGAGTCTACCTGCATGGGTTCAGGTTCAGGTTCCCGTGTAATCCTACTCAAAGGTTCCTTAGCTGGAGAGGAAGGTAGGAAAAGGTTAGTACGATTGCTTTCGAACCATCTCTCTTTCCTGCGTTCAGTCAGACGAGTATCAATACGGATGCAGTAGTTAATAAAGTCACCTAACGCAGTGGGAGGGTCGGCACAAGCAAGTTCATCCTTAATCAGTGGAGATAACCCCTTTCGAAAAATAGATTTTTTGGCGGAACTGTCCCAGGTGGTATCAAGGGCCCATCTCCTGAAATCCAAGGCATATTCAGCTACCGAGTGCTTACCTTGGCGCAAAGCTAACATGGCTGCTTCAGCTGTTGCACCTCGATTGGGGTCATCAAACACCTGCCCCATGGCTGAAATAAAATTATCAAGGTGATTCAAACAATCATCCTCAGTCTCAATCAGAGGGTTTGCCCACATCAAAGCCTTATTGGTAAGCAACATAATTATAGTAAGCACCTTAGATCGTTCAGTGGGAAATTGTGAAGCATGTGCAGAAAAAAAAAGATTGCATTGATTAATAAATCCCCTGAATTTCTCACGTTCACCGCCAAAACGAAAAGGGGGCAACTTGGGAATCCCAGCACTCGGGGCTACGGCAGGAGCCTGGACTCGCCCCTCTAGAACCTCAATCCTGGCTCGCAAATCCTGGGTAGTCTGTCCAACCACTTGCAAATTGTGATTATTGAGGTCCTGTAGATTTGTAAAACGGGTCTTTATATTCTGCAAATCTGCAAGGATATTATCAGTCACTCCGTAAAGTTCCTTTATGCGGGCCTCCATTTTCCAGATCTTTTAAGACAGGATTACTGGAAGAAGAGGAGAGAAAAAAAAAACAATAGTGTTCACCTGTGGCAACACTGCAGAGAGAAAAAAAAATTAAGGGAACTGCTCACCTGGAATGGTTGTGAGAAGTCACAACCACTATCATCACAGAAAGTTTCAACCAGACATCTGATATCCAGAGTTACAGCAGACAAAAAAGAGAAAAGAAAGGAAAAAAAAAAAAACAATAGTGTTTACCTGTGGTAACACTGCAAAAAGAAAAAACTTAAGGGAATTGCTCACCTGGAATGGTTGTGAGAAGTCACAACCACTGTCATCACAGAAAGTACAACCGGACGTCTGATATCCACAGTACAGCAGACACAGCCTTCAGACCCAGCAGACACTAACGTTTTGGCTTCAGAATCTTGTAATGTATGTAGTACAGTTCATATAGCGTCTTGTGCTTGGGTGCGATGAAAACACAGGAGTCACAGGTTTGATATAGAAAAGTCCTGTATTACTTCATACAAGTTGGCAGAAATAGTCACACAGTTTGCAGACACAGAAACAGGAGACACAGCAGGCCAGAGTAATCCAAGCTCAGCAATCACTCTCCAATACAGATTCAGGATCTTCTTCTCTGTTACCGTAAGTCCATGCAAACGAGGGTCTTTCAAAGAGCAGGGTTCAGAGTCCACAAGTGCTTCAGAGTTCCTCAGTAGGAATAGCTGGAGTACAAGGTCCAAGGCTTACAGGAGTCAAGTCACAGGTTCACTGCAGGCTAGATTCTGAAGCACTGATTGCTCAGCTGTGGCTGCTTAAGAAGCAAAGGAGAGAATCAGGGCGGGAACATGCAAGCTGGAAACTCCATTTTGACTGAGGGCAAGATAGCTGCAGCAAGACAGAAAGTAAAATGGCTGACGAACAAACTGAGTTTCAGGAATATATACATAGAACCTTACAGAATTCTGTTTTGTCCATGTTCAGTTTGAGAAAGCGAGCAGAAAAGAAGGCTGAGATAGCAGACAGACACTGTGGGATTTTGGTCAGTAGGGAGGTGAGGTCAGGTCCAGATAGGTAGATCTGCGTGTCATCGGCGTAGAGGTGATACTGCAAACCGTGGGATTCTATGAGCTGTCCCAGGCCGAAGGTGTAGATGGAGAAGAGTAGGGGTCCTAGGACTGAGCCTTGGGGAACACCGACAGACAGGGGGCGAGGTGAGGAGGTGGTGTGTGAGAGGGAGACACTAAATGTTCGGTCTGTTAGGTATGATGAGATCCAGGATAGGGCCAAGTCTGTGATGCCAAGAGATGAGAGAATCTGTAGGAGGAGGGAATGGTCTACGGTGTCAAAGGCAGAAGACAGGTCCAGGAGAAGGAGGACAGAGTAGTGTCGCTTGCTCTTGGCGGTTAGCAGGTCGTTAGTGACTTTAGTTAGGGCAGTTTCAGTTGAGTGATGCGGTCGAAAGCCTGATTGTAACCGGTCAAAGAGGGAGCAGGAGGAAAGGTGGGAGGACAGTTCAAGATATACATGCTGTTCCAGTAGTTTTGAGGCGAAGGGGAGAAGAGATATCGGGCGATAGCTGGTTTTGGAAGAACAGGGCTGAGTGGCTAAGAGGGGCATTGGGGGCTGCGGGCCAAAGCCTTCTCTGATAGTATCAATCTTTTGCTTAAAGAAGGAGGCAAAGTCTTCGACAGAAATGAGAGGAGAGGAGGAGGTGCTGTGGGATGGAGTAGAGAATTGAAAGTGTTGAAGAGCTGTTTAGGGTTGTGAGACAGGGAGGATATGAGAGATGAGAAGTAAGTTTGTTTTGCGGCAGAGAGCGTGGACTTGAAGCTGGCAAGGGACTGCTTGTATGCGTTGAAGTGCTCGGTGGAGTGGGTTCTCTTCCATCTCCGCTCGGTAACCCTGGAAGCCCGTCTCAGTTCTTTGGTCAGACCGGTCAGCCAGGGCTGCCTGTTGATTGTACGAGTTTTGCTCTGCATGAGGGGGGCGGCCGAATCAAGTGTGGTTTTTATTGTGGTGTTATAAAATGTGGCAGCAGCATCTGTGTCATGAAGTGAGGCTATGTCTGTAAGAGGGAGGAGGGACTCAGAGAGCGATTGTAAATTGAGGTGTTTGAGATTTCTGCGAGGGTGAGTTTGTGGAGTGGGGGATGCGTACTAACAGAGGAGAGGGAAGAGAATGTCAGTAGGTTGTGGTCAGACAGGGGGAGTGGGGAGTTAGTGAGATTAGTGAGGGAACAGAGACGGGTGAAGATAAGGTCCAGCGTGTGACCGCCTTTGTGAGTGGCCGCAGAGGACCATTGAGTGAGGCCAAGGGAAGCTGTGAGCGAAAGAAGTTTAGAGGCCGCCGGGGTGGAAGTGTCAATGGGGATGTTGAAATCGCCCATGATGATGGTGGGGATGTCAGCAGAGAGGAAATTGAGTAGCCAGGTGGTGAAGTGGTCGAGAAAGGTGGAGATGGCTACTTCCGGGGGGCGGTAGATGACAGCCAGTTGGAGGTTGGAGGGGGAATAGATGCGGACGGAGTGCACTTCGAACGAGGGAATAGCAGCGGAGGGTGGAATTTGAATAGGGGTAAAGGAGCAGGTATCAGACAGGAGTAAGCCAACTCCTCCACCACGTTTGTTGCTGGGGCGAGGGGTGTGAGAAAGATGAAATCCGCCATAGGAAAGCGCAGCTGGAGAGGCTGAGTCAGAGGGAGTGAGCCAGGTTTCAGTGATGGCAAGGAAGGAGAGTTTGTTGGTGATAAAGAGGTCGTGGACAAATGACAGTTTATTGCAGACGGAGCGTGCGTTCCATAGTGCTCCGGGTAGGGGGACTGGGGGAGGGGGGTGTGGATGGATAGGTATGAGGTTAACAGGGTTGCAAAAACGTGTGGAAGATCGTGGCAGGGTGTTAGAAATGAGTGTGGGGATGTGATGAGGAGGGCCAGGATTTGGGGATACATCGCCAGCGATGAGGAGTAGCAGACAGAGCGTTAGAAGGTGGGAGCAGGATAAACCATGGTGTGGCCGTGTGTGTCTTGGTAAAAAGGATTGTATGTGGAGGAACAGTTCTGAGGGAAAGGTGAGATGGCTGGGGAGAATGGAGGGGGAAATGACTAATTCCTTACTAGGTGGGGGATTACAGGGGATAGGAAGAAAGAAAGGAGGATGGGGGTGAAAGTGATAAGAAAATGAAACATAGTGGTTTTATAATCTGTTACCTTGCAGCCAAATTCCAGTCGAATTCTAGTCTAATTCACAGTAGTGTAATTAGAAATCTGTAATTTGAAATATGGGATTTGAAATATATGAAGCAGACTACGTCTGGAGCAGACCCATTGCACTGGTTATATCTGCAGCTAATGCCAATCAGGTGTGAGTGGAAAGTGGGCTGAGACTGCTCAGGCCAGATGCAGAGTTAAGGAAAGGTCATAAAAGGGGGTAGGGATTACACAGACCATTCGGATGTGTGGTGAAGATAAGAAGTATGGAGTACAATTATGTACACAGGAAGATGGGTGAGCAAATCATACCATTAAACAAAGCAATATACATGATGCATTCAGGAGCATAGAAAAGCTGGAGTTTTCATACCATTAACAAAGCAATATACATGATGCATTCAGGAGCATAGAAAAGCTGGAGTTTTCATACCATTAACAAAGCAATATACATGATGCATTCAGGAGCATAGAAAAGCTGGAGTTTTCATACCATTAACAAAGCAATATACATGATGCATTCAGGAGCATAGAAAAGCTGGAGTTTTCATACCATTAACAAAGCAATATACATGATGCATTCAGGAGCATAGAAAAGCTGGAGTTTTCATACCATTAACAAAGCAATATACATGATGCATTCAGGAGCATAGAAAAGCTGCAGTTTTCATACCATTAACAAAGCAATATACATGATGCATTCAGGAGCATAGAAAAGCTGGAGTTTTCATACCATTAACAAAGCAATATACATGATGCATTCAGGAGCATAGAAAAGCTGGAGTTTTCATACCATTAACAAAGCAATATACATGATGCATTCAGGAGCATAGAAAAGCTGGAGTTTTCATACCATTAACAAAGCAATATACATGATGCATTCAGGAGCATAGAAAAGCTGGAGTTTTCATACCATTAACAAAGCAATATACATGATGCATTCAGGAGCATAGAAAAGCTGGAGTTTTCATACCATTAACAAAGCAATATACATGATGCATTCAGGAGCATAGAAAAGCTGGAGTTTTCATACCTGTGGGAACAGAAGAACATCTCAGTCACAAGGTGATGATGACAATGCTGTAGGATTGATGTGTGGCCAAATGCATTCTAGAATTCTAGTCTAATTCACAGTAGTGTAATTAGAAATCTGTAATTTGAAATATGGGATTTGAAATATATGAAGCAGACTACGTCTGGAGCAGACCCATTGCACTGGTTATATCTGGTAGGTATATATGGTAGGAGACATTGCCTATAGGGTTTAATTGCAATAGAAAAACATATACGTATAATGAGAGTACATTGTGCAAGTCCCAGGTGGGCTGGCGTAACTGAGGCAAGTTTTGGCTGCCCTGTCATGATTAAGACATCGTGTCATAAGAAATCCCATCATAAAGTTGCTTAGCAATCAGCAGATTGAAGGAGGTCTGGCTTGTCCAACTCCTAGCCATCAAATGCCACCAGAAGATGTGTCTCATTGGTATCATTACACAGCAGCCACACAAATTAATGGCCATCTCTGTAATGCACGGACAGGCCAGCCAAAGTTGTGGGTCAAAAAATAAACGAAAGGATCACGTCTCCCCTCTAAAATCCATGAGCTAGTAAATCATATGTAGCCCTTAGGTAACAATCCCTTTAATCTAAGACTATGAAATATTTTCTGCCAGTCAGAGTCACTAGTGTAGCCTAGAATTACTGACATTGAGATCATATAAGCAATGATATATTAATACTAAGCTTTATTCTTACAGGCTTCAGATAGGATCAGAGCCATCACTGAAAAATGATAAGAAAAAAAAAGTAAGTATGCGCTTAAGTAAACCTAAAACAAAATCACTTTAGGACTGCACAAGAAAGGAAATCAAACACATGTAAACTATGAAGGGGTGGACTCACCATCAGTGAAGTGGGTGCATTTTTTTAAACTCTTAAGACTAAAGGGTATGCCACACTAAACAATATCGCTAACGGGATCGCTAAAAAACGTCACTATTTAGCGATCCCGTTAGCGATATTGTTCAGTGCGGCAGCTTCCAGCGACGAGCTTCCTGCTGTGATCTCGCTCGTCGCTGGAATCGTTCCGGACCCTATTTTCTCGTCGGCGCTCCCGCTGGGTAAGTATCTAATCGCTGTGTGGCACCTTTTCTTAGCGATTTAGCGGTACTTTTGTACCGCTAAAGTCGTTAAGAAGATCGCTAACGGCGATAGCGTCGTTAACTATATCGCTAAATGCGGCAGCATTTAGCGATATAGAAACAATCCCGCTAGCGATCTCATTAGTATGCAACGCTAACGAGATCGCTAGCGGGATTGCTTAGTGTGGCAGTACCTTAAGTTCAAGAGTCAGAATAAAAAAATTGTCAGAGTTTCAACCAGAAAACTGAGACGATTATTTTCGCACTTGTCATCCTTGTGCGGTCAGTATGTTAAAGAATTGCAAATTATCCGTAAAAAACAGATGCCCCTACTGTGGCTCCATATGCCATCAGTTTTTTTTATTGCACATCCATAGACTTGAATAGGCATTACTCATCCAATTTACGGAAGGAACTAGTGCATGCTGCCATTTTTTCCATACGTAGAGTCAGTGAAAAAAATTGCTCATGTGCACTGCCCCATTAAATAACATTTGTCCATGTGCTATCCATTTCTTCATGAACAGCACCCAGACTGTACAGTCATGGCCAAAAGTTTTGAGAATGACACAAATATTATATTTTCACATGATCTGCTGCCCTCTGGTTTTTATGTGTGTGTTGACAGATGTTTTTATCACAGACAAATATAATTGCAAACATATGAGTAACAAAAGCTTATATTGACAGTTAGAATGAGTTAATGCAGCAAGTCGATATTTGCAGTGTTGACCCTTCTTCTTCAGGACCTCTGCAATTCTCCCTGGCATGCTCTCAATCAACTTCTGGACCAAATCCTGACTGATAGCAGTCCATTTTTGCACAATCAATGCTTTCATTTTGTCAGAATTTTTAGGTTTTTGTTTGTCCACCAGTCTCTTGATGATTGACCACAAGTTCTCAATGGGATTAAGATCTGGGGAGTTTCCAGGCCATGGACCCAAAATCTCTATGTTTTGTTCCCTGAGCCATTTAGTTATCACCTTTGCTTTATGGCAAGGTGCTCCATCATGCTGGAAAAGGCATTGTTGATCGCCAAACTGCTCTTGGAGGGTTGGGAGAAGTTGCTCTTGGAGGACATTCTGGTACCATTCTTTATTCATGGCTGTGTTTTTAGGCAAGACTGTGAGAGAGCCGATTCCCTTGGCTGAGAAGCAACCCCACACATGAATGGTTTCAGGATGCTTAACAGTTGGCATGAGACAAGACTGGTGGTAGCGCTCACCTTGTCTTCTCCGAATGAGGCGTTTTCCTGATGTCCCAAACAATCGAAAAGGGGATTCATCAGAGAAAATAACTTTACCCCAGACCTCAGCAGTCCACTGCCTGTACCTTTTGCAGAATATCAGTCTGTCCATGATGTTTTTTCTGAAGAGAAGTGGCTTCTTTGCTGCCCTCCTTGAGA
This sequence comes from Oophaga sylvatica, assembly GCA_033576555.1. Taxonomy (NCBI): domain Eukaryota; kingdom Metazoa; phylum Chordata; class Amphibia; order Anura; family Dendrobatidae; genus Oophaga; species Oophaga sylvatica. The sequence continues at coordinate 550,142,123 of JARQOD010000001.1, read as the reverse complement.
CCAGGCCTTGCTCCAAGAGTCTCCGCCTCACAGTGCGTGCAGATGCACTCACACCTGCCTGCTGCCATTCCTGAGCAAGATCTGCACTGCTGGTAGCCCGATCCCGCAGCTGAAACACTTTTAAGAGACGGTCCTGGCGCTTGCTGGTCTTTTTGGGCACCCTGGAGCCTTTTTGGCAACAATGGAACCTCTCTCCTTGAAGTTCTTGATGATGCGATAGATTGTTGACTGAGGTGCAATCTTTCTAGCTGCGATACTCTTCCCTGTTAGGCCATTTTTGTGCATTGCAATGATGACTGCACATGTTTCTTTAGAGATACCATGGTTAACAGAAGAGAAACAATGATGCCAAGCACCAGCCTCCTTTTAAAGTGTCCAGTGGTGTCATTCTTACTTAATCATGACAGATTGATCTCCAGCCATGTCCTCATCAACACCCACACCTGTGTTAATGGAGCAATCACTGAAAAGAGGTTAGCTGGTCCTTTTAAGGCAGGGCTGCAATGATGTTGAAATGTGTTTTGGGGGATAAAGTTCATTTTCTAGCCAAATATTGACTTTGCAAGTAATTGCTGTTAAGCTGATCACTCTTTATAACATTCTGGAGTATATGCAAATTGCCATTAGAAAAACTGAAGCAGTAGACTTTGTAAAAATTAATATTTGTGTCATTCTCAAAACTTTTAGCCATGACTGTAAGGTTATACGCCCCCTTTAGGTCAAGCTTGGTAAACCAACTAGCACTTTTCACTCTGGAAAACAGATCAGAAATCAAGGGTAACGGATATTGATACTTCACAGTGACCTTATTCAAGAGACGATAATCAATACACGGCCTCAATGAACCATCCTTTTTGGCCACAAAGAAAAAACCGGCGCCCAAGGGTGAAGAGGATGGTCTGATATGACCCTTCTCCAATGACTCCTTGATATAAGATCGCATAGCATCGTGTTCAGGTACAGACAAGTTAAAAAGGCGACCTTTAGGGAATTTACCACCAGGCACTTATTCAATAGCGCAATCATAGCTCCTGTGAGGGGGCAAGGATGCAGATTTACTTTCACTAAATACATCCGAAAAATCAGTCAAAAAGTCAGGAACATCCTGAGACTGGGGAGAGGCTGAAAAAACAGGAGTGTCAGTATTAACACATTGGCAGCCCCAACTGGTCACAGAAACAGATTTCCAATCCAAAACAGGATTATGAGTGTAACCAAGGGAAACCTAGTACAATAATGTCATGCAGATTATGCAGCAACAGAAATTTGCAACTCTCCTGATGATCTGGTTCAACCCTCATTATCACCTGAGTAGAAAACTTGGGTTTATTCTCCGCCAAAAGGGTAGAATCAATGCCCAGTAGGGGAATAGACTTCCGCAGGGGTATCATGGGAAACCCACAACTTTTGGCAAAGTCAAAATCCATCAGGTTAATAGCTGCTCCTGAATCAACAAAAGCCTGAGCAGAAAATGTGGACAGGGAGCAAATCAGTGTAACAGTCAACAGAAATTTAGTCTGAACACTACCCAAGACAACTGAGCGTGCAAAACGTCTTCCCTGCTTAGGGCAGACGGAAAGAGCATGAGAGGCGTCACTACAGTAGAAACATAACCCATTGCGCTTTCTAAACTCATGACGCTGAGCCCCAGAAGTCACTCCATCACACTGCATGGGCCCAGGAGCTGGCTCACAAGGCAACACCATCTCACGCATACCTCTGCGCTCACGCAAACGTCTGTCAATTTGAATAGCCAATGACATAGAATCATTGAGACCAGAAGGGACAGGGAATCCCACCATAACATCCTTTACATTCTCTGACAGCCCCTTCCGAAAAAGGGCTGCCAAAGCATCATCATTCCATTTGGTCAGGACTGCCCACTTTCGGAATTTCTGACAGTACAACTCAGCATCTTCAAGACCCTGATTTAATGCCAACAAGGCTTTTTCAGCTTGATCAGTGACATTAGGTTCATCGTACAATAACCCCAGAGCCAGAAAAAATACATCAATATCATTCAAAACAGGATCCCCAGGTGTCAGGGAAAAAGCCCAAACCTGAGGGTCGCCGAGCAGGAGAGAGATGACAATTTGAACCTGCTGTGTGCGCTCCCCGAGGACTTAGGTTTTAAGGCAAAAAACAACTTACAGTTATTTTTGAAATTCAGAAATTTAGCCCGATCCCCCAAAAACAAATCTGGCATGGGAATCCTAGGTTCCACAACCGGCAACCTAGCAAGATAGGTAGCAACACTCCGAACCTCAGTGGCAAGCTGATCCACACTGCCAGACAACTGTGCAAACTCCATTGAGAGAAAAAAAAAATCCTCCTCAGCACCCAGAGAAAAAGAGGGAAAAAATGCAACAACAACAAAAAAATCTCTTACAACTCTGACAACTTTTTTTTTTCTTTCCACACTATTTTTCCCTTCTGTGAGTACCATATAATATTCAGTTTGGGCCGGAGATACTGTTATGTTTAGGTAGCTAAGGAGAAAAAGCAAAAACGGAAATACACCAGAGAGGCTGGAACCTATTGGATTGCAGTAACCTGAACTAACCACACAACTAGAGGTAGCCGTGGAGCGTTCCTACGTTGATCCTAGACGCCTCGTCACAGCCTGAGAGATAACTACACCTAAAGGCAGAAAGATGAAAGCTATCTGCCCCGGAGCAGATCCCCAAAGAAAATAGGAAGCCCCCAAACATGTAATGGCGGTTAGACAAGAAGAAGTACGGACACAGACAGAAAATAGAATGAGCAAACGCTGGGGCCCAATCTGACTAGACAGAAAAGTACAGGAAAGGATACTCACTGCAATCCAAAAAAAACCCCTAGAAAATACCAACTCTACTGATTGCAAAAACACCTGAGATCATACGACCTCTACAACCTAAATCAGTTCTCTGGTGTAACAAAACTAAGCCGCAGCCACTGAAAAAACAGAAAAAGCAAATGAACAAACAACAGTGGCTCCAGATAAACTGAGAGGAGCACAAGCCCCCCGGAGGGGACCTGGCTGACCTCCAAAGAAGTGCAGGGAACAATGCAAAAAGCATGCACAAAAATAAAAGCAGAAAATATCTTATCTGATAGCAGAAGATGCAGGCAAGACTCAGCAAGCTTCCAAATGAACCAGGAACCACAATTGAGACAAGAACAATTGATCACCGGCAACCATCATGGGAGGGAACCTCCCTTATATCAGACCAGTCCGTGATCCCAGATTGCCATTCCTCGCTGAAAGGTTCAGTACTGTCTGTAACCACCAGAGGGAGCCTCTGCTCAGAAACATCTCTAGCACATTCATAACAGAAAACAATGCAAAAAGCAAGCACAAAAAGAAAAGCAGAAAATATCTTATCTGAAAGCAGCAGATGCAGGGAAGACTCCAGCAAACTTCCAAATGAACCAGGAACCACAATTGAGACAAGAACAATTGATCACCGGCGACCATCATGGGAGGGAACCTCCCTTATATCAGTCCATTCAGTGATCCCAGATTGCCATTCCTCACTGGAAGGTCCAGTACTGTCTGTAACCACCAGAGGGAGCCCCTGCTCAGAAACCATCTCTAGCACATTCATAACAGCAATCAAAGCTCCAGTGAGGAGGTAAGGATGCAGACTTACTCTCACTAAACACATCAGAAAAATCAGTCAAAAAGTCAGGGACATCCTGAGACTGGGGAGAGGCAGAAAAAACAGGAGTGTCAGTATTAACACATTGGCAACCCCAACTGGTCACAGACACAGATTTCCAATCCAAAACAGGATTATGAGTCTGTAACCAAGGGAAACCCAGTACAATAATGTCATGCAGATTATGCAACACCAGAAATTTGCAACTCTCCTGATGATCTGGTTCAACCCTCATTATCACCTGAGTAGAAAACTGGGGTTTATTCTTCGCCAAAGGGGTAGAATCAATGCCCAGCAAAGGAATAGACTTCCGCAGGGGTATCATGGGAAACCCACAACGTTTGGCAAAGTCAAAATCCATCAGGTTAATAGCTGCTCCTGAATCAACAAAAGCCTGAGCCAAAAATGTGGACAGGGAGCAAATCAGGGTAACAGTCAACAGAAATTTAGTCTGAACACTACCCAAGACAACTGAGCGCGCAAAAGTCTTCCCCGCTTAGGGCAGACGGAAATAGCATGAGAAGCGTCGCCACAGTAGAAACATAACCCATTGCGCTTTCGAAACTCATGACGCTGAGCCCCAGAAGTCACTCCATCACACTGCATGGGCTCAGGAGCTGACTCACAAAGCAACACTATCTCACGCATACCTCTGCGCTCACGCAAACGTCTGTTAATTTGAATAGCCAAAGACATAGAATCATTGAGACCTGAGGGAACAGGGAATCCTTTACATTTTCTGACAGACCCTTCCGAAAAATGGCTGCCAAAGCATCATCATTCCATTTGGTCAGGACCGCCCATTTTCGGAATTTCTGACAGTATAGCTCAGCGTCTTCACGACCCTGATTTAATGCCAACAAGGTGTTTTCAGCTTGATCAGTGACATTAGGTTCATCGTACAATAACCCCAGAGCCTGAAAAAATACATCAACATCATTCAAAACAGGATCCCTAGGTGTCAGGGAAAAAGCCCAATCCTGAGGGTAGCCGCGCAGCAGAGAGATGACAATTTGAACCTGCTGTGCTGTGTTCCCTGAGGACTTAGGCTTCAAGGCAAAAACAACTTGCAGTTATTTTTGAAATTCAGAAATTTAGACTGATCCCCCAAAAATAAATCTGGTATGCGGATCCTAGGTTCCACAACCGGCAACCTAGCAAGATAGGTAGTATTACTCTGAACCTCAGCGGCAAGCCGCTCCACACTGCCAGACAACTGTGCAAACGCCATTGAGGACAAAGAAAAAATTCCTCCTCAGCACCCAGAGAAAAAGAGGGAAAAAATGCAACAAACAGAAAAAAAATTTCTGACAACTCCCTTTTTTTTTTTTTTTTACTATTTTCCCTTCTGTTGAGTACCATATAATTTTCAGTTTGGCCGGTAATACTGTTATGTTTCGGTAGCTGAGGAGAAATAGCAAAAATAGTTAAAGTAGCAATACACAAGAGAGGCTGGAAACTACTGGGTTGCAGGACCCTAAACTAGCCGCAACACTAGAAGTAGCCATGGAGCGTACCTACGGTGATCCTAGACGCCTTGTCACAGCCGGAGAGATAGCTACACCTAAAGACAGAAAGATGAAAGCTAACTGCCCTGTAGCAGAACCCCCAAAGAAATAGGAAGCCCCCAAACATGTAATGGCGGTTAAACAAGAAGAAAATACGAACACAGACAGAAAATAGAATGAGCAAACGCTGGGGCTGTCTAGATAGAAAAGTATAGGAAAGAATTCTGACTGCAACCCAAAAAACCCTGACAAAAAATGCCAAAACTTCTGATTAACAAAAAAAAACCTGAGATCACACGATCTCTGCCACCTAAATCAGATCTCTGGTGTAACACACAGCAATTCAGCAAATAAAAAGTGACACAGGAATAGAGCAAAAGTGCAAACACAAACTGAGCATAAATGCAGCACCAGACCCCAAAAGGGGACCAGGCTGAAGTCCACTGCAATGCAGCAAACAAGCAAGGAAAATCCAACCAGAGGAAAAAAAAACAGCAAGTCACTTATCTGAATGAAAGCAGGAATGCAAGCTGAGCTCCAACCAAGACCTGGAAGAACAATTGATTACCGGCAAGGCTGATGGGAGTTCAGGTCACTTATATCAGACCATTCGGACCCAGCTGAAAGCCATTCAGCAATTGGTTCATTACCCTCAGCGACCACCGGAGGGAGCCCCAGCTCCGAAGTCGCCTCCAACGTATTCACAACATTCACCCCTATGAGTAAGCCAAATTTCACAATTCTGACCAGTGTCACTTTATGTGGTAATAACTCTGGAACGCTTCAGCGCATCCCAGTGATCCTGAGGTAGTTTTCTTGTCACATCTTGTACTTCACGATAGTGGTAAAATTTGTTCAATATGACTTATTTGTTTATTTATTGTGAAAATATCAGAAATTTGATGAAAATTTTGAAAATTGCACAATTTTCAAAACTTCATTTTTATGTGTTTAAACCAGAGAGTTATGTCACACAAAACATTTCCCACATATCTTCTTTACATCAACATTATTTTTGAAATATCATTTTTTTTGTAAGGAAGTTAGAGAGGTGGTGAGTTCTCCTTCAATGGAAGTCTTCAAACAGAGGCTGGACAGACATCATTCTGGGATGATTTAGAGAATCCTGCTTTGAGCAGGGGGTTGGACCAGATGGCCCAGGAGGTCCCTTCCAACTCCACCATTCTATGATTCTATGATTCTATAAGGGATAAAAGTTAATAAGCAATTTCTCATTTTTCCAACAAAATTAAAAAAAACATTTTTTAAGGATCACATCACATTTGAAGTGACTTTAGGGGGCCTATATGACAGAAAATACCCAAACGTGACACCATTCTAAAAACTGTACCCCTCAAAGTCCTCAAAACCACATTCAAGAAGTTTACTAAACCTTCAAAAATTAACATTTTACTTTTTTCACAAAAATGCTAATTTAGCCCCAATTTTTTTTATTTTCACAAGGGTAACAGGAGAAAATGAGCTGTAAAATTAGTTGTGAAATTTCTCCTGAGTACACAGAAAGCCCATATGTGGGGGAAAATGACTGTTTGGGCGCATGGCATGGCTCGGAAGGGAAGGAGCGCCATTTGACTTTTTGAACTCAGAATCATTAGCAGTCGCCATGTCGGGTTTAGAGAGCCCCTGCTGTGCCTAAACAGTGGAAACCACCGACAAGGCATGCCATTTTGGAAACTAGACCCCTCAAGGAATATCTAGATGTGTGGTGAGCACCTTGAACCAGCAGTTGCTTCATAGAACTTCATAACTTTTAACTGTGAAAATGAAAAAATAATCTTTTCCTGCAAAAATGTTGGTTTTGACCCAAATTTTTCATTTTCATAAGTGTAACAGGAGAAAATGGACCATACAATTTGTTGTGCAATTTCTCCCAAGTACACCAAGACCCCATATGTGGTTGAAAACTACTTTCGAGGCACAGTGCAAAGCAGAAGGGAAGAAGCACTATATTGGAGCTTAGATTTTGCTGGAATGCTTTGAGGTTGTCATGTCACATTGGCAGAGCCCCTGAGGTCCCAGAACAGTAGAAACCTTCCATAAGTGAACTAATTTTACAAACTATACTGCCAATGAATTCATCTAGAGGTGCAGTGAGCATCTTAACACCACATGTGCCTGACATTTATACCATTCAATGGTAAAGAAATAATAATTACATTTTTTACCACTTATATGTTGTTTAGCCCCAAATTTTTTATTTTTATAAGGGCTAATGAGAAAAAAATCGACCTCTCAGATTGTTGTGCAATTTCTCCTGAGTGTAATCGGGAACTACATTTGAGGCACAGTGCAAAGCTCAGAACGGAAGTAGTGCCATAGTGCAGATTTTTGGGGAATGGTTTGCTGATGCTATAACCGACTGGAAGTGCTGGAAGAGCCCTTGAGGTGTCAGCACAGCAGGACCCCCCCCCATAAATGACCACAAAATACACCTCTCAATTAATTCCTCAAAGATTGTAGTGATCCACAGATGTGTCACAGAATTTTACACCATTGGGCAATGAAGAAAAAATAATTCCATTTTTACCTCACAAAAAATTGTTTTAACCCAGATTTTACAAAAAAAGTCACCAAAATTTGTCACACAATTTCTGCTGAACATGGAAATACTCCATATGTGGCTGTACAGTACTGGTTAGCCACACAGCAAGACTCGGGAGGGACGAAGTGCTATTTGCCTCCAGAAGGACAGATTTTCCTAGAATAGTTTACAGATGCCATATACAGAGCCCCTAAGTGCTAGAAGAGCAGAATACCTCCCTCATTCTGGAAATTATACCCCTTTGGGAATTTATCTACAGATGTAGTCATGATTTCCAGAAAAAAGCAGCAGTGAATGTTGCTGAGTGAAAATTGCAAATCTGCTAATGTCATGCCCAGTACGTTGCAGTGGCCAATACATTGTAGTGCCCAGTACATTATGCCCAGCTCATGCTTCTGGAGACATGCACCTAAAAAATTAGTCAGGCTCTCATCGCTAAAGAAATGCCAAACATGTGGACGCTAAATGTGGTTGGATTTTGGGGTGCAGAATTTTATGGATTTTGTTTGGGGAGCAAGGAGCCATAGTGCTTATCTTGACCCTTTGTACCACCTTACAAAGGGTCAATCCGACTATATTTCTGTTATCAGATGACGGACCTGAGTGGGGATTTGTTTTTTTTGGATTGAGTTGAATCCTTTATTGGGAACATTTTACGTAACATTTTGGATCACATTTCTCCTGCGCTCTATGCAGCTCTGCGCTCAGCACTTACATCGTTGTTACCATCTAAATTTCCGAATTATGTGAATCAGATGAAACCTTTGAGGAATCCATTCACTATAATGAGGCAGCAGACTTACTTTGGATTCTATCTGACCTCTGTTCAGTTGTGTCCTTCTTTTCAGAAGTGCACAAAACTGTGGCAGATCACGCTTTTTTACACACTTGAAAAGATGGACATCTCCGGATCATAGGCTAGACAGCATCTACAGAGTCTCCATCTGCCTCACTATAGCGAATCTTCCGTCTGGGATTCCATCTGAATCACGTATTTCGGAGATTTACATGGAAAACCCAGTGTACACGCTCAGTGTAGAGCGCAGGATAAATGTGAGCCAAGCCTTACTGCAAGCTTTTGGTAAGTAGAATGAACACATTATGGTGAAGAATTGGTTTTATTTTATTTTTTTATGCTGAGAGCTATAATTTTTCCATATTTCTGCCTACAGAGGGGTTGTTTTTGCGGGAAGAGTTCACTTTTTTATTGGTACTATTTTTGGGGTGTGTGGCCCAGCTGCGCGTGGCACACATGTCTCCAGGAGAGTGCACAGATAAGGTAATTGTGAAGCCTGATATTCATTCACATCACACACTTCCAACACTGCCACCAGAGGGCAACTTAGACTATTTAAGTTAGTGTGACGTAGCAGTAGCGAGATTAGATTAGTTTCCTGTCTCAGGACAGATCAGTTCAGTCTTGGAGGGAGAGGAGAGAAGACTGATTCCTGTCAGAGCTCTTGTAGTTCATCTTGAGTTGAAGTGGAGGCTAGTACGAGTGGAGGAAATCACTCTAGCCTAGTCAGAGCTACATCTGAAGCCGTTATCTCAGAACAAGCTGCCTGTGTTCCCTAAGAACGTGGGAAGTGACTCTCAGAGCGAGCATGAAATCAGTTTGACAGAGTTCCTGATAGCCACTCTGGACAGAGTCTTTGAAGGAAAGAAGGAAAGGGATTACAGCAGTTATAACAACGAGGCAACTGAGAACAGGTCAGTGAGCTTGAAAGAATAACTGACAACTACACCTACTGCTACCCGTGCTTATGTTAAGGGCAAGAGCAGGGCGACAGGCGAGTGGAGAAAGAAGGACAAGTGACCAAGGTGACAGATCACCTTCACTTAATTAACCGGACACCGGGGTCCGAAGCATTGCTAGTACTTCACGGCTAGTAATAATAAACACCGGAATCCTTGCTGGACTTCAAGTCACAGAAGGTAGCCCTAAGCGTTGATACGTAACTGGAGTCAGGGAGGACAAGGACTTTTAGCAAGGCCAAGCTTAGAAGGACTTTGTTCTTGCCAACATCTGAGCATCAGAGACAGAAAAGGCTCTACCACTATGTTAGCCGGGCGTAGCTGCTACAGTAAGAGTTAAACTTGACTTTATGCAAGTTAGGACTCACATACATTTCAAGGAGAAAGGAGGCCTAAAACCTGCTCAGCAATTCCCTGAATGTGCATTCTCCAACCTGACCAGCTCCCCGGGACATACCTGCAACAACATCAGTAAAGGTATGGAAAGAGACTGAATTGTGTGTGACTGCTTATTTGCCTGCACCCTGCACCACCATAGACTTCGAGGGACCAGTCCCACCTGTAGGGGACTTAACATCAAGCTGCCCAATAACATCCCCTCAGAAAATCCATATTGCAGCGCTGGTCAAATTGATCAGAAACCACAGGTGGCGTCACGAACAACTATTACTACAATCTCCTGTAAATATATCCCCCATTGTATGAGCGCCCAGGGCCACGGACCGAGCTCTGCTGCCAGTGACATCCCCCATAGACTTCCATGGGCTCGGTGCCGAGTATTCCATAACCCTGGTACCATGTGCGCGTCATCTGCATATAACATTTTTTGTTAGCTTTCTATTCCGATTTTTTGAGAGGCAGAAAGAACAAAAAACAGCAATTCAGGAATTGTTTTTTGGGGATTTTTTAATGCCGTTCTGCGTGCGGTAAAATTGATAAGAAAGTTTTAATTTTCAGGTCAGCATGATTACAGCGATACAACATTTAGATAATTTTTTTTAGGTTTTGTCGCTTTTGCGCTATAAAAACTATTTTATAGAAGAAAATTATTTTTGCATTGCAGAATTCTGAGAGCTTTAACTTTTTTTTATTTTTACCCTGTTGGAGCTGTATGGCAGCTTGTTTTTTCGGGACAAGATGACGTTTTCAGCAATACCATTTTTATTTACATTCAGCTTTATGATCTCGTTTTATTCCACTGTTTATTTGACAGTATGATGAAAAAGCATAGTTTTTTGCTTTGTTCTTTATTTATTTTTTATGGTGTTCACAGAAGGGGTCAACTAGTGTGACAGTTTTATTGGTTGGGTTGTTCTGGACGTGGCAATACCAAACGTACTTTTATTGTTCATCTTTTTTTGTATAAAATTACTTATTTATGGGTACAATATATTATTACTATTTATTATTTTGTGATTTTTTAAAAAAAATAATTTTACAATTTTTTATTCCTTTTTTTATTTTTTCCCTCTGAGACATTCACTTTTTTTCTGCTCTCTCACAAGCTTGTTAGACCAAGCTCTGTACAAGGTCTAGTAAGCTTAATAGCCCTGCTGAAGATTGGTGGAAGAACCACAAAACCACAACCACAGATCCATTATATGCAAAATATATAATATTTTATTGATAATAAATTTGATACAAACAGGTAAAATTCAATCCGGAACTAGATGGCATAAGTGCAAGAAATCGTGCAAGACTGGAAAAAGGCGCACTGCAACCACCAGGAAAAACCCCAAAAATTATTGTATACAATTATATGTTAAGGAGCTCAAAAATACCATTGTGCAAATGCAATCTAGTTACATAGACAAATATCAAACCATGTTAATGCAGGATGGCATAGTAAACTGCCCTGGGTAGCAGCTATCAAAGAATAGTCATATATTAGGACATAGGGCACATAGGAAGCAATAATCAGACATGTGTGCAAATAATTCACAAAACTAGCTGCCCTATTACGGAAGTATAGTGCCCAGTAATATATTAGTTCCAATATACTAATGCATAGTTAGTGCCTCAAATACATGTACACCTGAACAGATAGTAAGCGGCACGCTTGTCCCGTGCGTCTGCCCCAACGCACATTTCGGATCTCGTCCTTTGTCAGGGGGCGTGGCTCAAATGGGTGAGGTGAAGCTATAAAAACCCCCTGAACAGGAAGACCCAGATGTCGTCATGACAATGTCAAGTCACCATGGCAACGATTAGACTCCTGCAATGATGTCATGGGGGCACCGATTGGAGGGAACAGGAAGCCCTCTTCCTGACTTCTAAATATTGTTTGCAGCATTGAAGGGGTAAACGGCTGGGAGCGGTGCGGACACATTTCTGGCAGTGAGAGCCGTGTGTCAGCTGTCAGATTTGCTGAACAATCAGTTCACGATCGCGGGTACAGAATCTTGTCCAAAGTCCTTCCCAACCAGGACGTATGGATACTTCTAAGGTTGTGAAGGGGTTAATGTCCACTTCCTATTTTTCAAATCTGATGTGTCAAAATTTTCATTTTCTTCAAGTAAAATATTTAACCGCACATTTGTAATTTTTACAAGGAGTATTAGGAGAAAATGGATCTCACAATTGGTTGCACAACTCTTCTCAAAAATAGTAATATACCACATGTGGTCAAAAAACTAATGTTTGAGCACATGGTAGAGCTTGTAAAGGAAGGAGCACTATTTGATTTTTGGAGCACAAATTTGGCAAGGTCATAGAAAGTTGAATAAAATGATATCTTGATATCTGAATTCTGATGTCTTGTTCCAGAGAAATTCAGTTTTTTTTTATTTATATGCAAATGAGCTGTTACGATCTATAGGCCAAACACAGATAGCCCTGAGAAACTGCCTACAGAACTTATTTTAAACTAAAGGGGGCGTTACCAGCACGAGACATGTAGTGACTGACATTTTACTCTCATAATCACACATTGCTCTGCAGTGAGATCAGAGCTAACACAGGACAACAGAAGTGAATTTGGTCTCGTTACAAACACATCTGCAGCCACAGCTGTCCTCTCATATGGCTGTCAGCTATGGCCTCTTTCACACATCCGTTTTTTGACTTCAGGCACGATCCAGCGTGTTGTCAAAAAAACGGATCCGGTACCGGATGCGTTTTTTCAGCATTGATGTCATTGCGTCGCATCAGTTATTGTCCGGATCCGGCGGAAATGTACATTCCGGCGGCCGGACAAAACGGTCCCTGCAACGTTTTCTATTTTTTTCCGGACCCGCCTGATAGTGCCTGAAGCGGCGCATCAGGCAGCCGGAAATAATAGAAGTCTATGGAACCGGACCAGTCTTCTGTGCAAACCGTCAAAAGACTGATCCGGATTCTGGAAATCAAGGACTACTACTAACTGCTGCTGCTGCTGCTGCTGCTGCTGCTGCCTACTACTACTACTACTACATTTTCCACTCTCTCCGGACCTGCAAAACTTTCTTTTTCCGGGTTCAAAAGTTCAGGTCGGATCCAGCAAAAAAACGGATCCGTTGCATCAGTTTTTTCCTTTCAGCGCCGGATCCGTCCCTTCAGGCATTCGACGAATCATGCCTGACACAAAAAAACGGATGTGTGAAAGAGGCCTATGCTGTACTGTCCTCTCCCACACTGAATGCCTGTGAGGTAAAAGCTGAAGCTCTTTGAGAGGACTGCAGCTGCAAATGTTTTTGTAATGAGACAAATTTCACTTCTGCTGTCCTATGTACTGTGTAAGTTCTGATCTCACTGCAGAGCAGTGTGTGATTATGAGAGAAGATTGTAAATCATTATTTGCTTCACACTGGTAACATCACTGTTTATTTAAAATAGGCTGTGGAGGCAGGATTCTCCTGCAGATCTGTGTCCGGCTCATAGATCTTAACAGCTCATTTACATAATCGAAAACCTGGATTTCTCTGCAATAAGGCTATGTTTCCAAGTTAAGGAAACGCTGCGGAGAGGACGCAGATCCGCCCAAAGCCCCGCCCCCTTTTTTTACACGCGGTGATTCCGCATGTTTTCATTGAACACATACGGAATCACCGCATCCTATACATAGACTGTGTTATTTATCTTGCGGAGACTGAGTGTTTCCGCAAGATAAATAGACATGCTGTGGTCTAGAAAGACGCACCGCATATCTGGTTATGCAGGTCTGCCACCTGCGTGTTTGCACGCATAGTGGAGATGGGATTTCATAAAATCCCCCCACTATGCTGTAACATCTTGAACGTGAAAACATACCCTAAGACATGGATCGCAGATATCAAGGTATCATTTTATACTGCTGCCTATATGCCCATATAGAGGGATAAGGAGGTGTAGGGATTCACTTTATCCGGAAGGCATTAGGCCTTGGGTAGCATTCACACAGTTTTGGTCCAAACACGTACAGTTTTTATTGCTTTCCACAGGTTGCACAGCACAAAAACAAAATCATAAACATAAATCCCTTGTCTTGTCCAGGCACTAATTAAACAGAACAGAAGAACAGACCCTAGCTACACATACACGGCTGAGCTGGCCCCAGCTCTGTCATACAAAACAGCAATTGTCCATAGGAACCACTGACACTTGTGGTCCTCTGCCCACGGCCTGTGCAGACTTTTCTCAGAGAAGGATTCTTGCGTCTGCTACATCCAGCAGACTGGCTAACTCCCTAGTCACTCCATCCAGAGAGAGACCCCGGCATATCTCTCTCAGCTACAGTTTACATCTTGGCTGGTCCCACAATGAAACTATTTCCTGCTAATTAGAGAAACCATGCAGGTGCTTCTGATCAGACACTGCAGAGCTGGGATTTAACCCTTTCCTTCCCAGCTATGCTAGGAGGGTTGGTCTTACTGACAGATTCCCTTTTAAGGATTTAAAAGACATGGACACCTCTGGAGGTAATATTTTTTTATTCAAATGCATGTACAACCCAAGTTCAAAAAAGTTGGGATGCTGTGTAAAATGTAAAGAAAATAAGAATGCAATGATTTGGAAATCTTTTACAGCCAGGGGTGGATTAAGAGTATCCAGGGCCCCATGCAGTTTAGAAGGTGTGGGCCCCTCTCCAGGAACCTGATGCATTATGTGACATGTCAGATGATCCCCAGGTAGATCATGTGATAGGGCATGTGAGTAACACGCAGGTGCTCTAATGCACATCTGTAAATAGAAAACGTAAGAGATAGTGCCGCGCTTAGCATGTCTGCAAATTTTTCCCTTATGTACAGCACTATACATAACATAGCACTATACAAAAAAGAGCAGGGGGGAGATGAATTTTCCCAAGGGACCACATGAGACCCCATAACTGTTGTTGAAGCTGACCCAATAGGCTGAAATTAATTCTGCTCAATATTAATCTTAACATATTAATTATAATTATTTCTAATATTAATTATATCACTTATTGAGCAGAATTAAGTATGCTGACATCCCACTCTATACAATATGATCCCCCACACAGTCCTCCTATATACAGTATGAGCCCACACATAGCCTTGTTCTTACAGTATAAGCCCGCACACAGCCCCCAACATACAATATGTCCACACATAGCTACCTGCATGCAGTATGAGCCCTCACATAGGCACCTATTTACAGTATGAGCCCTCACATAGCTTCCTATATACAGTATGAGCCCCCACATAACTACTTGTATGCAGGATAATTCCCCACATAGCTTCGTACATGTAGTATCAGACCACACATATCCATCTATATATAATATGAGTCCCCACAAAGCTCCCTATATACAGTAAGAGCACTCAAATAGGCTGCTATATACAGTATGAGCTTGCACATAGCTCCCTAGATACAGTATGAGTCCCCACATAGCTCCTATATACAGTACAAGAGCTTCTATATACTGTATGAGCCCACACATAGCTCCCTAGATACAGTATGAGCCTGCACATAGATCCCTATATACAGTATAAGCCCCATATAGCATATAGCATCCTATATACAGTATGAGCCCACACACGGTCACCTACATACAGTATGAGCCCACATAGCTAGTTAGATACAGTATGAGCTGGTGCATAGCCTCCTATATACAATGTGAGCCCCACATAGTCTACTATATAAAGTACAGTAGAGTTTGAGCCCTGACATAGACTCATATATACAGTACAAGTCCTCACATAACTCACTATATACAGTATAAGCCATCACATAGCCCATATATATAGGCACACATCCCATACACATATTACAAAAAAACAAAAACACATACTCACCTCGATCCCATTCCCCTGGTGCTCTGCTCCAGTCCCCGAGGCTCCACATGTACTGGTGGTCAGTGCGTATATGCTGGCGTGCACCTGCACAAGCACCAGCTGATAACGTCATTACGCTGGCATGTCACAGCAGACAAGATGAGAGCTCCCCTGGAGCTGCGCTGTATTGTTGGCAGTGGAGTACTAGGAAAGCTCCCTGCTGGGATACAATTATAATGAGGGCAATCTGGCCATGGGCCCCCTGGAGCCCCGGGCCCTGGTCGGTAGCCCAGATTGTGCTTATAGCCATATTTTATTCAAAACAGAACATAAAATGCAGATCAGAAGGTGAACGATAGACATTTTTCCATTTCATTTGAAAAAATTAACTAATTTAGAAATTGATGGCAGCAACACATCTCAAAAATGTCAGGATAGGGTCACATCTTACTTTTCGTAGCAGCCCCTCTTCATTTAACAACAGTCTGTAAAAATATGGGATATAAGACTATTTACTGGGGTTTTGGGAGAGGAATGTTGTCCCATTCTTGTCTGATGTAAGATTCCAGCTGCTCCATGGTCCTAGGTTTTCTTTGCTGGATTTTTTTGTTTTATAATGGGCCAAATATTTTCTATTGGTGGAAGGTCTGGACTGCAAGCAACCAGTTCATCAGCCATACTCTTCATTCTATAATGCTGTATATATGCCCCCAACCTGACCTGCAAGACAAGAAAAATACCTTTTATTATACTCACCTGTGGGGTGGCCCGAGGGGTGTATCTGATCTTGGTTCGGTGCCTCCATTCTTCTTGTGATGCTATCCTCCTTCTTGCTTCGTGTGGATGATGCGTCCCTAAGTCATCCACACAGTCTTCCCAGTATCACGCTACTGAGCAGGCATACTTCTCTGTGAAAACCACAGAAAGAACATGGACACCTGAATGAGTTCTAGGGCTGGGTTCAGGAGGCCAAGATAAATCTCAAGCCAGTCATGTCCAAAAATTGACCTGATTGTGTAGCTTTGACAAGGCAGGTTCTCCCCTAGAGACACTGATTGTAACTGCCCTTGACTCTAACAAATACTATTGATCCTGATCAAAGGTTCCCTCACTATTAATTCAGAATTCTATAGGTGGGTATATACAAAAAATAGGTTTCCTACTGTATGTCAGACAACTCCTTTACTGGGGACAATACCTGCCACAGGCCATGGACAACATTGATACTGTTCCTGGGGAAAAAGCAGACTATTCATTTATATATGTTGTAATGTAACTGACATTTAGATCTCTGGATAATCAATGTTATCTTAACATACATGTGGTTCTCTAATCATTCTTTTAACCTTTTCCGACATCGGGCGTGATAGTATGCCGATGTCAGAGTCCCTCCCTTTGATGTTGGCTCCGGCGGTGAGCCCACATCTTTCCCGGGACATGTCAGCTGTTTTGAACAGCTGACATGTGCCTGAAATAGCCACGGGTAGAATCGCGATCCACCCGTAGCTACTAACTTGTTAAATGCCGCTGTCAAAATCGGCCCACCATTGACCCGCATCATATGATCACGGGTCACCGGTGTGTTGGCACGACAACCGAAGGTCTCCTGGAGACCTCTATGGTTTTCAGTGCCATCTTGCTGTGAGTGCCACCCAGTGGTCGGCGTGCATAGCAAGTGAGTAATTCTACGATGTAGAGGCGATCTGATCATTGCCTATATGCAGCAGAGCCAATCGGGTAATGGCAGCTTCTAGTCTCCCATGGCATGCCAAAAGTAAAAAAAAATGTTTTTTATTTTTGTATTTTTAAAAAGTTCAAATCACCCCCCTTTCGCCCCATTCAAAATAAAACAATAAAAAAAATCAAACATACACATACTGTATTTGGTATCGCCGTGTTCAGAATTGCCTGATCTATCAATAAAAAAAGGAATAACCTGATCGCTAAACAGCGTAGCTAGAAAAAGTCAAAACACCAGAATTACATTTTTTTGGTCACCGCGACATTGCATTAAAATGCAATAACGGCTGAAAAAAGATCGTATCTGCACCAAAATTATATAATTAAAAACGTCAGCTCAGCACACAAAAAATAAACCCTCAACCAACCGTAGATCGCGAAAAATGGAGACACTTCAGGTATCGCAAAATGGCGCAATTTGTTTTTCTTTTTTTTAACAACGTTTGGAAATTTTTTTCACCACTTAGATAAAAAAGAACCTAGACATGTTTGGTGTCTACGAACTCTTAATAACCTGGAGAATCATAATGGCAGGTCAGTTTTAGTGAACTTCGTAAAAAGCCAAGCCAAAAACAAGTGTTGGATTGCACTTTTTTTGCAATTTCAGCCACACTTGGAATTTTTTTACCGTTTTTTAGTACACGACATGATAAAACTAATGGTGTTGTTCGAAAGTACAACTTGTCCCACAAAAAAAACAAGCCCTCACATGGTCATATTGACGGCAAAATAAAAAAAGTTATGGCTCTGGGAAGAAGGGGAGCGAAAAGCGAGAACGAAAAAACGAAAAGACTTCCTGGGTTAAGGGGTTAAATGATATTTTTGTTTAATACTGATCTGGTACTGTTGACTCACCATGGATTTTAAGGTCTTATTGTTGTCTCAATGCAATTTCCAATTTATAGAATAACATAGTCAAGACTTTTTTATAAGTCACTGGCATAAGTAAAATAAATTGACTACCGAAACATTATGGTGATAGTTTTAAATGAGCTACCCATGATTTATATATTCATACTATGGGTAATCATTATCAAATTGGTGGAGGTCTGACACCTGGAACCCCACAGATCAGCCATTTGGGCAAAAAAGAAAATGTACAAATTCAAATGCTGTTTTTATTCGACGCATTTTGAAGTACACCTGCCTCTTCCTCAGAACAAACCACAGAGATATACTGTATTTCCTATATGCCTTATAGTGTTGACATGCCAGGGTGTCACTAAGAGATATTTTGGCAATCGGCTCTACACTATGTATATTAGAATTGTTTAGGCAATATAGGGACAGAACGTTTCATGTAAAGAATTACCCCACTATTTTAATCCATAATAAAAGTTACGTTTCAGGACTTGTTACTGAGGGCTCCTGTTGGGTCATCCCAAATTGTAAAATAATTATTTTTTGACGCAGCTCACTGTTCTCTAAAAATAATGAGTTAACTTTGTTTCACTTGTTACAATTGGGGCAATACCAAATATATATTTACAGATTACTGAGAATCAAGGACAGCACACAGATAGCATCAGTGTGAAGTCTGTATGCTGTCCATAAATACCATTATAATCAATAAGAGAAACTTTGCAATATATATATACAGTGGGAGAAATAAGTGTTTGATACACTGACGATTTTGCAAGTTTTCCCACCTACAAAGAATGGAGAGTCTGTAATTTTTATCATAGGTACACATGACATGTGAGAGACAGAATCTAAAAATGAAAAAACAGAAAATCAAATAGTATGATTTTTAAATAATCAATTTGCATTTTATTGCATGAAATAAGTATTTGACCACCAAGAATTCTAGCTCTCATCGATCTTTTCATTTTTGTTTAAGAAGTCCTCCCACTCTGCATTCATTACCTGTATTAATTGCAACTGTTTGATCTCATTACATGTATAAAAGACACCTGTTCACACATTCAATCAATCACACTCCAACCTCACCACCATGGCCAAGACCAAAGAGCTGTCTAAGGACACCAGCGACAAAATTGTAGACCTGCACAAGGCTGGGATGGGCTGCATAACAATAGGCAAGCTGCATGGTGAGAAGGCAACAACTGAACTATTGTTGACACAACTATTAGAAAATGGAAGAAACACAAGAGGACTGTCAATCATCCCGGTCTGGGGCTCCATGCAAGTTCTCGCCTTGTGGGGTAAGGATGATCCTGAGAGAGGTCAGGAATGAGCCCAGAACTACATGGGAGGATGTGGTCAATGACCTGAAGAGAGCTGAGATCACAGCCTTAAACATTACTATTAGTAATTCTAGAGATTCTGTCTCTAAGGCTGTGGTTCCACGGTCCGGAACCACAGCGCATTTGACGGAGCGGAAATTCCGCTCCGTCCTAAGCCCCGCCCCCTTTTTGACGCGCATTCTTTCCGGATGTGTTCCGGAACACCTCCGGAACACATCCGGAAAGATCGCAGGGCTACATAGCCCTGTGTTAAATTCCGTTGCGGCGACGCTGCGTCGCCGCAATAGCTAGGACATGCTGCGGTCTGAAAAGACGCGCCGCATGTCCGGAAACGCAGGTCTTCCGCCTGCGTGTTGTTACGCACAGTGGAGATGGGATTTCTTGAAATCCCCTCCACTATGCTGTAACATCTGGACGCTGCGTGTTTGGCGCTGCGCCAACTCACAGTGCCGAAACACGCAGCAATTCCTGAAGGAATCCTGATCGTGGAAACATACCCTTACAATTGAAGTGCAGCTACAATAAAAAATGCAGACATCTGTATTCTTTGTAGTTGGGAAAACTTGGAAAATCGGCAGTGTATCAAATACTTATTTTCCGCCATTTCAAAGTATGTTTTCCATGAAATGCCGCAGCGTTTCAGAATAAAACATATTAGGCTGAATAATGAAACAACTGATATAAGCTGCTAGTGATTCGGGCTGTATTAACTTCATGTCAGGTTGCCTTTAATTAATAGTGAACAAATTCTAAAATGGACAATGTAATTTCCAAGCAGCTCTAGTCTCATTATTGAAGCTAGAATGATCTGATGATTGAGCTGTGAACTTTGGTGCAGTCAAACATTCCTAGGAATTTGTAAGAAGTGGTACCTGAGTAGTCTGGAAAGCTTGCATCTTTTCAGTTAGCCATTAAAAGGTATCAACCACTGAGGACTCTCAAGTCTAAATATTTTTTAGGAATTTGTAGTCATCTGTCTCCAGAAGCAGCTCCTGCCTTTTATAAGCTGGGAAGAAAATGGCTGAATGTATAGAAAAGTCAGAAAGCTTTATGGTGTACCATAGACAATTGTACTCATCCATTTGTTTCCCTCAGGACCCTGCATTCATGGAAAAAAGGGAACGCTGCATCTATTTGAAGGGGAAATTGACCCACATCAAAAAGCAGATTCAAGCATACGATCAACATGAAGGATCTGTGTACTTCTAAACACGCAATGAATAAATAGATATTTGACACCAGAGCATGGCATTTAATTTATAAAATATTCAAAGGGGTTCTCCACTTATTTGTTAGAAGAGTCCCTTGATCGTCAGATACTTGATCCTTAAACAATTAGCTTTTATCTGTGGAGAAACTTGGTAGTAAAGGTCTATTCAAATCAAATGGCTGTCTTTGTGGTGCAGGACAAGACAGGTCCCCTTTTCTAACCACTCCCCATTCTGACCAAGAGAGGATTTTCCACTGCAAGGAATCCCCCTCTTTTAACCCTGATTTACCTAATAGTCTATATAGTAGATGTGTTTTCTAAGCCAGAGAACCCTTTTAAGCTTTGACAATGGAATTCAAAAGTATTAGTGGCACTCAGAAAGTGAGGACATCACTACTAATTTATGATGTGTATATATATAAATATCTATATTTTGATGCATACATGCCATTATTTTTTCACTAGGCCCGTTAAATAGCGTTATGCAAAAAAAACTGTGATCTGCTTGCAACAAAATGACCTTCTCCTATCTGCTTAATTATTTACATGTAATTACTTTAATGCGCCATAAATGTCTAAATCGATGCTTTGATGGTCCCTTTGTTAAACTACTTAAATAATTTGACAACTGAACTCTTGTAATATTCAAACTGAGATTTGTCTTCATCATGCAAAGCATGAAAGCTGAGTGATATATTTGCAGACACCACAACTGCCAAGGGGCAGACATACAATTGGTCAACCTGTGCAGCCACACAAGGGGCCCTGGAGGTAAGGGGGGCCACTACCACCTCCAAAGCTGGTGAAATTGTGCATTATGATGAGCTATTGGACTGCAAAGTATCCATGTACTGTTCTCTTTTTCCTCCTACATTGTATATTTAATGCACCGTGTATTATAGGTTCTTAGTTACTTAGGTTCTTAGTTACGTTTTGTACTAGTAGGGACTATATTAACAAAACATAATAAATTTTTCTTCTCTTTTCTGACATATGGATGTATTAATTTTAAATTCTATGGTGTAATCTGTATAGTTATATCAGCAACCTTTAATAAATTAGAACACTATGATGATGTATCCTATGGAGACCTAGTGTTGTATTCCAATTACCAGGGGTGGGCTGGGCCGGGTGGCAGAGAGGCAAATGCCCCCCGGGCACCTCACCAAGCAGATGTACAGGGCCGGCATCCTGATGGCTACGCTGCGCCCAGCAAATTGTGCGCAGACATGTCCGCTGTACTGTGACGCAGCCGGTAGCAGAACCAGCCGCATCATAGTCTATCAGCACATGTCTGCGCCGGGGCCAAGAGCTGTGCACGGCCATCTAACCTTGACAGCTGCGCAGCTCTTGCTCCCTCCATGTACTCTGTACTTCGGGTCAGGTGTCGGGTGTGCGCAATGACGTCAGCCGCACGCCCGACATGTCCTGGACACTGGAAGCAGAGAGGCACTGCAGGGGAGCGACTGTGAGGTAAGTATGAAAAACTTTTTTGTTTTCTTATAAAATGAATTCAATGGGTGAGGAGGTAATAGTAACTGCAAGTGATGATGTGGAGGGTGTAAGGAGGACTGCACATGATGGAATTTGGGGGTTAAAGAAGGCTGCACATGATGGAGTGGGGGGTCAGTGGGGCTGCACATGATGGAGTTTGGGGGTTATAGGAGGCTGCACATGATGGAGTTTGGGGGTTAAAGGAGGCTGCACATAATGGAGTGGGGGGGTCAGTGGAGCTGCACATGATGGAGTGGGGGTAAGTGGGGCTGCACATGATGATGGGGAAGTGGGGCTGCACATGATGGAGTTTGGGGGGTTAAAGGAGACTGCACATGATGGAGTGAGGGGTAAGTGGGGCTGCATATGATGGAGTTTGGGGGTTAAAGGAGACTGCAAATGATGAAGAGGGGGTAAGGGGATTGCACATGATGAAGGGGGAGTGGGGCTGCACATGAAGTGGGGGGTAATGTTGTGAATAGGCTGAAAATGAGTTCTGAGCAGAAGCTCCCTCTGGTGGTTACAAACGGTACTGGACTGTCCAGTGAAGATTGTGAGGATTGGGAATCAGGTGTTACTGACTGGTCTTATATAAGGGAGTCGCCTTCCCATCAGGGTTGCCGGTGATCAATTGTTCTGGTCTCAATCCTTGATTCCTGTTTCCTTGGTAGCCTGCTGTGTCGTGTCTGAATCTCCTGCTAACAGATAAGACATTTTCTTCTTTTTGTTTTTGTGCTTGATTTTTGCATTTTGTCCTGCACTTCTGTGGGGGCCTTCAGGGTCCCTCTGGGGGCTTTTGCCCTCTCAGTTCAGTTCAGCCACTGATGTTTGTACATTTGCTTTTTCCAGTTTTTTCAGTGGCTGCTGTTTTGTTTTTGGTTACACCAGAGAACTAATTTAGGTGGTAGAGGTCGTGTGATCTCAGGTGTTTTTGAAATTAGTAGAGTTGGTGCTTTTCAGGGTTTTTTGGGATTGCAGTAAGTGCCCTTCCTATCCTTTTCTATTTAGTAAGTTTGGGCCCCAACGTTTGCTCATACTATTTTCTATCTGTGTCAGTATTTCTTCTTGTCTAACCGCCATTACATGTTTGGGGGCTTTCTATGTTCTTTGGGGATCTGCTCCGGGGCAGATAGCTTTCCTCTTTCTATCTTTAGGTGTAGTTAGTTTCTCAGGCTGTGACGAGGCGTCTAGGACCAACGTAGGAACGCTCCACGGCTGCCTCTAGTTGTGGTGGTTAGTCAGGGTATTGCAATCTCATAGTTTCCAACTGCTCTGGTGTATTTCCTTTTTGCCTGCTCTCCTCAGCTACCAAATCATAACAGGGTAAGGGCGACTGCACATATGAAGGGGGAAGGGGGAGAAAGTAGGGCACCACATGATAAAGTGAGGGGTAGTGCGGCTGCGCATGATGAAGTGGGGCTAAAGGGGACTGCACATGAAGTGGGGGAAATGGGGGACTGCACATGAAGGGGGGTAAGGGGGTCTGCACATGATGAATTGGGAAATATAATTAATAGAGGAGCATCCAGCCAAACTGGTTAATTGTATAAAAAGACAATTTTATTGGTACATATACATAGACTACAAAAATAAAAAACATTCGCAAGTGTATATAAGCGTATAAACAGATGAAGATATAATGGTGATATAGCAACACAAATACCTGTGGTACACTGATGAGTAAAGCAAAAATGCACCAGGGATCAACCCTGCTGTCACCATGAGGAGGGGGGGGCCACAGTATCTATGATTAACAAGTGTTAGACATAATGTGCTCCCTCCAACAACAGTAGAAAGTCTAAATTGCATAAAGTATACTGGTGACAAGATAAAGTCATGTAGCCTATAATAGTGTATCCCAAGTGGGAATTGTACATCGAGAAGGAAAGTGAGATGATGAAGTAAGGGTTAACCTATCTGAATGGACATTAGGCTAATTAAGGCATTAGAAAGGGTAGTGCTTACCCATATTGTGTAACAACAGGAACGTGCCCGACGCACGTTTCGCATGTAGCTTCCTCGGGGGGCAGTCATGATGAATTGGGGTAAGGAGGACTGCACATGATGAAGTGGGGGTTAAGGGGGACTGCACATGAAGGGGGTAAGGGGGTCTGCACATGATGAATTGGGGTAAGGGGGACTGCACATGATGAATTGGGGGTAATGCGGACTGCACATGAAGTGGGGGTAAGGGGAACTGCACATGATGAATTGGGGGTAAGGGGGACTGCACATGAAGTGGGGGTAAGGGGGACTGCACATGATGAAGTGGGGGTAAGAGGGAATGCACTTGATGAATTGGGGGTTTAGGCGGACAGCACATGATGAAGTGGCGGTAAGGTGGACTGCATTTGAAGTGGGGTAAGGGGGACTGCACATGAAGTGGAGGGTAAGGGGGACTACATATGATGAATTGGGGGTAAGGGGGACTGCACATGATGAATTGGGGGTTAGGGGATTGCACATGATGAATTGGGGGTTAAGGGGGACTGCACATGATGAAGTGGGGGTAAGGTGGACTGCATATGAAGTGGGGGTAAGGGGCAATGCACATGATGAAGGGGGTAAGGGGGACTGCACATGATGAAGGGGGAGTGGGGCTGCACTTGATGAAGTGGGGGAGTGGGGATGCACATGATGAAGTGGGAGAGTGGGGATGCACATGATGAAATTGGGTAAGGGGGACTGCACATGATGAATTGGGGTGTAAGGGGGACTGCACATGATGAATTGGGGGTAAGGGGGACTGCACATGAAGTGGGGGTAAGGGGGACTGCACATGATGAAGTGGGGGTAAGGTGGACTGCATATGAAGTGAGGGGTAAGGGGCACTGCACATGATGAAGGGGGATAAGGGGGACTGCACATGATGAATTGGGTAAGGGAGACTGGTAATGAATTGGGGAAAGAGTACAGGTGCTAATTAATTTATATATTAAATAGGGAAAGTGGCTATTTATAGTTGGTGGGTGCACAGTGGTGGATTATAATTTAAATTTGAATGGTGGGTTAATAATGATAACAATAATTTTATTTCTATAACGCCAACATATTATGCAACACTTTACATTTTAGAGTGGACATTAAGCATAACAATAAACATATAGATCAACAGATGCCAAAAGGAATGAGGGCCCTGCTCGCAAGCTTACAATCTATGAAGTTGCATAATAACCAATTATATATTGATTCTGTATTCAGATGTGTAGTGTAGAAGAAAGGGAAAAAGTGGGGAATGTGCTCTGGAAGCGGTGCTCTAGGTAACTGTGTTATTTTAGGCAGAGACGAGTTCTGACTGGAAGAAGTGATGGTGGTCTGTGCTGGATGAAAAGCAAAAGCAAAGATGAAGGACTTCAGCTAGAGACGTCACTGGTGAGTCAGTGTGTTACCTGCACACTGACACTATACACTGTATACTATATACAGAGTATGAAAAGTGCCAACCAGCCCCTGCCTATTACAACCACCATCAAGTTCAAGCTTTCTCTACCAATTGTATTTTTTGTTACTAAATTAACTATAACTGCAATGTTATGTGTATTGAGGAAATCATTCAGCCCTTTTTTAAAAGCTGTTATAATGTCTGCAATTACTACCTCTTGTTGTAGAGATAGCGATGATAATGTGTGCAAAACTGTAAAGCGCTGCGGAATATGTCAGCGCTATATAAAAATAAAGATTATTATTAGGGCATTCTGCAGACTGACTGCTGTATCTGTAAAGAACCCTTTCCTATTCCTTTCTTCCACCCGTAATGAGTGCCCCCTGGTCCTCAGAATAAGTCATGCACCATTCCTTTGTACTGACCACACATATAAAGGAGATCTCCTCTAAGCTAAACATGCTCAACCTCTCATATGAGAGGCCTTCCATCCTTTGCAATAATCTAGGTTATTTATTATGCATTGCTTATATAGCGCTATCTTATTCCACAGCACTTTACAGACATTATCATTGCTCTCCGCATTGGGGTTCACAATCTAAATTCCTATCAGTATGTCTTTTGGAGTGTGGGAGGAAACCAGAGTACCTGGAGTAAACCCATGCAAACACAGGGAGAACACACAAACTCCTTGCGGATGTTGTCCTTGGTGGGATTTGAACCCAGGACACCAGCGCTGCCCACCAGCAATCTAGTTGCCCGCCTTTGAACTGACTCTAATTTCTGAATGTCCTTTTTTAAATATGGGGCCCAAAACTGGATCCCATATTCTAGATGTGGCCTCACAAGCGATGTATAAAAGGGTAACAATACGTTTGGATCATAGGACTTTATCTCTCTTTTTTTACACGCTAAAATCTTGTTTGCTTTGGCGGCTGCTGCATTGATTACTACAGCTCAGCTTACTTGTAACCAGAATACCCAAATCCTTCTCTTGCTCTGTAGTCCTAAGTATGGTCCCATTTAATGTATACGTATAATAACAAGAGGAATTTGCAATAAACCAAATAACGATGAGTGAAATGGCAACAAAAGTTCTTCCCTATATAATACTAATCTTTTTAAGAAGGTGGTACACCCATTCACAGGAGTTATCATGTAGGCTCTTCCTTTAACTCTGGCCTTAGCAGGGATCACCGGGTTTTCCCGCTAGGCCGCAAGTCTTTCTGAGAAGTCTATTAAAGCGCATTGAGTATCCTACACACCAACCGGCCCCCTTCCAACCTATTTAACCGGCCCCGGTACCATATGTTATAACTGGAAGTGACTGCCCTGCTCACTTGCGCTGTCCATCTGCAATCGCAGGCATGCCTCTCTAGTTGTCATCTCCTCACGGATCTTCCTGCTTGACTGTCAATGAATGTTTCCTGGGCCTGGAGCACAAAGGACTGGGCCTCGGCTTTTGACAGTTGACGTCTGGTCTCTGGGTCTTGAGCGGTGTAGGGCGCAGGTTCTGGTCTTGACCGGCGCAATTGGAACCCTATGTCTTCCCGAGTGTAGTCTGAACCTTGTCAGGTAGTAACCGGCACTCTGGTGGTGTAGACTTTCCGCTGAGGCCTGTCATGCTGGCCTTGGCGCCATTCCTGGTCCGCGCCTGCTCCTCTCTCTCTCTTAGTGCAAAATCTGCCTGCGGTTTCTCATGCAGGGCTTTTATATCCAGAAACACTGACATGTGAGTCACCTGACCAGCTCCAGCACACAAAGCTGCTCCCCCAGCAATTCTTCCGGTACAAATTGGTTCCACATGATTTCGAATGGCCAACAGATCGCAGTTTCTTCTCACTATTGTCACATTTCACAAGTGCTCTTCAGGAATATCACTGCTTCCTCTTACATTCCTTTCCCCTTTTAGATCGCCAGTCCTTGGACGAGTGGAATTCTTGAGGGTTCCAAGCTTCCCCATGTGTAAGTCAAGTTTTTCCAACGGTTGAGTGCATTCCCGGGTTTTCTACTGTATCTGTGACCAGATAAATTCAACTTGGGCATACTGATTGGGGGGGAACTGCAGCTTTGGCCCACTCAGTCTTGCGAGGCAACTTTTGGTTCATTTTCTGTCCCACTCGAGAGTGGCAGCAGCATCTCCGGTGAAGTCAACGGCACTGTAAGCCATCCTTCCTCCTCTGAGACTCCCTTTTGGGGGACCTCGGCCACTTCAGTTGGTGACCTGGCCTCAGTACGCTCCTCTGTCTCGGAAAAAACAGGGCCGCAGCATATTTCAGTGCAACACCCGGGGAAACTCTCAGTTATCCTCATCAGGCCTGACCTCATAGACTGAAGGGTATGCCACACTAAACAATATCGCTAACGGGATCGCTAAAAAAACGTCACTATTTAGCGATTCCGTTAGCGATATTGTTCAGTGCGGCAGCTTCCAGCGACGAGCTTCCTGCTGTGATCTCGCTCGTCGCTGGAATCGCTCCGGACCCTATTTTCTCGTCGGCGCTCCCGCTGGGTAAGTATCTTATCGCTGTGTGGCACCTTTTCTTAGCGATTTAGCGGTACTTTTGTACCGCTAAAGTCGTTAAGAAGATCGCTAACGGCGATAGCGTCGTTAACTATATCGCTAAATGTGAACACATTTAGCGATATAGAAACAATCCCGCTAGCGATCGCATTAGTATGCGTCGTTATTGTGATCGCTAGCGGGATTGTTTAGTGTGGCAGTACCTTGAGTTATCTGTGTGCACATTCCTCACTATTCTTTATGGTACTGCTTCCCAGTGGTAATTCAGCTTATTTCTGGGTTGCTTGGCTCGCACCAGCACATGGGCCCCTGTCTGGAGCTGTCCACCCAACGTCAGGGGTCTATCTAAGTGTTCCACCTTCTGAAACTTCCTCACTGTCTAGAGTCAGTGTTCTTGAATTCAGGTACATGGACTACTGCCCGGACAACTCCAGTTAAGAGATCTCTCATCCGCTTCTCCTAAACAGAAGCATATAGGGAGCATTACTGGTAGACACGATTGAACCCACATCAACTCAGACACAAATTCGAGCCACTTCATGTTTTTGTGCTCTTCCAGGGTCCGCAACATTTGTAACAGGGTCCAACTGAAGCATTCACAGGCCAGTTTCCTTGTGGATGACACAGCGTAATTCGGGACTTATCGATCCCGTAGATATACGATTCAGCTCATCCATTATTCGCTCTTGGAAGCAGGCCCCTTGGTCGGAGTGAATTCGCTTTGGGCACCCATACAGTTAGGTCCATAAATATTTGGACAGAGACAACATTTATCTAATTTTGGTTCTAGACATTACCACAATGAATTTGAAACAAAACAAATCAGATGCAGTTGAAGTTCAGACTTTCAGCTTTCATTTGAGGGTATCCACATTAAAATTGGATGAAGGGTTTAGGAGTTTCAGCTCCTTAACATGTGCCACCCTGTTTTTAAAGGGACCAAAAGTAATTGGACAAATGACTCCAAGGCTATTTCATGGACAGGTGTGGGCAATTCCTTTGTTATGTCATTCTCAATTAAGCAGATGAAAGGGCCGGAGTTGATTTGAGGTGTGGTGTTTGCATTTGGAAGGTTTTGCTGTGAAGGAAACATGTGGTCACAGGAGCTCTCCATGCAGGTGAAACAAGCCATTCTTAAGCTGCAAGAACAGAAAAAAACCCATCCAAGAAATTGCTACAACATTAGAAGGGGCAAAATCTACAATTTGGTACATCCTGAGAAAGAAAGAAAGAAAGCACTGGTGAACTCATCAATCCAAACAGACCTGGGAGCCCACGGAAGACAACAGTGGTGGATGATCGCCGCATACTTTCTTTGATGAAGAAGAACCCGTTCACAACATCAACTGAAGTCCAGAACACTCTCAGTGAAGTAGGTGTATCTGTCTCTAAGTCAACAGTAAAGAGAAGACTCCATGAAAGTAAATACAAAGGGTTCACATCTAGATGCAAACCATTCATCAATTCCAAAAATAGACAGGCCAGAGTTAAATTTGCTGAAAAACACCTCCAGAAGCCAGCTCAGTTCTGGAAAAGTATTCTATGGACAGATGAGACAAAGATCAACCTGTACCAGAATGATGGGAAGCCAAAAGTTTGGAGAAGAAAGGGAATGGCACATGATCCAAGGCACACCACATCCTCTGTAAAACATGGTGGAGGCAACGTGATGGCATGGCCATGCATGGCTTTCAATGGCACTGGGTCACTTGTGTTTATTGATGACATAACAGCAGACAAGAGTAGCCGGATGAATTCTGAAGTGTACCGGGATATACTTTCAGCCCAGATTCAGCCAAATGCTGCAAACTTGATTGGACGGCGCTTCATAGTACAGATGGATAATGACCCCAAGCATACAGCCAAAGCTACACAGGAGTTCATGAGTGCAAAAAAGTGGAACATTCTTCAATGGCCAAGTCAATCACCAGATCTTAACCCAATTGAGCATGCATTTCACTTGCTCAAATCCAGACTTAAGAGGGAAAGACCCACAAACAAGCAAGACCTGAAGGCTGCGGCTGTAAAGGCCTGGCAAAGCATTAAGAAGGAGGAAACCCAGCGTTTGGTGATGTCCATGGGTTCCAGACTTAAGGCAGTGATTGCCTCCAAAGGATTCGCCACAAAATTTTGAAAATAAAAATATTTTGTTTGGGTTATATTTATTTGTCCAATTACTTTTGACCTCCTAAAATGTGGAGTGTTTGTAAAGAAATGTGTACAATTCCTACATTTTCTAACACATATTTTTGTTCAACCCTTCAAATTAAACGTTACAATCTGCACTTGAATTCTGTTGTAGAGGTTTCATTTCAAATCCAATGTGGTGGCATGCAGAGCCCAACTCGCGAAAATTGTGTCACTGTCCAAATATTTCTGGCCCTGACTGTATATGCGAATGAAGTCCTGACATCCTGATAGAATTTCCTGGTCGCCACTTCGGCTGTCTGATTCCAGGTGGGGGCCACCACCGCGAACTTGGTGAAATGATCAGTCATCACCAAACAATATCCATAGTCATTGTGCAAAGTTCCAATCATCAGATAGTTGATCATCATGACTCCCAATGGTGCAGAGGTTCGGATAGCCTTATTAGAGGCCCTCTGTGCCAGGGGTTTGTTCAGCTTACATCGGCGACATTTTCAGCATTTTCAACCTCCTGTCTCACTTGGAGACAATGTACCAGCTCTTGCACCACCGAAAGGTCTTCTCTACAACAAAGTGGACACCTCTCTCATGAGCTTCTTTAGACAGTTGCACCACGAAAACTATGCCGAGATGCTGGGAGGCAGTGGGTAACTTCTGAATTTGGCTAACTCACACGAGTTGTTAAAACACCTCACAGGCTGGATCACAGGTGGCACGGGTCCAGTTGTTTTTATCTGAGCTATCAGCCAAGAACTGTCCCACTTCTTTTAACACATTCATGCAAAAGGTTACAATAGGTCCTCCTCCTCCAGACCTCTTCACCAGCACTATTCCTTTTTGGCCCAGATTTTTGGCATAGTGGTCACCTCTGACCCCATGTCCATCGAGCAGTGAATACGCTGCCTATTGAATTCAGCCCAGGTAATGGGGCTCTACCTCAGAGTTTCCTCCTCCGCCCTCTGAGGCCCTGAACCCCTTGGTATGCTCCACGACTGTGGGGTGCGTTAGTTTAACAGGCAACCCCTTCTTCTCCTTTCTTGACTTAAACCATCTCTTGAGATAAGTCCTCTTCCACCTCAAGTCCAACACTCTGGCTCACATTCCAATAATGGGCTATGAACAGGACTCGGGGGAAACTGCTTTCCTGCTCTAGCATCCTTTCACGTTGGTCCATGAAGACAGGCAGGGTAACGCCAATGGGGGATACTACACAGCTCACCTCAGATATCCCATATATCTTGACATATCTCCAGGACCACTTCATGGCTCCAGACTGTGCCTGTCAGGACAGGGGTCTCTCTTTCCAAGACTTTAGCTTCAGCCCTGACAAGAAAGCCAAAATCTTGATTCAGGTGTCGATGCACCTTTAAGACTTGTCTCAGGTAGGGGTCTCTCAGACCAGTAACTAGTTGATCCAGCAGAACTTAATCCAATGGACCCAGTCCTCTGTGCCAGTCTTAGGTCTTTTTGATAATATGGGCTGTCGCTTCCTGCAATGCATTAACACACTGAGCTATGGTCTCACCTTCCCTTTGGAACCGCTGAAACAACCACATGTGACGGGGCCCTAGGTCCATAGTGTCTAGAGATGAGCGAATATTTCAATTTTCGGTTCGGATTACGATCACCGATTTTGCAATATTCGCCAATTTATTCGTCGAATAGTCGCCGAACATAGACAAAACGCCATTGAAGTCAATGGGAGACAAAAACAAATGCATACACAACACCTTCAAAGGGGCCCAAAAGCTGCCAAAACACACCAAATTAGGGACAGACACCAGGAAAGTTGCCTTAATTCACCCACAGTAAAATTTTAAAGTGGCAGGGCAGCAATCAGCCATGCATGAGGTATCAGGGTGTGGGCCAGCATTTACAGCTTTGAATTCAACTTCAACTTAAGACGAGGTGGGTGAAGCATTGGTGTGGGCCTGCTGTGCTGTGAGCCCTGATACCACAAGCAACAGCTCAACCTGCTTTTATGTGCAGCCACACTCAAATGGCACAAATATCAGTTTCGTGGACTACTATTGTCAGAAAAATGTAAGGATAGTAACACGGGTAGTTGACTGAAAGTAAGTGAAGGCCTGCCGGTCTCGGAGGCCTACTGCTACAGGTAACACACATGAAGGAGACATAACCAGGAGTCTACACATTTCCAAAAATTAATGGCAGATACTACCAAAGTGGCATCAGTTTCACCAGAGTAGAACTAGTATAATTGGGACTGACACCTCTTCCACTAAAGCCAACCCAGCAGATGGAGACTGTAATGGGCAAGGTTGTGGAACCACTGTGCCGTAGCCCTTGGAAAGCCTAGAGGGGCGTAACTTGGTGGCCTACCAAATCCAACCTCAGATAAGCGACAGCAGGCGAAAACCTCGACCCAAGGAAGAACAAGGAGGTGGCACCAAGTGCTACTCCGGGACTGACCTACAGAGGGTGGCAGCTGACCCCTTAGAGTGGGTAGGCTACTACGGCTCGAAAGGAGGGATGAAGAATGCAGGCAGGCACTGTAGGGACATTGGTGCAGATGGAACCGGCTGAGACCAGAAAAGCACTGACAGGTGTGGGCTGGACTGGGTATTACACAGATGGGCACTGGCAGGTGTGGACTGGACCGGGTGCTACACAGATGGGCTTGGCAGGTGCAGGCTGGACTGGGTGCTACACTGGCAAGTGCCGACTGGACCGGCAGTTAATCAGATGAGCACTGACAGGTACAGGTTGGACCAGCTGAGGAACAGGATAGTACTGGCAGGTGCGGACTGGACCAGGTGTTACACAGATGGGCACTGGCAGGTGCGGACTGGACCTGGTGTTAAACAGATGGGGTCAGGCAGGTTCGAGCTGGACCGGGTGTTAGACACATGGGCAATGGCAGGTGCTATCTGGACTGCAGTTAAATAGATGAGCACTGGTAAGTTGCGCGCTGGACTGGCTGAGGAACAGGAGAGCGCTGGCAGGTGTGGACTGGACTGGGTGTTAGACATATGGGCACTGGTAGGTGCAAGCTGGATCGGCAGTTAAACAGATGAGCACTTGCAGGTGCGGGTTGGACTGGGTGTTACACAGATGGGCACTGGCAGGTGCGGACTGGACCAGGTGTTGCACAGATGGGCACTGGCAGGTGCGGGCTGGACCGGGCATTAGACAGATGGGCTCTGGCAGGCAGGTGCAATCTGGACCGGCAGTTAAACGGATGAGTACTGGCAGATGCAGGCTCAACCAGCTGAGGAACAGGAGAACACTGGCAGGTGCGGGCTAGACCTGGTGTTACATAGATGGGCACTGGCAGGTGTGGGTTGGACCGGGTATTACACAGATGAGCAATGGCAGGTGTGGGCTGGATCGGGTGTTAGACAGATGGGAACTGGCAGGTGCGATCTAAACCGGCAGTTAAATAGATGAGCACTGGCAGGTTTTGTGCTGGACCAGGTGTTACACAGATGGGCACTGGCAGGTGCGAGATGGACCGGGTATTAGACATATAGGCCCTGGAAGGTGCGATATGGACTAGCAGTTAAACAGATAATAACAATTGAATGGCAAGCATAGTATATACATGGA
The DNA here is from genome assembly GCA_033576555.1 of Oophaga sylvatica. NCBI lineage: Eukaryota > Metazoa > Chordata > Amphibia > Anura > Dendrobatidae > Oophaga > Oophaga sylvatica. The sequence goes on along the minus strand of JARQOD010000001.1, from coordinate 550,108,184 downwards.
GAGATATATTTAATATATCAAAAAATGTAAAAGTAGAATACTCCAGATATACATAGGGACAACATAGGAATCAAACTGCGATAATATATAACAAAAAACACCACCCCAACAAAGCAGTCGTAAGATACAAATAATAGTACAAAATATCTTTATTCAAATAGCAAAATGCAAAACATTAAATATATATAGGAAATTGCCAGGAAAACAGATGGAGGCAAGGGAACGAATGCACGGTAAAAGAAGCCTCATCAAAGGTTGCTGGGATGCCCAGCAGCCGCCCTACAAAAGGTGAATTGCCAATGGATATACAAGGTAAGTGCATGTAGTTCTAAGCATTACTGCAAGATTACTGATTCATATGGCAATACTTATATAACACACCGCAGAGTAAGAGATATTGCAGAGAATATATATATATGTGCGCTCAGCATATAAGATATATAGACAAATAACATACCACGGTGGAAGCAGGGAAACCGCTAGGGCAAACACCAGCTGACCCCGACGCACGTTTCAGAGATTGCTCTCCTTCCTCAGGGGCACTGGGGAAGGAGAGCAATCTCCGAAATGTGCGTCGGGGTCAGCTGGTGATTGCCCTAGCGGTTTCCCTGCTTCCACCGTGGTATGTTATTTGTCTATATATCTTATACGCTGAGCGCACATATATATATATATTCTCTGCAATATCTCTTACTCTGCGGTGTGTTATATAAGTATTGCCATATGAATCAGTAATCTTGCAGTGATGCTTATTACTACATGCACTTACACTTGTATATCCATTGGCAATTCACCTTTTGTAGGGCGGCTGCTGGGCTACCTGCACTCCTCAGCTACCGTAACATAACAGTATCACCGGCCATAAAAATTGTATGGTACTCACAGAAGGGAAAAAATATTTTGAAGGAAGAAAAGTTGTCAGAGATATTTTTCTGTTTGTTGCATTTTTTTTTTTTTTTCCCTCTGTATCTCTGGGTGCTGGGGAGGATCTTTTCTCCCAATGGAGTTTGCACAGTTGTCTGGCCGTGTGGATCAGCTTGCCACTGAGGTTCGGAGTATTGCTGCATATCTTGCTAGGTTGCCTGTTGTGGAACCTAGGATCCCCATGCCAGATTTGTTTTTAGGGGATCGAGCTAAGTTTCAGAATTTCAAAAATAATTGTAAATTGTTTCTTGCCTTAAAATCTAAGTCCTCAGGAAACGCAGCGCAGCAGGTTCAAATTATCATCTCTCTCCTGCGCGGCGATCCTCAGGATTGGGCTTTTTCCCTGATACCTGGGGATCCTGTTTTGAGTGATGTTGATGCATTTTTTCAGGCTTTGGGGTTATTGTACGATGAGCCTAATGTCACTGATCAAGCTGAAAAAGCCTTGTTGGCATTAAATCAGGGGCTTGATGACGCTGAGTTATACTGTCAGAGATTCCGTAGGTGGGCAGTCCTGACCAAGTGGAATGACGACGCTTTGGCGGCCCTTTTCCGGAAGGGTCTGTCGGATAATGTAAAGGATGTTATGGTGGGATTCCCTGTCCCCTCTGGTCTCAATGATTCTATGTCATTAGCGATTCAAATTGACAGACGTTTGCGTGAGCGGAGAAGTATGCGTGGAGTGGTGTTGCCTTGTGAGCCAGCTGCTGAGCCCATGCAGTGTGATGGAGTGGTGTCTGGGGCACAGCGTCATGAGTTTCGAAAGCGCAATGGGTTATGTTTCTACTGTGGTGATGCCTCTCATGCTATTTCAGTCTGCCCTAAGCGGGGAAGACGTTTTGCACGCTCGGTTGTCTTGGGTAGTGTTCAGACTAAGTTTTTGTTAACTGTCACTCTGATATGCTCTCTGTCCTCATTTTCTGCTCAGGCTTTCGTTGATTCTGGAGCAGCTATTAACCTGATGGATTATGATTTTGCTAAACGTTGTGGGTTTCCCTTGATACCCCTACAGAAGTCTATTCCTTTACTGGGGATCGATTCTACCCCTTTGGCTGAGAATAAACCCCAGTTTTCTACTCAGGTGATAATGAGGGTTGAACCTGATCACCAGGAGTGCTGCAAATTTTTGGTTCTATATAATCTGCATGACATTATAGTGCTGGGTTTCCCTTGGTTACAGTCTCATAATCCTGTTTTGGATTGGAAATCTGTGTCTGTAACCAGTTGGGGCTGCCAATGTGTTAATACCAACACTCCTGTTTTTTCTGCCTCCCCCCAGGCTGAGGATGTTCCTGACTTTTTGTTTGATTTTTCTGATGTGTTTAGCGAAAGTAAATCTGCATCCTTACCTCCCCATAGGAGCTATGACTGCGCTATTGAATTAGTGCCAGGTAGTAAATTCCCTAAAGGTCGCCTTTTTAACTTGTCTGTACCTGAACATGACGCTATGCGGTCTTATATCAAGGAATCATTGGAGAAGGGTCATATCAGACCATCCTCTTCACCCTTAGGTGCCGGTTTTTTCTTTGTGGCCAAAAAAGATGGTTCATTAAGGCCGTGTATTGATTATCGTCTCTTGAACAATATTACTGTGAAATATCAATACCGTTACCCTTGATTTCTGACCTGTTTTCCAGGGTGAAAAACGCTACTTGGTTTACCAAGCTTGACCTCAGGGGGGCGTATAACCTTATTCGCATTAAGCACGGGGATGAATGGAAGACGGCATTTAACACCCCTGAAGGGCATTTTGAGTACCTTGTGATGCCCTTTGGGCTCACTAATGCTCCTTCCGTCTTCCAGTCCTTCATGAATGACATTTTCAGGGATTTTGTGGACAAGTTTCTGATTGTTTATTTGGATGATATCTTGATTTTTTCTAATGACTGGGACTCTCATGTGAAACATGTTCGAACTGTATTCCAGATTTTGAGAGAGAATGCTCTGTATGTGAAGGGATCAAAGTGTCTTTTTGGCGTACAGAAGATCTCATTTCTGGGATTCATTTTGTCCCCATCTGTTATTGAAATGGACCCGGTCAAGGTTCAAGCCATCTGTGATTGGGTCCAACCTACTTCATTAAAGGCTCTTCAGAGATTTTTGGGTTTTGCCAATTTTTATCGTAAATTTATTGGTAATTTCTCGGTTATTGTTAAACCATTAACTGATTTGACCAGAAAGGGTTCTGATGTGGTGAATTGGCCTCCTGAGGCAGTCTCTGCGTTTCAGGAACTTAAGCAGAGATTCACTTCTGCTCCTGTTCTACGGCAGCCTGATGTTTCTCTGCCATTTCAGGTGGAGGTTGATGCCTCTGAAATTGGGGCAGGTGCCGTTTTATCCCAAAAAGATCCAGAGACCTCTAAAAGTAACCCTTGTGCCTTTTTCTCTCGAAAATTTTCTCCTACTGAACGTAATTATGACGTGGGTAATCGGGAGTTATTGGCCATGAAGTGGGCTTTTGAAGAGTGGAGACATTGGCTGGAGGGAGCCAAACATCAGGTGGTGGTCCTTACGGACCATAAGAATCTGGTCTATCTGGAATCTGCCAAGCGACTCAATCCTAGACAGGCCAGGTGGGCCTTGTTTTTCACACGTTTTAATTTTGTGGTTTCCTTTCTTCCTGGCACTAAGAATGTTAAGGCGGATGCCCTCTCGAGGAGTTTCCTTGCGGACTCTCCTGAGCTATCTGATCCCTCTGTTATTTTGAAGGAGGGTGTAGTTCTTTCCGCCATCTCGCCCAATTTGAGACTTGCTCTGGAGGGGTGTCAGGAGGATAGGCCCGAGCGCTGCCCTGTTGGAAAATTGTTTGTCCCGGACCAATGGAAAAAGAGTGTGATGTCTGAGATTCATTGTTCCGCATTGGCTGGGCATCCCGGAATTTTTGGTACCAGAGACTTGGTTAGTCGGTCCTTTTGGTGGCCTACCTTGTCTCGCGATGTCAGGGAATTTGTGCAGTCCTGCGGGACTTGCTCTCGCTCCAAGCCTTGCTCTCGCTCTAGTGGTTTGTTGATGCCATTGCCTGTGCCCAAGAGACCATGGACCCATATCTCTATGGATTTCATTTCCGATCTTCCTGTTTCTCAGAGAATGACCACCATCTGGGTAATTTGTGATAGGTTTTCCAAGATGATACATCTTGTGCCATTACCTAAGTTGCCTTCCTCCTCTGAATTGGTGCCGTTGTTCCTTCAGCACGTGGTTCGTTTACACGGCATTCCTGAGAACATTGTGTCTGACAGAGGAGTCCAGTTTGTTTCCAGATTTTGGAGGACTTTTTGTTCTAAACTGGGTGTTCAATTGTCTTTCTCCTCGGCATTTCATCCTCAGACCAATGGTCAAACTGAGAGAACAAAGCCATTTTGATGTCTCCGTTTTTCTGTAATTCTGGGTTTCACCCTCGATTTTCTTCAGGACAGACGGAGGCTTCTGTCTGTCCAGGTGTTGACTCTGTTGTTGAGCGTATGCAGCAGATTTGGGACCAGGTAGTGGAGAGGTTGTCCCTCTCTCAGGAGAAGGCCCAGCGGTTTGCTAACCGGCATAGGACTGATGGTCCTCGGTTTAAAGTGGGGGACTTGGTCTGGTTGTCCTCAAAGAATATTCCTATGAGAGTAGCATCTCCTAAATTTAAGTCTAGGTTCATTGGACCTTATAAGATCATGGAGATTATTAATCCTGTTTCTTTTCGTTTGCTTCTTCCAGGGACATTTAAGATCCATAACGTGTTCCACAAGTCCTTGTTGAAGAGGTTTGTTGAGCCAGTGGTTCCTGCTGCTGTGCCTCCTGACCCTGTTTTGGTTAAGGGCAATCTGGAGTATGTGGTTGAGAAAATATTGGATTCTCGTTTTTCTAGACGAAGACTCCAGTATTTGGTTAAATGGAGAGGTTATGGTCAGGAAGACAATTCTTGGGTGTTTGCTTCGGACATCCATGCTAGGAGACTTATCCGTGCGTATCATAGAACTCATCCTGACCGACCTGGTTGCTCAAATGAGGGTTCGGTGACCCCTCCTCAAGGGGGGGGTACTGTTGTGAATGGGTTTGAGATGAGTTCTGAGCAGAGCCTCCCTCTGGTGGTTACAAGCGGTACTAGTGAGGATTGTGAGGACTGGGAATCAGGTGTTACTGATTGGTCTTATGTAAGGGAGTCATTTTGATCAATTGTTCTGGTCTGAATCTTTCTTTCCAGTTTCCCTTGTAGCCTGCTGTGTCGTGTCTGCATCTCCTGCTATCAGATAAGACAATTTCTTATTTTGTGTTTTTGCTATATTTTTGCATTTTGTCCTGCACTTCTGTGGGGGCCTTCAGGGTCCCCTCCGGGGGCTTTTGCCCTCTCAGTTTAGTCCAGCCACTGTGTTTTGTACTTTTGCTTTTTCCAGTTTTTTTTCAGTGGCTGCTGTTTTGTTTTTGTTACACCAGAGAACTAATTTAGGTGGTAGAGGTCGTGTGATCTCAGGTGATTTTGAAATTAGTAGAGTTGGTGTTTTTTCAGGGTTTTCTGAGATTGTAGTAAGTACCCTTCCTATCCTTTTCTATTTAGATAGTTTGGGCCCCAGCGTTTGGCATACTATTTTCTTTCTGTGTCAGTATTTCCTCTTGTCTAACCGCCATTACATGTTTGGGGGCTTTCTATTATCTTTGGGGTTCTGCTCCGGGGCAGATAGCTTTCCTATTTCTATCTTTAGGTGTAGTTAGTTTCTCAGGCTGTGACGAGGCGTCTAGGACCAACGTAGGAACGCTCCACGGCTGCCTCTAGTTGCGGTGGTTAGTCAGGGTACTGCAATCCCATAGATTCCAACTGCTCTGGTGTATTTCCTTTTTTACCTGCACTCCTCAGCTACCGTAACATAACAGGTAGGTGCGGACTGGACTGGGTTTTACACAGATGAGCATTGGCAGGTGCGGGCTGGACTGGGTGTTACACAGATGTGAACTGGCAGATGCGATCTGGACCGTCAGTTGAACGGATAAGCATTGGCAGGTGCAGGCTGTACCAACTGAGAAAATGGAGAGCACTGGCAGGTGCGGACTGGACCAGGTGTAAGGCAGATGGGCTCTGTTAGGTGCAAACTGGACAGGGTGTTACATGGATGAGCGCTGGCAGGTGCGAGCTGGACCGATTATGGAACAGGAGAGAACTGGCAGGTGCTGACTTCACTGGGTGTTAGACAGATGGGCAATGGCAGGTGTGGGATTGACTGGGTGCTACACAGATGGGCACTGTCAGGAATGGCCTGAACTGGATGTTACACAGATGGGCACTGGTAGGTGTGGGCTGGATCGGGTGTTAGACAAATAGGCACTTGTATGTGCGATCTGGACCAGATGTTACACAGATAGGCACTGGCAGGAATGGGCTGGACTGGCTGAGGAACAGGAGAGCAATGGCAGGTGAAGACTTGACTGGGTGTTAGACAGATGGGCACTGACAGGTGAGATCTGGACCGGCAGTTAAACAGATGGGCACTGGCAGGTGCGGACTGGCCTAGATGTTACACAGAGTGCACTAGCAGGTGCGGGCTAAACCGGGTGTTAGACAGAGGAGAATGGCAGGTGCAAGCTGGACTAGCTGATGGACAGAAGAGAACAGGTATGAGAAGAGGGGTAAAGGGTAGACAAGCAGATGGGTAGACCTGGGGAACCTGACAACTAGCAAGCCTGCAAGGCAAACTAACAACATTGCTTAGGTACCTTCATATTGGAGGAGGAGCCTTTAAAAGAAGGTGTTGGCCAGCTTTTGGCTGGGGACACCTTAGGGCGATGTGTGCGGTAATTTTAAGAGGGAGGGAGCGCATGCCCTAAACAAAGTGCTCGGGCCTACAACTGAACCTTGGGGGACATCAACACATAGGGGGCAAGATGAGGAGGTTGTGTGTGAGTGGGAGACACTGAATTTCCTGTCTGTTGGGTATGAGGAGATCCAACAAAGGGTCAAGTCTGTAATGCCAAGACATCAGAAAGTCTGTTGTATGAAGGAATGGTCCACTGTGTCAAAGGCAGATGCCAGGTCCAGGAGAAGGAGAAGGACAAACTAGTGTTCATTTGATTTGGCGGTTAGTACCGTATTTTTTGGACTATAAGACGCACCGGACTATAAGACGCACCCAGGTTTTAGAGGTGGAAATAGGGAAAAATATATTTGAAGCAAAAAATGTGGTAAAATATTTAATAATATAAATAACATACTATTATATGTGATGTTATTATATATAATAGTATGTTATTATGTTGGAAGCCACGGGTAGGAGATGGTGCTGAGGGACCAGTGTGGTGTCTGTAAAGTTCTATGTGAAGACGCTGGAGGGAGAGTATAAGAATGGGGGCACGGGGCTTATATTTAAAGCACCACTCCAGCACTGAAAAATAACACTGGAGGGCTGCTTTAAGTCCCATGGAAGATCTATAATTCTCAGCATATCCTGCAGATCCTATGGCATGCTGGGAATTATAGTCCACCACAGGATGGCAGAGTGATTTTTTATGTGCTGTCATTACTAACCTTTTAATTAATTCTTTCTTGTACAGTCTGTCTGCAGGACCTGTGATGACATCATGAAGAGGCAGGGCTTTGTGTGGTCATGTGATGCTCCAGCCTGCCCTCTTCATGACCTCATCACAGGTCTTCCACAGGAGCATTCAGCATGGCATCAGCACAGCTCCTGTGCTGTCAGGTATGCGATGCCTCCTGCTGCACTCTGCTCCTGCCGCCTCCTTCTCCTTCCAACACACATCTCCCTGGCTGCTGCAGGAATCAGGCGCTGGGGAACCATGTGGGTCTGTCATTTGCTGCTCACCTCACTGCTCAGCTGATAGGTGGGCGGGGAAGCGGCTAATGAATATTCACTGCACTTAAGTATCGGGACCAGTGGTTTCCCCAGCGCTGAATTCCTGCAGCAGAGGGGATATTTTCCTGCCTCCTGCGATCCCACTCCACCGCTGCCCCCTCCCCACGTTACATTCCGACCATAAGACGCACCCACACTTTCCTCCCAAATTTGGAGGAAAAAAAGTGTGTCTTATGGTCCGAAAAATACGGTAGGTTGTTGGCAACTTTAGTCAGGGCAGTTTCAGTGGAATGGTGCGGTCAGAAGCCAATTTGTAAGTGGTCAAAGAGGGAGCAAGAGGAGAAGTGGAAGGACAGTTCAAAATGGACATGCTGTTCCAGTAGTTTGGAGGCATAGGGGAGAAGTGAGATAGGTTTGGAATAAGGTGGAACGTTATTGGGTCAAGTTCACAGGTGGTGAAACATGAGTTGGAGAGTAGAGGAAAGTTGATCTTCCATGATGGTGACGTTGGTTTTGGAGGAGGAGAGTTGAGTTCTTATGAGGAGGGACTGTTGGGACTTTAAGCAAAAGCTTTGCCTTACTTTGTCAATCTTCTGCTTGAAGTATGAGGCAAAGTCTTAAGCTGAGATGAGAGGAGAGGTAGGGTGACCTGGTGGATGGAGGAGAGAATTGAAAGCACTGAATAGCTGTTTAGGGTTGTGAGACAGGTATGATATGAGAGATGAGAAGTAGGTTTGTTTTGCTGCAATCAGCAATTGCACAGCATTTTTACAGCTTCTGTTACTGGATAGGCTACTCCACTCCCTTTCTTTGGCAGCCGTACAGCGGTATGCTTTGTAGATGAGGGTCAAAAAGAACATTTGCTCCAGTAGATGGCAAGCTCTGCATCAAGTGGCCTCTGCTCCTCTTCCTCCACCTTAACATCACACACAGTAAAATCCTCAGAGGTGACACCCCAATTAGCCTTGTTTTCCCCCACGTTTCAACTCTCCAACTTCCCAACTGACTGTAGGGAACCACAGATGGCGGAGTGTGTAGATCTGTTCACACATTCTATGTCATGGGCATTGGAAGTGTACTCCAAAGATTCAACGAGTCAAGAGAAGGAAATCATCTGCACCGATACCAAATTTTTTTTCAGGTTGATCCAGGGTCGGAGGAAGTAGAGTCCGAGAATAATCCAAACCCTCATCAACAGATGTTAACCCTGGGTGGGGAGGTGATCCTGATGAGACTCAGATACTTGAGGTGCGTGCGGACTGTACTGTGCTGTCAGGCCTGTAAGAGGAGGAGGGTTACTCTAATGGCGAGGAGTGGGAGAACAGAGAGGATGACGATGAAGCAGTAGATCCTACATGGTGTAAACCCAGAGGCAAGCAGCTGAATAGCTCAGCAGAGGAGTATCACGGAAGGATTGCAAGAGAACTCACCAGTGCAATCTCCCGGAAGACGGGTACAGAAGAACGCTTCAGGCTCCTAGGAACACGGGTGAACAGGGCAGGAGAGAGATTCTTTCAGGATCTGAATCACCTGATGGTTGGGGGCATGGCTTAAGCTTAGGAGATCTAGAAGCTGAAGGAAAACTCCTAGAAAGGTAAATACGGGACAAAGTTACCCAGGGGCAAAGACAGAGACGTAAATCAGAACAGGCTGGGGTCAAAGCATGAGATAGCAGGACAGTACCAAAGGATAAGACAGAACGGATCATCGGGCCATGCAGAGGTCAAAACCAATCAGACAGAGAAGGTACAGAAACAGAATCCAACAAGCAGTATCCAGAGATCAGACCGAGTCAAAACCAAAGGATCAGGCAAACAATAACACAGCAAAAGCACACTCAGGGGTCAACACACTCAGCCAAGGGCGAAAGTATAACTGACAAGGGAAATTTCCAAATGGAGGCCATAAATAGTCCACTCAGGATCAGAGTGAGTCTACAGGAATTAACCCTATAATAACCGAGCCAGCCAAACCTTGACAAGGAGGAGGAGGAAGAGAAGGAGGTTGCATTGCTTCCCGCAGACACAGAGTTATGCAACCATGATAATTAATGCATCCTCAGCACCAACTCTATCAGTGTGTCACGCTGTATAGCAGATATATATATGTGATGACAATAATCTATATCAAAAGGGCAACATACTATATAACATGCACATAGATATATGATAACATAGATTTACCTGACAGAATGTCCAGTGGGTCAATACGGAATCCGTTATACGCTGTCTCTGGCTAGAGGGAGACCGGGGTCTAAGCTGACCCTAACTGGGGTCCTAACTAATCCCTCAACCTGGAGGTACTGTTAAAGGTACAGAGGTCCAGGCCACCAGCGTAAACCCTGTCTCCTATCAATCCCTGCCAACTGTATTCTAGTCCTAAGAAGGACCCTGAATACCACCAAAGGGAATGACCGGGTAACGGTTAATGAACAGAAAGACATACAAGAAAGATAAGAAATAAAGTAAATAAAGTCTTACATACAACACTCACACACAGTAGGAACACCTTAGGTCTCAGAGATAAACTATAAGCTGTAAGAGTAAAAACAACTAAGGAGCTCTTAGCTTAAGTATTCCCAGAACCGATCCAGTCTGCTAAACTATATGAATGCTTTCACCGGCGTCTAACACCCAGACTGGCAGGAATATAAAGGAAACTAATTAGAACATAATCCAAAGCAGCCAGGCGAGGCTGGACCTAGTCTTAGCAAAGAGCTAGGTAAAATTAACTCTCTCATTACCAAACACAAAGAAACAGCAGCTCAGCTGTGAGAAGTCAGAATGTGCAATCGCGACGATCTTCGTGGCGTTGCACCCATGACAGTACCCCCCCTTCTACGAGGGGCCTCCGGACCCTCATGACCAGGTCTGTCCGGGTAAATTGTGTGAAAGGTCCGAACCAATCGATCTGCGTTATCATCAGACGCAGGGACCCACGTCCTCTCCTCAGGACCATACCCCCTCCAATGAACTTCCACGTTATCATTGACTACCACTGAAGGAGGAGGTAGAGGTGACGGTATGACTGGTGCCACATACTTTTTAAGTAATGACTTGTGAAACACATTATGAATTTTAAACGTAGGAGGGAGGTCCAGACGAAATGCCACAGGATTAATTATGGAACTGATCCTGTATGGCCCGATGAATCTGGGACCCAACCTCCAGGAGGGAACTTTAAGTTTTATATTCCTGGTAGACAACCACACCAGATCGTTCACCTTCAGATCTAGACCAGAAACTCTCCTCCTATCAGCCATCCGTTTGTAACGGTTCCCCGTAACCTTCAGTCTTAAGCGATCTGGAACTATCAGTCTCCCTGGAAGTCCCACAGGGGCATCCCCCTGAGCCCCCAATACCTCCCCCTCAAGCTCAGAGCATACAGCTGACACTACAACTCCCTCCTGAGGAATAGGAACCGGATCATCCGTCTTCCCGACCTCTGGGAAAGTACGAGATAAGGCATCAGGAAGCAACTTTATTGAGCAGTCATATGCGCGATGAGGAGGTAACTCTTTACACCCCTCCTCTGAGAACTTCTCCCAAAAGTCCTCCAGAAAAGGAGGCAAAGTCCTAGGCACAACCGCACCGATGACCGTGCTCATACAGTTATTCTTGCAAAATTCACCCCACTGGCTTATCTTTCTGGATTGCCAATCAATCACTGGGTTATGTTTAGCCAACCAAGGAAGTCCCAACACAATAGGAGTAGGTAGACCCTCCAACACATAACAAGACAATTGCTCTTTATGTATTGCCCCTACTCGAAGATCTATGTTATGAACAGCTTGTACCAAGCTACCTTGACCAAGAGGTCTAGAATCAATAGAGAGTATAGGGACCGGTTTGGCCAATACACTCAGTTGCATACCATGCACCTGGGCAAACCGAGTGTCCACCAGATTAGCCCCGGACCCACTATCAAGAAAAACAGAAATCCTCTCAGTTCTAGTACCAATCACCACCTCCGCAGGCACGAGAAACTGAGAGGGATTTGGGGACGAAATACACACTCCCAGGTTAACTCCTTGGTTCAAAGAGGTCCGGGATGGACCCCCCAACAAATGTCCCTCTCTCCCGCAAAAGAAACACCTTCTAGTCTTGCGGCTCACCGCTGATTCCCTCCTACAAAATGATGTCCCTCCCAACTGCATGGGTTCCTCAGAACAGACCAGGGAACCTCAGTATAAGGGACTTTAGTAGTAGGTGGAGTCATCACGGGGGCGGAGTTACCTCGCGTCTTCCCCGAAGACGTCTATCAATGCGAATAGCGAGGGCCATAGCAGCCTCCAGTGATGGAGGAGAATCATACTGAGCCAACACATCTTTTAATTTGTCAGACAACCCTTGACAAAACTGGCTCCTAAGAGCTGGGTCATTCCACTGAGTATCTGTTGCCCATCTACGGAACTCAGAAGAATATTCCTCCGCTGGACGATTTCCTTGCCGTATTTTACGTAACCTTGTTTCAGCAAGGGAGACTCGATCCGGATCATCATATACCAGACCCAGGGCAGTAAAAATCGATCCACTGACTGGAGATCTGGGGAGCCTGGAGGAATAGAGAACGCCCAAGATTGAGGGTCCCCTTGTAAGAGCGAGATAACAATTCCCACCCTCTGCTCTTCACTCCCAGATGACCGAGGCCGCAGCCGAAAGTACAATTTACATGCCTCCCGGAAAGTAAAAAATTTGTCCCGCCCACCAGTGAACCTGTCCGGGAGAGCAACCTTAGGTTCAGATCTGGTTTGCTCCGGGGGGACAAAACCTTGGACTTAATGTCTGCCAACTCCATGGACAATCCCTGCAACTGCCGGGCCAGCTGGGCTACTGGATCCATGATAGCTGGGAGAATCTTTAGTATTGGCCGGTGAAAATGTCACGCTGTATAGCAGATATATATATGTGATGACAATAATCTATATCAAAAGGCAACATACTATATAACATGCACATAGATATATGATAACATAGATTTACCTGACAGAATGTCCAGTGGGTCAATACGGAATCCGTTATACGCTGTCTCTGGCTAGAGGGAGACCGGGGTCTAAGCTGACCCTAACTGGGGTCCTAACTAATCCCTCAACCTGGAGGTACTGTTAAAGGTACAGAGGTCCAGGCCACCAGCGTAAACCCTGTCTCCTATCAATCCCTGCCAACTGTATTCTAGTCCTAAGAAGGACCTGAATACCACCAAAGGGAATGACCGGGTAACGGTTAATGAACAGAAAGACATACAAGAAAGATAAGAAATAAAGTAAATAAAGTCTTACATACAACACTCACACACAGTAGGAACACCTTAGGTCTCAGAGATAAACTATAAGCTGTAAGAGTAAAAACAACTAAGGAGCTCTTAGCTTAAGTATTCCAGAACCGATCCAGTCTGCTAAACTATATGAATGCTTTCACCGGCGTCTAACACCCAGACTGGCAGGAATATAAAGGAAACTAATTAGAACATAATCCAAAGCAGCCAGGCGAGGCTGGACCTAGTCTTAGCAAAGAGCTAGGTAAAATTAACTCTCTCATTACCAAACACAAAGAAACAGCAGCTCAGCTGTGAGAAGTCAGAATGTGCAATCGCGACGATCTTCGTGGCGTTGCACCCATGACACAGTGTCCAGCAACATTTGCGGGTCTGCAGTTGCCTAGCTTGTGTCTTTTTTTTAGACTGCCAAAAATGACACAAATCACATTATCTGCCAACTTTGTTAGAAATGACAGTATAGAGTTAAAAAAATCCAATAATTTGACTACTACATGTATGACCTGGCACAAGCATGGTCAACATGTGTTAATCTGGGAATCTCACTGTGCTAAAATACAGACTAGCGGGCCTCACCAACCACCGTCCACCCCATCAACTGCATCTTCTGATTCGTCCTCCTCCCTCACCATGGCAAGTGTTGTCATACAGGTTTCTGGCCGCAGAACCTCCACTTGTTTACTGGCTACAGTTGGGGAGAGTGAGGACCCATCAGCTGATATGGAGGTGGACATGCCTGCTGTTTTTGACTGATCTTAAATACCAAGCACACTCCATCTTTCTCAATCCACTGTAACATCTTCACCTGCACCTCTCTCACAGTCCAGTAGCTTATCGCATTTACCCTATTCTACCCTCTGTCAGCACAGCAGCCAGCCCTTATTTGTGCAGTTGTGCTCACGTAAAAGATTGTTTGCTTCTACACATGGCAAAGCTAAGAGCTTGAACTTCACCATCTTCAATGTACTACTAATAATAGCGATCTTTATTTATATGGCGCAAACATATTCCGCAGTGCTTTACAAGTCAGCAGTTCATTTAAAATAGTCAAAAGTTACAAAGTTTACGATAATCAAACAATTAAAGCAAAAAATAATGACAACCCTGCTCTTCAGAGCTTACAATCTACAATGAGGTGGGGGTGACACAAAGTACAAGTGCTTATTTACAATGATGGTCCAACTGTAAAGGCATGGCCGAGGGGTCGATGAACTGGAAGCCGCTACGTATTTTACCTCTGTAGTCTCCATTCGCCTGGGGTGTTCTCCTCCCGTGAGGGAGCGTACAGAGCAATTAGAGTCAGAGTCCCAAATCACGCCAAACAGTTCTGCTTTATTTTCCTCTGGACACAGCAAACCAAGACACCATAAGCACGTCTTAATCAATACCAGCAATACAATCTTCACAATTCTGCCTCTTCTACTCTGCTACACCAGAGTGGACCACTAAGTATTGATGGGACGAGGAGCCCGGTGAAAACGGCACTTCGATCTCTTCCCCTGGAGACACTTCAATCCAGCATAAGAAAGACACATCTACTAGGTCGTTCACCCCTCTCTGGTCATCCTGCCCGGATACTTCTGATGACCACTCGCTTCTATGCTCATGCACGACCTCTTCTGCTGAGCGTTCCCAAAGTGGTTCTTCCACTGGACTACTGCTACATAAACACATTCTCTTTGGGCTCACGTTTCCCTCGGTGAATCCTTCACTGGCTTCTTCAGGGGTTGCTGGTCCCCTCTTCTTCCTACCCTATGCTCAGGGCCCCGGAACGTGGACGTCCTCACACTAGCAAGGTCCACCCCGAACTCCCGCTAAGAGGAAGTCTTCCTGACAGATTCCCGCTTGGAGGCAATCTTTCCCTAGCAACAAGTCCATAACTATTGTCCCTATAGGACGGGATGTGCTCAATGCACCCCTCTAGTGACCAAATCCAATTACTGCTTTGACAACTTTTTATAACATTCTAACTGGATCTCTAACATGCCCCCATTAGTGATCCCTCGCAGACTACACTTAACCCATAAATATATACACTACCCTTCTAGTGCCCGCCTCTGGTGACCCCTAGGATGCCCTTTCTACCTATAACCAAACCCCTACATATTAAACATGACACTGATACATCACGTGATACAAGGCATACATTTACACATGTTGACACAATTAAAGGGGATGAAACCTTAAAGGGTTAATACCCTTCACCTCCTTACACAACTATCTTGAGGAAATGGGAGGTAGATAAAGGCTGCATGAGGCTTTTGGATACAGTTGAGTTTGATGGCGAATTATGTTCAGAGAAGTAGAGAATAGGCTATATATAAAAAAGGACTTTGATTAGGGAAAGTGATAAGTGATAGGCCACCCTAAACAGATGGGTTTTTAGGGAGCGTGGAAGGGTTAACAATATCTCTATGTTACGGTCTGTCATCTCACAGGCGGTTGCCGTGGGAGGAACAAATGGAGAAGGACAAGGAGGAGGAAGAGGTGATGGGCGCGCAATAGTTAGTAGATGAAGAGGATAATGATTCCCTCTCTATTGTCCGTGGTTGCCATGAGGGGATGGAGGAAGCAAGTTGAGTGTTATACCGCCACCAATGACTATGGACCTGCACCTCATGAAAGAGACAACCCATATGAGCGCCTTGGGCTCATGACTGTTGCCCGTATTGTTAGGATTCGAAATAGTGCTGCTACTGGGTTGCCAGTCTGTTCGATCCACTATACAAAAGCAAATTTTGCCAGTTGCTTTCCCCTTTAGATAACTCCCATGCTGCAGTACGAAAACATGCTTGAAGACAATCTTGACAGTGGTTTTCCCCAAGACAGCAGTGAAACACACAGTGTGCATAGCAGTGGTAGACTTCCAACCCCGGGAACATTGAGTCGTCAACGCAAAATCATAGGCAGCCTTGCAGCCCTGGAATCCTCCTGGGTTCCAACCCCACCAAGGAATTTGTATATTATCCCCGTGTTTGCGAGTGTTTCCTCCAAATACTCATTTTTCTTCCCACACTCTAAAGACATACTGATAGGAAATTTACATTGTGAGACCCAATTGGGACAGTGCCACTTATGTCTGTAAATGTCTGTGGAATTATTGATGCTATATAAGTGAGTAAAAAAAATAAATAAATAGAAACTGATGCCACTTTTTAGTGGTATCTGCCCATAATTTTTGGAAATGTTTATTCTCCAAGTTGAGTCTCCTTCTTTTGTGTAGCCTGAATTTGGCACAGCTCTTAGAGCACCAGGTTTACACCTGTCACTCATCCACCAGTTACTGATCAAACTTTAAACAAGAAATATTGCTCCAACCCCTGCCCAATGCTTAAATGTGGCATGGTTTAAGGACCACGCTATTAGCACAAAGAATTTATATTGTGAAGTGGGGACTCCTGGCTGGGGCACAATACCAGCCCAAAATAATTAAAAAATAAAATGTGGCCTGCTTCATGTAGCATAGTAGTAACAGAAAAAAATAGATTTTTTTTACTGTGGGTGAGCCTTGGATACAGCAGAATCTGAGCACAAAAGAATTACAACCTCAGATATGGACACATTTTTGGAGCACAGTAGCAACAGAACAAATTTATATTTTATTATGTGTACCCCTGTATTGAGAACAATATCTGCATCAAAGAATGAAAATATGAAATGTAGCCTGTTTTATTTAGCATGATACTAAGAAAACAGTTTTGATTTTATCATGTGTACCTCTGTATGGAGAACAATGTCAGCACCCAAAAATTTCAAACTGAAATCTAGCCTGATGTATGATGTTACTAATAGAAGAAAGTTTTTTTTACTGTGGATGAGGCATGTATTCAATCGAATATATGCTCAAAACAATTTCACACTCAGATCTAGCCTGTTGTATCGTGTTTGTCACAAACAAAATGTTTTTTTCTTTACTCTGCATGAGCTCTGCACACAGCTGAATTTCACAGCCACTAAATGACAAGTTGGGATATGGCATGCTGTATCACATTGAAAGATGAATTTTACCACCACTAAATGACAAGGTGAGATATGGTGTGCTGAATCACATTAGCAACTGCAAAAATATTTTTTTTTACTGTGGAACAGCTCTGCACACAGAACAATTTCACCACCACTAAATGACAAGGTGGGATACAGAGTTCTGTATCATATTTAGCAACAGAAAAAAACTGTTTTTTATTACTCTGCAACAGCTATGCAGTAAGATGAATTTTACCGTCACTAAATGACAAAGTGAAATATGGCATGCTGAATCATGTTAGCAACTGCAAAATTATTTTTTTACTGCGCAACAGCTCTGCACACAGAACAATTTCACCACCTCTAAATTATAAGGTGAAATATGGCGTGCTGAATTACGTTAA
Source organism: Oophaga sylvatica (assembly GCA_033576555.1). NCBI lineage: Eukaryota > Metazoa > Chordata > Amphibia > Anura > Dendrobatidae > Oophaga > Oophaga sylvatica. Next base: position 550,090,837 of record JARQOD010000001.1, on the reverse strand, counting down.
AAACTGGAAAAAAATTTTTTTTTAATGTGCAACAGCTCAAATTCCAAAACAATTTCACCACCACTAAATGACAAGATAAGATATGGAGTGCAGAATCACGTTAGCAACTGTAAAAAGTATTTTTTTACTGTGCAACAGCTCAAATCACAGAACAATTTCACCGCCACTAAATTACAAGGTGGGATGTGGTATGCTGTTTCATGTTTAGCAACTGAAAAAATAAGATTTTAAAAGATCTACTCGTGCATGGATCAGAATAGAAGAAGTGCAGAACACACTTCTATGAAATGCGCCCTGCAGTCTTTGTCTGTGGAGCTCACTAAAGGCACAAAAAAAATCTGCTGGAAGATTAATTTCACAGCCACACTGGACTCTAGCTATCTAAATTATCTGATTTAGAAACAAACGTATTGCTAACTATCTAAAATCTATCATCACTCAGGCCCAGCATCAAGAGCAGCCTCTCTGCGCTGTTATATTGACAAAATGATGCTAAAACAAGATATCTGCTCTTTATGTAGAGAGGGACATGTGATTTCAGCAGTCAATGACACAAGCCGTTGTGTGGGCATTGGCTAGCCACAATGTGCACACATATAGTTAGAAAAAAAAATGTTATAAGCACTCGGCTCCTCTGAGTTCTCCCCACCCCCTCCCCTCATCAAACACGTGTTCCATTTTACCGAATGCTACCGATTTTTTACGAACTTATGAACATTTACTCATGTTTCCGAATGTTCCATATTCGTGCCGAATTTATGTTTGGCGAATGTTTTTTGAACATATTTGCTCATCTCTAGTAGTGTCACTATGCATGTCCTCCAGGATTTTTATCACTTTATCCATGGTGTCACGGTGCTTAGGTGGGTGGTATATAACCATTTGTCTGGCCTCCGCGTCAAGGGTTAGGTGGACTAACTTGGCCTGAACGGAGGGAGTCAGGGGGTACACTCGCAACGTGCTCTCCAATCTCTCTACCCACTCCCACAGTGACATGCTGTGCTCCGTGAATTTGGAAAGATTGCTGAGCATAGCCCCAAAAAGTATTTTTCTCCTGATGGGCTCGGTCATGGACTGGTCTGCCATCTCTGTATTTGAATGTTGCATCCTGCTGACTATGCCAAATGTAATGCAGGTGACTGGATGCAATGCACAGAGGACACAAGGCAGAAACGGTCGGTGAACAATATAATTCTGTTTACTGTGACAGAGTCACCGGCATGGTATATAAAGGGAGATATATGTCACGAAGATTTCTTTCTTCTGTGATCTAGAAACCCATAAGTTTCTCTCCAGCATGCCATATGCTGAAGGAGTTAATCAGCCATGTTATGGGATGGGTTTGTAGGTGAATAGGTAAGAGATGGGCGGTGTAACGCTGGTATTGTCTGTACTTAGTTTTCCAGCGTTACTCTGCATGTCTTTGCTTTAACCCTTTTGCTCCTTTCCCCCTAACCAGCTGGGATACTGTTGTCTGTTACCTGTATGGATGCTGCTCAGTTCCCAGCTCTGCTGCGTAGCCGTACTTGCGTGAGTGTCTCCGCTGCGTTGCATGATCACCCGCATGTGCGGTCCCTGACCTGCTGTAGAAGCCATCCGTAGGTTGCAAAGTCCTCTGCAGTGGTGCATGACTTACTATGTGTGTGGCAGCAGCCACTGTCAGGTGTCCCTCTGTGATGAGTTGTCTGGCTCTGCATAGGGGGTGCGGCCCACACCTGTCCTGCTTTTATGAGGAATGGGTGTGTACTAGAATTGCTGCTCCAGCCTATCGCTGTGAAGCAGGTCATATATAAGGTTCCCCAGCCCTGTGGGGCGTTGCCAGAGCTTTGCATTGAGTCTGCATTGAGTTCCTGAACCTAGCCGTGTGTGTTTGTGTGTTCAGCTCCTGCTCTGAGTGCGATCAGCTCTGGAGAGCTGATTCCCCTTGTCCTGTCTTGTGTTTTCGCCTATGCTGGGGGCTGACTACCCAGATCGCCCTTCCTGGAGGCTGTATATCCAGGCCTGTTCCTGTTGTATCTTGTTCCCTGAATCCCTGATCCTGGATCTATCCCGGTACCTGACTGTCTGAACTGTGTCCTCTGTATTATGTTCCTGAAGTCCTTCTGTGTCCTGAAGCCTGTACCAGTGACTGTAATTCCTTGCTATATAACCTGAGTTCATCGTGGAAGGAGGAGTCCGGTGTGTGTGCTGAGTTTCTGTTACTCTGTGCTCAGCTTCTGTGCAATCCCCGGCCAGCTCCCGTTGAGCCTGGCGGGGCTTGCACCAGACCACTGGGGTTCCTTTTCAGATCAATACTAAATGTCCGGACTCCGAGGACCTTGTCCTCCCTGATGACCACTGCCTGATATCCGATGTCCGATGACCACTTCCAGATGTCCGGATCCTATCCTTCTCTGCCTGATGTCCGGAGCCTGCCGATCGTTGCCAGATGTCCGGAGCCTGCCGATCGTTGCCAGATGTCCGGAGTCCGATACCAGTGTTCTGATGTTCCTGTGTTCCAATCCGTGTTCCTATGTTCCTGTCTGTGTTCCTGACTCCCTGAGATCCAATCCGTGTTCCTGATGTTCCAGTCCGTGTTCCTGACTCCCTGAGATCCAATCCGTGTTCCTGATGTTCTGTCCATGTTCCTGTGTCCCTGAGATCCAGTCCGTGTTCCTGATGTTCCGATGTCCTGCCGGTTCCTCCTTGGTCTAACCGTGATGACCCCGCCATCGTCTGAAGTCTGTCTGAGGTCGGTGTCTGATGTTCTCCTGCTGAGCCTGTGCTACGCCTGAGGCCTGAGAGAGAGGCCGCCCAAGTATGCCCGTGCCAGATAACCCTGGACTGCATCTACCCGTGATGTCCTCCTGCACTCGTCTGTGATCCTGAGTCGTGTACCCTTCTCTGATGTGCGGAATCGGGAGCCCGGTCTTATGTTCTGTATATGTTCTGTGTTCTGTTTATGTACTGTGTTTCTTTAAGTAAACTTTATGTTTCTTCATACCTGAAGTTGTGCGGTGTTGTCTAGTCCTGCAGGTTGCCATCTTGCCCACATGCTCAGCTGCCACGGATCCCTGTCGCTGCCCTTCCCTAGTCCGGGCAGGCCCGGGTCTCCCTCCGTGGTCCAGTGGGTCCACATTCTCTTACCATCTGGGACGCATGCCTCGCGTCGTCGTGGACTGGCGGCGTGGGAGCATTGGCTAGTTAGGCAAGCTATGCCATGTCCCGACGCCCCGCAGCCGTGGGAAGCGTTACAGGCGGTACAACTACTCACCATATTTCCACTTCAAGGGTGTGGCTAGGATGTTAAATGTACAGCCACTGTTTTTTTTTTCCTCTGTGTTGTGCTTGGAGAGGAGAGACTCCAGATGTGGCTCCAGGTGGAGCTGAAGACACATGGTGGTCTGAACGGGTGAATGTTATGATCTGCTACAAGCACTAAGGAAAGATGGGAATTCTGTCCCTACAATAGAACTAAGCTGGATCCCTACGATGTAACGGGGAACCTGATCCTGCACCAGACCCGCTAAAGTCCTCAGCTAGTCTGAACGAAGACCTATAGTTGCGAGGGAGGAATCCCTACAAGATCTAGGGACTGGGAGAAAAGGTGGACACCTCCTAACAGAAATTGTAGCAGGGAAAATTAAACAGAAAACAAATTACTTAGAGATCCTAAGATCAAGCAAAACTGACTGAGTAAGGCACCTAAGCACCCGGCTAGCTTAAGAGTAGATAATACAATGAAGTCCAGCAAAGCCAGAAGGACGGAGCCAGACTAAATAGGGAAAAAAGGTCATGTGACCAGCAAACTGAAACAAAACCTAACAAGAGGGTTCTAACAGTACTCTCCCTTCAAAGAGGATCCTCCGGATCCCCTAGGCCTTAGGCTTATCCGGAAACCTCTTGTGAAACGCTCTGACAAGTCTAGACGCAGAAACATCATCCGCCCTCACCCATGAGTTATCCTCGGGTCCATAACCCTTCCAAGCGACGAGGTACTGCAAACTCCCTCTATACCGTCTAGAATTTAGGATGCGGGAAATCTCATATTGCCCGTCCTCCACCACCAGGGAACAGTGGCCGAGACGTCTCCATCTGAGACCTCAGCTTTTTTCAAGAGAGAAACATGAAACACCGGATTAATCTTCCAGGAGGTAGGAAGCTCAAACTTAACAGCACATTGGTTAATAACCTGAAGCACCTTAAAGGGCCCTACAAACTTGGGACCCAATTTCTTAGACGGAATCCTCAAGTGCAAATTCTTAGAGGACAACCAAACCATGTCACCAATAGCAAACAAAAACTCTTGTCGTTTTCTATCAAAAATACACTTTGGATCTTTTGTTAGCCTCCTGAAGATTACCATGCACATCAGTCCAAACTCTCTCCAAAACACCAGAAAAATTCTCCTCTTCAGGTACAGCCGATCCCAACTTGGAAAATGACCCAAACGACGGATGTCTCCCAGTACAACAAAAAAAAGGCGAACAACCAGCAGAAGCGGATGTATGGTTGTTAAGAGCAAACTCAGCAAGTGGCAGAAACTCAGACCACCCCTCTTGATTATCAGTCACAAAACAACGCAAGAACTGCTTAACATCCTGATTTTTCCTTTCTGTCTGGCCATTAGACTCAGGATGATATCCGGATGAAAACGACAAATGAACTCCCAACCTGTCACAAAAAGCGCGCCAAAAACGAGCCACGAACTGAGGTCCCCTATCAGAAACAATGTCAGTAGGAACGCCATGTAGTCTGACAATTTCCTTGACAAAGGCTTTAGCGAGAGTCTTAGCGCAGGGCAGTTTGATGAAAGGAACCAAGTGACACATGTTGCTAAAATGGTCCACGACCACCCAGATGACAGTGAAACCCTCAGAGGGGGAAGGTCAGTAATAAAGTCCATAGCCAAATGTGTCCAAGGTGCACTAGGGACCTCCAGAGGGCAAAGCAACCCCGCAGCAGGAGTATGAGAAGACTTAGATCTAGCACACACCGTGCATTGACGCACCCACTTAATGACTTCCTTCTGCCATCCAGGCCACCAAAAGCTGCGACCCACAAGTCTCTTGGTCTCAGAGATTCCAGGATGACCTGCCAACCGAGAGTCATGACATTCAACAAACAAATCTCTCCTCAGGGTACCAGGCACAAACAACCTCCCCTGCGTGTTAGATGGGGCATTCTCCTGTGCTTTAAGAATCTCATCTTCCAACACAGAGTCCAAAACAGCAATAACAACCCCCTCTTGCAAAATGTTTTCCTCCTCCTCAGCACCCACCATAGGAGAAAATCTGCGAGACAAAGCATCAGCTTTAACATTTTTAGTACCTGGGATTTAAGTAACGGTAAAATTAAACCGCGAGAAAAACAGTGCCCACCTAGCCTGACGGGCATTCAAGCGTTTGGCAGCATCAAGGTAGACCAGATTTTTATGATCGGTGAAGACTTGAACGGGAAATTCCGCTCCCTCCAAAAAATGGCGCCAGTGTTCAAATGCGAGTTTAATTGCCAACAATTCCAGATTACCGATATCATAATTTAGTTCAGACTCAGAAAATTTCTTTGAAAAAAGCACAGGGATGTACTCCATCTGTCTTTTCCTGAGACAACACCGCCGAACCCCACAGAAGAAGCATCAACCTCAACCAAAAATGGTTTAGTCACATCAGGCTGCGTAAGGATGGGAGCAGAGCTGAACTTCTCCTTTAGCAACACAAAAGCCTCAATGGCCTCAGTAGTCCACTGAACCGCATCAGCACCTTTCCTGGTGAGATCGGTCAGAGGTTTGGCAATCACAGAAAAATTTTTAATGAATTTTCTATAATAATTGGCAAACCCCAAAAACCTCTGTATTGATTTCACACCAATAGGTCTAGGCCAATCCTGCACAGCTTGCACTTTCACCGGGTCCATCTCAAAACCTTCACTGGAGACAATGTAGCCCAAAAAACTAAGTCTCTGTACAGCGAACTCACATTTTTCTAGCTTGGCAAAAAGCGAATTATCATTCAGTAACTGTAATACTTCACGCACACTCCTCCAATGAGACTCCAAATCCGGTGAATAAATCAAAATGTCATCCAAATACACAACCACACTTCTGCCGATCAAAGGTCTAAGGATGTCATTAATAAGATTCTGAAAAAATGCCGGAGCACTGGAAAGCCCAAAAGGCATAACCAGATTTTCAAAATGACCCAGTGGAGTGTTAAACGCAGTCTTCCATTCATCCCCCTCCTTCATGCGCAACAAATTGTATGCCCCTCGAAGATCAATTTTCGAGAACCACTTGGCCCCCACTAATTGGTTAAACAAATCAGGAATCAATGGCAGTGGGTAAGGATTGCGTACAGTAATCTTATTAATCTCACGAAAGTCTAGACAAGGCCGTAAACCGCCGTCCTTTTTTTTAACAAAAAAAAATCCAACCGCCACAGGAGACTTAGAAGGCCTAATGTGACCGGCGGCCAAGCTTGTCTGTATGTATTCCTCCAAAGCCTTTCTCGCAGGAATAGTCAAATTAAATAAACGACTTTTAGGAAGAGTTGCTCCAGGGACAAATTCAATTGCACAATCATAATCTCTATGAGGAGGCAATACCTGCGATTCCTTATCAGAAAAAACTTTCCAAAATCCTGAATAGGTACAGAACTCCCCCTTAACTACAGCAGCAATACGCCCGTTAAAACACTTGTCATAACAATTAGGACTCCAGGACTTAATTTCATTGGTAGACCAATCCAGTACCGGATTGTGAAATTTAACCCCAAAATCACCGGTGAGGGCAAATTATTCAAAACTACCAAATCCAAATTCTCTTGATGAACACCATTAATAGTAAGAGGAAATTCACAGATATGGTGAGTAATATTTTTCAAGGGAGAACCATCCACAGAAACCACATTAATAGGGGAAGACAGAAGTTTGGGTTTTAATTTTAGTTTTTCCAAAAATTTCCCATCAATCACATTGAGAGTTGAACCACAATCCACAAATACCCGAAACTCCATTAATTCCTCCTCAACAGCAGTGGTAGCAGAAAAAAAGACACCTTTATTGTTTAAACAAGCTATACGGGCGAAACTGACCTCATTTTTTTTTTTCTCTTTACTCATTCGAAGCGCACAGTTCTTAATAAAATGCTTAGATTTGCCACAGTAGAAACACAAACCTTCAGCAAATCTGCGGTCTTTTTCCCGAGAGTGAGGTGCCATTGCTCCAATTTCCATCGGCTCTCCAATGTCAGTACAGTCCCTCTCCAGACTTGGAGCTGACAAGGCAGATTTACTCTCATTAACCCTTGCACGCAGTCTCCTATCCACCCTTATGGCTAATTGCATAGCCTCTTGCAAGTTACCAGATATAGGATAAGCAATCAGCAAATCTTTAACCCTTTCACTTAACCCTGCAAGAAATAAACTTTTCAAAGCTGAATCGTTCCACCCCCTGAGTGGACCACCTTCGGAAGTGAGTACAATATTTTTCCACATTACCTGATCCATGTCTCAAACGTCTCAATTCTGTCTCAGCTGATGAAACACGATCAGGATCATCATACAATAACCCCAAAGCAGAAAGAAAACTATCCACTGATCTAAAGCATGGATCACTAGGCTGCAGAGAAAAGGCCCAGTCCTGAGGTTCTTTGCGCAAAAGTGACATTATGAACCCTATGCGCTGTGATTCATCACCAGAGGATCTGGGTCTCAAACGAAAATACAACAAGCAAGCATTTTTAAAAGAAAAAAAATCTTGTTGTTCACCAAAAAATAAATCAGGCAAACGTACCTTTGGCTCCACGAAATGTGCTCCAGAACAACTACTCACATGTTGCTGGATCACAGCCACCTCCAGAGAGAGTCCCTGCAGGCGTTGAGCCAAATCCTGGACCGACACCATGATGGAAACAGAAAATCTTTCCTTAGAGATTTTTTTTTTTTTTTCTTGGGCTGGACTTACTGTTATGATCTGCTACAAGCACTAAGGAAAGATGGGAATTCTGTCCCTACAATAGAACTAAGCTGGATCCCTACGATGTAACGGGGAACCTGATCCTGCGACCAGACCCGCTAAAGTCCTCAGCTAGTCTGAACGAAGACCTATAGTTGCGAGGGAGGAATCCCTACAAGATCTAGGGACTGGGAGAAAAGGTGGACACCTCCTAACAGAAAGTGTAGCAGGGAAAATTAAACAGAAAGCAAATTACTTAGAGATCCTAAGATCAAGCAAAACTGACTGAGTAAGGCACCTAAGCACCCGGCTAGCTTAAGAGTAGATAATACAATGAAGTCCAGCAAAGCCAGAAGGGCGGAGCCAGACTAAATAGGGAAAAAAGGTCATGTGACCAGCAAACTGAAACAAAACCTAACAAGAGGGTTCTAACAGTGAACCCCTCAGATATATGGACTTTGCTATATGTTATCTTTTTTTTTGCCATTATGCCAGTAAGGCCACGTTTACTTTGCTCAACAATGCTATGGTTTATGCTGTTCCATAAGAAACGAGCAGGTGATTTACCACAAGAATCATTTCTGTGTCTACCTTTGGAAACAGCTGAGTTTGTCAAACCCTCATGAATGGTGTTTTCAATGTGGGCAGCATTCCAGGAACACGATTAGAGGCCGTGGACAACTGCATGTCCTGGGTAAAATCTGCCATCCAGCACGAGACGTCGGCAGCATGGAGAAGCTTGTGAATCATCTGGTCGAGGTTCAACAGCAGCAACAGCTGGCTAGTCAACAGCAGCAAATGGCACAACAATAGGCAATAAACTGTTGGCACAACAGCTCCAACAAAAGCAGCAGCAGCGACAGCAGCAAGAGGCAATAACTTGGCAAATGGAATTCCTCGCAGAGGTGGTTCATGGGATGCCGTGAGTCTACCCAACTCCAGGTAATGACTCGTACATCTGGAAAGCGATAATGCAAAAAATGACCCCGAGGGATGATATGGAAGCATTTCTGTCTGTTTTCAAGGGTGGCTGAATGGGAGAAACTTTCACCGGAGCAGTGGGTGGAGGTGCTAGCACCATATTTTTCAGGAGAACCTCAAAAGATTATGACTTAGCACTCCACGCCAAAATTAAAGACTGAAATCTAGGCACGCCTGGGAGTAACTATGTCCTTTAGAGCTCAGTGAGTCCCCTGCTGGGCATATGCTGGTACAAACCCCCCTCTCGCAGATGTTTGATTTGTTGCACCTGGTCCAAAAGTGGTTGCAGCCAGACACTTCCACTACGGCCCAGATAGTCGAGCGTGTGGTGATGGACAGGTTCATCCACTCCCTTCCCAGGCCAATACAGACCTGGGCTGCCCAGGGCGAGCCTCAGAATGCGGACGACCTGGTTAGCCTGGTGGAGAGATACCAGGTTGTAGAGAAATCCCTTGGGGAAACCAGACCTCACCACTTCCAAAATACTGGAATACCCAAAGGGGCAGGCTTACCGCAGAAGTTGGCTAGACCCACAAATGGGGGTGTCCCAATCCCACTGAGGGTTCCCTAAGGATGTTATTAAGGATGTGGTCTTTTGGCGATGTCACAATCCTGGACACGTAGCCATCCGATGTCATATGTCCCATGAACCAATGGACTTCAGCCTACTCAGGCGTTGCTCCTATTACAGACAAAAACAATAACAAAAGCATAATTTATGTATTAAGGCTGAGAGCATATTCAGGTCAGGCTCTCCCAACATGTAGCAGAAATATATGTAATTACTGAGGTGGAGTACTCCAAATAATGTATCAAAACTAAAGAGAAAAAAGTAGCAAAAAAACACCAAGAAATGAATAAATAAATAAATAAACATTTTATTAAACAGTCACATGTAAAATCAAACTTGACACAATACATGTGCATACTGTGGGTATGGAGAGTATTCAGACCTCTTTAAATTTTTCACGCTTTGTTTCATTGCAGGCAGCCATTTGGTAAATTCAAAAAAGTTAATTTTTTATCTCATTAATGTACACTCTGCACCCCATTTTGACTGAAAAAAAACAGAAATGTAGAAATTTTTTTGCAAATTTATTAAAGAAGAAAAACTGAAATATCTCATGGTCATAAGTATTCAGACCCTTTGCTCAGACACTCATATTTAAGTCGCATGCTAGTGGTCAACTCCATTTCCTTGTGATCCTCCTTGAGATGGTTCAACTCATTACTGTACATTAATGAGAAAAGATGACCTTTTTTCAATTTACTAAATGGCTGCAATGAAACAAAAAGTGAAAAATTTAAAGGGGTCTGAATACTTTCCGTACCCACTGTATAATAAGGGAAAGGGAGGAGACATGAAGGTAGGCAAGGCAAAGGCTATAGGTCAGAATAGGACTTGGAAAAGCAAGGTAATGAAAAATCACTGTGAGTGTGCACACAAAATGGCATAAACTGGCAAATGCTGTGGATGGTTATAGGATATATCTATGTACCAACATAATGCAAAGTCTTAAGATAAAGTGCCTGCTTACCCATAGTAGGTCCAGACCGTAACAGACCCTTTGATAAAGCAAGCACGTGAAACACACATCAGGGGCCACAGGGAAGACTGTTATGGTATGTGAGGTTTAGAAAGGGATTTTTTTCCCAAATATGTTACAAATTGCATCTTTATTATGAGGTTTTTGTTTTCCTTTGGATCAACAGGTTAGGTAGACCTGTGTCTTCTTGCAACCTTTTATCTAGAAGAATTGTTTAGTGGAAATCATCTGCGCTGCTGAATAAATAGTGGCTTTATTCAACGCGTTTCGAAGTTACAGGAACTTCTTCCTCAATATGGAGGATAGGCAGGTAGAATAGTCATTGGGAAGCCAGAGGGCGGTAAACATGAACAGCAATACAATATGGAGGATCAGCAGGTAGAATAGTCAGTGGAAAGCCAGTTGTTGGTACACAGGAGCAGCAATACAATATGGAGGATCAGTAGGTCGAAGAGTCAGTGGGAACTAGAATTGGTACAGATTAACATCAATACAATATGAAGGTTCACTAGGTAGAATAGTCAGTGGGAAGCCAGACGGCGGTACACAGGAACAGCAACACAATATGGAGGATCAGCAGGTAGAATACTCAGTGGGAAGCCAGAGGTTGGTACACAGGAGCAGCAGTAAAATATGGAATCATAGAATAATAGAATGTTAGAGTCCAACCTCCTTCTCAATGCAGGATTCACTAAACCATCTCAGACAGATGTCTGTCCAGCCTCTGTTTGAAGACTTCTATTGAATGAAAACTCACCACCTCTTGTGGCAGCCTGTTCCACTCATTTAGCACCCTCACTGTCAAAAAAAGTTTTCTAATATCTAATCTGTATCTTCTCCCTTTCAGTTTCATTAAATTGCTTCTCGTGTTTCCATGTGCAAATGAGAATAAGGATGATCCTTCAACACTGCGACATCCCTTCAGATATTTGTAGATAGCTATTAAGTCTCCTCTTAGCCTTCTTATTTGCAAGCTAAACATTCCCCAATCCTTTAACCGTTCCTCATAGAATATACTGTGCAGTCTGCTCACCATCCTGGTAGCTCTTCTCTGAACTTGCTCCAGTTTTTCAATTTTTTTTTAAATGTGGTGCCCAGAACTGGACACAGTATTCCAGATGAGGCCTGACCAAGGAGGAGTAGAGGTGGATATTTACTTCATATGATCAGGACTCCATGCTCCTCTTAATACATCCTAGAACTGTGTTTGCTTTTTTGCTGCCGCATCACACTGTTGAGTCATGTGCAGTCTGTGATCTATTAGTATACCCAAGTTTTTTTTACACATGTTGCTTAGTTCTATTTCTCCCATTCTGTTGATATAATTTTTGGTTTTTTTTCCCAAATGTAGAATCTTTCATTTCTCCCTGTTAAATATCATTCTATTAGTGACTGCCCATTTTTCAAGCTCATCTAGATCCTTCTGAATCCTTTCTCTGTCTTCTCTAGCAATAGCTATCCCTCCTAGCTTTGTATAATCTGGAAATCACCTATGCTCACTATGTCATACTTTTTTGAAAACAGAGACATCTGTTGTAAAAAGAGTTCATCCATATCTTCAGTCTGTCCAGGTGGCCTATAGCTAACACATACAATAGTGTCCTTTCTGTTCTTCTCTTCTTGTATTCTTACCCAAACAGTTTCTTCTGAGCTACCATTCTCTGAAGCTTGGATCTCAGTGGAGATATGCATTTTCCTAACAAAGAATGCAACACCTTCTCCCCTCTTGATAATCCTGTTTCTAATAAATAAGTTGTAACCTTCAATATTTGCATTTCAATCATGCGTATCATCCCACCAAATTTCAAAGATGCCTATTATAATATATCTATATTCCTGTGTTAGCAGCTCCAATTCTCCTTGTTTGTTTCCCATGTTCTGTGCATTTGTATAGACACATTATAGTTTGTAGTCAGTTTCTCTTGCTCCTCTATTTTCATTTAGAATTTGTTGTTTTTGTTCTTTATTTCCACTTCTGATAGCAGGGTTCTCAAAAGAATTTATTAGCTGCTGTATATTTCACATCCCATATTGCTCTAGTTTAAAGCTCTCCTGATGAGTGTAGCATGGCGTCTACCAAATATGTGTTTTTCTGTTTTTCTAAGATGCAACCAATCTCCAGCAAGGAGCCTACCATGCAGGTAATTCACTCCATGGTCAAGAAACCCAAAACGTTGCTCATGGCACCATCAACGTAGCCAGTTGTTCACCTGTAGAATCATGTTCAGTCTACTTGGTCCATGTGTTGTGAATGTGTTTGAAATGAATTCTGAGCAGAAGCTCCCTCTGGTGGTTACAAACAGTACTGAACCATTCAATGAGGATTGGCAATCAGGAGTTACAGACTGGTCTTATATAAGGGAGGTTCCCTCCCATCATGGTTGCCGGTGATCAATTGTTCTTGTCTCAACTGTGGTTCCTGGTTCACTTGGAAGCTTGCTGAGTCTTGCCTCTTCTCCTGCTCTCAGATAAGATATTTTCTGTTTTTTGTTTTTGTGCTTACCATTTGCATATTTCTCTGCATTTCTGTGAGGTTGGCCAGGTCTCCCCCCCCCCGGGGGGCTTGGGCTCCTCTCGGTTCTTCTGGAGCCACTGTTGTTTGTTCATTTGCCTTTTCCAGTTTTTTTCAGTGGCTGCGGCTTAGTTTTGTTACACCAGAGAACTAATTTAGGTAGTAGAGGTCGTGTGATCTCAGGTGTTTTTGCAATTAGTAGAGTTGGTATTTTTTAGGGTTTTTTGGATTGCAGTAAGTGTCCTTCCTATCCTTTTCTGTCTAGGAAGATTGGGCCCCAACGTTTGCTCATACTATTTTCTGTCTGTGTCTGTATTTCCTCTTGTCTAACCGCCATTACATGTTTGGGGGCTTCCTATGTTCTTTGGGGATCTGCTCCGGGGCAGATAGCTTTCCTCTTTCTATCTTTAGGTGTAGTTAACCTCTCAGGCTGTGACGAGGCGTCTAGGACCAACGTAGGTACGCTCCACGGCTGCCTTTAGTTGTGGTGGTTAGTCAGGGTACTGCAATCCAGTAGATTCCAACCTCTCTGGTGTATTGCCGTTTTTGCTTGCTCTCCTCAGCTACCAAATCATAACAGTATCACCGGCCAAACTGAAAATTATATGGTACTCAACAGAAGGGAAAAATAGTAAAAGGAAAAAGAAAAGAGAAAGTTGTCAGAAATTTTTTTTTTTTCTCTGTTTGTTGCATTTTTTCCCTCTTTTTCTCTGGGTGCTGAGGAGGATTTTTTTTTTCTCAATGGAGTTTGCACAGTTGTCTGGCCGTGTGGATCAGCTTGCCACTGAAGTTCGGAGTATTGCTACCTATCTTGCAGGGTTGCCGGTTGTGGAACCTAGGATCCCCCTGCCAGATTTATTTTTGGGGGATCGAGCTAAATTTCTGAATTTCAAAAATAACTAAGTTGTTTTTTGCCTTAAAACCTAAGTCCTCAGGGAATGCTGCACAGCAGGTTCAAATTGTCATCTCTCTCCTGCGCGGCGATCCTCAGGATTGGGCTTTTTCCCTGACACCTGGGGACCCTGTTTTGAGTAATGTTGATGCATTTTTTCTGTCTCTGGGGTTATTGTATGATGAACCTAATGTCACTGATCAAGCTGAAAAAACCTTGTTGGCATTAAATCAGGGGCTTGAGGACGCTGAGTTGAACTGTCAGAAATTCCGAAAATGGGCAGTCCTGACCAAATGGAATGATGATGCTTTGGCAGCCCTTTTTCGGAAGGGTCTGTCAGAGAAAGTAAAAGATGTTATGGTGGGTTTCCCTGCTCCCTCTGGTCTCAATGATTCTATGTCATTAGCGATTCAAATTGACAGATGTTTGCGTGAGCGTAGAGGTATGCGTGGAATAGTGTTGCCTTGTGAACCAGCTTCCGAACCCATGCAGTGTGATAGAGTGGCTTCTGGGGCACAGCGTCATGAGTTTCGAAAACGCAATGGGTTATGTTTCTACTGTGGTGATGCCTCTCATGCTATTTCGGTCTGCCCTAAGCGGGGAAGAGGTTTTGCACGCTCAGTTGTCTTGGGTAGTGTTCAGACTAAATTTCTGTTGACTGTTACCCTGATTTGCTCCCGTCCACATTTTCTGCTCAGGCTTTTGTTGATTCGGGAGCAGCTATTAACCTGATGGATTTTGATTTTGCTAAACGTTGTGGGTTTCCCTTGATACCCCTACGGAAGTCTATTCCCCTACTGGGGATTGATTCTACCCCTTTGGCTGAGAATAAACCCCAGTTCTCTACTCAGGTGATAATGAGGGTTGAACCTGATCATCAGGAGAGTTGCAAATTTTTGGTGCTGTATAATCTGCATGACATTATTGTACTAGGTTTCCCTTGGTTACAGTCTCATAATCCTGTTTTGGATTGGAAATCTGTGTCTGTAACTAGTTGGGCTGCCAATGTGTTAATGCCAACACTCCTATTTTTTCTGCCTCTCCCCAGGCTCAGGATGTTCCTGACTTTTTGACTGATTTTTCTGATGTGTTTAGTGAAAGTAAATCTGCATCCTTGCCCCTCCATAGGACCTATGACTGCGCTATTGAATTAGTGCCTGGTAGTAAATTCCCTAAAGGTCGCCTTTTTAACTTGTCTGTACCTGAACATGACGCTATGCGGTCTTATATCAAGGAGTCATTGGAGAAGGGTCATATCAGACCATCCTCTTCACCCTTAGGTGCCGGTTTCTTCTTTGTGGCCAAAAAGGATGGTTCATTAAGGCCGTGTATTGATTATCGTCTTTTGAACAATATTTCTGTGAAATATCAATATCCGTTACCCTTGATTTCTGACCTGTTTTCCAGGGTGAAAAACGCTACTTGGTTTACCAAGCTTGACCTCAGGGGGGCATATAACCTTATTCGCATTAAGCACGGGGATGAATGGAAGACGGCATTTAATACCCCTGAGGGGCATTTTGAGTACCTTGTGATGCCCTTTGGGCTCATTAATGCTCATTCTGTCTTCCAGTCCTTCATGAATGACATTTTCAGGGATTTTGTGGATAAATTTCTGATTGTTTATTTGGATGATATCTTGATTTTTTCCAATGACTGGGACTCTCATGTGAAACATGTTCGAACTGTATTCCAGATTTTGAGAGAGAATGCTCTGTATGTGAAGGGATCAAAGTGTCTTTTTGGCGTACAGAGGATCTCATTTCTGGGATTCATTTTGTCCCCATCTGTTATTGAAATGGACCCGGTCAAGGTTCAGGCCATCTGTGATTGGGTCCAACCTACTTCATTAAAGGCTCTTCAAAGATTTTTGGGTTTTGCCAATTTTTATCGTAAATTTATTGGTAATTTCTCGGTTATTGTTAAACCATTAACTGATTTGACCAAAAAGGGTTCTGATGTGGTGAATTGGCCTCCTGAGGCAGTCTCTGCATTTCAGGAACTTAAGCAGAGATTCACTTCTGCTCCTGTTCTACGGCAGCCTGATGTTTCTCTGCCATTTCAGGTGGAGGTTGATGCCTCTGAAATTGGGGCAGGTGCCGTTTTGTCCCAAAGAGATCCAGAGACCTCTAAAAGTAACCCTTGTGCCTTTTTCTCTCTCGAAAATTTTCTCCAATTGAACGTAATTATGACGTGGTTAATCGGGAGTTATTGGCCATGAAGTGGGCTTTTGAAGAGTGGAGACATTGGCTGGAGGGAGCCAAACATCAGGTGGTGGTCCTCACGGACCATAAAGGTACTGACACACTACACAATCCCGCTAGCGATCTCGTTAGCGTCGCATACTAATGAGATCGCTAGCGGGATTGTTTCTATATCGCTAGTAGCTACCTATTTTAGCGATGTCGTTAGGACGCTATCGCGGTTAGCGATCTCCTTAACGACTTTAGCGGTACAAAAGTACCGCTAAATCGCTAAAAAAGGTGCCACACTCAGCGATTACATACTTACCAGCGGGGCGCCAGCGACGAAAATAGGGTCCGGAACGATCGCTGTGATGAACGAGATCACAGCAGGGGCCTCGTCGCTGGTAGATGCCGCACACAACAACATCGCTAACGGGATCGCTAAATAGTGACGTTTTTTAGCGATCCCGTTAGCGATGTTGTTTAGTGTGGCATACCCTTAAGAATTTGGTTTATCTGGAATCAGCCAAGCGACTTAATCCTAGACAGGCCAGGTGGGCCTTGTTTTTCACACGTTTTAATTTTGTGGTTTCCTTTCTTCCTGGCACTAAGAATATTAAGGCAGATGCCCTCTCGAGGAGTTTCCTTGCGGACTCTCCTGAGTTATCTGATCCTGCTGTTATTTTGAAAGAGGGTGTAGTTCTTTCCGCCATCTCGCCCAATTTGAGACTGGCTCTGGAAGGGTGTCAGGAGGATAAACCCGAGCGCTGCCCTATTGGGAAATTGTTTGTCCCAGACCGGTGGAAAAAGAGTGTGATGTCTGAGATTCATTGTTCCGCGTTGGCCGGTCATCCCGGAATTTTTGGTACCTGAGACTTGGTTAGTCGGTCCTTTTGGTGGCCTACTTTGTCTCGTGACGTCAGGGAATTTGTGCAGTCCTGCGGGACTTGCTCTCGCTCCAAGCCTTGCTCTCGCTCTAGTGGTTTGTTGATGCCATTGCCTGTGCCCAAGAGACCATGGACCCATATCTCTATGGATTTCATTTCCGACCTCCCTGTTTCTCAGAGAATGACCATTATCTGGGTGATTTGTGATAGGTTTTCCAAAATGATACATCTTGTGCCATTACCTAAGTTGCCTTCCTCCTCCGAATTGGTGCCTTTGTTCCTTCAGCACGTGGTTCGGTTACACAGCATTCCTGAGAGCATTGTATCTGACACAGGAGTCCAGTTTGTTTCCAGATTTTGGAGGACTTTTTGTTCTAAACTTGGTGTTCAATTGTCTTTCTCCTCGGCTTTTCATCCTCAGACCAATGGACAAACTGAGAGAACAAACCAGACATTGGAGACTTATCTGAGATGCTTTGTGTCTGCTGATCAAGATGACTGGGTCTCTTTTTTGCCTTTGGCTGAGTTTGCTCTTAATAATAGGGCTAGCTCTGCCACTTTGATGTCTCCATTTTTCTGCAATTTTGGGTTTCACCCTCGATTTTCTTCGGGACAGACGGAGGCTTCTGTCTGTCCAGGTGTTGACTCTGTTGTGGAGCATATGCAGCAGATTTGGGACCAGGTAGTGGAAAGGTTGTCCCTCTCCCAGGAGAGGGCCCAGCGGTTTGCCAACCGGCATAGGACTGATGGTCCTCGGTTTGAAGTGGGGGACTTGGTCTGGTTGTCCTCAAGAAATATCCCTATGAGAGTTGCATCTCCTAAGTTTAAGCCTAGGTTCATTGGACCTTATAAGATCATGGAGATTCTTAATCCTGTTTCCTTTCGTTTACATCTTCCAGGGACATTTAAGATCCAGAACATGTTCCACAAGTCCTTATTGAAGAGGTTTGTCGAGCCAGTGGTTCCTATGGCTGCGCCTCCTGACCCTGTTTTGGTTGAGGGCAATCTGGAGTATGTGGTTGAGAAAAAATTGGATTCTCGTTTTTCTAGACGGAAACTCCAGTATTTGGTTAAGTGGAGAGGTTATGGCCAGGAGGACAATTCTTGGGTGTTTGCTTCGGACATCCATGTTAGGAGACTGATCCGTGCGTATCACAGAGCTCATCCTGACCGACCTGGTTGCCCAAATGAGGGTTCGGTGACCCCTCCTCAAGGGGGGTACTGTTGTGAATGTGTTAGAAATGAATTCTGAGCAGAAGCTCCCTCTGGTGGTTACAAACAGTACTGAACCATTCAATGAGGATTGGCAATCAGGAGTTACAGACTGGTCTTATATAAGGGAGGTTCCCTCCCATCATGGTTGCCGGTGATCAATTGTTCTTGTCTCAACTGTGGTTCCTGGTTCACTTGGAAGCTTGCTGAGTCTTGCCTCTTCTCCTGTTCTCAGATAAGATATTTTCTGTTTTTTGTTTTTGTGCTTACCATTTGCATATTTCTCTGCATTTCTGTGAGGTTGGCCAGGTCTCCCCCCCGGGGGGCTTGGGCTCCTCTCGGTTCTTCTGGAGCCACTGTTGTTTGTTCGTTTGCCTTTTCCAGTTTTTTTCAGTGGCTGCGGCTTAGTTTTGTTACACCAGAGAACTAATTTAGGTGGTAGAGGTCGTGTGATCTCAGGTGTTTTTGCAATTAGTAGAGTTGGTATTTTTTAGGGTTTTTTGGATTGCAGTAAGTGTCCTTCCTATCCTTTTCTGTCTAGGAAGATTGGGCCCCAACGTTTGCTCATACTATTTTCTGTCTGTGTCTGTATTTCCTCTTGTCTAACCGCCATTACATGTTTGGGGGCTTCCTATGTTCTTTGGGGATCTGCTCCGGGGCAGATAGCTTTCCTCTTTCTATCTTTAGGTGTAGTTAACCTCTCAGGCTGTGACGAGGTGTCTAGGACCAACATAGGTACGCTCCACGGCTGCCTTTAGTTGTGGTGGTTAGTCAGGGTACTGCAATCCAGTAGATTCCAACCTCTCTGGTGTATTGCTGTTTTTGCCTGCTCTCCTCAGCTACCAAATCATAACATCCATGTCCATCCACTAGGAGGATGGATGAGAAGATGACCTGCGCTCCCAGTTCCTTCACTTTCCGACCTAGGTATTTAAAGTCGCTGCATACAGTCTCCAGATTCTTTTTGGTAAAGCAGCAGGTGTGTAGTCTCCGGGAAGTCAGAGGGCAGTACACAGAAACATCAATACAGTATGGAAGAGCAACAGCTGAGAGAGCTAGACAAAAGACTGTTAGAAACAGAACTGTAAGCAATGGGTTAATCTGCGCTGCTGTGGAGAAAGAATAAGAGATTCAGATCCAAATTTAAACAGTTTAATCATCAAAGTGTTTCAAACTTTTACGACTTCTTCATTAGGACAAACCAAGATATTGTGCTTTGTCCTGATGACGAAGTTGTAAAACTTTCAAACATGTTGACGATTAAAGCGCTTAAATTTGGATCTGCATCTCCTATTCTTTCTCCACGGCAGAGCAGATTAACCCGTTGCTGCCAGTTCTGTTTCTTCCATTTTTATCATGGGTCTGCAGCAGCCTTTAACTCTATCAGTGGTTGTGTGACACACCTGGAGAGCAAGGGGGTTTAACCCAGATAAGATCCTATTTGCGTTTTTTATCCATTCCAGTGTTTGTCTCCCTATTATAGACTAAAATCTGTTAGGTCAACTATATCACAAGAAAGTGCAAAGCCAGAATTGAAGAAACTGTCAGCACAGAATGACTGTTGAAACCAAGTACAGTCACTTAGTGCATTATGGCGCAGCCAAACATTTAACTATACCTTACCATCTGCTTGTTTTCTCTCTATTTACTCCCCTACCCTCTTATTTGATTGGCAGCTCTGGATTCATAGAGGCAGGCAAATGAGGAGGGAGATGGAAACCAAGCAGGTGAGAAAGTGTAGTTAAATGATTGGCCCCAGCATGATGCAACCAGTGCCTGTTCTTGGTTTGAACAGTCATTCTGTGCTTACAGAGTCCCTTTAAATAAGGTGTTCAATGAGGAAAATACAGTGTGAAACCGATCAGGAACATCTGGTACTGGTAGCTGAAAGAGTAAGGAGATGAATAGCTCAAAGAGAAGAGCTAGTGCGCAGTAATCACTGGGTTTGCGTTCGTACACTTGTCTTTCCAATAGTAGTTTGTAATCAAGCACTAAAGTGACACCAAGCATAGAAATTGTCCCAAAAATGAATAGATATTAAAAATATTATAGCAAAGCTTCTTTAAAGTGGTTGTCTGATTTTTTTCTTTTTATTCAAAATTGTGAGACATTCTTCACCAGTGAGGTGCCCTTTAGCTGTT
Source organism: Oophaga sylvatica (assembly GCA_033576555.1). Lineage (NCBI taxonomy): Eukaryota > Metazoa > Chordata > Amphibia > Anura > Dendrobatidae > Oophaga > Oophaga sylvatica. The sequence goes on along the minus strand of JARQOD010000001.1, from coordinate 550,070,547 downwards.
GCTGAGGCTCAGGAGGGGAGGTAGTTTCCATAGAAGAAACTAGAAACTGTGTAGTTGTAAGGGGGTCGACTGGACTGCGGGTACCTGCATGCTGGGTCCGGAACTGAAGAGGCTGCATCCCCTGTTCCGGGGGGAAGCTTTAGTGAGTCGGACTTTCCCCTGTTGCCTGGTGAAGCTCTAGCGAGGCGGAACTTCCTGCTGATCGAGGGAGGCAGGGAGAGACAGAAGAAAAGCATGCACAGCAGCAGGGAGATAAAAGAGGAAAGCGCGCGCAGCAGGAGGTCTTTGACACGAACCTGGGGCAGCATGCAGAGAGAGGAGCGCTGTGCCCCGTCCTTCCTGAGAGTACCAGCACTGCGACAGGCCTCACCGCCTGCAGAGGGGCAGTAGAACAGAGAAGGGCCAGGCGTGCTTGCAGCAATTCAGAAGGAAAGGGACTGCTGTGCTGAGGAGAACTGTGTGTCCAGCAGCAGCGGCAGCCAGGGAGAAGAGTGCTCTGTCCGGGGAGTACCAGCATCGTACAGGCCAGCGTCCTCCATCTCCCATAGCCAGCAGCGGGGACCAGAGAGAGAGAGGTGCAGTGTGCCAGGTGACTACACAGAGAAGGTGCAGTGTTCCGGTGACTATAGAGAGAAGGTGCAGTGTGGCGGTGACTACCAGAGAGAAAGGCGCCGTACGCTCAATGTCTGTAAGTACTGCACACATGCCACATAAGAGATGCCGCATACGGGACTGATACTTGCGCCCTGACGTTGCCAGCGAATATCTGCCCATACACTAGCACCCTGACTACACCAGTGTATATTTGCAGAGCCACGTTGGGCTCATACAGGACTGTGGCCCATACCCTTGTCAGCAACTGCAGTATATGGACTAGGGCTCACCGGAAGGTACCGGAGACCGACTGTTGCTCCCAGAAGACCAGGTATTGTTGTCTACAGGTCTATTGAAAAGACACCGCGCCAGACGTTGCCGACGCTATTGACTTCCCAGCAGCAGTTACAGTTTGAGGAACTTCTGACAAATGTGCTTCACAGGGTCTGCCATTGCCTGATCCTTTATTCATGAACTCTGCATATCCTTTTGCAATTATACTGTTTTTCCCCAGTTTAACCCATTACCTCCCTGCGTGGAGTATTCCCCTGTTAATAAATCTGTTAACCCTTGCTCTGCCTCCTGTCTGTCACTGCATCTCGCGTACCTGCTCACACAGTCCTCTATACAGTTGAGTGAAACAGGTCGGTCAGATTTCAGCGAAACCCGACCATAGCGTGAAGTCGGCCATGCATTCGGCAAAACAAGTGCCAAAGTCGGTTTTCCCATAATGCTTGCAGGCGTCTTTTTTCAGCCAATGAGCAAGGACGTACACTGTGGGCAATGAGATGACATGGGCAGCGTCCACCACCATCTTAGAGAAGGGCACTGCAGTGATTGGCTTGCTTTGGGGGCGTCAAAGTGTCTATAAGAGCCCTGACCGCCCACCGCCATTTTACTTCTGCCGATCTTAACAGTAGGGAGAGGTTGCTGATGCTGTTTTTCAGTAGGGAGAGAGTTAGGGCTGGAAAGAGAAGTTCTTAAGTGCTTGTGCTGATAGCAATTGTGCTGTACAGTTAGAGTGCAGTGACAGGGGAGGATTTTCTTGTGTGCAGCAGCGCTGGTTATTAGACTGCCTGCCAGTGACAAGGGGGGATTTTCTTGTGTGCAGCAGCGCTGGTTATTAGGCTGCCTGCTAGCTGTATTGCTGTGTGTACACTGCTGTGCAGACTGCTTTTTACACAGCACTAATACTTTTATTCTTTTTTTCTGCACAGTTACCGAGCGTTCATGTTTTCCCACACCGTATAGAGCTGTACGCCCCCCACACACTACCGTGTACCAGCTGGTATCACGGACAAATACATGCTGACTATCTGTGTGTGACTTTGGAAATATATACGGAGATTGAAATTTTCTCCTACACTATATACACCTGGTATCTTCTGATACAGTACCTTTTTTCTGCTTTTTGTATTCTGGTCAAATCCATATTGGGTGAGCGTCTGTGTGTGACTCCAGAAATATATACGGAGATTTAAATTTTCCCCTATACTATATACACCTGGTATCTTCTGATACAGTACCTTTTTTCTGCCTTTTGTATCACAGTCAAATCCATACTGAGAGAGTGTCTGTGGTGACTCCAGAAATATATACGGAGATTGAAATTTTCCCCTATACTATATACACCTGGTATCTTCTGATACAGTACCTTTTTTCTGCCTTTTGTATTACGGTCAAATCCATACTGAGAGAGCGTCTGTGTGTGACTCCGGAAATATATACGGAGATTTAAATTTTCCCCTATACTATATACACCTGGTATCTTCTGATACAGTACCTTTTCTCTGCCTTTTGTATTACAGTCAAATCCATACTGAGAGAGCGTCTGTGTGTGACTCCGGAAATATATATGGAGATTTACAATTACCCCTACACTGTATACAGCTGTACGCTTCTGATACAGTACCGTTTTCTGCTTTTTATATTCTGGTCTAATCCATACTGAGCCTGTGAGCGTCTGTGTGTGACTCCGGAAATATATACAGAGATTTACAATTTCCCCTACACTGTATACAGCTGTACGCTTCTGATACAGTATCCTTTTTCTGCTTTTTATATTCTGGTCTAATCCATACTGAGTGAGCGTCTGTGTGTGACTCTGGAAATATATACGGAGATTTACAATTTCCCCTTACACTGTATACAGCTGTACGCTTCTGATACAGTACCCTTTTTTTGCTTTTTATATTCTGGTCTAATCCATACTGAGCGAGCGTCTGTGTGTGACTCCAGAAATATATATGGAGATTTACAATTTCCCCTACACTGTATACAGCTGTACGCTTCTGATGCAGTACTCTTTTTCTGCTTTTTATATTCTGGTCTAATCCATACTGAGCCTGCGAGCGTCTGTGTGTGACTCCGGAAATATATATGGAGATTTACAATTACCCCTACACTGTATACAGCTGTACGCTTCTGATACAGTACCCTTTTTCTGCTTTTTATATTCTGGTCTAATCCAAACTGAGTGAGCGTCTGTGTGTGACTCCGGAAAAACATACGGAAATTTACAATTACCCCTACACTGTATAGAGCTGTAAGCTTCTGATACAGTACCCATTTTCTGCTTTTTATATTCTGGTCTAATCCATACTGAGTGAGCGTCTGTGTGTGAGACTCTGGAAATATATATGGAGATTTACAATTACCCCTACACTGTATACAGCTGTACGCTTCTGATACAGTACTCTTTTTCTGCTTTTTATATTCTGGTCTAATCCATATTGAGCCTGTGAGCGTCTGTGTGTGACTCCGGAAATATATACGGAGATTTACAATTACCCCTATACTGTATACAGCTGTATGCTTCTGATACAGTACCCTTTTTCCGCTTTTTATATTCTGGTCTAATCCATACTGAGCCTGTGAATGTCTGTGTGTGACTCCGGAAAAACATACGGAAATTTACAATTACCCCTACACTGTATACAGCTGTACGCTTCTGATACAGTACCCATTTTCTGCTTTTTATATTCTGGTCTAATCCATACTGAGAGAGCGTCTGTGTGTGACTCCGGAAATATATATGGAGATTTACAATTACCCCTACACTGTATATAGCTGTACGCTTCTGATACAGTACCCTTTTTCTGCTTTTTATATTCTGGTCTAATCCATACTGAGTGAGCGTCTGTGTGTGACTCTGGAAATATATATGGAGATTTACAATTACCCCTACACTGTATACAGCTAAACGCTTCTGATACAGTACCGTTTTTCTGCTTTTTATATTCTGGTCTAATCCATACTGAGCCTGTGAGCGTCTGTGTGTGACTCCGGAAATATATACGGAGATTTACAATTACCCCTACACTGTATATAGCTGTACGCTTCTGATACATTACCCTTTTTCTGCTTTTTATATTCTGGTCTAATCCATGCTGAGTGAGCGTCTGTGTGTGACTCTGGAAATATATATGGAGATTTACAATTACCCCTACACTGTATACAGCTGTACGATCCTGATACAGTACCCTTTTTCTGCTTTTTATATTCTTGTCTAATCCATACTGAGTGAGCGTCTGTGTGTGACTCTGGAAATATATATGGAGATTTACAATTACCCCTACACTGTATACAGCTGTACGCTTCTGATACAGTACCCTTTTTCTGCTTTTTATATTCTTGTCTAATCCATACTGAGACTGTGAGAGTCTGTGTGTGTCTCCGGAAATATACACTGAGATTTACAATTTCCCCTACACTGTATACAGCTGTACGCTTCTGATACAGTACCCTTTTTCTGCTTTTTATATTCTGGTGTAATCCATACTGAGCCTGTAAACGTCTGTGTGTGACTCCGGAAATATATATGGAGATTTACAATTACCCCTACACTGTATACAGCCAGGGGCGCACCTATCATGAGGCGAGTTGAGTACTCTGCCTCAGGTGGCACATCCCTGAATAGTGGGGGGGCGGCATATTCTTATCTCCTGGCTCCTGCATCAGCTGGTGTTTCTCGTCTATTGCTGCTCTGTGCGCACAGGACCTGTGATGAGGTCACAGGAGGGGAGGAGTCAGGGGTCACATGACCAGGGGCAGCCCTCAGTGTATGCAGATTCTTATCTCATGCATTGGCTCCTGTTGATCATATATTGCTCTTCTGTGTGCACAGGACCTGTGATGAGGTCGCAGGAGGGGAGGAGTCAGGGGTCACATGATCAGGGGCCTCGGTATGTATGCAGGTCTCTGCTGTGCTGGTTGTCATGGTGCTGGATGAGGGTAACTTTATGTGTGCGGTCAGGAGGGGTTTACAGGGTGGATTGTTGTGAATAGGCTGGAAATGAGTTCTGAGCAGAAGCTCCCTCTGGTGGTTACAAACGGTACTGGACTGTCCAGTGAAGATTGTGAGGATTGGGAATCAGGTGTTACTGACTGGTCTTATATAAGGGAGTTGCCTTCCCATCAGGGTTGCCGGTGATCAATTGTTCTGGTCTCAATCCTTGATTCCTGTTTCCTTGGTAGCCTGCTGTGTCGTGTCTGAATCTCCTGCTAACAGATAAGACATTTTCTTCTTTTTGTTTTTGTGCTTGATTTTTGCATTTTGTCCTGCACTTCTGTGGGGGCCTTCAGGGTCCCCTCTGGGGGCTTTTGCCCTCTCAGTTCAGTTCAGCCACTGATGTTTGTACATTTGCTTTTTCCAGTTTTTTCAGTGGCTGCTGTTTTGTTTTTGGTTACACCAGAGAACTAATTTAGGTGGTAGAGGTCGTGTGATCTCAGGTGTTTTTGAAATTAGTAGAGTTGGTGCTTTTCAGGGTTTTTTGAGATTGCAGTAAGTGCCCTTCCTATCCTTTTCTATTTAGTAAGTTTGGGCCCCAACGTTTGCCATACTATTTTCGGTCTGGGGCAGTATTTTTTTTGTCTAAACCGCCATTTACATGTTTGGGGGCTTTGTATGTTCTTTGGGGATCTGCCCCGGGGCAGATAGCTTTCCTCTTCTATCTTTAGGTGTAGTTAGTTTCTCAGGCTGTGACGAGGGTCTAGGACCAACGTAGGAACGCTCCACGGCTGCCTCTAGTTGTGGTGGTTAGTCAGGGTACTGCAATCTCATAGTTTCCAACTGCTCTGGTGTATTTCCTTTTTTGCCTGCTCCCCTCAGCTACAAATCATAACAGTATACCGGCCAAAACTAAAAATTATTATGGTACTACAGAAGGGAAAAATATTGTGGAAAGAAAAAAGTTGTCAGAGTTGTCAGAGATTTTTTTTTTTTCTGTTTGTTGCATTTTTTTTTTCCCTCTGTATCTCTGGGCGCTGGGAGGATTTTTTTTCTCTTCAATGGAGTTTGCACAGTTGTTCTGGCGTGTGGATCAGCTTGCCACTGAGGTTCGGAGTATTGTACCTATCTTGCTAGGTTGCCTGTTGTGGAACCTAGGATTCCCATGCCCGATTTGTTTTTAGGGGATCGAGCTAAGTTTCTGAATTTCAAAATAACTGTAATTGTTTTTTGCCTTAAAATCTAAGTCCTCAGGGAACGCAGCGCAGCAGGTTCAAATTGTCATCTCTCTCCTGCGCGGCGACCTCAGGTTTGGGCTTTTTCCCTGACACCGGGGATCCTGTTTTGAGTGATGTTGATGCTTTTTTTCAGGGCTTTGGGGTTATTGTACGATGAGCCTAATGTCACTGATCAAGCTGAAAAACTTTGTTGGCATTAAGTCAGGGGCTTGAGGACGCTGAGTTATACTGTCAGAGATTCCGTAGGTGGGCAGTCCTGACCAAATGGAATGACGATGCTTTGGCAGTCTTTTTCGGAAGGGGACTGTCAGATAATGTAAAGGATGTTATGGTGGGATTCCATGTTCCCTGGTCTCAATGATTCTATGTCATTAGCGATTCAAATTGACAGACGTTTGCGTGAGCGGAAAGGTATGCGTGGAATATGTTGCCTTGTGAAACCTGCTTTGAATCCAGCAGTGTGATAGAGTGGTTTCTGGGCACAGCGTCATGAATTTCGAAAGCGCAATGGGTTATGTTTCTACTGTGGTGATGCCTCTCATGCTATTTCAGTCTGCCCTAAGCGGGGAAGACATTTTGCATGTCAGTTGTCTTGGGTAGTGTTCAGACTAAGTTTTTATTACTGTTCCCCTGATATGCTCTCTGTCCTCATTTTTGCTCAGGCTTTTGTGATTCTGGAGCAGCTATTAACCTGATGGATTTTGATTTTGCTAAACGTTGTGGGTTTCCCTTGATACCCCTACGGAAGTCTATTCCCCTAGGGGGATCGATTTACCCCTTTGGTGAGAATAAACCCCAGTTCTCTACTCAGGTGATATGAGGGTAGAACCTGATCATCAGGAGAGTTGCAAATTTTTGGTTCTGTATAATTGCATGCCCAGTATCGTATGGGTTTCCCTTTGGGTTTACAGTCTCATAATCCTGTTTTGGTTGGAAATCTGTGTTGTTACCAGTTGGGGCTGCCAATGTGTTAATACCAACACTCTGTTTTTTCTGCCTCCCCCCAGGCTCAGGTGTTCCGGGACTTTTTGATTGATTTTTTGATGTGTTTAGCGAAAGTAAATCTGCTCCTTACCCCATAGGAGCTATGACTGCACTATTGAATTAGTGCCTGGGAGTAAATTCCCTAAAGGTCGCCTTTTTAACTTGTCTGTACCTGAACATGACGCTATGCGGTCTTTATCAAGGAGTATTGGAAGAAGGGTCATATGAGAAACCCTCCTTTCACCCCTTTGGTGCCGGTTTTTTCTTGTGGCCAAAAAGGATGGTTCATTAAGGCCGTGTATGATTATCGTCTCTTGAAAAATTTACTGTGAAATTCAATATCCTTTACCCTTGATCTTGATTGTTTTCCAGGGTGAAAAACGCTACTTGGTTTACCAAGCTTGACCTCAGGGGGGCATTAACCTTATTCGCATTAAGCAATGGGATGAATGGAAGACGGCATTTAATACTCTCTGAAGGGCATTTTGAGTACCTTGTGATGCCCTTTGGGCTCATAATGCTCCTTCTGTCTTCCAGTCTTCATGAATGACTTTTTTAGGGATTTTGTGGATAAATTTCTGATTGTTTATTTGGATGATATCTTGATTTTCTCCAATGACTGGGACTCTCATGTAAAACATGTTCGGACTGTTTTTCCAGATTTTGAGAGAGAATGCTCTGTATGTGAAGGGATCAAGTGTCTTTTTGGCGTTCAGAGGATCTCATTTCTGGGATTCATTTGTCCCCATTGTTATTGAAATGGACCCGGTCAAAAGTTCAGGCCATCTGTGATTGGGTCAACCTACTTCATTAAAGGCTCTTCAAAGATTCTTGGGTTTTGCCAATTTTTATCGTAAAAATTTTTTGGTAATTTCTCTGTTATTGTTAAACCATTAACTGATTTGACCAAGAAGGGTTCTGATGTGGTGAATTGGCTCCTGAGGCAGTCTCTGCATTTCAGGAACTTAAGCAGAGATTCACTTCTGCTCCTGTTTTTACGGCAGCCTGATGTTTCTCTACCATTTCAGGTGGAGGTTGATGCCTTGAAATTGGGGCAGGTGCGTTTTGTCCCCAAAGAATCCAGAGACCTCTAAAAGTTAACCCTTGTGCCTTTTTCTCTCGAAAATTTTCTCCCATGAACGTAATTATGACGTGGGTAATGGGAGTTATTAGCCATGAAATGGCTTTTGAAGAGTGGAGACATTGGTGGAGGGAGCCAAACATCAGGTGGTGGTCCTTACGGACCATAAGAATCTAGTTATTGGAATCTGCCAAGCGACTAATCCTAGACAGGCCAGGTGGGCCTTGTTTTTCAAACGTTTTTAATTTTGTGGTTTCATTTCTTCCTGGCACTAAAAATGTTAAGGCGGATGCCCTCTCGAGGAGGTTTCTGGCGGACTCTCCTGAGTTATCTGATCCTTCTGTTATTTTGAAGAGGGTGTAGTTCTTTCAGCCATCTCGCCCAATTTGAGATGGCTCTGGAGGGGTGTCAGGAGGTAAGGCCGGAGCGCTGCCCTGTTGGGAAATTGTTTGTCCCGGATCAGTGGAAAAAGAGTGTAATGTCTGAGATTCATTGTTCCGCGTTGGCCGGTCATCCGGAATTTTGGTACCAGAGCTTGGTAGTCGGTTCCTTTTGGTGGTCTACCTTGTCTCGTGATGTCAGGGAATTTGTGCGTCTGTGGGACTTGCTCTGCTCCAAGCCTTGCTCTCGTTTAGTGGTTTGTTGATGCCATTGCCTGTGCCCAAGAGACCATGGACCCATATCTCTAGGATTTCATTTCCGACCTCCCTGTTTTCAGAGAATGACGTCATCTGGGTGATTTGTGATAGGTTTTCCAAGATGATACATCTTGTGCCCTTACCTAAGTTGCCTTCGTCCTCTGAATTGGTGCCTTTGTTCCTTCAGCACGTGGTTCGTTTACATGGCATTCTGGAACATTGTGTTCTGACAGAGGAGTCCAGTTTGTTTCCAGATTTTGGAGGCCTTTTGTTCTAAAATTGGTGTTTCAATTGTCTTTTCCTCGCGTTTATCCTCAGACCAATGGTCAAACTGAGGAGAACAAACCAGACATTGGAGACTTATCTAAGATGCTTTGTGTCTGCTGATCAGGATGACTGGGTCTCTTTT
>JARQOD010000001.1:550022755-550061275 GCA_033576555.1 Oophaga sylvatica | reverse complement strand
GGCAGCTCTTTTTCGGAAGGGACTGTCAGATAATGTAAAGGATGTTATGGTGGGATTCCATGTTCCCTCTGGTCCAATGATTCTATGTCATTAGCGATTCAAATTGACAGACGTTTGCGTGAGCGGAAAGGTATGCGTGGAATAATGTTGCCTTGTGAACCTGCTTCTGAATCCATGCAGTGTGATAGAGTGGTTTCTGGGGCACAGCGTCATGAATTTCGAAAGCGCAATGGGTTATGTTTCTACTGTGGTGATGCCTCTCATGCTATTTCAGTCTGCCCTAAGCGGGGAAGACATTTTGCATGCTCAGTTGTCTTGGGTAGTGTTCAGACTAAGTTTTTATTAACTGTTACCCTGATATGCTCTCTGTCCTCATTTTCTGCTCAGGCTTTTGTTGATTCTGGAGCAGCTATTAACCTGATGGATTTTGATTTTGCTAAACGTTGTGGGTTTCCCTTGATACCCCTACGGAAGTCTATTCCCCTACTGGGGATCGATTCTACCCCTTTGGCTGAGAATAAACCTCAGTTCTCTACTCAGGTGATAATGAGGGTAGAACCTGATCATCAGGAGAGTTGCAAATTTTTGGTTCTGTATAATCTGCATGACAGTATCGTACTGGGTTTCCCTTGGTTACAGTCTCATAATCCTGTTTTGGATTGGAAATCTGTGTCTGTTACCAGTTGGGGCTGCCAATGTGTTAATACCAACACTCCTGTTTTTTCTGCCTCCCCCCAGGCTCAGGATGTTCCTGACTTTTTGATTGATTTTTCTGATTGTTTAGCGAAAGTAAATCTGCATCCTTACCTCCCCATAGGAGCTATGACTGCACTATTGAATTAGTGCCTGGTAGTAAATTCCCTAAAGGTCGCCTTTTTAACTTGTCTGTACCTGAACATGACGCTATGCGGTCTTATATCAAGGAGTCATTGGAGAAGGGTCATATGAGACCATCCTCTTCACCCTTAGGTGCCGGTTTTTTCTTTGTGGCCAAAAAGGATGGTTCATTAAGGCCGTGTATTGATTATCGTCTCTTGAACAATATTACTGTGAAATATCAATATCCTTTACCCTTGATCTCTGATCTGTTTTCCAGGGTGAAAAACGCTACTTGGTTTACCAAGCTTGACCTCAGGGGGGCATATAACCTTATTCGCATTAAGCAATGGGATGAATGGAAGACGGCATTTAATACTCCTGAAGGGCATTTTGAGTACCTTGTGATGCCCTTTGGGCTCACTAATGCTCCTTCTGTCTTCCAGTCCTTCATGAATGACATTTTCAGGGATTTTGTGGATAAATTTCTGATTGTTTATTTGGATGATATCTTGATTTTCTCCAATGACTGGGACTCTCATGTAAAACATGTTCGGACTGTGTTCCAGATTTTGAGAGAGAATGCTCTGTATGTGAAGGGATCAAAGTGTCTTTTTGGCGTTCAGAGGATCTCATTTCTGGGATTCATTTTGTCCCCATCTGTTATTGAAATGGACCCGGTCAAAGTTCAGGCCATCTGTGATTGGGTCCAACCTACTTCATTAAAGGCTCTTCAAAGATTCTTGGGTTTTGCCAATTTTTATCGTAAATTTATTGGTAATTTCTCTGTTATTGTTAAACCATTAACTGATTTGACCAAGAAGGGTTCTGATGTGGTGAATTGGCCTCCTGAGGCAGTCTCTGCATTTCAGGAACTTAAGCAGAGATTCACTTCTGCTCCTGTTCTACGGCAGCCTGATGTTTCTCTACCATTTCAGGTGGAGGTTGATGCCTCTGAAATTGGGGCAGGTGCCGTTTTGTCCCAAAGAGATCCAGAGACCTCTAAAAGTAACCCTTGTGCCTTTTTCTCTCGAAAATTTTCTCCCACTGAACGTAATTATGACGTGGGTAATCGGGAGTTATTAGCCATGAAATGGGCTTTTGAAGAGTGGAGACATTGGCTGGAGGGAGCCAAACATCAGTGGTGGTCCTTACGGACCATAAGAATCTAGTTTATCTGGAATCTGCCAAGCGACTTAATCCTAGACAGGCCAGGTGGGCCTTGTTTTTCAAACGTTTTAATTTTGTGGTTTCATTTCTTCCTGGCACTAAAAATGTTAAGGCGGATGCCCTCTCGAGGAGTTTCCTGGCGGACTCTCCTGAGTTATCTGATCCTTCTGTTATTTTGAAAGAGGGTGTAGTTCTTTCAGCCATCTCGCCCAATTTGAGACTGGCTCTGGAGGGGTGTCAGGAGGATAAGGCCGAGCGCTGCCCTGTTGGGAAATTGTTTGTCCCGGATCAGTGGAAAAAGAGTGTAATGTCTGAGATTCATTGTTCCGCGTTGGCCGGTCATCCCGGAATTTTTGGTACCAGAGACTTGGTTAGTCGGTCCTTTTGGTGGTCTACCTTGTCTCGTGATGTCAGGGAATTTGTGCAGTCCTGTGGGACTTGCTCTCGCTCCAAGCCTTGCTCTCGTTCTAGTGGTTTGTTGATGCCATTGCCTGTGCCCAAGAGACCATGGACCCATATCTCTATGGATTTCATTTCCGACCTCCCTGTTTCTCAGAGAATGACCGTCATCTGGGTGATTTGTGATAGGTTTCCAAGATGATACATCTTGTGCCATTACCTAAGTTGCCTTCGTCCTCTGAATTGGTGCCTTTGTTCCTTCAGCACGTGGTTCGTTTACATGGCATTCCTGAGAACATTGTGTCTGACAGAGGAGTCCAGTTTGTTTCCAGATTTTGGAGGACCTTTTGTTCTAAAATTGGTGTTCAATTGTCTTTCTCCTCGGCGTTTCATCCTCAGACCAATGGTCAAACTGAGAGAACAAACCAGACATTGGAGACTTATCTAAGATGCTTTGTGTCTGCTGATCAGGATGACTGGGTCTCTTTTTTGCCTTTGGCTGAGTTTGCTCTTAATAATAGGGCTAGCTCTGCCACTTTGATGTCTCCTTTTTTCTGTAATTCTGGGTTTCACCCTCGATTTTCTTCAGGACAGATGGAGGCTTCTGTCTGTCCAGGTGTTGACTCTGTTGTGGAGCGTATGCAACAGATTTGGGACCAGGTAGTGGAGAGGTTGTCCCTCTCTCAGGAGAGGGCCAGCGGTTTACTAACCGGCATAGGACTGATGGTCCTCGGTTTAAAGTGGGGGACTTGGTCTGGTTGTCCTCAAGAAATATTCCTATGAGAGTGGCATCTCCTAAATTTAAGCCTAGGTTCATTGGACCTTATAAGATCATGGAGATTCTTAATCCTGTTTCTTTTCGTTTGCTTCTTCCAGGGACATTTAAGATCCATAACGTGTTCCACAAGTCCTTGTTGAAGAGGTTTGTTGAGCCAGTGGTTCCTACTACTGTGCCTCCTGACCCTGTTTTGGTTGAGGGCAATCTGGAGTATGTGGTGGAGAAAATATTGAATTCTCGTTTTTCTAGACGGAAACTCTAGTATTTGGTTAAATGGAGAGGTTATGGTCAGGAAGACAATTCTTGGGTGTTTGCTTCGGACATCCATGCTAGGAGACTCATCCGTGCGTATCATAGAACTCATCCTGACCGACCTGGTTGCTCAAATGAGGGTTCGGTGACCCTCCTCAAGGGGGGGGTACTGTTGTGAATAGGCTGGAAATGAGTTCTGAGCAGAAGCTCCCTCTGGTGGTTACAAACGGTACTGGACTGTTCAGTGAAGATTGTGAGGATTGGGAATCAGGTGTTACTGACTGGTCTTATATAAGGGAGTCGCCTTCCCATCAGGGTTGCCGGTGATCAATTGTTCTGGTCTCAATCCTTGATTCCTGTTTCCTTGGTAGCCTGCTGTGTCGTGTCTGAATCTCCTGCTAACAGATAAGACATTTTCTTCTTTTTGTTTTTGTGCTTGATTTTTGCATTTTGTCCTGCACTTCTGTGGGGGCCTTCAGGGTCCCCTCTGGGGGCTTTTGCCCTCTCAGTTCAGTTCAGCCACTGATGTTTGTACATTTGCTTTTTCCAGTTTTTTCAGTGGCTGCTGTTTTGTTTTTGGTTACACCAGAGAACTAATTTAGGTGGTAGAGGTCGTGTGATCTCAGGTGTTTTTGAAATTAGTAGAGTTGGTGCTTTTCAGGGTTTTTTGAGATTGCAGTAAGTGCCCTTCCTATCCTTTTCTATTTAGTAAGTTTGGGCCCCAACGTTTGCTCATACTATTTTCGGTCTGTGTCAGTATTTCTTCTTGTCTAACCGCCATTACATGTTTGGGGGCTTTGTATGTTCTTTGGGGATCTGCTCCGGGGCAGATAGCTTTCCTCTTTCTATCTTTAGGTGTAGTTAGTTTCTCAGGCTGTGACGAGGCGTCTAGGACCAACGTAGGAACGCTCCACGGCTGCCTCAAGTTGTGGTGGTTAGTCAGGGTACTGCAATCTCATAGTTTCCAACTGCTCTGGTGTATTTCCTTTTTTGCCTGCTCTCCTCAGCTACCAAATCATAACAGTGGATGTAGCAGCGCTGTGTGTGTGTACTGAGGTGGATGGATCGGAGCCGCGTGTATGGGGTGTGCAGTGTGGAGCCACGTGTGTACGAGGTGTGCATTGCCCTGTGAATACGAGGTGTGCGGAGCGGAGCCGCGTGTGTACAAGGTGTACGGAGCGGAGCCATGTGTGTACGTTATGTACGGAACAGAGCCCTGTGTGATGAAGTGTACGGAGCGGAGCCGCGTGTGTACGAGGTGTACAGAGCGGAGCCGCGTGTGTATGGGGTGTGCAGAGTGGAGCCACGTGTGTGCAAGGTGTACGGAGCGGAGCCGTGTGTGTACAAGGTGTACGGAATGGGCCCTGTGTGTATGAAGTATACGGAGCCACGTGTATATGAGGTGTGCGGAGCCCTGTGAGTTACGAGGTGTGCGGAGCGGACCCAATGTGTGTACGAGGTGTGTGGGAGCCATGTGTGTACAAGGTGTGCGGAGCGGAGCCGCGTGTGTACGAGGTGTGCGGAGCGGAGCCGCATGTGTACGAGGCATACAAAGTGAACCGTGTGTGTATGAGGTGTGCGGAACCGTGCATGTACGAGGTCAGTGTATGGTGGGGAGCATCATACCTTCCAACCATCCCAGATCCAGTGAGACTATCCCGATTTTGAGAGTCTGCCCCGCTGTCCCGGCCAGGAGCTTACTTTTCCCATGGACACAGGAGTACACGGCGGAGCCCCGAGGAGAACTTTAAAACTCGCACGAGACGTTCCACTGGAAGTGATGTGCTGGAAGCTGACCGGAAATTAGGTAATTTTGGAAGGAGATTGTGATGGAACCATGGAGGCACTTCATGGAATGCTTCAGATCTATCACCATGTCCTACTCCGACAGCGCGGACAGCAGGATCGCCTTGGAATCGGGGATGTCGGCCATGTGAGCGGATCATGATATGTCCTGCATCGGGAGGCTCAAGTGGGCATGACAATGGGAGCTTGGCTACTGTAGTATCTTTATAGAATCTTTCTTTCTCTCTGTTTCTTTCTCTCTCTCTCCTTTCTTTCCTCTCTTTCTTTCTCTCTCTCTCTGTTCTTTCTTTCTCTTTCCTTTTTTCTCTCTACCTGTTCTTTCTCTCTCTGTTCTTTCTTCTTTCTATCTCTCTCTCTGTTCTTTCTTTCCCCTTTCTTTCTATGTTCTTTATTTCCCCTTTCTTTCTTTCGTTCTCTTTCTTTCTTTCTCTCTGTTCTTTCTTTCTTCCCCCTCTTTCTTTCGCTCTCTCTCTGTTCATCTTCTTTCCCCTTTCTTTCTCTCTGTTCTTCCTTTCTCTCTCTGTTCCTTCTCTTTCTTTCTCTCTCTGTTCTTTCTTTCCCCTCTTTCTCTCTCTCTGTTCTTTCTTCCTTTCTCTCTCTGTTCTTTCTTTCTTTCCCCTCTTTCTCTATGTTCTTCCTTTCTCTCTCTCTGTTCTTCCTTTCTCTCTCTCTGTTCTTTCTTTCTCTCTCTGTTCTTTCTTTACCCTCTTTCTTTCTCTCTCTGTTCTTTCTCTCTCTCTGTTCTTTCTTTCTTTTTCTCAGTACCAGTCAGTGTGCCCATAGTACCAGCCACTGACACTACATACAGAGCTCCTGTGTATAATGTCACCGTCTCCACCTTTTATCGGCGCCATCTTGTGACTGCAACTTCTGTCTGCGAGAAGTCAGAAGTAGCAGAAACACTCTATCAGGCCACGTTCACACGTTCAGTATTTTACCTCAGTATTTGTAGGCCAAAACCAGGAGTGGAACAATCAGAGGAAAAGTATAATAGAAACACGTCACCACTTCTGGATTTCTCACCCACTCCCAATTTGGCTCACAAATACTGGGGTAAAATGCTGACCAAATACTGAACGTGTGAATGTGGCTTTAGGCTGGTTTCACACATCCTGATATTTTCGGTACAGGAAAAACCGTTAGTGGAGATATCCGTGTCCGTGTGTGTAATACGTGTGGCAACTGTGTGCCGCATTAGAACCACACAGATGGCCACCAGGGAAGAAGCGCTACAGTAAGCACTGTTCCCCGGCCAGGGGCGCACCTAAAATGAAACAAGTTGATCACTTCGCCTCAGGCGGCATTGAGTCCCTGAAGAAGTGTAAAGATCGATGTTTCAAATATACTCCTATTTAAAAGTGTATGTATTTTACATGTATGTCAGGTTAGGTTAGTAAAGAGCAAACCAGATTTATTTGTACTGATTTTACTATGGGGGGGCGCCATTTTGAAGTTCGCCTCAGGCAGCAAAGAGGCTAGGTTCACCCCTGTATACAGCTGTAGTCCATTTTTATTTATTTTTAGTTTTATTTTGTCTTAATATTAATATACTTACGTGTCCTCTTATTCTGTGCTCTAGCTATCTTGATAACCGAACGGCTGTCACGATTTTGGTATGTTCTGCACAAGATGGAGGAATGATATTTATTATGAAGCTGATGAGAAGAATCACTATCTCTCTTGACATCGAAGTGGCTATGATTATAGATGACCATCATCCTCTGCAAAAAAAGAAAAAGAAAAATGATTTGAATTCTGATGATTCCTTGGCTGTCACTATGTTCCCATTTATGATGGATGATTGACATTGTCTATTAAAGTCCACGGACATGCATTTTTCCTTCCCCAATTCATTGGGAAATTATGCAGTTTTGCCATAATTAGAAACTACTCTATTGCATGAATTATGAATTTATTGTCAATTTTTATATTGATTATGATATTTATGGGCCGTTTTTTAAGTATATGAATTCTATCTGCCATTTATCCACTTCCTATTGTATGATACATGCTATATGACTATTCTTAGGGTATTACAACTTAGCTCCAATTATGGGTACTGCATGATTTGGTGTCTGCTTCCTGCCAGTATGCGCGCTGGGCTCTGATGCTGCGCCGCCTCTAGGCTTTCGGCGTCTATATGCTGTGGTGGGTGACACCGCCTACCGCTGTGACGCCGACGCCGCTTGGCGTCGCGGTATTCATAGCAACGCGCGCGTCATTGAAGGCCGGAGGCGTCACTTCCAGTCATGTGACTTTGATCCGTGATGCGACGAGCAGGGATGCGGCTAATAGAATGTCTGTATTTAAGGAGCACTTTGGATGAGGTGTGTGTGCCCCCTGACGAAGGCAGGACCGAAACGTGCGTTGGGGCCCGCACACACACCCCCTCTGACCCTCACAATCTGGTACAGCACATCTTGGCTATAGGTAATGAACGATGCTGTATTATTAACATTATGCTTCTCCATTTCCAGCTTCACATAATGATTACTATTGGGAGAATTATGTCTCTGTGGGACTGCTAGCTAATTGTGTGTACTGATTATTGATAGTGATTAGGTGCCTTTTTTGTTGGACACCTTGCTTTCATTCTATTAACTCCTTCTAATGGCTATGGGAAGTATTATTGCCTGTATGATTAATATTTGATTGGGAAGGATTTTGCAGAAATTTTGAAGTGGTAATTATGAGGAATTATATCCCCTTATTAGAGTGGTAAATTAATGACTCACATTGTTAATATTGGGCAAATAAGTTGCCCTATACCCTATATGGGTTTGTGCTAAATATATCCCTTTGATAATTAGATTCTGTTGTGTGTATTAGAAACAAGGAACTAATCATACCATATAATATATGACAGCTGAGGGTTGTTGGGGGTGGTGTGCCCCTTCCGATTTTTAATCTATATTGTGTGTAGTTGTTTACATTCATTGTGGGTGGTTTCACCCCATTTCCCATGACTCCTGTATTTTGGTTTTCTAATAAAGATTATGCATTTTAAATGGACGAGTACATCAATTTTTTCCATCTAGGTGGTTAATGCTAGCCCTGTATACAACTGTACGCTTCCGATGCAGTACCCTTTTTCTGCTTTTTATATTCTGCTCTAATCCATACTGAGCCTGTGAGCGTCTGTGTTACTCCGGAAATATATACGGAGATTTACAATTTCCCCTACTCTGTATACAGCTGTAAGCTTCTGATACAGTACCCTTTTTCTGCTTTTTATATTCTGGTCTAATCCATACTGAGCCTGTGAGCGTCTGTGTGTGACTCCGGAAATATGTACGGAGATTTAAATTTTCCCCTTCACCGTATACAGCTGTACGCTTCTGATACAGTACCATATATCTGCTGGTATTTTTGGTACATTTTCCCAAACATGAGGAAGTATGCTGGAAGAGGCCGCGGATGTGAGCAGGGGGGCCAGCTGGTACTGATGGTGGTGGTGGTGCATCTGCTGGTAGTGCCAAAAGCACAATAACACCTAAGGCAGGAGGTGAGCCTGCGTCATCCTCTGGCTCCCCAAGACCTGGAAGGCTCCCTTTTCTGGGAGTAGGCAAACCCCTTTTAAAGCCGGAACATCAGGAACAGGTTTTGGCTTACATTGCTGAAACAGCCTCCAGCTCTATCGCCTCCTCTTCAAAGTTTCAAAAAATGCAATCACTGAGTCGTCAGTGCAGGCTCCTGCTGGTCAGGAACAACACCTTTCCTTGTGTCCTTCACCCCCACCAACAGTGAAGGATGCAGCAGGCCACACTTCAGATTACTCCATGGAGCTCTTTTCACATACCATGCCTGGGTTATCAAGTGAAATCCTGAATTCCTCAGTTCAAGATGAATCTGACATGGAGTGCACTGATGCACAGCCACTGCTATATGATTCTGCTGGTACATTCACCCAGAGCACTACATTGCCCTCGCAGTCTACTGAGCCAGAATCTGAGCCTGATGAAACTCAGGTACGCCTTCCCGCATACTATACCACCTTACACGGTGTAACAGAGGAAGGTGCAGATGAAATTGAAGAGGAGGTGATGGATGACCCAGTTGTTGACCCGGATTGGCACCCACTGGGGGAAGAGGGTGCCGCTGGCAATAGCTCAGAAGAGGAGGACGATCCGCAGCAGGCATCGACATCGCAGCTGCGGTTATCTGGCAGGCCCGTGGCAGTCCAAAAACGTCTTAAAAAAACAAAAAGGGTTGCAGGACAGCTTGGCCAGACGGTCAAATTAGCACAGCGTGCAAGCCCTGAAAATTTATCCCATAGTAGGAAGAGTGCAGTGTGGCAATTTTTTGACCAAAATCCTATTGATTAGGCAAATGTTATCTGTAAGAAGTGCGGAAGGACCTTTAGCCAAAGGAAAAATCTCCAAAATTTGAATAGCAGTTGCATGCTTAGACATTTAAACACCATGCACTTGCAAGCGTGGACGGACTACAAAACCTCAGGTAGCACATGTGCACCTGCTCCGACTGAAGCTAGCCAGCAACGCTACATCGCTTCCCCCACTGTAAGCCCACCGGTTAGCACACCACCAGCAACAAATGTTGAGGTGTCGTCGCAAGGCCAAAGCAGTCAGGGAATCACAACATTTTTCCAATGAAAGACTGAATCTAGGCCATCACCACCACCACCAGCACCACCACCATCACCATCACCAACCCCCTTTCAGTCCGCCATGTCCACCACTTGTTCCTCCATATGCAGCTCTCAAGTCCAGCTCACCCTAGCAGGCAGTTTGAGTAGGACAAGAAAGTACTCATCCTCTCATCCGCGTACACTGGCTTTGAACACCTACATTGCCAAACTGATTTCATTAGAGATGACGCTCTTCCATTTGGTTGATAGTGCAGCATTCCGAGAGCTCATGGCCTACGCTGTACCACGCTATCACCTACCCAGTCGGCACTTCTTTTCTAGAAAAGCCATCCCTGCCCTCCACCTGCATGTGAAATTGTCCATGCACTCAAACAATCAGTGAGTGGAAAGGTGTACCTCACAACAGATGCATGGGCCAGTAGGCATGTGTGTGGCCCAGCTATGTCAGGCACACATTATCCAGGAGAATGCACAGGAAGGTAACCGCAACGCTTGATATCCATTCACTTCACTCACACTTTCAGACACACCCATCAGGGGTATAAAAGGGAGTGACACGTAGCAGTCAAGAGATTAGTCAGTCAACCTAGGAGGGAGAGGAGTTCAGTCAAGCTCAGATCAGTCTGTTTCCTGTCTGAGGACAGTGCAGTTCAGTCTCAGTCCAGTCTGGACTTGGAGGATACTGAGAGCTATTCAGTGAGCTCTAGGAGAAAGCTGACTATTTCCATCAAAGCTACAAGTGCTTATGTTAAGAGCGGGAAGCAGGGCGAAGGGCGCAGTGGAGAAGAGAAAGAGAAGTGCATCAGGTATTGGACTACCTGCACTAAATCACCGGACACCGGGGTCCGAAGCGTTGCTAGTGCTTCATGCGTAGTAACAAGATAACCGGAGGCTTTCTGGACTACAGGTCGCAGAGAGCAGCCCTAAGCGCTGATACGTAACCGGAGTCAGGGAGAACGGGGACTTTGAGCAAGGCCATGCAAAAGTAAGGACTTAGTTCTCTCAACATCTGATAATCAGAGACATAGAAGGCTCCACCACAATGTCAGCCGGGCTTGTCAGCTATTGAGAAAGCTGGAGATTGCAGAGTTAACTTCGCTTCACGCAAGTTTGGACTCAGATACATTTGAAGTTAAGGAGGCCTCTAACCTGCTCAGCGATTATCCCGAATGTGCATTCTCCATCCCGACCAGCTCCCCGGGACCTACTTGAACCATCTACCAGTAAAGGTATGAAAAGAAGCTGCATTGTGTGTGACTGAATTCTTAACTACACCCTGCATCATCACCATAGACTTCCAGGGACCAGTCTCACCTGTGGGAGACTTACCACCCAGCTGCCCCATAACATCCCCTGTGAAGATCCTTATAGCAGCGCTGGTCCAATTGATCAGACACCACAGGTGGCGTCACGAAATACCTATCCTAATAATCCCCTGTAAATATCCCCCATTGCATGACCGCCAGGGCCACGGACCGAGCTCCGCTGCCAGTGACAACTCCCATAGACTTCCATGGGCTCGGCTCCGAGTACCCCATAGCCCTGGTATCCACCTCAGTGTGGTGCGCGTCACATGGCCAGAGCCATTACGTGTCCATCACTGCGTATTGGGTTAATGTGGTGGATGCAGGCTCCACAGGGGACAGTGGCGATGGGACAGTGCTGCCTAGCCCAAGGTATAGGCAACAGTTGGCTGTAGGTGTTCGACCCTCCTCCTCCTGCTCCTCCAGAAGCGAAAGCTCGTCGACAGAGTGCAGTCGCTTGAGCACTCCATCTGCAGCTGCCAGTGTTGCACACGAGGTGTCCCACTATCGAACAGCTAGTGGTAAGCGTCAACAGGCTGTTTTAAAGATGATGTCTTTGGGCGACAACAGACACACCGCGGAGGCACTGGCCGACTACTTGCAGCGAGAAACTGAGTCATGGCTGGGCAGTCTACATCTTGAGCCAGGCAAGGTAGTCAGTGATAACGGCCGTAATTTTGTGGCGGCCATAGCCCTGGCAAAACTCAGACACATACCTTGCCTGACTCACACCTTGAACCTGGTGGTGCAGTGCTTCATAAATAATTATCCGGAGTTACCAGCCCTGCTCCATAAGGTGTGAAGACTGTGCTCGCACATCCGTCGCTCGCCCGTAGACTCCAGTTGTATGCAGAGGCTGCAGCGATCGCTCCACCTCCACAAGCACCGCCTAATCATAGACGTTGGAACAAGGTGGAGGAAGAAGAGGAAGAGGAGGAGGATGAGGGGGATGATTATTTTGGGGAGGAGGATGCTTCTCAGGGGGCAAGAGTAAATGTTGGCTTGCCTAGGTCAGGTACAGTGTTTGTGCGTGACTGGAGGGATGTGGATTTGCCAGAAAGTGCTCCTCCACCCACCACTGGCAGTGCATCATTGACACCAGGGACATTGGCCCACATGTGTGATTATGTCTTGCGGATCCTAAAAAGGGTCCTCCGCATTGCCAAAATTATGAAGGATGACGCCTACTGGTTGGCCAGCACCCTCGATCCACGCTATAAAGGCAAATTACAGAACATCATGTCACAGGAGAAGCTAGAGCTAATATTGGCGAACAAACAAGCAACTCTGGTAAACCATTTGTTAGAGGCATTCCCAACACACAGCAGCGGTGCAGGTTCTACCAAGAGCCGTACTGGGCAACATGGAAGATGTGTTTGTGGTGCACACAGCCGAAGTGGCGTTGGAGACAGGGGTTTCATGACCATGTTGTGGACTGATTTCTCGAGTACTGCTCACACGACTGTTAATACTGAATCGATTGCAACAGACAGGAGACAGCAGTTGCCAACTATGGTTCAAAATTACCTCTCCTCCCCTATCGATGTTCTCCCTCACAGTTCATTCCCCTTTGACTACTGGGCCTGTAAACTGGACACCTGGCCTGAATTGGCACAATATGCCTTACAGGAGCTCGCTTGCCCTGCTGTTAGTGTGCTATCAGAAAGAGTGTTCAGTGCTGCTGGATCATTCCTGACAGAAAGAAGAACCCGACTGTCGACCAAAAATGTTGGTGATCTCACCTTCATTAAAATGGGTTTCATTATGCTGGGTTTCAAAGGATTTTGTACCATCTTCCCCTGATGACACATAGGTTGCCAGCAAAATGGCTCGCTTTGTCCTCCTCTTCCTCCGACTTCTCCAATTCCTCCATTTGCAGCTGCTGAACTTCCAGCCTACACCTCAATATATGCCAGTTTTTCCACCTCCCTATCTGGGCTGTACCCCCCCAGGGCCGGCATCAGCACCTTGCGCATCCAGGCAAGTGCCGGGGCCCTGAGCAGGTTGGGGGGGCCCACTCGCCATCAGAGACACCGGCGTACTATGATGGGCGCTGTGCCAGTGCCGGCGCAAACGTGTGGGGCCCCCCTGCTTGCTCGGGGCCCCAGTACTTGCAATACTTACCTCTCCCTGCTCCACCGCTGTGACGTCTTCCGCGTTTCCTGACAGTGACATTCAGGTCAGAGAGCGCGTTGACGTCACGTCTGTGCGCCCTCTGCCTGAACAGTCACAGTGCAGAGAACTGGAAAATGGTGATACTGAGGAGTCCAGAGTAGAGCAGTGCCCAGTGAGAAGTATTTCATTTTTTTAATGTTTGGAGCGATATATGGGGAGCATTATGCACTGGAGAATTATATATGGGGCCCATCATACACTTGAGCATCATAGATAGGGCCCATTATACACTGGAGCATTATATATGGGGCACATCATACACTGGAGCATTATAAATGGGGCCCATCATACACTGGAGCATCATATGGGGCCCATTACATATGGAGCATTATAAAGGCCCATCATACACTGGATCATCATCCATGGGGCCCATCATATACTGGAGCATCATATGAGGCCATCATATACTAGAGCATCATATAGGGTTCATTATTTATGGGGCATCACATGGAGCCCATTATATATGGAGCATTATATATGGGGACCATTATATTTGGAGCATTATTTGGGGCTCATCATACACTGGAGCATTATAAATGGGGCCCGTCATACACTGGAACATCATATACGGGGCCCATTATACACTGGAGCATCATATGGGGCCCATTATATATGGAGCATTATATAGACCCATCATACACTGGAGCATCATATACGGGGCCCATTATACACTGGAGCATCATATGGGGCCCATTATATATGGAACATTATATATGGGGACCATTATATTTGGAGCATTTTATGGGGCTCATCATACACTGGAGCATCATATATGGAGCCCATCGTATGCTAGAGCATCATATGGGGTTCATTATTTATGGGGCATCACATGGAGCCCATTATATATGGAGCATCATATGGAGCACATATGGGGCCTATTCTGTATGGAGCATTATATGGAGCCCATTCTGTATGGCGCACTATGTGGTTCCCATAATACTGTATGGAGGATTATACTGTCCGGTTTTTGAGCTATTGTAGAATTTACAATAGATATCAGTCATGTAATGTAAGAAGTGAAGTATTTGACATTGTACTATACCTATAGTTCTCTGCCGTATTGGAGCATCATGAGTTGTGGTATGTGTTAAAGGGGCCCACTGAGACTCTTTCGCCCGGGGCCCACGAAAACCTGGAGCCAGCCCTGCCCCCCCCACAACTTTAGCCAAATAACCCCCAGTTTTCAATGCGTTACTATTATTATAAAGTAAATGAAGGTTGACAAGCTTAAGTAATAAGAATTTATGTCGTTGGAATTGAAATGGGCACTGTTGGTGTGTTTACTGTCCTCCACTCCCTGCCGACTTTTCTTTTCCATTGACTTGCATTGGGGTCGGTTCGAGTTTCAGTCGGACCTTCGACTTTTTCCGATAGTCGGCCGATTTCGTTCGACTCGACTTTTGGGAAAGTCGGGTGGTCTGAAACCCGACTCGACCCTCCCAGAGGCAAAGTCGCTCATTTCTAGTCCTCTATTTTGCCACAGCAATCTTTGGTAATACAGTGTACAGGAGACAAATGAAATATAAATTGAGCAGTATTTTTAATGTTGGCATGGACTTACACCACAGATGTGAGGCCAGTCATCACATCATTTTTGTCTGTTAGTTAAGTCCTAGTGTCACCTTCTGAGGCCCCAGAAGAAACTTTGAGAAGCCCTGCTAACCATTTTTGATGCAGCACACATGCTCCAGTGGTCATCATGGTCACAAGCAGTTGTTTACAAGCAGCCCTCCATATGATAACTACTACTTCCTGCCATTATGGTTCAGAAGTGCACAAATGGAGCATTAATCACTGTGGCCACTAGTAATTTGCAGTAATTGTTATAGTCTGGTTGTTTGTAACTAAGACCAGAAGGACTACCTGAATGTCTAAGCCAGATAGGTGGGGTATGTTTTCTTTTGTTGTGGTTTTAAAGCATTTACTTTAAAATCTTTAATCTCCTCTTCTCCTTTGATCCCATTTGGAGTCATGCTGCAAAGGGGTTTTCCGATTTTCAGTTAATAATACTTATTTACAGTATAAATGGAAGGGTATACTGCATTCTAAGATATTAGTTTGAATGAATGAGGACACTGTTGTTCAGAAGCTAAGGCTAAAACCCATGCATTACCAGTCCTGCTCTCTGCTGAGAAGTGGATACAATCATATATAGATTAAGCAATGTTCCCTGAGCAAACTACATCTTCAGCAGCTGCACAAAGTTCCCTGGTAGTTTGCTACAATTTTTCAGTATTCAGTTTTGGATGTTTAAAGAAGTACTCCCAAGAAGGTTTTTTTTCCCAGTAAATCTGTGCATATGTGTATGTATAGTGTATTGTGTTTTTTGTGCATTAACCCCATCATGACATCCGCCATATATGTACTGTTCAAGTCGGAAGCAGATGTATGGAGCGGCTCACAGGGTGAGCTTGTTCCATACCCGGCAAGTCAAGGCTGTGTGTTAGAGGCAAGGACCTCCCTCTAACAATCACAGGTGGGTTATATGCTGGGAGTCTTCTGAAGATGTGTGCTGTATGTACACCAGTCACAGTGTATCCTATGTGATGTATGTATAGCGCAGCGCAGCAGCCGAGGGCGAGGTACTTGTCTCTCATTATAACCCGGTGTCCTGACTGGGTGTGTGGACTTGTGCTGAGAGGGTACCACACCCTTGCAGGCTGCGTGTAGTGGGCTGGCCAGGACCATTGGTTCCACAGCTCAATAAAGGAGACTGCCATTCAAGCAGAGTCTTAACTGAACAATAACTTGGTAAAGGTTTACTTTACAGTACAGGAAAGAAGTATATCTTTGTACCGTGTTAGCCAGTAGCTGGAAAAATATTTAGAATTGAGAGTCCTTAGTGGTTGATACCTTTTAATGGCTAAGGCCGGGATCACACATGCGAGTAAGTCGTCCGACACTCGCATGTGAAATCCCAGCTCTGGTGCCGGCACTCGGAGTGGAGCGAGCGGCTGCATAGAACTACATAGACTTAAGGTACTGCCACACTACACAATCCCGCTAGCGATCTCGTTAGCGTCGCATACTAATGAGATCGCTAGCGGGATTGTTTCTATATCGCTAGTGTCGGCCACATTTAGCGATATCGTTAAGGACGCTATCGCGGTTAGCGATCTCCTTAACGACTTTAGCGGTACAAAAGTACCGCTAAATCGCTAACAAAAGGTGCCACACTCAGCGATATAGCGATACCAGCAGGACGCCGACGATAAAAATAGGGTCCGGAACGATCGCTGTGATGAGCGAGATCACAGCAGGGGCCACTTCGCTGGTAGATGCCGCACACAACAACATCGCTAACGGGATCGCTAAATAGTGACGTTTTTTTAGCGATCCCGTTAGCGATGTTGTTTAGTGTGGCATACCCTTTACTCGCATGTGTGATCCCGGCCTAACTGAAAAGATGGTAACAAATTGCAAGCTTTTGAGACTACTCAGGTCTCTTCATCAGGCGGTCTATCAGGGATCGCTTCAAGAAGGAGTTCAACAAAGAAATGCGGGCCCTGAGTGGATCTGGAGGACGCAGTAGCAAGTACAAGTACGCGCACGGCCTGTCATTCCTCTGGGCAACAATGGTCACCAGAAGGTAAATATTACACACCCCATGTAAAAAAAAATGTTAACATGTCTAACTAATTTTTTTGTTTCAGCCAGGGCCATTCAATAACAGTATATTAGTTGTATTTTTTTTCTCTTTATTCCACAGCACCGTTACCAGCACTCAGGAGCCTGCACAGTTGGGCCCTTCTGGGGCGATCCCTC
The DNA here is from genome assembly GCA_033576555.1 of Oophaga sylvatica. Classification (NCBI taxonomy): domain Eukaryota; kingdom Metazoa; phylum Chordata; class Amphibia; order Anura; family Dendrobatidae; genus Oophaga; species Oophaga sylvatica. The sequence goes on along the minus strand of JARQOD010000001.1, from coordinate 550,044,201 downwards.
AGGAGTCCGTCACCGAGGGACACTTCGACTGCCCCGGCCCATCTGCACCTTCCCAGCCTTCCCTCACATCTGATCCCTCTGTCCCATCCACCAGCGCTGGAACATCGTGGCCGTTTGCATTGCATGAGTCTGCTGGTGAGGATAGCTTTCCCTTTACCCCACCCTTCTGCTGCTGCCACTAGAGTACACCTGTGGCTACTGGGCGGCAGCGGCATAGGGGTCAGGAAAAGAGCTATGCGCCCGAGTTCTTGGATCTGAATGCATCTTTCCAGAACTGTCTGAAAGTGTTGTCTGAGCAAATGGCCGCAGGATTTAATATGCTCAACACCAGCATTCTGGAGGTCAAAACACTTCTGCAAAGCCAGCATTCAGATGCAAGTAGAACTCCAAACCACACTTTTTCCAGTCTGTAGTCGAGCGCATGGATACGCTATCTCCTGACCAGCAGATGCATGTAATGCATTAGTGCCACGCTGCTCTAGCGCAGGTAACCTCCCAAGCTCCTCCACGCACCCCGGTAGTTCCTCCCACACCTGCCCCCCTCCAGCCACTGTACCTGTCAGGAGTCGAACCCAGTACCTCTTGTCCACTGGCCAGCAGCTCTACCATCTGAGCTATTCTGCTGGCTGCAAAGTTCCTTGCTGAACCCAGATACCATTGACTGTTCTTCCTGATTGGCTACACCTAGTGCTCTTTTGATTGGGCCTCTGATTGCCAATTACACACCCTATATAAACCTGGCCCTGTGGGTGTGTCATTGCGAGATTATTGAGCTCCAAGCCTTTAGTCAAGCGTTTCCTGCTGATCCATTGCTACAAACACTGCTCTCCTGTGAACCGACCTCGGCCTGCCTTCTGACTACGCTCTCCGCCTGATCCATTGCTACAAACACTGCTCTCCTGTGAACCGACCTCGGCCTGCCTTCTGACTACGCTCTCCGCCTGATCCATTGCTACAAACACTGCTCTCCTGTGTACCGACCTCCGGCTGCCACCTGACTACGTTATCTGCCTGCTCCTCTGTTACCGAACTGCCTTTCCTGTGTACCGACCTCCGGCTGCCACCTGACTACGTTATCCGCCTGATCCATTGCTACAAACACTGCCTTTCCTGTGTACCGACCTCCGGCTGCCATCTGACTACGCTACCTGCCTCTGCTTCCCCTAGTGTTTGCAGTAACATCGGCTCCAACCCAGACGGGATCTTGACAGAATAATCTCGCGCCAAAATGGAGTCCGCTGTGAACACCCTGAGACGGCAAGTTACGGAGCTTCAAAGTTTTTGTACGGACTCTCAAGGAAAATATGCCAAGTTACAAACTGATTTCACGGCGATACAACAGGAAGTAATTGAGCTACAAAAACAACTTCTGGACGTGCGCAATTCAGGGTCCGAATCAAACGCGCGGCTGCCGCTGCCTGCAAAGTTCAGTGGGGATCGCAAGCAGTACCGAGGATTCCTCAATCAATGCCGCATATACTTCCAGATGCAACCTGCTCCCTTTACCAGTGAGAGGAAGAAAGTTTTTTTCATGATAAATCTCCTGACGGATGAAGCTCTTGCTTGGGCTTCACCTTATGTAGAAAAGGACTATGACCTCCTTAATGACCTGGAAGCCTTCACCGCAGCTATGAATCAAGTTTTTGATGACCCAAACCGCTGTGCCACAGCAGAAACCAAATTACATAATTTGCGCCAAGGACGTCGCTCTGTTGCGGAATACACATCGGAGTTCCGTCGCTGGGTGGCCGACACCACCTGGAATCCAGCGGCCCAGAGAAGTCAATTTCGACGAGGGTTATCAGAACCAGTGAAAGACGAGCTTGCCAGGGTTGAGACCCCTGACCAGTTGGAGGACTTTATTCAACTATGTATCCGGATTGACCAGAGACTTACTGAAAGGAGAAAGGAGAGACTGCGAGCACTTGGGAATAGCCCTGGCTTCTCATTTTCAGCATCGGACCACCAAGAAAAGACGCAAGGCGTGTCTGAACCGATGCAGATCGACGTCATCCGAAGACCACTCTCTGCACAGGAGAAGGAGAGGCGACGTGCAGAACATCTCTGCCTCTATTGTGGGGACCCTGGACACTATGCCATCAACTGTCCTAACAAAAGGACTATAGCCTTTACCAACAACAGGTCTGCCAGCAATATGGACCTTTCTCAGCAGTCGGATTCCATCTTGCAGACTATCTCATCAGTAACGCCAGAAATAGACAAAATACATACTACATCATCTCATTTTGTAATCCCCATTCAGGTTGTAATGGGCACCCAAAAAATACAATGCTCTGCCCTGTTGGATTCGGGAGCAGGAGGGAATTTTATGGACTTAAAATTTACACGTGATAATAATATTTCCAGTAGGACCAAATCCACACCAATTGAAATGGAAACTGTGGATGGATCACCCTTGTCTTCTGGACCTGTCACGCATGAGACAATCGAACTGGAGATTTGTATCGAACCGGATCATCATGAAGCTGTCAGTTTCCACCTTATCTCATCTCCGAAATTTCCGGTTATTCTAGGGATCCCCTGGTTTTCAGTCCATAACCCTTCTATCAACTGGGCATCAAGGACCATCACCTTTCCATCTGACTACTGTAAGAATAATTGTCATAAGGAACCCCCTGTTCTCCAACAAGTCCAAATCTCTGAGATTTCGCATGAGAAGGAAGAGAAACTACCACCTCAATATCAGCAGTTCTCTGATGTCTGCAGTAAGAAGAAAGCAGATCAATTACCTCCTCACCGTCCTTACGACTGTCCCATTGAATTGCTGCCAGGAGCAACCATTCCATTTGGACGGATTTACAATCTTTCCGAACCTGAATTGAAGGTATTAAGAAAGTTCCTGGATGAAAATTTAGAGAAAGGCTTTATTCGACCTTCCACATCTCCAGCTGGGGCACCCCTGTTCTTTGTTGAAAAGAAAGACTCCACTCTGCGGCCATGTATTGACTACAGAGAGATGAATAATATCACTGTCAAGAATCGCTACCCGCTACCCTTGATTCCTGAACTATTTGAGAGACTCCGTTCTGCGAAAATCTTTACGAAGCTGGATCTTAGAGGGGCTTACAACCTCATACGGATTCGCCCAGGAGATGAGTGGAAGACCGCCTTCAGAACGAGATATGGACATTTTGAATCTCTGGTTATGACCTTTGGTCTTAGCAATGCCCCAGCCACCTTTCAACATTTTATTAATGATGTATTTCGAGATTTCTTGGACCAATTCGTTGTGGCTTATCTCGATGACATTCTTATATTTTCAGACACCTTGGAAGAGCATCGCAGGCACGTCCAGTTAGTCTTGGAACGACTACAGGAGAACCATCTTTACATTAAACTTGAAAAATGTGAGTTTGAACAAACCAGTATCCAATTTCTGGGATATATCATCTCCCCAGAAGGTCTGAGCATGGATCCCGGCAAAATCAATGCTGTAGTGGACTGGCCTGTTCCAAGAAATTTAAAAGACGTCCAGCGTTTCATAGGATTTGCAAATTTTTACCGAAAATTTATAAAGAACTTTTCACGGATCATACTACCAATTACTACACTAACAAAAAAGACCAAAGCATTTTTCTGGTCTCCGGAGGCACAGGAGGCTTTTGACAAATTGAAAACTCTTTTTACGTCTGCTCCATTGTTAGTACACCCAAATCCTGAATTGCCATTTACTGTCGAAGTGGACGCCTCGGACTCTGCAGTGGGAGCCATTCTGTCTCAGCGAGTTGGGGACAAAATGCAACTTCACCCATGTGCGTTTCTTTCCCACACCATGTCATCTGCAGAAAAGAACTACGACATCGGTAATAAAGAACTGTTAGCCATTAAAGTTGCCTTCTCCGAATGGAGACATCTTTTGGAAGGTGCCAATCACCCTGTGACTGTCCTCACGGACCACAAGAATCTTGAATTCCTCCGTACAGCAAAAAGATTGTCTGCAAGACAAGCACGATGGGCCTTATTTTTCTCAAGATTCAATTTTATAATTTCTTACCGGCCTGGTTCAAGAAATGGCAAGGCTGACGCTCTGTCCAGGATGTGTTCGGAACCTCAGGAGAGGTCTAGTAATGACGATACAATTCTAGGCCCTAAAAATTTTTTGGGAATATTGCACTCTAGAGGACTATGTAATAGAATTAAAGATGGATATCAAGAGGACTCTTTCCTTAACCATCCTTCGGAAGACGTCGATCTTTCATTCAAAGAGGGGTTTTGGATGCAGAAACACAAAATATATGTACCTGAATCTTCTCGCCTTGAAGTCCTCAAAAGTGTCCATGATTCTAAACTGGCAGGACATCCTGGAGTTGCAAAAACACAAGACTTACTACTTCGTTTCTTTTGGTGGCCTAATTGTAGGAAGGATGTGAGGAAATATGTTTCAACCTGTTTAACATGCGCACGAAACAAGACCCCACGATCGTCTCCTCTAGGACTCTTGCAACCACTTCCAGTTCCATCCAGGCCTTGGGGATCTATTTCCATGGATTTTATTGTGGAACTACCCCTTCCAAACAGATGACCGTCATCCTTGTCATAGTGGACCGACTCACAAAAATGGCCCACTTTATTCCAACTGAAGGAATTCCTACTGCTGAAAAAACTGCAGAACTGATAATCAAAGAGGTATTCAGGTTACATGGAATTCCTGACAGCGTGGTGTCTGACAGAGGCGTTCAGTTTACGTCAAAATTTTGGAGGAGTTTCTGTACAGCCTTGGGAGTCACGGTGAATCTTTCTACCGCTTTCCATCCTCAGTCCAATGGCCAGACGGAGAGAACGAACCAGACTTTGGAGCAATACCTCCGTTGCTTCATTTCCTATCTTCAGGATGACTGGGTGGACTATTTACCAACAGCAGAGTTTTCCTACAACAACTCCATACATAGCGCTACATCTCAAACCCCATTTTTTGCTAATTATGGAGTACATCCAGTTATTTATCCCTAATCTGCCAGTGAACACTCCCATTCCTGCTGTAAATGACAGGCTTGCAAAATTACAGGAATCCCAGAAGGAATTATCAGAGATATTACTCAAGACCCAGGAAGTATATAAGGAAGCAGCAGATAAACATCGGAGAGTGCCCCCTGCTCTTCAGGTTGGAGACAAAGTTTGGCTGTCCACTAAAAACCTTAAGACACATGTGCCATCCTCCAAATTGGGTCAGAAATTCATTGGACCTTTTCAAATTTCTGCAAAAATTAACCAGGTTGCTTTTCGTTTGGAACTTCCCAACAATCTAAAGATTCATCCAGTGTTTCACATATCCTTGCTCAAACCCTTCTGTGAAAACCCGTTTCCAGGAAGAATTCAGCCACCTCCTCCACCAGAAAGGATCCGTGGTGAAGAAGAATACATTGTGGATAAGATTCTGGACTCCCGAAAATTCAGAGGTAAACTGCAGTATCTGGTGCAGTGGAAGGGTTACGGACCAGAGGAAAATTCATGGGAACCAAGGGACAACGTCCATGCTCCTAGACTAACAAGAGCCTTTCATCAGAGGTACCCGGATAAGCCAGCTCCTGAGATGTCCAGAGGCCATCCTGGAAGGAGGGGAGTACTGTCAGGAGTCGAACCCAGTACCTCTTGTCCACTGGCCAGCAGCTCTACCATCTGAGCTATTCTGCTGGCTGCAAAGTTCCTTGCTGAACCCAGATACCATTGACTGTTCTTCCTGATTGGCTACACCTAGTGCTCTTTTGATTGGGCCTCTGATTGCCAATTACACACCCTATATAAACCTGGCCCTGTGGGTGTGTCATTGCGAGATTATTGAGCTCCAAGCCTTTAGTCAAGCGTTTCCTGCTGATCCATTGCTACAAACACTGCTCTCCTGTGAACCGACCTCGGCCTGCCTTCTGACTACGCTCTCCGCCTGATCCATTGCTACAAACACTGCTCTCCTGTGAACCGACCTCGGCCTGCCTTCTGACTACGCTCTCCGCCTGATCCATTGCTACAAACACTGCTCTCCTGTGTACCGACTCCGGCTGCCACCTGACTACGTTATCTGCCTGCTCCTCTGTTACCGAACTGCCTTTCCTGTGTACCGACCTCCGGCTGCCACTGACTACGTTATCCGCCTGATCCATTGCTACAAACACTGCCTTTCCTGTGTACCGACCTCCGGCTGCCATCTGACTACGCTACCTGCCTCTGCTTCCCTAGTGTTTGCAGTAACATCGGCTCCAACCCAGACGGGATCTTGACAGTACCTCCTCCCCTCCTATTCAATACCAACAACCTCCCCAGTACCAGCAACCTCCCCAGTATCAGCAACCTCGCCAGTACCAGCAACCTCCTCAGTTCCAGCAGCCTTCCTCGTACCAACATCCTTCCCCGTACCACTTCCCAACCACATCATCTGCTCCTCCAGTCCCTGCCCAACCCTCCTCTTCACCACCCACCACCTCTTCTGCCTCCCACATTTCCACCCGTTCTATTACTTTTTCCACCCCTTTACCTCTTTTACCTATTGATCCTTCCCTACACCTAAAGGCAGAAAGATAAAAGCTATCTGCCCCGGAGCAGATCCCCAAAAAATAGGAAGCCCCCAAACATATAATGGCGGTTAGACAAGATGAAAATACAAACATAGGCAGAAAATAGACTGAGCAAACGCTGGAGCCACAAGCTGACTAAATAGGATAGGACAGGAGAGATTACTTTCTGCAACCCAGAAAACCTACAAAAATCCAACAATTCTGATTACAAAAATACTGAGATCACACGATCTCGCCACCCACTAAATCAGTTCTCAGTGTGAACAAAAACCAAGCCGCAGCCGCTGAAAAAACAGGAAAAAGCAAATGAGCAAATAACAGTGGCTGCAGATAAACTGTGAGGAGCTCAGGCCCCAGGAGGGGACCTGGCTGACCTCCACAAAAGTGCAGAAAACAATGCAAAATGCAAGAACAAAAAGAAAGGCAAAAAATATCTTATCTGAAAGCAGGAGATGCAGGCAAGGCTCCAGCAAACTTCCAAATGAACCAGGAACCACAATTGAGACAAGAACAATTGATCACCGGCAACCATCATGGGAGGGAACCTCCCTTATATCAGACCAATCCATGATCCCAGATTGCCACTCCTCTCTGAAAGGTTCAGTACTGTCTGTAACCACCAGAGGGAGCCTCTGCTCAGAAACCATCTCTAGCACATTCATAACACTTCCCCACCACCATCCCAGTCCACTCTCCACACTCCCAATGTCGAAGTGTCCCAAACTGCCAACCCCTCCAGTAGTATATCCACCCCACACTGTGTCAATTTATGATTTTTTTTAGTTTAAATAAATAATATTTATTTAAAAAAAATATTTGAAGAAAAATTTGCACAATAAAAATTATTATTCAGACAATAAATTCAAAATTTGTTGGTTCAAAATGTTGTCTGTCATTTATTTCTAAGGTTAAATATGTTTTAAACAAAGGTAAAATACTGTGGTTAAAGAAGGTAACATTGATTGGGTATACACAACCAGGTACACAACTTTGGTTAAAAGGTCAAATTATTGTGGTAAAATACACAACCATGTGCACACCTTTGGGTAAAGGTAAAATACTGTAGGTAATACACAAGAAGGTGCACAACTTTGGTTTTAAAAGGTATACTGTGGGCACAGAAGTTACATGACTTTTGGTTAAAAAGGTCACAGAGCAATTTTTCAAACTCTGTCATCCTGGCAGTCTATTCTTCCTTTAGGTGAAATAAAGTATTCTGCAAATTTGTCCCTCATTCTGGAAACTGCCACAGAACTTCTATAGGTAATATTCTGGTAAGCATGCAAGGTGGTTTCTTTAGAGTGGTCCTCAATGGAAATCTGTTCCTTGCAGATAACAAAATTGTGCAGGACCACACAAGCTTTGACCACCTCGTCCACAGTTTCAGTCTTGAGGTTGATCGCAGTCAATAGGACACGCCATTTGGCTGTCAGAATACCAAAAGTGCACTCCACCATTCTTCATGCTCGTGTGAGGCTGTAATTAAAAATTCTTTTTGTTGGCGTCAATCCACTGCTGGAGTACTGTTTCAAAAGGTGTTCTGACAGCTGAAAGGCTTCATCCCCTACACAAACAAAAGGCATTGGTGGGCCTGATGTTTCAGGCAGCGGTCTAGGGGGTGGGAATTGGAAGGTGTTTCCATAGAGATGAAGCCCCATTGCTGACAATTTGAAGACTTGTGAGTCATTTGAGCAGCCATAGGCCCCAATAACGACAGCAATAAATTTGTATTCCACGTCAGCGATGGCCATGAGGACAATGGAAAAATATTTCTTGTAATTAAAATATTCGGATCCAGATCCAGCAGGTTTGACTATGCGGATATGTTTCCCGTACACTGCACCCAAGCAATTAGGAAACTGACATATTTTTTGGAACTTGTCAGCAATTTCCAGCCAACTCTCCATTGTGGGCTGTGGTATAAATTCCTCAACTAAAGAGTCCCAACAATGCATGGCATGTGTGCTTCACAATTCCAGATATGGTGGAAATCCCAAGTCTGTACTGGAAATGGACTGAGGAAAGGGATTCTCCAGTTGCAAGGAATCTGTGAATGAACAAAAGGAGACAAATGAGTTCAAAATACCAGCAATAACATTACAGTTATAAGTCAGCTTAAACAGTTGGAGATACTATAAAGAGATTTATTACAAACTACCAGCAACAACATTCCTGTACAAGTGTGCTCTCAAGCAAGCAGAGAAAATAAATATGGCTTTCCTTAGAGTCACCATCAGACCCTCCGCCGGTGAAATGGAGAAGCGGCAATATGTGTCACTTCTTTTGATGAGGTGTCCAATTCATTCCACCAATAAATCAAAGTTCTCCATTTGCATCCGAACATATGAGAAAAATTTCTCAGGGTTTCCTCGTAGCTCCATGTATAGTGTAGAATATACCCCACGCGTCATTCTATGGGCTGTGATGGGGTGGATCCACAAACGTCGCCGTTGGCGCTGACGCATGATGCGCTGCTGTCTCTTTCTCTCCTTCTCCAGAACAATCACTTTCAAACGATTCGCCTCCACAGTGAAATCCACCAAATTCTTCAGAATGTTTGCAATCACAACGTCCATCTTCGCCAGCCACTTGCTCTTCTCTCCAACCTGCACTTGCTCCTCTACAACCTGTCAAAGATAGGCTGTAGGAACACTGTATATATAGGGTTTCAGTAGCCAATCACGTTTGGGAGCCCCTAGGGGCGGTTTTAAAAACCGGATCGGTCGTAATCCGTCGAAAAACAGATAAAAAAAAACGAAACGATGAAACGGATGCGGTTTTTCGCCGGATCCGCTAGACGGATCCGGCAGAAAACCGGATCCGTCTCATCCGTTTTACATAATTTGAGCTGGATCCGGGGCTCCGGTGCCACGCTGGATCACGTCTGACGGCAAAAAACGATGTGTGAAAGTAGCTAAAGACACACAATATCTGGTAAAGGTTTTTGACAACTTTTCCTGGTTAAAACACTACAAATGGCTATCCTGTGATGTGGTAGCTTTTTATCCTTTTTTTCCATGCCATATAGCATTATCTTGTCTTTCATAGCACCTGGATACTTTCAGTACCTAATGTATTGAAACTAACACATTTTTATTGTCTTCTGTTAATTTTTTCCTCAAACATATTTATTTCAGTTTTGGCAATCGTTTTTGTTAGAAAGGAGAGGAATGAGCATAGGAGTAAAATTTTCCCCATCTCTAGGCAACATAGTGATGTCCAGATGGGAAGACTTATTTTTATATAATAATAATAATATCTACAGTACAAAAATATATAGCATGGTTGCTTTATTGACGAACTCCTCATGGTATTGGGGGGGACATCAGATGAAGCCAAGGGTTTCTTACAATACATTAATAACAACCATTTAAACTTAAAATTCACAAACTTTTTCAATGACAGGAACATTATTTTTTGGATCTACAGTAAACAGCGGATATTCCAAAGAAAGCAGTTAGTATAGCACCTTAGAAACCTACCATTAGTAATTTCATTCTCACAGCCCACTCCTGTCACCTTCCACACATTAAAAAAAAATTCCCTTCTGGGAACTAATTAGGTTAAAACGCAACTGCTCTGGTAGTCAAATGATTCATAATGCATACTGTAAAGCAGCTGAAATGCAGGCCAGTGTGCTCAGGATAAGCCTGCACTGCAGCAGCCAAAACCACCACCAGGTGGCAGCAAAAACTCCAAGCTGTGTTAGGAATAATCAGTCATACAAGAACCAGAGGTCTCAGCAAGCCCGTGGTCAGAAACAAGCCAATAGGTCAAAACCAGATGGGAGCTGTCAGACTACTGCTGTGTAGCGCAACCTTCCCCAGAGGGAGCTAGGGAGGGGCGTGAGACTGAGTACAGAGAGAAGCTATAAAAATCAGAAGCACAGGCACCACTAAGTGGTGGGAGCGTGGTCAGGCAAGCCGAGTCAAAACCGTACAGAGGCAGAAGTACCAGAAGGAGCAACAATACACGTAGTCAGTATACCAAGCCGAGGGTCAAATAGCCAGACAGAGAACGTAGCAGCAGAGATGGATACCAAGAGACGGGGTCAGAGTCAGTCCGGATCATACACGAGTAAACTAGTCAAAGGCAGGAGGATCACCAGGTAACAGGGGTCAGAGGCTCTAAACTGGAAGCTTGAGCTATCACTAACACTGGTAAGCCGGCTGTGACGGACTGAAATAGCCCAGCCCGCTCCAGAATGAGGCCGAGGAAATTAACCCCCGCATGACCAGTCCTGAGAGAGGACAGCAGCGCACAAACTCCGGACTGGACCATGACACATACCATAAAATGTGTGAAAGATTGCAACAGAGCGGATACTATAAATGGTCCCTGAATAGGGTGAGTGCAGCTGTTTCCAATATAGACCGTAAAATCCTATTAAGTAATGATAAAAAAAAAACAAGGAACTAAATTCTATGATTAATTTTTCCATTAAATACAGCCCTCAATACAATAAAATTATATCCATTATAAAAAAAATATCTACCTATCATCAATCAGGATCATAAACTATAAAACTTACCAATAATATATGATTTGTGGCAAAAAAAGCACTGACACTAGGCTCTCTGTTATCAGCCAGTCTATTTGACAGAAATACTAATAGACATCACATGCAAAAACCGTGGCTAAACCTGAAAGGTTTTCTTTTAATGTGGAGCTAAACCGCTGCAAAGCTTGCAACTTTGCAGAGGAAACAGCCAAATTCCAGTCTTTATATAGTCAACAGAATTTTTCAATTCATGAGTTCATAAATTGCGATACAGCAAATGTAATTTACCTTGTCAAATGTACCATATGTAAAATTCAGTACATTGGCTGTGCCATTGACCCACTAAAAGTGTGCATAAGACTGACACCTGTCAGATGCAGTTAACCCTCTAGCCATCTCAGTACCGGCTGTTTCAAAACACTTTGCCAGGGAACAAAAAGGCGATTTGACTGGTTTCAGGTTTTCAGGCATAAAAAATGTAGACCACTACGTGGAGGGGATCATAAACGTAAGTTACTCAACAGAGAATCATACTGGATATTAACATTGAAAACCCATTCACCTTGGTCTCAACTTAAGACAAGATCTCATTTTAGAATATTGAGTTATTTTATTTACTTATTCTTGTCATTTAATTCTTTTTAATTATGGGTACGACTTTTTGTTTTTATCATCACACTAATAGCACCAACTAGTTTCTGTCTAGATAATGATATCGTCTTAGGAAACACCCTGAAACTATTCCCAACATTTAAAAGACTGAATGCTAGTCAGATATCCAGACCATGAGTAAGTTGCAAGCCGAAATGTGTAGGTCCTGCTATTAGTACCTTATTTGCACGATTACCAATGCTATATTTGGAGCTTAAGTTTTATATACAAGAAGAACAGCCTAATTTTCTCTGGATCCCATCTCCTATATATTGTTCAAGTTACAGCTGCTCTGACTTGATCCATGTGTGGCATTGGGAGCTCGGAATACACAATGCCAGTTTGATGGGCTGACTGCTTCATATTTTTTTGCCTGAGACTGGTGGTATAAATATCCAAATGGCTTTTGCTGTAAAAAAGGTTCCCCTCTCCTTCACTAATACAATGCTCACTGTTAAGCCTTGTCAGAATCCCAAAAAATCAGCATTATTGTAGGAATTCAAACAGACCCCTGATGGAGCCATTCACTTCAATTAAACTGACAAAGACACTATAGACACTGACCGCCCTCTATCTAGGAAGTATTTGCCAAGCTTCATTAATGTTCATAGTTTTTAGGTTGAAGGTAGACATAAGGTCATCAGTTCAAGCTATAACTGGATGGTAAACCTGAACAGTAAAGTTCAGCATCAGTACCAAACACCCACTGTTCAAGAATGGACACTAAATACGGACTTCACCAGGAAGTTTGTGTTACTATTGGGTTCTGCCCCCAAACACTGGGTGTTTGTTGCGCTGTCATGTGCGTGACAGTGCGGCAAACACTGCTTCTGATCGGCATTAGAATCTTACGCTGTCAAATGACGGTGTGAGCCCGCAGCTGTGATCGGAGGTATAAAGTTTACCTACGGTCACTGGCTTGGCTGATAGGACTACTGCTCCAATTGACTACGCATGCTGCCACTAACAACAGGCTGTGTCTTTATTTACCATACAACTATAGGATTAAGCCATGGGCTTGATGTCCCATACAATACAAAGGTTACATCAACTCCACAAATATGAACCCACATGCTAACGCTACAGGGCAAGTGGGAAAAACCAGGCAAAGCGCCAGAGTTGGCGCATCTAATATATTTGCCTTTTCTGGGTGGTTGTGGCTGCTATTTTAGGCTGGTCGGGTAATATCCATGGCCTCTTACAAGTCTGAGATAACCAGCCCCCAGCTGTCTGCTTTAGCAAAGCTGGCAGTCAAAAATAGGGGAGGACCCCATGCTGTTTTTTAAATTATTTATTTAAATAATATAAAAAACAGCATGGGGACCCCTCTATTCTTGATAACCAGCCTTGCTAATGCTGACAGCTGCGTGTAGCAGCCCACAGCTGTGAGTTTTGCCTGGCTGGTTATCAAAAAAACAGGGAACCCACTCAGGCATAGGCTGATGGAAGCAGTAGTCCATCATCTGACACCAGTGACGGAGGTAAACTGTAGCGGGATTACGCGACACTGTGGAGCAGATGACTGATTGTTCCTACGCCGGCACTGAGAAGAAGCACTTCTCTTTCATTTTAATGGTATTTATTCCTTCTGCAGAAGAGGGGTAATCGGCTATGTTGGAAATCTCTGTGCTCGCAGCTGAGCTGGGTTTTTGCCACTCCTTTCCCTTTATAATCTGGGCTCTGATACAAATCCTTGTCTGAGCTAGCATTTGCTGCATGGCTAATGGAGGGAGAGGTGTTCTTATGAGAAGGAGAGTTGGAGGAGTTATCAGTGACTGTTGCTTGGTTTGCATGTGTGGTAATTCGCTATCATTCTTTATTTGGGTTTATTCCCTTATCTCCACACCCCGGTGCATTCCTGTTATATGTAAGTGAATATTTTGTATGCCTGGAGTTTTCTGTTAACCCTTGTTTGTGCTGCCTTGTTTGTTGGGTTGGTGTACTAAGGTGCACAGTAGCGCCCCTCTTCCCTGGGCAGAGGAAGAGAACAGATGGAGGGCTAACTCAGGAGATAAAGCAAGGGTGGAGGCCCCGGCATCTTCACCTTTAGAAGTATCCCAGGGAGTAGGGCGAGCTAGGGCGCCCTGTTGTGAACGCTCTGGATCTGACTTCTGAGTTTGGGCTCCCTCTGGTGACTGCTGATAGTAATGAAACTGCTTTGGCTAAGAGGTTCATCAGCTGGGAGCGATGATTGGCAATCAAGTGTTGATGACTGGGGAGATTTAAGTGAGTAACCTTACCATGATCATCGCCGGTGATTAGTTGCTTCCTAGTCTCTTTTGGAAGTCAGCCTGCTTCCTGCTTTGTCCTGCAACTTTCAGATAAGTTATTTGCTGTTTATTTCTGTAGCATTTGCTTTTGTCTATCTCAGTTTTCTGCCCTTTTGGGTTTGTGCAACCAGGTTCCCCTGCGGGGGCCTGCGCTGGACACTGTTTCTCTTTTGCCACTGTTTATGTATTTTCAGTTCTTTGTTATTTCAGCATCCGCTGATTTGCTACTAGTTCACACCAGAGACAGTTTATGTATTTTCAGTTCCCTGTTGTTTCAGTGTCTGCTGATTCGCTACCAGTACACACCAGAGTCTGATCTAGCGGGGAGAGATCGTGTGGTCTCAGTATTTTTGCATATCAGACTGGTTGGAGTTTTTCTTAGAGTTTTTGCTGGATTGCAGACAGTATTCTGTCCTGTCTTGTTCTATCTAGTCCGTTTGGTCCCCAGCATTTGCTTACTCTATTTTCTGCCTGCGTTCGTATTTCATCTTGTCTCACCGCCAATATATGTTTGGGGGCTACCTATTTCTTTGGGGGTCTACTCCGGGGCAGTTAGCTTTCCTCTTTCTCTCTTTAGGCTTAGTTAACTCTCCGGCTGTGTCGAGGCGTCTAGGGCACCGTAGGCACGTCCCACGGCTACTTCTAGTTGTGTTGGCAGTTAAGGGGTCTGCAATCCGCTTGTTGCCAACCTCTCTGGGTGTTTGGCTGCTTAGCCTAGTTTTGCTGCTGTCCTCCTCGGCTACTAAATCATAACAGAATCACCGGCCGGACTGTAAATTCTATGGTACTCAAAAGAAGGAAAGAATAGTAAAAAAAAAAAAAAAAAAAAAGAGATTCAGAGTTTTTTTTAATTTATTTTTTCCTCTTTTTCTCTGGGGGCCGTAGGAGGATTTTTTCTTCAATGGAGATTAAGCAGTTGTCTGATCGTGTTAAGCAGCTCGCTGCTGCAGTTCGGAAAATTTTCCATCTCGCTCAGTTGTCTACTGCAGAAACTAAGATCCCTATTCCTGATTTGTTTTTTGGGGATCGTCTAAATTTTCAAATTTTAAGAATAATTGTAAATTATTTTTTGCCTTGAAACCTAATTCCTCGGGGAACTCTGTGCATCAGGTTAAAATTGTCATCTCCCTGTTGCGCGGCGACCCTCAGGATTGGGCCTTTTCCCTGACACCTGGGGATCCTGTTTTGGATAATGTTGATGCGTTTTTTCAGGCTCTGGGGTTGTTGTATGATGAACCTAATGTTATTGATCAAGCTGAGAAAGCCTTGTTGGCATTGAGCCAGGGTCAGGAAGCGGCAGGGTCAGGAATTCCAAAAGTGGGCAGTCCTTACTAAATGGAACGATGATGCCCTAGTGGCTCTTTTTCGGAAGGGTCTGGCAGAAACCGTAAAAGATATTATGATGGGATTTCCTGTCCCCTCTGGTCTCAACGACTCTATGTCATTAGCCATTCAAATTGACAGACGTTTACGTGAACGTAGAAATATACGAGAGGTGGTGATGCCTTTCGAACGAACCTCTGAGCCCATGTAGTGTGATGGGGTTGTTCCTGGTGCTCAGCGTCGAGAATTTCGAAAGCGTAATAAGTTATGCTTCTATTGTGGCTACGCTACTCATACTATTTCCATCTGCCCTAAGCGGGGAAGATGTTTTGCGCACTCATTTGTTTTGGGCAATGTACAGCCTAAATTTCTCTTGACTGTTACCTTGATCTGCTCCCTGTCCTCATTTTCTGCTCAGGCTTTTGTCGATTCAGGAGCAGCCCTGAACCTGATGGATTTTGACTTTGCCAAACGTTGTGATTTTCCCATGGTACCCCTGCGGACTCCTATTACTTTGCTGGGCATTAATTCTACCCCAGTTTTGGACCCAGGTGATAATGCGGGTAGCCCGGACCACCAAGAGAATTGTAAATTTTTGGTGTTACATAATTTACACGACATTATTGTACTGGGTTTTCCTTGGTTGCAGACCCATAATCCTGTTTTGGATTGGAAGTCTGTGTCTGTGGTCAGTTGGGGTTGTTAATGTGTTCATGGTGACACTCCTGTTTTTTCTACTGCTCCCCAGTCTCAGGATATCCCCGACTATTTGGCTGATTTTTCTGATGTGTTTAGTGAGAGTAAGTCTGTGTCCTTGCCTCCCCACAGGAGTTATGATTGCTCGATTGAGTTGGTGCCCGGTTGTAAATTTCCCAAGGGTCGGCTCTTCAATTTGTCTGTACCTGAGCATGAGACTATGCGATCTTATATCAAAGAGTCATTGGAGAAGGGCCATATTAGACCATCCTCTTCACCTTTAGGTGCCGGCTTTTTCTTTGTGGCCAAGAATTATGGCTCATTGAGGCCATGTATTGACTATCGTCTCCTTAATAAGATCACTGTTAAATATCAGTATCCATTACCCCTGATTTCCGATTTATTCTCCAGAGTGAAAGGTGCTAGTTGGTTTACCAAGCTTGACCTTAGGGGGGCATATAATCTTATTCGCATTAAGCACAGTGATGAATGGAAGATGGCGTTTAATACTTCTGAGGGGAATTTGAGTACCTAGTGATGCCTTTTGGGCTCACTAATGCCCCTTCCGTCTTCCAATCCTTCATGAATGATATTTTCCGGGATTTTGTGGATAAGTTTCTGATCGCTTATTTGGACGATATTTAGATTTTTTCCAATGACTGGGATTCTCATGTGGAACATGTTCGGATGGTATTCCGGATTTTGAGAGAAAATGCTTTGTATGTTAAGGGATCAAAATGTCTCTTTGGCGTACAGAAGGTTTCATTTTTGGATTCATTTTGTCTCCGTCCGCTATAGAAGTGGACCCGGTCAAGGTTCAGGCCATTTGTGATTAGGTTCAGCCCACTTCCTTGAAGGCTCTTCAGAGATATTGGGTTTTGCTAATTTTTACCGTAAATTTATAAGTAATTTTTCTGGTATTGTAAAACCACTGACAAATTTGACCAAAAAGGGCTTGGATGTGGTGAATTGGTCTCCATAGGCAGTTTTGGCGTTTCAAGAGCTTAAGCAGAGATTCACTTCTGTTCCTGTTCTGCGGCAAGCTGATGTTTCTCTCCCATTTCAGGTGAAAATAGATGCTTCTGAGATTGGTGCAGGAGCTGTTTTGTCCCAAAGGGATCCTGTAACCTTTAAGATTAACCCTTGTGCCTTCTTCTCTCAAAAGTTTTCCCTGGCTGAATGTAATTATGATGTGGGGAATCTGGAATTATTGGCTATGAAGTGGGCGTTTGAGGAGTGGAGACATTGGTTGGAGGGAGCCAAACATCAAGTTGTGGTCCTCACTGACCACAAGAACCTGATCTATCTCAAATCAGCCAAGTGATTAAATCCTAGACAGGCCAGGTGGGCCTTGTTTTTCACGCGTTTTAATTTTGTGGTCTCCTTTCTTCCGGGCACTAAGAATATTAAGGCGGATGCCCTCTCTAGGAGTTTCTTAGCGGATTCTCTTGATGTGACTGAGCCTACTGCCATTCTGAAGGAGGGTGTGGTTCTTTCTGTTATCTCACCCGATTTGAGACTGGCCCTGGAGGAATGTCAGGGGGATAAACCTGAACGTTGCCCTGTGGGGAAATTGTATGTCCCAGACCAATGGAGGAAGAAAGTAATGTCTGCATTTCATTGCTCCTCGTTGGCTGGTCATCCCGGTATTTTTGGTACCGGAGATTTGGTGAGTCGGTCCTTTTGGTGGCCTACTTTATCTCATGATGTCAGGAATTTTGTGCAGTCCCGTGGGACTTGTTCTCGGTCCAAACCGTGCTCTCGGTCTAGTGGATTGTTAATGCCACTGCCTGTGCAAAGGAGACCATGGACCCATATCTCTATGGATTTTATTTCCGACCTCCCTGTCTCTCAGATAATGACTGTTATCTGGGTCATCTGTGATAGATTTTCCAAAATGGTCCATCTTGTGCCACTGCCGAAGTTGCCATCCTCTTCCGAGTTGGTGCCCTTGTTTTATCAGCAGATGGTTCGTTTGCACGGCATTCCGGAGAACATTGTGTCTGACAGAGGAGTCCAGTTTGTTTCCAGATTTTGGAGGACCTTTTGTTCTAAACTGGGAGTTCAGCTGTCTTTCTCCTCTGCGTTTCACCCTCAGACCAATGGGCAGACTGAGAGAACAAACCAGACCTTGGAAACTTATTTGAGATGTTTTGTGTCTGCTGATCAGGATGACTGGGTCTCATTTTTGCCTTTTGCTGAATTTGCTCTAAATAGGGCTAGTTCTGCCACCTTGATGTCCCTTTTTTCTGCAATTTTGGGTTTCATCCTCGATTTTCTTCGGGGCAGGTGGAGGCTTCTGTCTGTCCGGGTGTTGACTCTATGGTGGAGAGAATGCAGCAGATTTGGGATCAAGTAGTGGATAAGTTGTCTCTCTCTGAGGACAAGGCCCAGCGGTTTGCCAACCGGCATAGGACTGATGGTCCTCAGTTTAAAGTGGGTGACATGGTTTGGTTGTCCTCAAGAAATATCCCTATGAAGGTTGCGTCTCCAAAATTTAAGCCACGGTTTATTGGACCTTATAAGATCTTGGAAATTCTTAACCCTGTTTCCTTCCGTTTGGCTCTTCCAGGGGCGTTTAAGATTCACAACGTCTTCCATAAATCTTTATTGAAAAGGTTTGTTGAGCCAGTAGTTCCTATGGCTACGCCCCTTAGCCTGTTTTGGTTGAGGGCAATCTGGAGTATGAAGTGGAGAAGATATTGGATTCTCTTCTGGCTACACAGAGACTCCTGTACTTGGTCAAGTGGAAAGGTTATTGTCAGGAGGACAATTCTTGGGTGTTTGCTTCTGACATTCATGCTGAGAGATTGGTTCGCGCCTTTCACCGGGCTCATCCTGATCGGCCTGGTGGTGCAGGTGAGGGTTCGGTGACCCCTCCTCAAGGGGGGGTACTGTTGTGAACGCTCTGGATCTGACTTTTGAGTTTTGGCTCCCTCTGGTGGCTGCTGATAGTAATGAAGCTGCTTTGGCTAACAGAGGTTCATCAGCTGGGAACGATGATTGGCAATCAAGTGTTGATGACTGGGGAGATTTAAGTGAGTAACCTTACCATGATTGACGCCTGTGATTAGTTGCTTCCTGGTCTCTTTTGGAAGTCAGCCTGCTTCCTGTTTTGTCCTGCAACTTTCAGATAAGTTATTTTCTGTTTATTTCTGTGGAATTTGCTTTTGTCTATCTCAGTTTTCTGCCCTTTTGGGTTTGTGCAGCCAGGTTCCCCTGTGGGGGCCTGCACTGGACACTGTTTCTCTTTTGCCACTGTTTATGTATTTTCAGTTCTTTGTTATTTCAGCGTCCGCTGATTTGCTACTAGTTCACACCTGAGACAGTTTATGTATTTTCGGTTCCCTGTTATTTCAGTGTCTGCTGATTCGCTACCAGTACACTCTAGAGTCTGATCTAGCGGGGGAGAGATCGTGTGGTCTCAGTATTTTTGCATATCAGACTGGTTGGAGTTTTTATTAGAGCTGGAGTTTTTCTTAGAGTTTTTGCTGGATTGCAGACAGTATTCTGTCCTGTCTTGTTCTATCTAGTCCGTTTGGTCCCCAGCATTTGCTTACTCTATTTTCTGCCTGCGTTTGTATTTCATCTTGTCTCACCGCCAATATATGTTTGGGCGTTACCTATTCCTTTGGGGTCTACTCCGGGACAATTAGCTTTCCTCTTTCTCTCTTTAGGCTTAGTTAACTCTCCGGCTGTGTCGAGGCATCTAGGGCACCGTAGGCACGTCCCACGGCTACTTCTAGTTGTGCTGGCAGTTTAGGGGTCTGCAATCCGCTTGTTACCAACCTCTCTGGGTGTCTGGTTGCTTAGCCTATTTTTGCTGCTGTCCTCCTCAGCTACCAAATCATAACAGCGACCCCTAGTGTTAGGGACAGGGAAGAAGCCCTGGTCCCGATCACCCGACTGCTGTGTTGTGACATAAACTGTTTATCTCTGATCACAGCTGTGGACTTACGCATTTGACAGCATGGGATCCACGGTTGTCTGACCGGTGGTAATGATTTTACCACCGATCAAAAGCAGTGTTTGCTGTGCTGTTATGCAGATGACAGTGTGGCCAACACTGGATGTTCGGGCCATCCATTCAAGTGAATGGGGTTCGGGTCCGTGTACTGTTCTGGTACCCAAACCTGAACTTTTTTTCAGTATTCGGCAGAATCCGCCTGACTAGAATATTCAGGGATTCGCCCATCTCTAGCTATAATGTTGATCTAGATAGGCTAAAACAACATGATGAGGCAGATGGTAATTGACCCATATTAGGGGAAAAATTCCTTCTCAACAACACATATAGCAATCAGACTAGTTTGCTGGATCAACTGGCTCATGGATAGGAAACAAAGGGTTGTTATTAATGGAGCACACTCTGACTGGGTCACGGTTAGCAGTGGGGTACCACAGGGGTCAGTATTGGGGCCGCTTCTCTAACATATTTATTAATGACCTTGTAGGGGCATACAGAGTAGTATTTCAATATTTGCAAATGACACTAAACTCTGCAGGGTAATAAATACAGAAGAGGATAATTTTATATTACAGGAGGATTTATGTAAACTAGAAGCTTGGGCTGATAAATGGCAAATGAGCTTTAATGGGGATAAATGTAAGGTCATGCACTTGGGTAGAACAAACAAGATGTATAATTATGTGCTTAATTGTAAAACACTGGGCAAAACTGTCACTGAAAAAGACCTGGGTGTATGGGTGGACGACAAACTCACATTTAGTGGCCAATGTCAGGCAGCTGCTGCCAAGGCAAATAAAATAATGGGATGCATTTAAAGAGGCATAGATGCTCATGAGGAGAACATAATTTTACCTCTGTACAAATTGAAGCTGAAATTTCAGCTTCTCCAGCGCGATCAGTGCAGGAGCCGGCGCTGCAGTGGCCAGGCTTCCTGCACTGACAGCCAGGAGCGGAGCCCCCACCGCCCCTGGCTGTTAACCCCCTGACTGCTGCGATCGAGCGCGATCGCAGAGCTCAGGGGGGGAGACAGAGGGTCGGGAGCTCCCTCTGCCTCAGATCGGCACCCTGCAATGTATTTGCAGGGGCCGATCTCTGCCTTGATGACCGGGGGTTGTCATGACAACCTCCGGGTCATTTAGCTACGGGAAGCTGCTGTGATCATTGTCACAGCAGCTTCCACTATAGTTGCAATGCATTGCAATGCCAGAGCATTGCAATGCATTGTAACTGCAATAAAAAGTAAAAAAAGTGAAAGTCCCATAAAGGGACAAGTTAAAAAAAATCATTTTTTTAAAAAAATTGTAAAAAAAATATTAAAAAATAATTTTAAAAAAATCCCTAAAAAATACACATTTTTATGTAATAAAAAAATAAAAAACAAAAAACATACACATGTTAGGTATCGCCACGTCCGTAAAAATCCCATCTATAAAAGCGTAACCTAGTTAACCCCTTCAGTGAAAGCCGTAAAAAAAAACCACAAAAAAGTAGTAAATTATACTTTTTCC
>JARQOD010000001.1:549937128-550022655 GCA_033576555.1 Oophaga sylvatica | reverse complement strand
GGGTTAGGGTTTGGGGGGGTTTTAAAAAAAGGGGGGTTTGTGGGGGTTTTGAAAATGGAATTCCTTTTTTTTGGTCGATCTTTTTTTGAAGTGGGGGGCAAAGTCCCAGAAGGATGAGGGAGGAGGGGGGGGCAGTGGGGGGGGAGGGGGGAGTTAAAAGTTTTAAATTAACTTTTTGGGGGGGTTGTGGGATAGGAAGATACGGGGGTTTGTGAAGTGGGCCCCTGTTTGCGAGGTGGGGGGAAAGTTTTGAAAGAGAGTGTTGCTTGTTTAAATTTGCAGTGAAGTGGGTTTTGCGAATTTTTTTTTTTTCCAACCCGCCTGTAATCCTGGACATTTGCCGGAGCCTTTTAGTGGTTTTATTGAGTCCACGTAAAAGGGTTTGGGGGGGTTTTACTTGGCCCCGAGCCCGTTCACTTCAAGGGGGATACCCCCGGGGTTTTAGCGCAGCTGGGTCCTTTGCCCGGGGCCCTATTCAAAGGGGGATATTTACAGGGGTTTTAGGTTTTGTTCGTGACGCCACTTTGGTTTCTGATCGGGTGACCACGCTGCAGGGTGAACCCTCGGGAAGGAATTGTTGGGGGGAAACAAATGTTAATTTTCTTCCACAGGTAAGACTACCCCTCTAGGTATAGGGGCGGTGCGGGGTCCCGGGGCAATAAGGCAGAAAAACACAAGAAAACCCCTTCTTTCCATCCCTTTTACTGGTGGTATTTGCGGGTATGCCCCGGGGAAGCTGCTCAGGGGGGGATGCACACCGGGGGAATCCCCGGGGGGGTTTTTTAAAGGCCTCCTTATTTTTTAAAATGTGAGATTTTTCCAACCTGCATGAACCCGAAGTTCAACTCTGTATAGAACAAAAAACCCCCGGCCGACTTTTGTGGGGGAGCCTTCTTTTGGCAAGAACTAAGTCTATGGCTGACGGGGCCTGACTCCTGTTTCCCTGACCCCAGTTCGTATCAGCACTATGGGCCCCTCTGCGCCCCTGAATCCAGCAGGGATTCCGGTTTTTCCCCACTACCGTGGGAAAGGGAAATAACAAGGCCTTTTGAAAACCCCGGCATCCCGGGTTTAAACAGAGTGGAGGCAGCAATTGTTTCTATAACGCCTCGGTCACTCTCCCCCCTTTGGGCACCACTCGCCCGTCGCCCTAAATCTCACCCTTAACATAAGCAGGGGTAGCAGTAGGTGTAGTCGTCAGCTTCCTTCCTTCCACAGCTCACTGACCGTTTCTCAGTCGACTCGTTGTTGTAATAACTGTAGTCCCTTCCTTCTTTTCCTTCATAGACTCTGTCCAGAGCAGCTCTCAGGACCTTCCGTCAGACTGAATACACGCTCGCTCCGAGAGTCACTTTCCACATTCATAAGGAACTAACAGTCAGTCTGTTCTGAGGTAACGGCTTGCCTTCTTCTCTCTGTCTCATCTGACAGGAAATCTCCACATGTCTGAACTCTCACTAGCTCAGACAAAGCTCTGACTAGCACTGAACTAGAATCAAGCTAGATTAGCAAAGACAGACTGAACTAGAATGTCTGAGCTCTGACAGGAATCCTCTCACTCTGGTGTCCTGAGGAGATCTGATCTGTCTGAGGTACAACCAACAACTAGCATGACTGTCTGGCTAGAATGCCTACTGCTGCGTTTCTCCACACCCCTATATACCTGAATCTAAAGGGCTCCCTCTGGTGGCTCCATTGGGAAATGTGAAGTGTGAATGAATATCGGGTGATTGTGAATTACCTTTCAGTGCATCCTCCAGGGAACATGTGGCACCAAGCGCAGCTGGGCTACACATCATTGTGCCAGGGTTGTCGGTTGGTACGTTGCACTCTGCCATGAACGAGAGGGGCGACCGTGTCAATAGCCGATGTGAGTAATGAAGAGTTTTAGTGTGCATGCTCAATCTCTGCCTTATTCAGATGGGACTCAGCACAGTGCCGTCCTCAGGATCAGTTGAGGTCCCAGAGGTCGGACCCCTAGCAATCAAGAAGTTATCACCTATTATGTAGCTGTCAATGTTTTTCAATTGCTAGTTTCAAAATGAAAACCGTTTCTCTGAGAAGCATAAAAAAATAAAGAAACGTGTAACATGGGGCATCGCTGTAAGAGATGCAGGGGTTGCAGTCACATATCAGCCCTGGACCAGATGAATCTCACAAGATGCTCAATACAAGGAGACTGATTTTACAAATACGTGATAGTTGGTGACCCTATTAGAGATTATGCACTGAGTTCCAGGAACATTTAAAGGGATATTCTCATAATCATAAATGGGTTAAACTGCAACGGACTTGTAAAAAACTAGCATCTTACAATTTGCTTCTTTTTAAAAATCCTCTCTGCTCTTAAGAATTGAGGATTTTTAATTTCACTGTATTTTGCTCATTGCCTAGATTAGTGATTTCCACTACAGTCTATCAGCTGTGTCTTTTCCAGGCAAGATGCTGCATGCTTACAAGTACTCCGCTATGGAGCTTGTAAGCGCATCTCTATAGTGTCTGGGGTTGCTGAAATTTGCTGTTTCCATGTCACTTAACAGATAGTAATTAATATCAGTCTCAAGTTTATAGAATAGAAAAAATAGATCAGCGTATCTTTGCCTCATTTTGCACTATAATACATCAGGTCACTACACATACAATATACTCTATTTCATCATTGGAGCTATTTTACACTACTGAACAGACAGCTACAAAATTTCAAAATGTCCGCCTCCTAGTTTTCCTCTTACTTTTATACAACTTATTGGCATCCTGTGGTTGCTCTGCTATAATACAACCAAAATGCATTTGAGTGGAAAACCAGCAAGAAAATTGATAGAATGGCTTGTCCAGGATTATAACAAAAGTTTGTTTTTAAAAGTCACATTCAAAGTGAGTCATCCCCTTATTATTGGGGAGGCTCAACTGAGGAGGCAATTTTCTTAGAAATAATCATATTCTGCCTAGTCCTTTTATATGGCTGCATCAATCACTATTAGCAACTTAATTAACTCATACTGTACTTATTTTATTGTTTTACTAATCAAGATTGGAGATAAAGCATTGATTACCACTACAGATGGTGAAACACAACATCTTGGTATGTCTGGTGAGGCCCAGGCATGAACATAGACAGTATAGTGAGGTCCCAGTAGAAAGTCTGTGAAGCTTTGTCGTGGACCACCAAGGATGCTAGCATTACCCTTTTTATTACCATAGAGTGCTAAGAATTTAGGCATTAAATGGGTTTTCCAGTTACATGAACGATATCAGCTATCCTTAGGATAAGTCATCATTATCAGACCAGTAGGAGTCCAACATTAGCTTACTCTGTGGCATCGAGATGACCAAAATCATGTCTACCACCAATAAGGAAGTCAATGTAAAGAATAACAATAAAGAAATAGAAGTGGTCCACAAATACATTTTTCTTGGGTCTCTCGTTAATCAGAGTGCCGGTATGACTGCCAAGATCAAGCATCAAATAGCACTTGGGGTGTGCAGCCATGATTAGCATAGACCAAATATATAAGTGCAAGGACATCTCAGTCATCGCCAAACTAAAGGTTCTGTCACACTAAGCGAGATCGCTAACGAGATCGCTAAAGCGTCAGCGATTTTATGACACAGCAGCGACTTCGTTAGCGACGTCGCTGTGTGTGACATCTAGTGGCGATGTGGCCCCCGCTGCGATGTCGCTGATCGCTCATGAACGTTCTGAGCCGTTTTTTGGTCGTTGGTCTCCCGCTGGTGAGCCTGAATCGCTGAGTGTGACTCCCTTTATGAACGACTTTACCAGCGGCGCAGGCAGGACGAGGTTTTCCCAACGACCACAAAGGTCGTTATACAGATCGCTGATCTCTGATGAGATCTTTGTGTTTGGAAGCTAACTAGCGACCATATAGCGAACGCACCAACGATCTCGCCAGGTCGTGTCGTTGTCGTGATCGCTGATGCGATCGCTAAGTGTGACAGTGCCTTAAGAGTGGTCTCTGCAATTGTGTTCCCAATTGCAACTTGTAATATTTAGACACTCACAAAGGCACACGTAAGAAAATTTGATGCCTTTAAGCTGTGTTGTGGAAAAAGATTTTTAAGAATCCCATGAACAGCAAGGGCCACCAACAAAGATGTTTATTGCTCATATAAACCCAGTGTTGTCCCTGGAAGGCAAGATCACCAGACAGAAACTGGCTTATTTTGGACATGTGATGAGGGCAAATTCATTAGAAAGGGATATGCTACTCGAAATTGTCAGTAGTAAGATGAAATGGGAAGCCAAAGGCCCATTGGCTGAACAACATCAAGAATGACAGGAGGATGAACATCAAGCAATTGACAGAAAGAATGGAAAAACTGAGAAGCATGGCAAAAAATGGCCTATATTGTATCCAAGGGTCGGACAAGACTAAACCGATATAGCCATTTTGTTCATTAAATCCTTGCTGGTTTTGGGATAAAGAGTCCAGTGAGCGGTCCTACTCAGTAATCTCATTAATTGACAGTGTCCTCTATACTCATATAGGGCAGGCTGTCAATCACTTACTAAGACCGCCCATTGGACTCCTAATCTCACAATGACCAAGGATGTAAATGAATAAAATGAAGTTTTATACAAAACTCTTTATATGTATTAATTTTTCCACATCTACGCTATAACATGGTGGCTATAGAATGAGCAGCATTTTCAAGATAACATGTTTACATGACCAAGACTGTGCCTGTATTGTGCTGATATATAAAAAATGAAACTCGGCACACCCAGTAACTTGGTGTGCTGAATTTCATTTTTATAACTCTGGAGTAGTATCCTATTTGTGCACTCCTATTTTTTGGAGTGCCGGGCAGCCTTTCTTTTTTCTATGTATTGTGCTGATAGTCACCACTTTTTACTTTATACCTTGGCTATTGATTTGTTGGAGGAAAAAATATTTAGAAAAAAGGTGTATCCAGCTTACCAATGCCTTTGTGTCGATTCCCTAATGTTAGCCAACGCCTTGCACGGATCTGGTGGAGCAGTTATGCTCTTCATTGCTGCTAAGTGTACTGTTGCACAATGTATATTACTATATATTGTATTTTGCTGTAGGGAAAGCGTAGTACCTATTTATGGTCACTAGATGGGGGTACGTTGTACATAGTATAGTAGGAATAGGAAAACAGTATGTGAATAGTTAAACATAGGAGGGGTTAGCTGCAGTTAAGAAAGGGAGGACTTCCTTTTAGTGTTCAGAAGGGGCCAAGGTGCCCAAACCATTCTGATGGGCTACTAAGCCCAGGAAGAGGCAGCTACCACATAACATTAAATACAAGACCCAGCCATCCAGGGCCCAGTGGGGCAGAAGTGCAGATAAACAGCGTTGGGCACTACAGGAAGGAACAGAGTTTGTAGCAGAGGCCAGAATAGCACAGGGACGCAGGTCGCTCCAAAATGGGGCAGCTTATTGCATGGGCTGATGCCCTCAGATCTGGGGCAAAACAGCTGAGGGAACCCCCAAGTGCAGTGAGTGTGAACATGGAGGATGCTGCATTACCACCAGAGGCGGGACCACCCAGTAATGTACTAGGGGCCAAAGGAAGTGAAGTAAGGAAAGTGGAATACGTGGACTGTATGGAACTCGTAGCTGCTGATGTAAGTGAATTGGATGTGCTGAGAAAAGAAAGAAATGAAGTGTTGTGCTTTCAGTTAAAGATGGACTGTGTCTCAGTGTGTGCGCAATTGTGTGATAGAGAACTCCAGCGACGCAGAGAGACCCTGACGGCGCAGCAAGTGAGACCACATGTATGCTGACCTTTGAAGACCCTCTGCATGTGATGGGAGGCCAGGGCACGCCAGAACCATTAGCTTCAGCCACAACTATGACCCTGGCTCTGCCTCTCACACAGCCATATAATATAAAAAGGTAGTTGAAGGGATCCAGCAAAGGGCGAAAGTGGACTAAAAAATAACTTTTATTCCATATTAATTAAGCAATTCTGATCAAAGTCAGAAGATCCATCTTGAACTGTCCTCCCACCTCTCTTCTTGCTCCCTCGTTGACCACTTACAATCTGTCTTCCGGCCACACCACTCCACTGAAACTGCCCTAACTAAGGTCACCAATGACCTATTAACCACCAAGGCCAAGCGACACTACTCTGTCCTCCTCCTCCTGGACCTGTCCTCTGCCTTTGACACAGTGGACCATTCCCTATTACTACAGACCCTCTCATCTCTTGGTATCACAGACTTGGCCCTATCTTGGATCGCGTCATACCTAACAGACCGGATATTCAGCGTCTCCCACTCGCACACCACCTCCTCACCGCGCCCCCTATCCGTCCCGCAAGGTTCAATCCTAGGGCCCCTTTTCTTCTCCATTTACACCTTCGGCCTCGGACCAGATATCACCTCCCTACTAAACAGAATCCCTCAATGTCTGTCCGCTATTTCATCCTTCTTCTCTGCTAGATTTCTAAAACTTAATATGGACAAAACAGAATTCATTATCTTTCCCCATCTCACGCAACCCCCCCAATGGACCTATCCATTAAAGTAAATGGCTGCCCACTCTCTCCAGTCCCACAAGCTCGCTGCCTCGGGGTTGTCCTTGACACTAATCTCTATTTCAAACCACATATCCAAACCCTTTCCACTTCCTGCCGACTTCAACTCAAAAATATTTCACATATCCGTACATTCCTCAATCAAGAATCTTAAAAACCCTAGTCCATGCCTCATCATCTCCTGCCTTGACTACTGCAACCTTCTGCTCTGTGGCCTCCCCTCTAACACTCTCACACCCCTCCAATCTATTCTAAACTCTACTGCCCGACTAATCCACCTGTCCCCCCCGCTATTCCCTGGCCTCTCCCCTCTGTCAATCCCTGCACTGGCTCCCCATTACCCAAAGACACCAGTTCAAAACCCTAATCATGACATACAAAGCCATCCACAACCTGAGTTCTCATACATCTGTGACCTCGTCTCCCGGTACTTACCTGCACGCAACCTCAGATCCTCACAAGATCTTCTTCTCTCCTCCCCTCTTATCTTCTCTTCCCACAATCGCATACAAGATTTCTCCCCCGCATCCCCCCTACTCTGGGTCTCTCTACCACAACATATCAGAGTCTCGCCTACCATGGAAACTTTCAAAAAGAACCTGAAGACCTTCCTCTTCCGACAAGCCTACTGTACAACCTGCAGTAACCACTGATCCACCAAACTGCTGCACGACCAGCTCTACCCTCGCCTACTGTATCCTCACTCATCCCTTGTAGATTGTGAGTCCTCGCGGGCAGGGTCCTCTTTCATCCTGTACCAGTCGTGACTTGTTTAAGATTACTGTACTTGTATTTATTATGTATACCCCTCCTCACATGTAAAGCGCCATGGAATAAATGGTGCTATAATAATAAATAATAATAATAATATAGTTAGCCTAGCAGATTCATTGGTCATATGAGTGGCAGAAAAATTTACATACATGAATAAAAGCAAAATATTTAACATAGATTAAAAAACACTGCAAACAGATAAAAAATATTGACAAATGAAGGAGACATATAAATCTTGTTAATATACATAAGGAAAGATGTATGGATTTAGACAAAACGATATATTAGTATTGTTTAATAAGATCACGTATATCACTATATAAGATCTTCTGACTAGAGAGATGTTCAAATCTTGAGAAAGACTAACGTCGAAACACGTTGATCTGTTCATATGGTGTTAGGTGCCCGACAATGTGACTTTATGGAATTCTTTTTAATTGATATGGAATAAAAGTTATTTTTTAGTCCACTTTTGCCCATTGCTGGATGCTTCCAACTTCCTTTTTATGAAAAGACATTTCACCCCGAATCACCCAATCTCACTGCAAAAAGTGATCACTGAATTTCTGAAGTATCCGTTCATTAACTATATGGTATTATGCAGTATAGGACAGAATAAAACACAGGAATATAACTAGCTTGATATATGTATTCCTGTATACATATTTTTAGGATTCCATTGTGAAATATATATAGGTTCAAAGACTTTCATGAAAACGTATTTTCCAAATATGCTTTTGCAGCCAGAGTTGTAACAAGTTACAACAGGAGTCCATGGCAAAGTTTGGACCCAGGCCACATTCTGCAGTGATCGTTGTCAGTAGAAGGTCAGTTCAGGACATTGAAATATTTTGAGTATCACAACATTCTTTAGTCTTTTTCAAGGCTCTGTGCCTGAAAAATACACTAAAACTATGGTCCAGGCATATTTAGTAACATATTCAGTAGCATACAACGCCAATAGGCACCCCTCGTAAAAAAAAACAAAAACAAAACTTCACAAATTATACATATTGCAGGAGGCCACTGTATTAAATATTAAATGGTGTAGTTTATGCTTTTCAAATCAAATGAAAAAAATGTATGCACGTACTGGCTAGATGTAATTCATACAGAAGGGAACAAAAAAACTAGCAAAATCAACCCAAACATTGAGGAATAACCGTGATGAAAATGGAGAAAACACCTGTAACTGACATTACCCATATCCATGAATTGTGACCTCAGGAACGTAGCAAAAAGAAATTATTTTACAGGATAAGGTGAATTTGATTTCTTACCCACTCTTCAACATTTGGACCCTCTTGATATGCTTCAAATGGCTCATCCCAGTTGATGTTTGGTTCCCCATAGCGCCAGATCTTGCTTCTTGTCTTTTGGGCAAAGAAGGATATGACACACAGCAGAATGACTACGATAAAACCGCAGACTATAGCAATGGCCTGTCACAAAAAAAGTACAACACTTGACATTGTACTGCAAATAAAATCAAAATATTGATTTTCCATCCCAATAAATTTTCTTACCTCTTGTGGATCCACCATGCAGTAATGGTACAGGTACTGATTTACAAAGCCTGGTCCGGCTGACACTGGACTGTATATCTGGTTACACATTGCTAACATCTGACTGTAGTACATATTGCCTCCCATCTGTGCTCTCGGATTGACCCCAACAATATAGACAATAGAGGCAATAAGGTCCATGGTTGCTAAAACAGCACTCAGCACAACTACAGCCAAAAAGAATTTACGGGAACGAGATCCATTGGCTTTAGTGACACTTGCAATGAAGATCCCTAGCATTGCTATAAAAGTTAAAATACTCATAGCCATCATAAAACCACTTGCAGCTTGAGGATTGGTCATCCCATAGCCATAGCCATACCCATACCCATAACCATTTGGGTATCCCATTCCACTCATTCCACCCATTCCACCCATTCCACCCATGTAGCCAAGCCCTCCATAATTGTATTGCCATGCCAATGTTGTGGCCACACAGGCAAAGATTGCCAAACACAGAAAAATTACAATGGCCTGTAGAATCCGCACAATGCCAGGAGGAGACTTCCACTTGTAGAACTGTTGTGGTGGCACATCTTCCATATAAAAGGAGTCAGGATGGGCTGAGTTTCTGTGGTAAGCATATGATCCAGGACCATGGCTGTTTTGCTGAATGTAAGTTGGTGGGCTGTAGTCTGGGGGGCTGTCGTAGCGTTTCTGACTGTACATATTGAGGTTGGTAACCTGTGGGAGAAGTATAAGATGAAAGATAGCACCCTGTTAGATTTCTTCTGGAGTTATTACAATGATTTCTCTACATAGGTTCTGCTGTCACATTTCCCTTCTTATCTAGGTCATATCTTACTCCATTTTAATTTTTCTGTCACACCCCTTCTATTTGCATTTTTCCATATCTTTCTCTTGTTTGCTTCACTTCTTATCACTCTTTGTTACCAATTTTCACTACTTGTCTCACCCTTTATAAAGTCTTTCGTTCGTCTACAGCATCGGTTTAACTGATTTTCCAAAATACTAAAAAATGTGGCTTAATGGGTTAATTCTAACATGAATCTGCATTTGGTGGGGGGTACCTCATATTATGTTCTCTCCCGTTTTATGCAGTTAATAGCCCTCTGTGTCTGTACTGTTACATACTTTGGCTGTTAACTGGTTCATGCAGAATTACATGAACACCCGATTCTTACACTATGGCTGGTCCGAACAATGAAAGCAATTGTTACCATCCACCTTTCGTGTCTCCCCTTTTTCCTCATAGATTGTAAGCTTGCGAGCAGGGCCCTCATTCCTCTTGGTAACTGTTTTTATCTATGTGTTTATTGTTATGCTGTAATGTCTATTGCTTGTAGAAGACCCCTCTATAATGTAAAGTGCTGCAGAATATGTTGGCGCTATATAGACATAAAATTATTATTATTATTATTATTATTACAAGGGGGGAATTGTATAAAATAACAAAAAACTATAATCATCTATAACAGAGGTCTCAAACTGCATTCCTCAAGGGCCGCAAACAGGGCATGTTTTCAGGATTTCCTTGTATTGCACAGGTGATAATTTAATCACCTGCACAGATAATGATTCCAGCACCTAGTGCAATGCTAAGGAAATCTTGAAAACACGCACGGTTTGCGGCCCTCGAGGAGTGCAGTTTGAGACCCCTGATCTATAAAATTGACCACTGCTCTTGGGATTTCTGACAGACTTTATTACTTGGCTACAGACATGTATTCCCCATTTACCTACATGACCTCTGCTGCCAATCACTGGCATCAGTGGTATATGGCAGGAGCAGGACATCAACACTACAGGCAAGTAAACAGAGATTGACTAGGAGCACCAGTTGGCGAGCAAACAGTGAGTATAGTTATTTTCTTATATCAATACCTATCTCTGGATATTTTTTGGGGGACATCAAAAGCCCTCTAAGAATATTTTTACAAAAGGGGTTTTAATATTTTAGAAATGGAATGTATGTACCATGTTTCTAGATAGCATTCTCGAGAAACTACACATGCAAATTTTGCCTGCTGATTTTAATGTGGTCTGGTTGTTTAAGCTCTTCCCAACATATGGCGTACAATTACGTCATATATCTGGCTCTCAGTTTGAGGCAAGCTTGCAAGCCGAGCCCGCATCTTTCCCTGCAGATGATGGCTGAATTATTTAGCTAACATTTGCCTCTAACTGCCTTTACCCCACCCGCTGCTTTTAACCTGATAAATGCTGCTTTCAATCTGTGACAGCAGCATTTTTTTTCCTTAGCTTTAGGCTGGAGTCACACGGCGGTATAACTCATGCGATAATCGAAAATCGCATTGCACTGCATGTCTGGCTGGCACCTCTCCTGACCCGAGCATGACAGCATGATGGATTACTATGCAGCTGTCAAGCTCAGGTCAGGAGAGCCCACAGCCAGTACAAGTTTTACGATTCTTGCAGGAGAAATATGGCAGCTTGTCTCTGCCCATATTGAGATCATGGGAATTTCCTGCCTATGGACCAAATAATTTCACTGTTTTGCTCACCAAGTCACTTAGTTATCATTTTTGCCTTGTGACAAATGCTCCATCATGCTGAGAAAAGCAATATTTATTACCAAATTTCTCCAGGATCACTGCTGAAGTTGCTTTTAGAGGTTGTTTAGATGCTATTCTTTATTCGTGGCAGTGGTCTTATCTAAAATTATGACTGAGCCCTTTCCCTTGAATGAAAAGCAACTACACACAAGAAACGTGTCAGGATGCTTTACTGTTGGCAGGAAAGAAGACTCATAGTAGACCTCACCTTTTTTCTACCATCATACTTCCAGATATCCCTACCAGCCTGAAGGGGTTTCATCAGAGAAAATAACTTTAAACCAGTCTTCTTGTTTGCTGTCCTTGTTGACACCAGGCCAGCCTCCAAAAGCCTTCCCTTCACTCGGCAAGTTCTGCAGTTGTGTTGAACCAATTCTGTATCTGAATCCTCTTTAGGAGATGGTCCTGGCAGTTGCTTACTTTTTTGGGCCACCTGAATCCTTTTTCACAGAATTCAACCTCTCTTGATTAATCAATAAATGGTTGATTTAAAATTAGCAGTTTTCTTGCTTGTAAAGCACATTTGATGCAAAGCAATGCATAATTCCTTGGAAGGAACCATGGTTAATAGAAAAAAAAACAATGACTTCAAACACCAGCCATCTTCTAAAGCAAGAAGTCCACTCTTATAATTCAATCAACATGACAGAATAACAGCTGCACTGTCCTTATTAATACTCTCTCCCAAGCTATGGAGAAGATCACTGAAATGTTGTAAAGCAGGGCATTTTTTGGCAGAGCATAAATTTAGTGGAAATGTTATTTTGTAGTTAAGTTAGTTTCTCTCTTCCCCATGACAGCACCACGGAGAGAGGGGATTCTCCCTTCAAGGACAGGAAACCTACAGAATAAAAGGGCGGTACCTCTCCCTCGCATCAGTTTGTGTCCTGTCCTTGATGGGTGAAACTTCAGTGGGGCGCACCTGAAGTTAGAAGAAGATGGACATCTTTCCAGACCTGGCCAGACTGATCCAGGCAGTGGAGATGCCCCTGCCTTGGCTGGTGCAGAATCCTGAAGCTGTCATTGCTGGGTCCAGGGGGCCATCATAGGTGTGCGGAGGAGCGCAGCTGCGACACCACACTCATGGTGCCGGCCTCCGGGAGTCATCTTCTGCACATGCTGATGACACGATCGCGGGACCACGTGACCGGAAGTAGTTTCCGGCAATGGAGCTGGAAAACGCTGGGGGGACACTCTGGAGGCTGCTTCCACATTAAAAAGGTGGTTGAAATCCCAAGAAGGCGTTCCATACAACTACTGGTGGTCCATTCTGAGAATGAAGGTATCCAAGGAGACAGAGGAATAACTGCAACAGCAGCAACCACAGCAGAACCAGCGGCAGCAGCAACATCAGCAGCAGCGACATTGGCAGTCAAGGCAATGGCAGCAGCAAAAGGTTCGGCAGCATGAAGAGAAATCCCAACATCATGAGGGTGGCAACAGTGGTAGCGGACATTTAAGGGAAAGAAGCAGCAGATCTACTCAGTATAGCAAAGACTCCAGCATGGTGGATGAATCTCCGACCTCCAGAGGAGATCTATCAGCTGATATGATCCCTCCTCCAAATCCGGTACCCCTGGTTGTTTCTGATTGGTAAGTGATCTTTGTGAAAGTTCTAATAGGGGGTCCCCTTTCTTCTGATTTATTTAGGGAAGAAAGTGCATAACAAAGGCCAAGCGCGGGAATTGTGCACTCTGTGGCGAAGAGTTGCCCGTTACCTCGGTGAAAAAACTCTACCAGTCATGCATCGAGCAGATGTTATGCAAAGAAACCCCAAATTTTGCCTTCAAACTAAGATCCATAATTAAAACAGAGGTCAAGAGCACTATTAAATCCCTGTCCCAAGGGGGTGGCGATAAAAAGTATAAAAAGTCTAAGAGATGGTGCCCAGAATCTGAGGTTTCCAGTAGTTCAGAAGAGGAGGGTGAACAGAGGGACATAGGTTCATCCGATTCATCTTCATCATCATCCAAGGAGGATATGAGATCCAATATGTGCTGCTGGAGAATAATAGCACAATAGGGTCTTATCCAGTATAAAATGATTACTATGATCAAATTTTACTCAGAAGTTTGAGCCAAAAGACAAGCTTATAGAGATATCTGTTGCATCCCAGGAATTCTGTTGCCACAGTGACCTTGCCTCCCTCCAGGGGGGAGTGATGTCATGCCTGAAAGCATGGAAGGATCCCTTTAACAGGTAACACACAATCATACCACACTTTTCCTACTCCAGACCAGAAGGAGGAGCTCTAACATCTGATTTCAGGAGAGCTCCTCTGGAACATTCTGGCTGGGGGAGGAGTTAAGTGAGTGATGAGCAAGAGTTGAGGAAGGACGTGTGGGGACAAGCTGGGGACAGGAGCTATAGCAGAGCTCACCCCCAGGTCTGAGCGCCAGAAACCGGACCCCAGAGTCCAAGGCTGAGTGGATAAATGAAAGCCCCAGCAGCAGAATCTGGAGGGCAGGAGACAGCAGGTTCTCTGCCCCAACTAATACTCGACTACACAGCAGCACATGTGAGCCGGAGACTCCATAGAGCAGCGATTCCTGAAGCAGGCTACAGTTGTCTGATATGCGAGTGAAGTTCCACCTAAGTAACACAGAGAGAGGAACTTGAACAGAGCTTACAGGTACATTTATTCTCAACGCGTTTCAAAGTACATTGTGGTGCTCCTGATGAAGAAGTCTTGTACTTTGAAACGTGTTGACAATAAATCCACAATTTAATGGCTACATGGTCTGGATCCTGAATTATTCAGCACAGATTTAATCCACATTTGCCCATTTTTTTTTATCTGAGGAGTATATGAGAGGACACCAGGGGAAGAAATGGATAAACTTGTTAAATCTGTTAGATCCACGATGAAGTTGGTAGACCCTCATCCATAAAAGTCTGTACAAGACATAAAGTTTGGCAGGCTAGAGCAGAAAAACGTTGGTCATTCCCTCTTAATGAGAAAATCCCGTCTCTGATTAAATGAGAATGGAAAAAACAGAAAGAAAAAATCCCTCTGTCCCAGACCTGTGAAAAGTGTGGCCCGCGGGCCACATCTGGTCCTTTGGCTGTTTCCGTCTGTCTACTGACCGAGACAACCGAGGGGCTGAAAACAGTGACCCATGGGCGGCATCATATCCTCCCCAGCCTATCTGCCACCGCCCACTGTGACCGCTATCTGCGGTGATGCAGGCAGCTGTGAATGCATTGGTGGAGTAGGGGCCGCCTGCCCCTTCTTCCACCAATGAGCGAGTGAGACAGCTGACGCGATGATGTCATTTTATCGCATCAACTGTTCAGCGTGCACTGCAGAGAGTCAGTGCATCTGAGAGAGCAAAGGCAGAACGGGAGCGAGGTGAGTATGTGGTGGTTTTTGTTTTGCTTTTCATGTGTATGGGGTGTTTGGCGTTACATGGGGAGGCTATGGGTGTTTCATACTGGACATGGCGAGGCTATGTGGCCTCATGCAGGATAATAGGAGGCTATGGGGGCTCATGCTGGGCACAGGGAGGCTATGTGGGGTTTCATGCTGGACATAGGGAGGCGTGTGGGTCTCATGCTGTACAAGAGGAGGCTATGGAGGGTCACATGCTGGAAAAGACGAGGCTATGTGGGGTCTCATGCTGGACATAGGGAGGCTATGGGGGTCTCATGCTGGACTATGGGGAGCTTATGGAGTTTCATGCTGGACAAGAGAGACTATGGTGGTCTCATGCTGGACAAGACGAGGCTATGGAGGTCTCATGCTGGACATGGGGAGGCGATGGGGGTCTCATGCTGGACAAAAGGAGGCTAAGGGGGTCTTAAGTTGGACATGGGGAAGCTATGTGGGTCTCATGCTGGACAAGAAGAGGCTATGGGGGTCTCATGCTGACATGGGAAGGCTATGTGTGGTCTCATGCTGGACATGGGGAGGCTATGTGGGGCTCTTATGCTGGACATGGGGAGGCTATGTGGGGTCTCATGCTATACATTGGTAGGCTATGTGGGGTCTCATGCTGGACATGGTGAAGCTATGTGGGGTCTCATGCTGTACATGGAGAGGCTTCTGCTCATCTTGGGGAGGCTATGTGGGTCTCCTGCTGATCACGAGCAGGCTATGTGGGTCTCCTGCTGATTATGAGGAGGCTATGTGAGTCTCCTTCTGATCATGGAGAGGCTGTGTGTGGGCTCTTGCTTTATATAGTGGTCTGTGTTGGAGCTCTTACCTTATGTAGGAAGATGTCATACTTAATTCTGCTCAATATTAAGGGATATGATTAATATTAATATAAAATTATGATAATTAATATGTTAATATTAAGACTGAGCAGAATTGATTTAATCCTATTAGTTCGGCCCTCCACAACAGTTATGGTCTCTCATGTGGCCCCTCGGGAAAAATAATTACCCACCCCTGCTCTCTCCCATCCGTCAAGATGTGTTAGATTCCATTCCTTTAATGCGAGCAGCATCTGCATTCCTTGAGGATGCTTCTGCTGATTCGGTTAGATTAGCGGCCAGATCGGCAGCCTTCTTTAATGTGCCCCGTAGAGTCTTCTGGCTTAAATGTTGGCCTGGGGATCTTCAAACACTGTCTAAATTATGCTCCATTCCCTGTGAGGGTGAATTTTTGTTCGGACCAACATTGAATGATATCCTTGAAAAGGCAGGTGATAGCAGACAAGGATTCCCCAAGCTCTCTATCCCCTCAACTAAAAAGAATTTTCGGAGCAGGAAATTTAATTCGCAGGAGACCCCCAGAGATCAGGACAAGAGGGAGGATCGAAAGACGTTACTCCAGAGCAGGAAGGCTATCACAGCCAAGGCTTATGGGAAAACTTGGAAGAAATTCCTCTCCACCTCAGGGACCAAGGTGCAAGAGAGGGTACCAGTTACAGCTATCCCGGAGTTCCTGCAGAAGAGATTAGAACAAGGCCTTTCCTCTAGCACCTTATAGGTCCAAGATTCTGCACTAGGAGTCTGGTATAATTACGATTTAGCAGGTAATCGGTGGGTCTCCAGATTTATTAGGGTCTCTGCTAGATATAGGCCCATTGTTAGCCAGAATTTGCCTCCTTGGGACCTGAATTTGGTCTGGTCAGCTTTCACCAACTCTCCATTTGAGTATTTAGATTCCACATACCTTAAGATCCTATCACTTAAAACGTCTCTAGTAGTGACATTAACATCGGCCCGCAAGGGTTAGCGATATTCAGGCTCTGTCTACAGGCCCTCCCTTTGCTCAAATTCTAGAGGATCCAGTCTGTCTGCCTAAAGTTGAGTCATAGATCCCAGGAAGTAATCCTCCCATCCTTTTGTTCCAACCCCAAAAATACCATGGAAGGGGAACTTCATACATTAGACGGACAAAGGTGTCTGGTTCAGTACTCATCAGCCACTCAGCATTGTAGGAAGGATAGGTATCTATTTATTTGTTTTCTGGGACCTAGAAAGGGGCTCATGATCTCAAAATGCACATTAGCAATGTGGATTAGGGAGGACATTTCTCTAGCCAACCTACTGGGCAGAGAAATCAGATGTTTCCATAGAGCAAATCTGTAAGGCTGCGAAATGGTCATCTCCCTCTACTTTCTACAAACAATATCGGTTGGATCTGACCCCTTCCACTAAACTCACCTTTGGGAGAAGTGTTCTGCAGGCTGTGGTCCCTCCCTGAACCCTAATTCTCTGCAATTCTCTCCATGGTGCTGTCATGGAGAGATAAAAACGTAGTTACTTACCGATAACCAACAGCACTCTAATTACGTGTGGGTGAGCACATTTTTTTTTGGTTTATGTCATAGGGTGTTTTATAAGCATTATGATTAAGATGCTCGTGTGTTGTAATAACCTTGGAGGTCCTCTTCTGCTCTGTAAACCAACTGATGCAAAGGAGAGGTACCGCCCTTTTATTCAGTAGGTTTCCTGTCCTTGAAGGACGGATCACCTCTCTCCATGGTGCTGTCATGGGCTCCAAAAAATCCCGTTACTAGTAAGTATGTCTTTTTTTGGTAAGTAATGACTGCAAATCTTTGCAATTCATCTGATCACTGTTTATAAAACTCTAGAGTTAAATGGGTATTCCCATCTCCAAGATCCTATCCCAATATACATCTCTATGTGCAGGGCATTACAGTAGCTTAGAAATCCATGGTTATGACTACTCATATAGTAACAGCTAGCTGTTAGTGGTCATAACCATGGATACCTAAGATACTGCAATGCCCTGCACATTGGGTAAGCAACATAGAGAATCATAAAAACTATAGCAAATTTCTAATTTTAGGTATTTGCTAATATTATTGTTATTACAGCTACTACATGTTGGGATAGGATCTTGAAGATGGGAATATACCTTTAATGCAAGTTGTCACTATAAAAAATGAGGCAGCAAACTTTGTGAATACCAACATTTTTGTTGATCTCAAAGCTTTTGGCCACAACTGCACAAGTCAAAATTAAGCAAAAAGAAATGAATTACTTGAAATAAGAAAAGAGTACTTTTTGAAATTAAAATATTTTATATAAAATACATTTTAATTTAGAAAATTGCCATCTTTATGTTCTAATGTTCTTTATATTTAAAGAGTTGTTATGCTCAGGTGTAAACCAGTAGTGAATTAGGTTTTTGTGACATTGCATTGTAAGTACTATAGTCATTTAAACTTCGATGGTTGTGTACAAAAGGTTACACTAAACATTATGCCAGAGACTCTGCACCATGTATATAACACATTCTTACACTTTTGGTACAAGGAGCTTAAAATTATATTGTAATATTTTATTAGATATTTTTATCATCACTTGTCTAAAACAAGGAGAAACACAACACAAGATGGAAATGCGGCAAGTTATAGCTAGGATGGAAGCTGATGGATTCTGAAGTTATGTGATATGCCTTCTTGTATTGTCCTTTTGACAAAATACGGTATGTGTCAAATCAGCACAATGAAATGTGTATATTGTACGTGGTGAAATATATAGCTGTACAAGGATTCCTCTTACTTTCAGAATGACCTTAAATACATGGTTCTCCTTTCATCTCACCCTTCCCCCACCGGCTAATGTTCTTATTCATCAGACCGTGTATCCCTCTCTCATTACACATCTCAGTTTCTGTCAATTTTCCTTATATTCCCAATGTGTAACTGTCTATTTACTTACCTGTTCCACCTTCTTTAGTCACCAGTTCTTGTGGCATTAATACATGACTTCACGCTCTTTGTTCGCACGTGTTCCGAAACTTTTCACATCATTTCTAGGATCCCGTTTCATATCTCACAAGGTGTCTGGCTTCTGTAGGTTTTCTCTATCCCCTTGCTCACACTAGTTTGTAGTCTCCCTGAGTCCTGATAATGGCGTTCTGGGATTAATGATTAGAATCCAGCTCTGCCCACATTCACACTGTGAAATCCTCCCCTCAGGGCTGGTCAGCACTTGGAAAAACTTATCATTCCCAGAGAACAAGTGCATGGGCAGGTCTGGCGCTCGCATACCTTTAACCTGTTACTTTCCTGCTGTAATACCGGCAGTAGCATAGCTTCTAGGGGTACCTGCCTTTTCTTACACAAACAGCATATTAAAAAAAGCTAGCTGCAGACATTAGGAGCTTACAGGCATGATACAATGGGTAATTCTGACTTGTTCTAAGAACCTGTACTTCCATTATAGGCACAAAATTATCCAGGGATAGCATGGACCTTAAGGCTAGAGCTCCATGGAGACATTGGCCGTGACAACGGTCACACAACCGGAGTTCACTCTGTGCCATTGTTACACTGTGGTGCTATAGTGAATGGCTTTGCAATATAACTCAGAGGGAACTGCGAAAAATAAGTTGCAGAAAATCCATTAAGGTTGGACTTCTGGCGACTTGCTTGTTGCAGTCGTAGTACCCTTGGGGTGGCAATGTGACCCCACTCACTTGTATTGCATTGCAAAGTAACATTGGCCCCAAGTGAACCTTTGATCATGCGACAGGAGTCACTATGTAGCCCCAGCCTAAAGACAGACGTGTAAATGTGCCCTAAAACAATTAGTGCTTCTAAATATCGTTTTCCATTTTTAGATTCCCAGACATTAAAAAATTCCTCTGCTTTTACACCTAAAATAACACCTCCTGTTCTTACACTTCAACTATTCAGTGTTATCATAGGACCACGTGGTCTGTAAATAATGAAAACTTTCCTTTTGTTTTTTTTAACTAATGTTAAAAGAAATCTGAAGTGACTGTCTTTGTGGTACAGAATTAGTAACTGGTGATTCAAAGTCTAATAAGACAAACATAAGATTTTAATGGTCACCATTTGAGAGAATTGACAACTTGATCTCATTTGATAGTTGATGAAATAAATAGCCAGTATACAAATTACTTTATGAAAAATGATCTTGTCTTCTGAAAAATCACTCCCAATATCCACTCAATAGGCTTCTCTCCTTCTAACTTGCTGTCCATTACCTATTGTTAAATGTAATCCGTTTCTAGCAGTAGAGACAAAGAGACCAAGTCCAAGTATTGGGGGAGGGTCTGCTTCTCTGCCTCTAGTCGCCATACTACATACAGCCAGAAATGTGATTTCAGTATGAGCAGACAAGCTTGTGAAGGACAGCAATTTCCTTATGATAGCGTTATTACTTACCTGTGAATGAATGAAAATACTGCTTACATTGAAAAGTTATAGCTCCTTACTAACTGGTCCCGTTCTTGCTAAGTTCACACTCATGCAGAACTCTCGGCTAGGCACTACATTGGGGTTTATGTCAGAATCCCTGAAAAATAGGTTTCTGAAGTGAACCTTGACATAGCCCCAATAGAGACATTCGCTCAAAAATACAGCATTAAGGGAATTAAAGCAAGAGTAGTGATTAGGCAAAACGCAATTATAGAGAAAAAAATCATTGTGTAAACAATAAAACAAGGCAGTAAAGATTGGGACAGAGAGGCTCATTGCCAAAGAGAATATAAATAATCCAATCAATATTCTTTTACTATATAAGCAATAAGAAACTAAAAAATGTTAGTGTTGGGCCCCTCAAAAATAGACCTAGTGGAAAAGGAGCAAAGAAAGGCAAATTTACTAAACACATTTTTGCAACAAAAACCCATAACAGATGAGATGATTAGCATAAATTTTCTATGAAATATTACCTGTTTTACCCAGCAGGAAGTACAGTGACAACTCAACATCACTAAAGTAGATAAGTCACCGCGCCTGGATGTCATAACCCCCTGCAGGAATTAAGTATCATGATAGACAGGAAATTATTTGTAATGTTCAAAGATGTCATAATAACAGTACCACAGGACTGGGACATAGCAAGTGTGTTACCAATATTCAAAAGGAGGAAAAAACTGAACATGGAAAATATAGGCTGGTAAATTCAACCTCTACTTTGGGCAAAATTTTTGAGTGTTTTCTAAGAAATGCTATCCTGGCGTACCTCAATAAGAATAACCTCATAACCCAGCATTAACATGGGTTTATGACTAGTAATAAGCGAACGTTCTCGATAATGCTCGTTACTCGCCCAAGCATCGCTGTACTCGCAGTACTCAGATTATTTGCCTGGTGCTCTGGTCCCTGCCATGCATTTTTGGTGCTCTTTAGAGCCCTAATCAACATGCAGGGATTGTCTGCACGCACTGTAATGCCGCAGCCATCTTGCTTGTTGTATTCCAGTGATTGGCTGACCGCACAGCGTCATCAGGTGTATAAGAGACCTGGCGTCGTCATGCTCATCACAGTCTGCTCCGGAAGTGTAGGGAAAGCTGCTGCCGAGATAGGGTCAGATTTGGGGGTTTATAAGGTAGCGTGGGTATACTATAAAAGAATACACCAATCCAGCTAAATCAACAGTCCTTCTGAGGACTAATTACGGGGTATATAGATTGCAGTGCTAAGCTTGTGGCAGGGAGTGTTTGTGCGTATATACATATCAGTGCAAGGCATGCAGGCACTGTATGTGGGTATATAGATATCAGTAGCAGGCAGGCATTGTATGTGGCGTACTTAATGCATACATCAAGAGGGTAAATTCCATTACTGTCTGTTGCTGCCTATTACATATATTGACCATATCTACATAGCCCTAGGTCTCAATGGGCAGCAATTTTTTTTTTGCATATCAATCCTGATTATTTTATTCCAAAGCAATCCAGAGCACCCTTTTTTGTCCATTTACTTGTTGACACTGCAGAATACAGCCAGATCATTTTCATAGTACAGCATGAAAATCCAGCTATTTTAAATGGTTTTGCCTGTTCCAGCCATCATATCTGAGTGCGCAAAAATTTCTGACATTTTTGTGTTACTGTTAAATTTTTTTGGAGTGTGTTATATAGTTTCTTGACACCATTTTCTGCCCAAAAAATATTTAGTTACAGGGCAGATATTTTACTCCATGTTTTGTTCCCCACACGGATCACATACAGTCAGGGCCAGAAATATTTGGACAGTGACACAATTTTCGCGAGTTGGGCTCTGCATGCCACCACATTGGATTTGAAATGAAACCTCTACAACAGAATTCAAGTGCAGATTGTAACGTTTAATTTGAAGGGTTGAACAAAAATATGTGTTAGAAAATGTAGGAATTGTACACATTTCTTTACAAACACTCCACATTTTAGGAGGTCAAAAGTAATTGGACAAATAAACATAACCCAAACAAAATATTTTTATTTTCAAAATTTTGTGGCGAATCCTTTGGAGGCAATCACTGCCTTAAGTCTGGAACCCATGGACATCACCAAACGCTGGGTTTCCTCCTTCTTAATGCTTTGCCAGGCCTTTACAGCCGCAGCCTTCAGGTCTTGCTTGTTTGTGGGTCTTTCCCTCTTAAGTCTGGATTTCAGCAAGTGAAATGCATGCTCAATTGGGTTAAAATCTGGTGATTGACTTGGCCATTGAAGAATGTTCCACTTTTTTGCACTCATGAACTCCTGTGTAGCTTTGGCTGTATGCTTGGGGTCATTATCCATCTGTACTATGAAGCGCCGTCCAATCAAGTTTGCAGCATTTGGCTGAATCTGGGCTGAAAGTATATCCCGGTACACTTCAGAATTCATCCGGCTACTCTTGTCTGCTGTTATGTCATCAATAAACACAAGTGACCCAGTGCCATTGAAAGCCATGCATGGCCATGCCATCACGTTGCCTCCACCATGTTTTACAGAGGATGTGGTGTGCCTTGGATCATGTGCCGTTCCCTTTCTTCTCCAAACTTTTGGCTTCCCATCATTCTGGTACAGGTTGATCTTTGTCTCATCTGTCCATAGAATACTTTTCCAGAACTGAGCTGGCTTCTGGAGGTGTTTTTCAGCAAATTTAACTCTGGCCTGTCTATTTTTGGAATTGATGAATGATTTGCATCTAGATGTGAACCCTTTGTATTTACTTTCATGGAGTCTTCTCTTTACTGTTGACTTAGAGACAGATACACCTACTTCACTGAGAGTGTTCTGGACTTTAGTTGATGTTGTGAACGGGTTCTTCTTCACCAAAGAAAGTATGCGGC
Source organism: Oophaga sylvatica (assembly GCA_033576555.1). Lineage (NCBI taxonomy): Eukaryota > Metazoa > Chordata > Amphibia > Anura > Dendrobatidae > Oophaga > Oophaga sylvatica. Next base: position 549,999,755 of record JARQOD010000001.1, on the reverse strand, counting down.
GATCATCCACCACTGTTGTCTTCCGTGGGCTCCCAGGTCTTTTTGGATTGATGAGTTCACCAGTGCTTTCTTTCTTTCTCAGGATGTACCAAATTGTAGATTTTGCCACTTCTAATGTTGTAGCAATTTCTTGGAGGGTTTTTTTTCTGTTCTTGCAGCTTAAGGATGGCTTGTTTCACCTGCATGGAGAGCTCCTGTGACCACATGTTTCCTTCACAGCAAAACCTTCCAAATGCAAACACCACACCTCAAATCAACTCCGGCCCTTTCATCTGCTTAATTGAGAATGACATAACAAAGGGATTGCCCACACCTGTCCATGAAATAGCCTTGGAGTCATTTGTCCAATTACTTTTGGTCCCTTTAAAAACAGGGTGGCACATGTTAAGGAGCTGAAACTCCTAAACCCTTCATCCAATTTTAATGTGGATACCCTCAAATGAAAGCTGAAAGTCTGAACTTCAACTGCATCTGATTTGTTTTGTTTCAAATTCATTGTGGTAATGTCTAGAACCAAAATTAGATAAATGTTGTCTCTGTCCAAATATTTATGGACCTAACTGTATCATTGCGCTCAAAATTGTGCCTTTTCAGGCCTCTATAGAATTTTTTTTGTTATGTCATAGCTATCTTGTTGACACAATTTAGCTGGGCAAAAAAATAAAATAAAATGCAGGCCAGATATTTTACAGTGGGCTATCTCCGTCACTCGTCGCATCTATCTGTGGGATACAAATTGTGGCATTTCAGACCCCCATCAAACTGTTTTTGCTGTGTCTTACCCTAGTTCTGTACACTATTGTGCAAAAAAAATAAAAATCCAGGCCAGATATTTTAAAGTGGGCTCTCTGTCAGGTGCCTCATCTATCTGTGGGCTACGAAATATGGCATTTCAGGCCACCATTCCACTGTTTCTACTGTCTGTTACCCTAGCTCAATACACTATTTTGGGGTAAAAATTTAAAAAATACTGGCCACATAATGAAGAGTGTGATATCTCCGTCACACGCCTCATCTATATGTGGGCTACAAATTGTAGCATTTCAGGCCTCCATTTCAATGTTTTTGCAGTCTGTTACCCTAGTTCAATACACTATTTTGGGTTAAAAAATAAAAAAATACAGGCCACATATTGAAGAGTGTGGTATATCCGTCAGATGCCTCATCTATCTGTGGGCTACAAATTGTAGCATTTTAGGCCTACACTCCACTGTTTATACTGTCTGTTACCCTAGTTCAATACAATATTTTGTGGTAAAAAATAAAAAATACAGGTCAAATATTGAAGAGTGTGGTATCTCCGTCAGATGCCTCATCTATCTGTGGGCTACAAATTGTAACATTTCTGGCCTCCATTCCACTGTTTTTGCTGTGTCTTATCCTAGTTATTGACACAATTTTGCAATAAAGAAATAAAAAAAGTACAGTCCAGATATTTTAAAGTGTGTTTTTCCCACACACGGATCACATCTAAGTTTGCACCCAATTCAGCCATTTGTAGTGAACGTGGAAAATATTGTACTCCATTTAAAATGGGCAAGGTGCATGGCAAGGGACGGGGAAGTGGACATGATGGTGATGGTGCATGCAGAGGCCGTGGACAAGATGAAATTGTTACACAACAAACACCCACATCTTCTCCCATGAGCTTCCTGTCAGAATTCCTAGGGGACCGCAGAACACCACTAATGAAACCAAATGCAAGTTTCAAAAGGTAGTTGGTTGGATAGCGGATAAGCTTCCAGTCACTTTGCTACCACTACCTGCACCCTGTCTTCCACATGGTCAAGTTTGAGTAGCCGTGAGTCTGGACCGCATATTCCTCACCCTGATCCTCCTTCGTCCTGCCATGCTGAGTGCCCGGAGACAACTGATCCCACATTTGGACACTCTGAAGAGCTGTTCACTTTTCCATTTATAGATTCGGGCCTCTCGGACGGTAAACTTGAAGCGGGGCAAAATGAGATCGCATGTAGCAATGCCCAAATATTTGAGCAGACACGTTCACACGAAGGCGATGGTGGGAATGTGTCACAACAGGAGGGTGATGATGAGACACAATTGCCAGAAAGTCAGGAGGAGGATAGCACCACAACAGGCAGGAAGAAGCACTGTGGTGGCTGCAGACAGAAGGCGGGCAACCATTCCTCGTAACACCAACATGACAGAAGTTGGCAGTACAACTGTTAGGTCTTCCAGAGTCTGGTTGTTTTTAAAGACTGTGCCGATAATCCCAAACAGGCCATTTGCCCCACCTGCCATGCCTGCATCAGTAGGGGTAGCAAAACTACCAGCCTGACCACCACCATCATGATCAGACACGTGGCAGCAAAGCACCCGACTCTATGGGCCGAACCCCAGGGTCGAGGAACACTGTCTGCGGGTGACACCACTGCTTTTTCTGCTGTTGTGCGTGGAAGCCAATCCCCTATCCATGGTGCTTGGGAAGATGCCTCCTGCCCTGCACCTGTCATTGCAAACACTTAATTACCACTATCATCAAGCATGTCAATGTCCTTGTCCCAGTGCAGACTTCAGTTGTCTATACCCCAGTCATTGGAACGCAAGCGCAAATCCGTAGCCAACGCCCCACAGGCCACAGCACTAAATTCACACATTTTCTCATCTGCTTGCGCTCGAGGTGTTGCCTTTTAGGCTCGTGGAGATGAAAGCTTTCCAAAACCTGATGGCGGCAGCGGTCCCAAGGTACTCTGTCCCCAGCCTGCTCCTGTGAACCTGTTTATGATCCTGCTACTCTGCTCTGAGTTCCTGCTGCATACACCGGTTTCCAGTAATCCTTCTTCATCTGGCTGCTTGTGTTACTCCCTTCTGCATTTGCTGGACATGTAAGCTTTTGCAGCTCTGCTTAAACCTGAGACTATCACCCAGGCCTCCCTGGTTGAGCTCAAGATATCATTTGAACTGCCTACCTGTGCTTGGACTAAACTAAGACTTATTCGTGTCAAGTATCCTCAAGTTTAACTGTGCTTCATAGACTCTCTGCTTGATTGCATTTCTCTCTGAAGTTTCCTATAGACTGTTAAGCTGCATTTATTATCTACACCAAGTGTTGTGGACTTGAGCTTTGCTTTGCACCTGTTTGAATCACCGTGTGATAATATAAACTTTACCACTTATAAGACTGTGTACTGTAGTTGTCTTGTTCCACGCAAGAAGTGTCCTGAGTTATCCCCTATAATTATTACAGGATACTCTAGCCACAAAAGAGGAGACTGCTGGAACAATGACTGCAGAAGGCAGATTAGAGCAGGTGTTCTCCATAATTAGATCACTGCAGAAAGATGTGGAAGGTCTGCAAAAGAAATTTGAAAGCTTTGAATGCAATGAACAAGTGCTTGGACAAATTTTGTACGACTTAAAGGGAATCTGTCACCCTAAATTGGCGGGATATTTAAATGATGGCAGTCAGGTCAGATGGGCGGTGTTTTGGGTACTTGCCTTAACATGTTGTTTGCCGCTGTCTCCATTATTTCTGGGAATTGTAGTCGTTGCACTCCATATAATGCGCCTGCGCATTGCAATCTTGAATTGCACATGCGCAGTATGCTTTGCCCGCAGATTGCAATGCGCAGGCGCGTTATATGGAGGGCAACGACTACAATTCCCAGAAATAATGGAGACAGCGGCGAACAACATGTTAAGGCAAGTACCCAAAACACCGCCCATCTGACCTGACTGCCATCATTTAAATATCCCGCCAATTTAGGGTGACAGATTCCCTTTAAGCACCCGCATGGCAGCCCAGGAAAATAAACTTACTGGCATGGAGTCCCAGTATGGATGGGCTTTTCAGGACATAAGCACGCAAATAGCGGCACAACCTTCTGGGCAACTGCCACCAGCTAGCCCACCTAAGTTGCCACCATTCAGATTTAATGGTGATCGCGACAAATTTCGTGGCTTTGTCAATCAATGTATGCTATATTTTGATGTGCATGCTGACCGTTTCCCTAATGATAGATCTAAAGTATTGTGTGTAATAATGCTGCTGAACGCACGAGCGCTCACCTGGGCGAATCCGATGATTGAGTTTCGTGACTCGCAGTTAAATAATTTGAATGATTTCTTGGCCGCTATGGCATTAATGTTTGATTATCCTAATCGCCTGCAACTGCTGAATCTGCTTTATTGTCTTTATGCCAGGCTAAAAGTTCTGTTATTGAGTATGCTACCGAATTCAGGAGATTAGCAGTAGATACCAATTGGGACAGTTATGCACAATTGCCTATTTTTAAAAGGGGTCTGTCTAGCATTGCAAAGGATGAATTAGCTCTCTCTGAATCACCACAAGAGCTAGAGACATTTATACAGCATTGTGTGCGCATTGACATTCGCCTTACTGAGCGTAGGCAGGAGAAGTTTGCTGCCTTGAACCGTATCTCTAACTTTTCCCTTCCTTCCAGAGAGCCTGCAGGTAAAACATCTCGTGAGGTGGAAGAAGTGCCCATGCAAATTGATTCTGTTCAGAAGCGCGAGAGTAATGAGCGCCGGGAGCATCGACTTCGTGAAAGTCTATGTTTCTACTGCGGCCAGTCTGACCACTTTTTAATCAACTGTCCTGAGTGTCCCAAGCAGCCGAACAAGGTGCTAGCAGCGGTAGGAGAGTATGACTACTGTGATGATGAATCAGACATCTCTGAATGTAGCCTGCCTATAAACGCTGTATTCCATTCATTTTCTATGACTTCACCACCCAAGGAGCTGAAGGAAAAGAACTCTCACTGTTCTCTCCCTATTAAGATCCTGTATTCTGGACAGTGGATTTCCAGTGCAGCTATTATTGACTCTGGTACAGGTGGCAATTTTATGGATATCTCATTTGCCAAAGAACATGGTATTGAAATTCAGCAAAGAGCCTCTCCAATTACCATGGAAACAGTGGATGGGTCACCTTTAATCTCCGGGCCTGTGGATCAGGAGACCGCACCCCTTGAGATTTTGTTGGAGCCTAATGATCAGGAGCAACTCTCTTTCTTGCTAATTTCTTCTCATTTTCCTGTGATTTTAGGCATCCCTTGGCTGCGTTCTCAGAATCGAACTATCAACTGGGAGACGAAGGAGATTATTTTTCCAACAAGGAGCAACCCAGCATCAACTGAAGTTGTCCCTGAGTCCATGGCTACTGAACCACCTGTACAGGTATTTACTTTACCTTCAGCATATAAAGAGTTCTCTGACATCTGTGACAAGAAGAATGCAGATCAGCTTCCTCCACACAGGCATTATGACTGTCCCATTGAGCTGCTTCTTGGGGCAGCTATTCCTTTTGGCAACGTATACCCTTTGGCGGCACCTGAGCTCCAAGCCTTAATAGAGTATATTGATGAAAACCTGGCCAAAGGCTTCATATGTCCTTCTTCCTCATTAGCAGGGGCACCTATATTTTTTGTAAAGAAGAAGGATGAGTCCCTGAGACCCGGTGTAGACTATCGGGAACTCAATAAGGTAACCATACGAAACCGTTACCCTTTGCCTCTGATTCCCGAATTACTGGAAAGAGTCCGCCATGCTAAGGTGTTCTCTAAACTGGATCTTCGTGGGGCTTATAATTTGGTGCGTATTCGTCCAGGGGATGAGTGGAAGTGGCTTTGTAACGCCCCTGCAACGTTTCAACACCTTGCCAATGACATCTTCAGAGATTTGTTGGACCAGTTTGTGGTGATCTATTTGGACGATATTTTAATCTTTTCTGACTCTCTACAGGAACATGAAGAACATGTCAAAGCGGTTTTAAGACGTCTGAAAGAGAACCATCTGTATATCAAGCCGGAGAAATGCGAGTTCCATCGTTCTGAGATACAGTTCTTAGGTTATATCATCTCTCCTCAGGGGCTAAACATGGAATCTGGTAAGATTCAGGCTATCCTTGACTGGCCGGTACCCAAGAACATTAAGGAGGTCCAATGTTTTATTGGTTTTGCAAATTTCTACAGACGTTTTATTCGAAATTTTTCTGATATTGTCCATACCATTACTTCCTTGACAAAGAAGGAAAAGCCTTTTAAGTGGTCTTCACAGGCTCAAGAAGCTTTTGATCGGCTTAAGATCTGTTTCACCTCAGCACCGCTGTTGATACACCCAGATCCAACACTGTCTTTCATTGTGGAGGTGGACGCTTCTGATAACGCTTTGGGGGCTATTCTCTCCCAAAGAACTGGAGAGAAGGGACTGCTACATCCTTGTGCTTTCTTTTCCCATAGACTAACCTCAGCAGAGAAGAATTACGACGTGGGAGACAAGGAATTGCTGGCTATTATTGCGGCTTTCAAGGAATGGAGGCATCATCTGCAAGGAGCTGCACAACAGATCGTAATGCTAACTGACCATCGCAATTTAGAGTTCCTTAGATCCGCTAGATGTCTTTCTCCTCGTCAGGCTCATTGGAATTTATTTCTAAATCAATTTAATTTTGTTATCTCATACCGTCCAGGTTCTCTTAATGGGAAGGCTGATGCTTTATCCCGAATCTATGCTGCGGATTCCGTACCTGGAGCCCCGTCCAAGACCATTCTATCTGATGCCAATTTCATCGGAGTTATCCACGATCAAGACTTGTGGAAGGAGTGCAGGGAGGCTTACGACGGTGATGTATTTCTGGCCAACCCACCTGTTGATATTAATCTTGTCTTTAAGGGTCGCATGTGGTTCAGAGATCGACGTATCTACGTCCCTGAAGCCGTCCGTCTGCAGATCCTCAAGTTGATACATGACTCCAAGTTGGCTAGTCACAGGGGGGTACAGAAGACACAAGAATTCCTATGCCGATTTTTCTGGTGGCCAACTTGCCTGAAGGATACCAAGGACTATGTTCTCTCTTGCAAGGTATGTGCTCGTTACAAGACTCCTCATGTGGCTGCTTACATCAGGGGGCATGAGTACGATCTTGGTGGTAGTTGATCGCCTGACTAAAGCTGCTCATTTTGTTCCATGCACCGGCCTCCCCTCAGCTAAGGATACAGTGAACTTGGTTATACAGAATGTCTTTCGGCTGCATGGGGTCCCGGATGAGATAATCTCTGACCGTGGAGTACAGTTCACTTCAAGATTCTGGAAGGGGTTTTGCTCTGCACTCAATATTAATGTCTGTCTCTCTTCCGCTTACCATCCCCAAGTGATAAACTTTACCACTTATAAGACTGTGTCCTGTAGTTGTCTTGTTCCACGCAAGAAGTCTCCTGAGTTATCCCCTATAATTATTACAATGGCACACTGGGTTAACATAGTGGAAGCCGGGACCCAGTCGGACATTGGGACGGAAAACGTCCTCCCGATGCAGAGGATTGTGGGCCCTAGGTCAATCAGGGTTGCTCCCACAGTCTACAGCTCCTGCACATCATCTTCCTCCTCCTCCTCTTCAGCCTCTATCTCCAAAATGACCACATCAATCACAAGCTGGAAGCACTGCAGCACTGCCTCAGCCAAGCGGCAACAGGCTGTGCTGAAGCTAATATGATTAGGTGACAAACCGCACAATCCTGAAGAGTTGTGGACAGGTCTGAAAGAGCAGGCAGATCTGTGGCTGACACCACTGAACCTACAGCCAGGCCTGGTCGTGTGTGACAATGGCCGGAACCTGGTGGCAGCTCTGAGGTGAGGCAGGCTCACACGTACCATGCCTGGCCCATGTGCTTGACCTCGTAGTTTGGCGGTTTCTCAAAACCTATCCTGAGCTGTCGGATCTGCTTGTCAAAGTACACCGCCTGTGTGCCTATTTTAGAAAGTCAGCTACAGCTTCAGCCGCCCATGCCGTGCTTCAGCAGGGTTTGCAGCTTCCGGCTCACCGACTGGTGTGTGATGTCTCCACACATTGGAACTCTACACTGCATATGTTGGAACGGATTTGTGAGCAAAAGAGGGCAGTTGCTGACTACCAGCATCAACAAGGCCATCGGTATTCAGTTCAGACTCCACATATAAGACCTCAGGAGTGGACATGGATGTCAGACATATTTACCATCCTACAAAACTTTGAGGAGTCCACCAAGATGGTGAGCGGCCATGACGCCATAATTAATGTCACCATCCCGCTTCTCTGTATTATGAAAAGCTCTCTGCTCACAATGAAAGAGGATGCATTGCAGGTGGAGCAAGAAGAGATGGAGCAAGGAACCATACAGGGTGGATACACACAGCCCAGCCTCATGTCATCCCAACGTGGATTGGTTGACAATGAGGAAGAGGAGGAGGAAAGAGGAAGAACAGGAGCTACTTTCCTACGCTACAGAAGGTACTACAAACACAACTGTCATACCATCTGTTCAGCGTGGATGGCCTGAGGACAGGGAGGAGGAGGAGGACAGAGGTCTTGCCTGTTAGCAGTCTTGCACGCATGGCAGACTTTATGTTGAGCTGCCTTTCCCTTGACCCTCGCATTATCAAAATTTGCACTGACAGTCATTACTGGTTGGTGACACTGCTAGACCCACGCTACAAGGAAAACTTTCAATCTCTTCTTCCAGAGGCAGATAGATGTACTTAAATGTTGCATTACCAGAGGGCCATTGTTGTGGAATTAATTAAAAAATTCCCATCTGAAAACGCTGGCGGCAGAGCTCACAGTTCATTGGACAACCAAGGAATACAGGCGAGAGAGACACAAGTCCAATAAGGCAGAGGCAGGGTAACACTGGCAAAATTCTGGGACAGTTTTCTCAGACCCTCTCATCTCCCTGGCCCAGAGTCACAGAGCACTCTCACAAGGAGTGCAAAGTTTGGGAAGATGCTGAAGGAGTACCTTCCTCTTTGCCTTTTAATTATTGGGTATCCAAGCTGGACACATGGAATTAACTTGCTCTCTACACCTTGAAGGTCCTGGCCTGCCTTGCAGCTAGCGTTTGTCAGCGGGTTTTTAGTGCCGCTGGTGGAATTATAACTGATAAGCGCATCCACCTATCAACTGAAAATGCTGACAGGCTGACTCTTATAAAAATAAACAAGGGTTGGATTGGGGCAGACTTCTCTAAACCACCGAATGATAACAGCGAAACATAACTTCCAATACAGTGTCTTTTTTTGGGAGGTGTATTACCATGCCTCTTCACACCCACACATGGGTATATGCTTCCTGACTTTGGCTATTTGGTGTGTTATCCTCCTCCTTCTCCTCATCCTCATCATCCACCACCACTAGATCAACATGGTGACCGTGGTCTGTGATGCAAAAGCCAACTTTTTGGGTAAAAGTGTGTTTTTGATGCCCTTTTAATATTTTTTTTTACATAGTATGTTGATGTGTACCCCCCAGGGGGAAATGTTTGTCAGCCCATACACTTAGTGTATTGCCTTTTCAAGTATAGGAGACCCACTCCTTTTAACTGGGAAGACATTTTTCGTAGGCCATCCTCCACGTCTCTTCAGACACCACCACTTGAACAGAGGGTGAACATGTTCCGTCATGCAACAGCCACTATATTGTTTTGCAAGGGTGTTTATGATGTCCGCAACAAAAAATATTTACACAGTAGGTTGATGTGTACCCCACCAGGGGAAAATGTTTGTCAGCCCATACATTTAGTGTATGGCCATTTCAAGTATATGGAGACCTGCTCCTTTTAACTGGGAAGACATTTTTCGTAGGCCTTCCTCTACGTTTCTTCAGACACCACCACTAGAACATGAGGGTGAATGTGTTCTGCCATGCAACAGCCACTATATTGCTTTGCAAAGGTGTTTAGCATGTCCATAACAAAAAATATTTACACAGTAGGTTGATGTGTACCTCCCAGGGGGAAATGTCTGTCAGCCCATATGTGGCACCCCTGAGGGTCCAGTTGCCACAGAGGTACTGCATCTCAGAAAGAGATGTGGTACCCCACCTTTCAGGTAAGATGGAGACACCAAACCTGGCTCTGACAACACTGCATCCATCACACACACTAGCTCAGTTCCAATAGAATGCCTGTAGCTAGGAAAGGGTGTTAGATGGTGGGTGGAACTTGGGGGTCAGAGCAGGAGTTAGAGGGAAGTAAGAGTGAGTCTTCCCATAGGGGAAGAAGAGGAAGGACGTGCATAGGCAGTCCTCCCGTAGGGGAGGCGGGAAGAGATAGAAACGTGTAGCAGGCTCCAGGTCCTGAGGAGCTGCTCACAGATAGAAGGACAGAAAAGAAGGTTCCCTGTAGGGAAAAGGGATTTCTCAGAGGCACGGCTGAGCAGAAGGCTACCCGTGGGGCTCGTTCCAGGCTGACGGACGTCAGCTGGGAGAATCCAGGTCGCAGAAGGGATGCGGCCCCTAGACTAGTGGGGCGTTCAACAGGACTCAGCTAGCAAGCCGACAGCTGTGACAACTTTAGGGGTCACAGCCAACAACCACAAGCATCTTCTCCAGGAAGGAAAGCTATATAGAATTAAGGAAACGCCTGGGTCACGTTGTCAGACAGGATTCGCAGCCACCGGACTGGGACACTGTTTGTGAGGTGCTGGGACGGAAGCAGGAGTGGGAATCAGCACAATGAGATGGCCAGGGAAGGCATATACTGACAGGGAGCTTTGGACTGGTGTCCTCCATCTACCTTAGAGTTGGCTAGATTCCTTACCTGGAGGACGTGGCACCTGTACTGCATGCACCTGAACTGTGAGTAAAGCTTTGGAAACTGCATCTGACTGTCTCCTCAAATTCTTCCTGCAGCACCTACCCCACACTGCTACATCTCCCAGCACCATTACCCTCTACTACATCTCTCTGCCCTGGGACAACAAGCTCTGCCTGTGGAGAGCTTTTCCAACTCTGCTGCATCACACCATCTGTCACCTCTGACCAGAAACCACAGATGGCGTCATGAACACTTCAATACAAACTCTTTATCATCCCTGTAAATATTCCCCTTTTCATTGGATGCCCAGGGCTACGGACCAGGTCACTGCTGCCATGACACATCCCTTTAAGACACCGGCCCGGTACCGAGTAACCCACTGCCCTGGCGGGCGATCCACATACACCTAGTGTATGGGGATTACAAGTATAGGAGACCTGCACCTTTAAATTGGGAAAGACATTTTTCATAGGCCATCCTTCATGTCTCTTCAGACACCACCACTAGAACACAAGGGTGAACGTGTTCCATGATGCAACAGTAAAATGCTGGAGATGTTCTACCAGTCCGTTGTAGCAAGCGCCATCTTTTTTGCTATCATTTGCTGGGGCAGTAGTGTGCGAGTAGCTGACGCTAATAAACTCAACAAACTTATCAAGAAGGCAAGCGCAGCTGTTGGCCTCCATCTTGACTCTTTTGAGGAGGTATTGGAGGATAGAATTCAGAAGAAGTGTAGGGCAATAATGAACAATAACACACACCCACTATACGAGCTGTTCTTGAATCAGAAGAGCACATTCAGCAGCCGTCTAATCCTACTAAGGTGCAAGAAGGAGAATTCAGGAAATCGTTTGTACCTACTGCTATGGGGATGTATAATAATTTCCTAAGGGTGGTAGAAAATAATGACTGATGGCTGATGTACTAATGTCAATTAACATTGTCTTATATACACCTGAACTACACACTTTTATTTATTATGTAATGTTGGTACACCTGTGCAAGATTTGTGTCCTATTTTATGTATTTTGTGTCCTATTTTATGTAATATTTTATGTACTGCTGTTTGTATTGCTGCTGTAATACTGTAATTTCCCCCCGGGATCAATAAAGTGTATCGTATCGTATCGTACGTAACAGCCACTATATTGTTTTGCCAAGGGTGTTTATGATGTTCATAACAAAAAATAGTTACACAGTAGATTGATGTGTACCCCACTAGGGGAAAATGTTTATCAGCCCATACACTAAGTGTAATGACCATACTCTTAGTGTATGGGCATTACAAGTATAGGAGACCTGCTCCTTTGTAATGGAAACAGATTTTTAGGAGGACTTCCTCCACATCTCTTCCAAGTGGTATTTGGGTGCGTCCAAATTTGGGGCAGGCCTTGCATTCACTGCATAGGCAAACAGTATGGGAGACCCAAATCTTAATAATGTGAACTTTGTTGGTTGTTCACCTTCAACACTGCAATGCTACAATGCAGGGTCTTCATCCTCACCACTGCAATTCACCACTGCAGGTTCTTCAGCCTCAACATTGAAATTCTCCACTACTGGTTCTTCAGGCTCAACACTGAAATGCTCCACTGCTGGGTGTTCTTCCTCTACACTGCAATACTGCAATGCGGTTCTTTGGGCTCAACATTGCAATACTTCACTGCTGTGTGTTCATCCTCAACACTGCAATTCTCCACTGCCGGGTCTTTGACCTCAACACTGCAATTGTCCACTGCAAGTTCTTCTGGCTCAACACTGAAATACTCCACTGCCGGCTGTTCTTCCTCAACACTGCAATGCTACCATAAAGGTTCATCAGCCTCAACACTGCAATGCTCCACTGCTGGGTCTTTAGCCTCAACACTCCAATTGTCCACTGCTGGGTCTTTAGCATCAACACTGCAATTGTCCACTGCTGGGTCGTTAGCCTCACACTGCAACTGTCCACTGCAGGGTTTTTAGCCTCAACACTGCAATTGTCCCCTGCAGGTTCTTCTGGCTCAACACTAAAATGTTCCACTGCCACGTGTTCTTCCTCAACACTCTATGCTACAATAAAGGTTCTTCAGCCTCAACACTGCAATTGTCCATTGCTGGGTCTTTAGCCATAACACTGCAGTTGTCCACCGCTGGGTCTTTAGCTTCAACACTGCAATTGTCCACTGTAGGTTCTTCAGGCTCACCACTGCAATTCATCAATTCAGGTTCTTCAGCCTCAACAACACAATTCTCAACTGCTGGTCCTTCAGCCTCAATACTCAAATTCTCCACTGCTGGTCTTTCAGCCTCAACACTGACATTCTGTGAGGTATTAGCATGAACGCAGGATGTGGTGACGAGCAGGAGGCAGAGCAAGAGTTAACAGGTTCTTTATAACAGGATATTATAACAGTAAATACTCCACGCAGGGATAGAGAGTGATGGAGCGTGAGGAATATAGCGTATACAATTATAGAAAGGTAGTATAAGGTCAAATAACAGGTTAACTTATCAGTCTGTGGCTCCCTGACGGAGGAGGCTGGAAAATCCCATGATGGCACCGTAGATGACACGTGAAGTCTCTGTACTGGTCCTTGAGAAAGGTAAAGCACTGTCTCTTGACGGCTGCGATGTATCCAGGCCTTCCTAGGCATAGCCTTGTGGTCCTGGAGAGAGGTACTGCTCGAGTGGGCATCTGTGGCACCGCGGATGGAGGATGGAGTCCCAGAGAGCAGGTCGAGGCAATGCCACCTGCTACAGCGTGCACCGCTTGGTCAGTACTATGTAGCGCACAGGCAATCGTCAGCGATACAGACCGGTTTGTCCTAAGAGCGTCAGCGGTAAGCGGAGTTGTCATCTCTAAAGGTTTACAGTTGGCCTGCACGTAGACTGGCAGGGTATAGAGCGGGCCTGCATTATAGAATGCTGGTGATAAGCCCCGAAAGCCAGTGGCCGCATCTATAACGGCAACAACTAGGTGACAGGTTCCCTTTAAGGCCCACTTAGACACAAACCTGTATCTTTGGATTAAGACTCTAGCGTTCCATGCTTGGTGTGCTCTACCATCTGTGCTTTGTGTCTTTGTGGTTGCAGTCTTTCCTGCTGGGTTGCACTTTATCCATCCTGCTGCTCCTGAGATTTCTGTGTGTGCAAAGTCCTTGCTGCTCTCGTGCCTACCTGCTTGTTGAATCAATGCTTGGGATCAATGTGCCCGGCCAGACCTAAAGCTTAAAATGATCCACCTCACCTGGTGAGCCTAACAAAATCTCAAGACCATGAATTTCAAAGATGCAGAGGCCACAGCACCATTGCCATTAGATTATTATTATTTATTATTATACATTTTAATAGCGCCCATAATTAAACATGAGCAATACAAGACACACACAAGTACAGAAGGAGAGAAGACCCTGCCCACAAGGGCTCACAGTCTACAGGGGATAGGTGATGATACACTAGGAGAGCGTAGAGCTTTTCATGCGTCGGTTCAGTAGAATGAGGATCACTGCAGGCTGTAGGCTTGTTGGAAGAGGTGGGTCTTTAGGTTATTTTTGAAGGTTTCTATGGTAGGCGAGAGTCTGATGTGTTGGGGTAGAGAGTTCCAGAGTATGGGGGAAGCATGGGAGAAGTCTTGTATGCGGTTTTGGGTAAGAAGAGATAAGAGGGGAGTAGTGAAGGAGCTCTTGAGAGGATCGAAGGTTGCGTGTGTGTAAGTACCGGGAGACCATGTCACAGATGTATGGAGGAGAAAGGTTGTGAATGACTTTGTATGTCATAGTTAGGGTTTTGACCTGGAGCCTCTGGATGATAGGAAGCCAATGAAGGGCTTCGCAGAGAGGAGAGGCTGGGGAATAACGGGGAGACAGGTGGATTAGTCAGGCAGCATAGTGCAGGATGGATTGGAGTGGTGCCAGAGTGCTAGAGTAGTCGAGGCGGGAGATGATAAGTGCATGCACTAGTGTTTTTGTGGTTTCATGGTCAAGGAATGCACGGATCCGGGAAATATTTTTTAGTTTGAGATGGCAGGAGGAGGCAAGGGTTTGGATATGTGGCTTGAAAGAGAGGGCGGAGTCGAGGATCACCCCGAGGCACCGAGCATGCGGGACTGGGGAAAGTGAGCAGCCATTGACATTGATGGATAGGTCTGGTGGAGGGGTAGAGTGAGATGGGGGAAAGATTATGAATTCTGTTTTGTCCATGTTCAGTTTTAGAAAGCGAGCAGAGAAGAAAGCGGAAATAGCAGACAGACATTGTGGGATTTTGGTAAGTAAGAAGGTGAGGTCAGGTCCAGATAGGTAGATCTGCGTGTCATCGGCATAGAGATGATACTGCAAACCGTGGAATTATATGAGCTGTCCCAGGCCGAAGGTGTAGATGGAGAAGAGTAGGGGTCCTAGAACTGAGCCTTGAGGAACACCGACAGACAGGGGGCGAGGTGAGGAGGTGGTGTAGGAGAGGGAGACACTGAATGTTCGGTCTTTTAGGTATGATGAGATCCAGGATAGGGCCAAGCCTGTGATGCCCAGAGATGAGAGAATCTGGAGCAGAAGGGAATGGTCCAAAGTGTCAAAGGCAGAAGACAGGTCCAGGAGAAGCAGGACAGAGTAGTGTCGCTTGCTCTTGGCGTTTAGTAGGTCGTTATTGACTTTAGTTAGGGCAGTTTCAGTTGAGTGATGCAGTCGGAAGCCTGATTGTAAGCGGTCAAAAAGGGAGCAGGAGGAGAAGTGGGAGGACAGTTCAAGATGGACATGCTGTTCCAGTAGTTTTGAGGCATAAGGGAGAAGAGTTATTGGGCGATAGCTAGACACAGAGGATGGATCAAGGGAGGTCTTTTTGAGGATGGGTGTGATCGAGGCATGTTTGAAGGATGAGGGGAACACACCATTTGTAAGTGAGAGGTTGAAGAGGTGTGTTAGAGTAGGGATGAAGACTGTGGCGAGGTTAGGGATGAGGTAGGACGGGAGCGGGTCAAGCATGCAAGTGGTAAGGTGTGATCTTGATAGAAGAGTGGAGAGCTGATCTTCTGTCATGGTGGAGAAGTTGGTTTTGGAGGAACAGGGCTGAGCAGCTGAGAGGGGCATTGGGGGCTGTGGGCCAAAGTTTTCTCTGATCGTATCAATCTTCTGCTTAAAGAAAGAGGCAAGGTCTTTGGCGGTAATGAGAGGAGAAGGAGGAGGTGCTGGGGGACGGAGTAGAGAATTGAAGTGTTGAAGACCTGTTTAGGGTTGTGAGACAGGGAGGATATGAGAGATGAGAAGTAAGTTTGTTTTGCGGCAGTGAGTGTGGACTTGAAGCTGGTGAGGGACTGCTTGTATGCGGTTAGGTGCTCGGTGAAATCGAGTGCTGTTGTTATTGTAGTGTTATAAAACCTGGCAGCAGAATCTGTGTCATGAAGTGAAGATATGTCTCTAAGAGGGAGGAGGGACTCAGAGAGCAATGGTAAATTGAGGTGTTTGAGATTTCTGCGAGGGTAAGCGAGTTTGTGGAGTGGGGGTTGTGCACTGGAGAGGGAAGAGAATGTCAGTAGGTTGTGGTCAGACAGGGGGAGGGGTGAGTTAGTGAGATTAGTAAGGGAAGATAAGGTCCAGCATGTGACCATCTTTGTGAGTGGCCACAGAGGACCATTGACTGAGGCCAAAGGAGGCAGCGAGTGATAAAAGTTTAGAGGCACCTGGGGTGCAAGCGTCAATGGGGATGTTGAAGTCACCCATGATGATAGTGGGGATGTCAGCAGAGAGGAAATGAAGTAGCCAGGTGGTGAAGTGGTCGAGAAAGTTGGAGATGGCTAGCTCTGGGGGGCGATAGATGACAGCCAGCTGGAGGTTGGAGGGGGAGTAGATGCGGACGGAGTGCAAGAGTAGCGGAGGGTGGTAGCGGAATTGGGGTAAAGGAGCAGGTATTGGAGAGGAGCAAGCCAACTCCTCTACCACGTTTGTTGCTGGGGTGAGGGGTGTGAGAGATGTGGAATCCACTGTAAGAGAGTGCAGCTGGAGAAGCTGAGTCAGAGGGGGTGAGCCAGGTTTCGGTGATGCCAAGGAAGGTGAGTTTGTTGGTGATGAAGAGGTCATGGATAAATGAAAGTTTATTGCAGACAGAGCGTGCGGGGATATGGATGATATGCCTGGACTGGTAATTCAACTTGCTATTAGCCAACAGGAGCTTGTCCAGCCTGTGCAAGATCTCTCTGCCATATGAATGCACTATCTCAGACACCTAGTGTTTTGCCACCAGATTTGCAGCACCTGCCACAGGCTAGTTACACCTGGAACATTCCTTCTTGTGGAACTTCTCCACATTTGCTTACTCCTGCCTTTTTTAATGGAGACATTAAGGCGTGCCGGGGTTTTCTGAACCAATGCACTGTACACATTGAGTTATGTCTCCAGCAATTTTTTCTAACTGGTCCAAAGTGGCCTATATTTTTTCTTTGTTTTCTGGGTATGATTGGCGAGGACTGCACCATCGTGGGAGAAGGATGACCCTATGATGCAATCCCTACCACTTTTCCTTTCTGGCTTCCATGAAGCGTTTGATGAACCTGGTCATGTCCACTCTACCGCTGATTCCATAGTGTGGCTCAGATAAGGGGCTAACTCTGTGAAACATTATGCCATCTAGTCCTGCACTCTATCTGATGAATTGACCTGGAACAATGACTCCCCCTGGCTGTGTTCTATGTCAGCTTATCCAGTGAGAGTGTAAGGAGGAAGACCGAGCTGCGGGTACCTGTACCGAGCCGAGTCTGGAACTGTTGAGGCTGCCTCCCATGTTGCCTGGATGAAGAAATGAGGAGCCTGATCAACCTCATGACCCGGGTAGGAGGGGCAATATAAAAGGAAAGCAGCAGGCAGTTTGGCGCGAATCCTGCTTTGAGCAGGGGGTTGGACCAGATGGCCCAGGAGGTCCCTTCCAACTCTACAATTCTATGATTCTATGAATCCGGAGCAGCGCGCAGCCGAGTGAGCAGCGTTCCCCGTTCCCTGAGCATCAGCGCCGCGACATGCTGCGTTGTTTGGTCCCCGCCATCTTCAGTGAGACTGCTGAGGAGAGAGGTGCCGTGCGCCATTGACTGTGAGAGATAGAGGTGTCGTGCGCTCAGTGACTGTGAGTACCGCGCACATGCAGAGCAGAGAAAGCCAACTACCGGACATACTCTTGTGGCCTTCCCTGCCAGTTGCTTCATGCCCTTTCACATTTAACCCTGGGAGTGTCGCAGCCTTATTTGTAACAGCCGCATGTGTTCATGGACTAGGGGCTCAGCAGAAGGTACCGGAGACCGACTGCTGCCGCCAGAAGACGAACCCTCGTTTAAAGGACCCCATCTGAGGACATCTCCCCAGCCTCTGCCAGTTCTACAACCCCTACGGGATCATCTGCTGCGAGGAGCATAGAGGACACGATAAGTTTCTTAACTGGACTGCCATTGTTTTATATTTGTTATTCCTATTATCCATTCTTTAACCATTTACCTCCCTGCAAGGAGTTAATACTTTGTTCTATTAAACTGTTACATTTGGTTAACCCTTGCTCTGCCTCCTGGCTGTCACTGCATCCCGCAACCTGCTTACAGGAGCAAAGATTAACTCGATGGTAGAGATTTGCTGTGCTCCTTCGATGACTTGATTTCACTTGCCACCCAAGTGGACTTGCGTTTTAAAGAATAGGCTAAGGAAAAAACACTTGATTCTTGTGTGTTACGTCCCATAGCATCTTCAAAATCTCATCCCAGAATGACTGAACTGGAACTCATGAAGATCGACTGGAACAGATTATCTCCAGGGCTGAAAGATCCGGTCACCTTACTGGTGGACTCTGTATTGTGGTGAATGAGATAATTATTGCACAAATTGTTCCCAACTGAAGCCAAATGAACCCTATCGGGTTTTGCAAGTTTCTCAGAGTGGATCAATAACATTATCTCTCAAGACCTATTTAAGGCGCTTTTAGACACACACCTGTGTCTTGGGATTGAGATTTTAGTGTCTCATGTTTGGTGTGCTCCATATTTGTGCCTTGTATGTTTGTGTTTTTGCTTGGATTCTGCCTTGTTGGGTTCCACTTCATCCATCTTGCTGCTCCTGAGATTCCTGTGTGCACCAAATCCTTGTTGCCTATGTGCCTTCCAACGTGCTCCATCAACTCCCAGAGTCTGTGTAAGGAGAAAAACCGAGTCAGGCGTACTTTTTCCGTGACAGATCTGGAACTGTCAGGGTTGTCACCTAGGTTGCACGGGTGAAAGTTTAAGGCCCCGGACCAACCTTTGCACCCAGGGATAGGGGCGAAGCTAAACTTAAGCTCTCTCATGTCCGCTGACACCGCGGACACCTTTGATACCGCTGACCGTGAGTGACAAGGTCTGTGTTCAGGATGTAGACACACTCCCGCATTGACAGGAAAAACAGGTGACCCACTGTGAACTGTTCCCTGTTAGACCCTTAGTTAGCCTCCAAGCTGCGCTAGGCCCTGCCAGGGTTAAAGTTTTTATACTTCCCATCTCTTCAACTCCCGGACCCAGGACCTCCGTCAGGACCACGAGGAGTCATTGCCACCGCCAGGATCCAGGACGCCATCCTCCTCAAGACTACATCGGACCCCTTACGCACCCATAGCCTTGGCGCCACCATTTGCATCCAGAAACCCTACTTCTGACGCCGCCTGACTGATAAGTCTATTACCTCTGTACCTCTTGCCTCATTTACCCAACCCTGTTTCTCCCAAGTTGCGAAAACCCCCTCTCAATTTAATCCTTCCTCATTTTCCTCACTGCGTGGAGTATCCTTTGTTAAATTAAACCCTCACATTAACCCTTGCTCTGCCTCTGGTCTGTTACTGCATCTTGCAACCTGTTGTATCTCACACTTGTTGTAGTTGGCAGGATGCAGTCATCCAGCACTGAGGGTTCAGACCAAGCATCTGGGGAGGGCCTAGTTCCAGTATCTCCCTGTTAAACAATGTTAAACAATCTCCCGAAATTCAATGGGAATAGCACCATGTTATGGAGCTGGACTGAGCGCATTAGAGGGATGATAATAATGCACCCTATGGTCCCCGCCCTGCAGTCAGAGGTCGCCATGATGGTTTGGATGGGGAGGCGAGTGATTCAGTTGTGCTGCGACCCCCCTGGGAAAGAGATACGCTTGGCAAAGTATTGCGCATACTGGAGGAGACCCATGGGGACCCCACAGATGTAGGGGAGTTGTACATGTGGCTGTTTAGCCCGGTTCAAAGAGAGGGGGAGACGGTGATTCAGTACATGAATGTATTACAGGAAATTCACACTGCCATATTCAGAAATATGGGGATATTGTCGACTGATGTAGTGTTACGGGACCAGTTAGTGACCGGCATGAGAGACGCGCTGTTAAAACAGATCCTGTGAGAGCGCTTGCGAGTAAACCCATGCATGACCTTTGCAGAAGTTGGAGGTGAAGCGTGCAAGAGCAGGGGGTGACAGTCCCGGCAGCGAAGGTTAGGAGCGGGGAGCCGTCTGTGAATTTAATCGCTGAACCAGGATGGGTGAAAGATTTACGGAAAGAGATTCAAGTTATGCGGGAAGACCTGACAGAAACTAAAAAGAAGGTGACCTCGCTATGCTCACTCGGAAGCAGAACTCTCTCAGAACTGTGACGAGGCGTAAGAGCGTCTCTCGGGAGGAATTCACTACATGCTTTCTCTGCGGAGAGCTGGGACACATGGCCCGGGTTTGCCCACAACAAGGACGGCCTCTTCAGCACCGCCCGTTAAACTAGGAGGCTCTGAGGCTGGGGGAGGCCGCCAGGAGCCAGAAAAGAGAACCAGAAGTCCCACCAATTTAGTTTCAGTGTGTTCTTTGGTCAGGGCAGAAATGGATGGTCGAGCCGTCTGCTGCCTGGTAGATACAGCCTCCCAAGTAACTACAATGACCGAAGCATATTTTAGAAGGCATCTCCCTGAAGCACTAAGGCCTGAGTGGGACCCAGTGATTAAGTTGACGACCGCTAATCAACTGCCCATCCCGGTCGCAGGGGTGGTATGGATGCAAACTAAGGTCTGCGGCAAAGACCTGGGCCGCAAGGGTGTGGTGTTAACTGCGGGCGACACAGAACGTGGTTATAGTGTCACACTGGGAATGAATGTGCTTAGGGAGTTTGGAACTCTTCTAATCATCGAGTCTCCTGATGTGTTCCTGAAGCAGAGGAGCCCGCAAACGCCCCAAAGGAAAATATTTAAACAATTGATCCGGATGGCTCAAGCGCAGGACGCTTCCTGCGATGGAAAGGTGTGGGGAAAGTGGTCATTCCAGCTGCAAACAATCTGGTCATATCACTAGGGCAAATTGTGCTCTCTCTACCTGTCCGGGCTTGCATTCCGCTGGAGGGGTGGAAGTACAGTCCAAAAGTGGCCAAAAGTTTTGAGAATGACACAAATATTATATTTTCACATGATCTGCTGCCCTCTGGTTTTTATGTGTGTTTGACAGATGTTTTTATCACAGACAGAAATATAATAATTGCAAACATATGAGTAACAAAAGCTTATATTGACAGTTAGAATGAGTTAATGCAGCAAGTCAATATTTGCAGTGTTGACCCTTCTTCTTCAGGACCTCTGCAATTCTCCCTGGCATGCTTCTCAATCAACCTTCTGGACCAAATCCTGACTGATAGCAGACCATTTTCTTGCACAGAATTTTTAGGTTTTTGTTTGTCCACCCGTCTCTTGATCATTGACCACAAGTTCTCAATGGGATTAAGATCTGGGGAGTTTCCAGGCCATGGACCCAAAATCTCTATGTTTTGTTCCCTGAGCCATTTAGTTATTACCTTTGCTTTATGGCAAGGTGCTCCATCATGCTGGAAAAGGCATTGTTGATCACCAAACTGCTCTTGGAGGGTTGGGAGAAGTTGCTCTTGGAGGACATTCTGGTACCATTCTTTATTCATGGCTGTGTTTTTAGGCAAGACTGTGAGAGAGCCGATTCCCTTGGCTGAGAAGCAACCCCACACATGAATGGTTTCAGGATGCTTAACAGTTGGCATGAGACAAGACTGGTGGTAGCGCTCACCTTGTCTTCTCCGAATGAGGTGTTTTCCTGATGTCCCAAACAATCGAAAAGGGGATTCATTAAGAAATATAACTGTACCCCAGTCCTCAGCAGTCCACTGCCTGTACCTTTTGCAGAATATCAGTCTGTTCATGATGTTTTTTCTGGAGAGAAGTGGCTTCTTTGCTGCCCTCCTTGAGACCAGGCCTTGCTGCAAGAGTCTCCGCCTCACAGTGCGTGCAGATGCACTCACACCTGCCTGCTGCCATTCCTGAGCAAGCTCTGCATTGCTGGTAGCCCGATCCCGCAGCTGAAACACTTTTAAGAGACGGTCCTGGCGCTTGCTGGTCTTTCTTGGGCGCCCTGGAGCCTTTTTGGCAACAATGGAACCTCTCTCCTTGAAGTTCTTGATGATGCGATAGATTGTTGACTGAGGTGCAATCTTTCTAGCTGCGATACTCTTCCCTGTTAGGCCATTTTTGTGCATTGCAATGATGACTGCATGTGTTTCTTTAGAGATAACCATGGTTAACAGAAGAGAAACAATGATGCAAGCACCAGCCTCCTTTTAAAGTGTCCAGTGGTGTCATTCTTACTTAATCATGACAGATTGATCTCCAGCCATGTCCTCATCAACACCCACACCTGTGTTAATGGAGCAATCACTGAAAAGAGGTTAGCTAGTCCTTTTAAGGCAGGGCTGCAATGATGTTGAAATGTGTTTTGGGGGATCGAGTTCATTTTCTAGCCAAATATTGACTTTGCAAGTAATTGCTGTTAAGCTGATCACTCTTTATAACATTCTGGAGCATATGCAAATTGCCATTAGAAAAAGTGAAGCAGTAGACTTTGTAAAAATTAATATTTGTGTCATTCTCAAAACTTTTGTCCATGACTGTACAACTTGAACGGCTGCCATGGAGAACTTACCACCAGGACTCCTAGTTGCCCATACACTGGCTACGGTACGTGATGGAATGGTACCCGTGCGGTGTTTGAATTTGAGAGAGGACATCCTGACGCTTTGCCCCAGGAGTGAAATTGCGCAATTGTAGGCATGCCAGAGGAGCTGATACCACCACAGGCTGTTCAATTGATGGCGAAAAAGGGAAGATCCATGGACCGTAGCAGTAGAGACAGCTCCAACATCAGAACCCCAACAACAGCAAAAGGGCGTCGTATTTTAGAACAAACTCAGGCAGAATTGATGGAGCTCACCCCGCAACAAGTACAGCAGGTAGAAGTCTTATTGGGAAGCTATCAAGATGTGTTCGCGCAACATGAGGATGATTTCAGCTGCTCTACTGCCATCTCACATGAGATCCCGACTGGTAATGCCATGCCTGTGAGTGAACGCTACCATCAAAACCCTCCACAAATGTATCTGGAGGTGAAAGGGATGCTCACTGTCACGGGTGTGTCGCCACGAAGATCGTCGCGATTACACAACCTGACTTCTCACAGCTGAGTTTTTGGTCCTTGGTGTTTTTCGGCAGTGAGGGAGTTAATTCTCCTTCTCTCTGTGCTAGACGAGGCCCAGCCTCGCCCAGCTGCAGTTAATGCTGCAGTAATGGGATTCCTTCAAATACCTGCCAGTCTGCTAGGGAAGTGTCGGTGAAAGCATTCATGCAGACCAGAGAGCGGATCGTGGTAATGTGAAGTCTGAAGTGAAGAGTACCTGGTGTGGTTTTCTCCCCTCCTCGCTTTATTATTTATCTCCTTACCCGTTGGTGTTCCCTCTGTAGTTGTAGAGTGAGTTTTGTATGCAAGGTGGTCTTTTGTTTTACCCCTTGTACTGTCTCGTTCGTCTTATACTGTGTGTAGGCATTTACCTTCCCGTCCCCTGTGGTGGTGATCAGGGTCCTTCTCAGGACTAGATTACTGAGGGTCAGGGATTCACAGGAGATAGGGTTACGCTGGCGGCCTGGACCTCTGTACCATCAACAGTACCTCCAGGTAGAGGGATTAGTCAGGACCCCAGCTTAGGGTCAGCATAGACCCGGACCTCCTGTATGCAGTGACAGCGTGACATTTTCACCGACCATACTAAAGATTCTCTCCAGCCACCATGGATCCAGTGGCCAGTCTAGCTCGGCAGTTGCAGAGTTTGTCCATGGAGCTGGCGGACGTTAAGTCCAAGGTTTTGTACCCCCTGGAGCAAGCCGGACCTGAACCTAAAGTAGCTCTCCCTGACAGGTTCACTGGAGGGCGGGACAAGTTTTTTGCTTTCCGGGAGGCATGTAAATTGTACTTTCGGCTGCAACCTCGGTCATCGGGGAGTGAAGATCAAAGGGTGGGAATTGTCATCTCGCTCCTACAAGGGGACCCCAATCATGGGCGTTCTCGCTTCCCCCGGACTCCCCGGCTCTCCAATCAGTGGATAGGTTTTTCGCAGCTCTGGGTCTTGTATATGATGACCCGGATCGGGTCTCCTTGCTGAATCTAAGTTACGTAAGATACAGCAGGGAGATCGTCCGGCGGAGGAATTCTGTTCGGAGTTCCGTAGGTGGGCCACGGACACCCAGTGGAATGACCCGCTCTTAGGAGCAGTTTTGTCAAGGTTTATCTGACAAATTAAAGGATGTGCTGGCACAGTATGACCCTCCCACGTCACTGGAAGCCGCTATGGCCCTTGCTATTCGCATCGACAGACGGCTTCGGGAGAGGTGCGGGGTAACTCCGCCCCCTGTGATGACTCCACCTTCTACTAGGTCCTCTTATATGGAGGTTCCCCTGGTCAGTCCAGAGGAGCCTATGCAGTTAGTAGGGACATCATTCCGAGGGAGGGATCGGCAGTGCGCCGCAAGACAGGAAGGTGTTTCTTCTGCGGGAGAAAGGGACATTTTATTGGGGGGTGTCCATCCCGTCCTTTGCAGAGTGAGAAGTCGCCAGAAAACTATTGATCCCAGGTTGTGTGGTGGACGACAATCTGGGAGTAAGTATTTCGTCCCCAGGTCCGTCTCAATTTCTCGTACCGGCGGAGGTGGTGGTGGGTACGAGAACTGACAGGATATCTGTTCTTCTGGATAGTGGGGCCGGGCTAATCTGGTGGACGCTTGGTTTGCCCGGGTTCAAGGTATGCGACTGAGTGTATTGGCTAAACCCATCCCCATATTCTCGATCGACGCCAGGCCTCTCGGTCAAGGTAGTTTTTTGCAAGCCGTGCATAACATAGATCTTCGAGTGGGGGCGATACATAAAGAATTGTTGTCGTGTTATGTGTTGGAGGGTCTTCCCACTCCTATAGTGTTGGGCCTTCCTTGGTTAGCTAAACATAACCCGGTTATTAATTGGCAATCCAGAGAGATAAGCCAGTGGAGTGAATTCTGTAATAAAAACTGCATGAACACGGTCATCGGTGCGGTCGCGCCTAGGGTCTTACCTCCATTTCTGGCGGACTTTGAGGATGTATTCTCGGAGAAAGGGTGTCAAGAACTACCTCCTCATCGCGCGTATGACTGTTCTGTAAAATTGCTCCTTGAGGCCAAGTTACCGAAATCTAGGTTGTATAACCTTTTGGTCCTGAGAGCAGGCCATGAAGGATTATATTTCGGAGAGTCTGGCTAAGGGGCATATTAGACCTTCATCTTCCCCGGTGGCCGCGGGGTTCTTCTTTGTGAAGAAGAAAGATGGAGGCCTACGCCCTTGCCTGGATTTCCGTGAGCTTAATCGGATTACGGTCCGAGATCCGTATCCGCTCCCACTTATTCCCGATCTTTTCAATCAGATCGTGGGCGCCAAATGGTTCTCTAAGTTGGATCTCAGGGGGGCATATAATCTGATTAGGATGAAGGAGGGGGATGAGTGGATAACGGCGTTTAACACTCCGGAGGGACATTATGAGAACCTTGTCATGCCATTTGGTCTGACTAATGCCCCGGCGGTGTTTCAACATTTTGTTAATGACATCTTTCGCCGCCTGGTGGGACGTTTGTTGTCATATATCTGGATGACATCTTAATTTACTCGCCGGATCTTGTGTCTCATCAGGAGCATGTTAGGCAGGTGTTGCAGATCTTGCGGGATAATAAACTGTACGCCAAATGGGAAAAGTGTGTGTTCGCCGTACAGGAACTTCGTTTTTAGGATTCCTGGTGTCAGCATCGGTTTTCGTATGGATCCTGGGAAAGTGCGGGCAGTTCTTGAGTGGGATCTGCCAGAGGATCTTAAGGCATTACAACGTTTCCTGGGGTTTGCTAACTACTACCGGAAATTTATTCGTAATTTCTCGTTCATAGTTAAACCTCTCACAGACATGACTAAAAAAGGGACGGATTTTTCAAGTGGTCTGACAAGGCTTGTCAAGCGTTTTCTCCTTGAAAAAATGTTTTGCTTCGGCACCCATACTCATTCAACCAGATGCGTCACAGCCGTTCATTGTGGAGGTAGACGCTTCTGAGGTAGGGGTGGGAGCGGTATTATCTCAAGGTTCGTCCCCTGGTAAGTGGCATCCGTGCGCCTTCTTCTCTAAAAAATTGTCGTCCGCTGAGAGGAATTACGATGTCGGCAATAGGGAACTCTTGGCCATTAAGTTAGCTTTTGAGGAGTGGCGTCATTTTTTGGAGGGGGCAGTACACCCGGTCACCGTCATTACCGATCACAAGAACCTGCTATATTTAGAGTCCGCAAAACGTCTGAATCCCAGACAAGCTAGGTGGTCGTTGTTTTTTACCAGGTTTAATTTTGTCGTCACATATCGTCCTGGGTCAAAAAATGTAAAGGCGGATGCCTTATCTCGCAGTTTCCCTGGAGCCGGGAAGACGGATGACCTGGTTCCTATCCTTCAAGAGGGGGTGGTGGTGTCGGCAGTATGCTCTGAGCTTGAGGAGGAGGTATGGAGGCTCAGGGGGACGCCCCTGTTGGACCTCCAGGGAGACTGTTTGTTCCAGATCAGTTGCGACAAAAGGTAATCGAGGCACACCATAATCAGCTTTGGCAGGACACCCAGGATTAAAGCAACTGTGGATCTCCTCTCGCGCCGGTTTGGTGGCCTAATTTACATAGGGAGGTGGTAACTTTTGTCGCGTCCTGTGGGGTTTGTGCGCGCTCTAAGACCCCACATACCCGTCCTCTGGGGCCCTCTTACCTTTGAAGATCCCGGAGCGTCCGTGGACTCATCTGTCTATGGACTTTATTACGGACCTCCCGCCGTCTTCGGGTAAAACAGTCATACTCGTTGTAGTGGACAGGTTCAGCAAGATGGCACATTTTATCGCTCTTCCTGCTCTTCCTAATGCTAAAACTCTTGCGCAGGTGTTCATTGGGAGATTGTGAGACTTCACGGGGTACCCTCCGATGTGGTGTCGGATCGGGGGTCTCAGTTTGTGTCCAAATTCTGGAAGGCATTTTGTACACGGCGGGGGATGCAGTTGTCATTTTCATCGGCTTTTCATCCGCAGACCAATGGTCAGACAGAGTCTGAATCAGAGCCTAGAGACATATCTCCGGTGTTTTGTGTCAGAGAACCAGGAGGACTGGGCTTCTTTCTTGCCTTTTGCGGAATTCGCTCTTAACAATAGGCGGAGCGAGTCCACTGGTAAGTCCCCGTTTTTTGGGGCATATGGTTTTCACCCCCAGTTTTGTACTTTCAATAGGGGGGGCTCTTCTGGGGTTCCTGAGGAGGAACGATTTTCGTCGTCACTCGCTTCAGTGTGGAGAGGAGTGCTGAATAATCTGAGTACTATGGGGAACCGATACAAATGTATGGCTGATAGGAGGAGAGTGTCTGGTCCGGACCTAAGTGTGAACGATCGGTATGGTTGTCTACCAAGAATATAAAACTTAAGGTTCCCTCCTGGAAACTGGGTCCCAGGTTCATCGGGCCATACAGAATCAGTTCTATAATTAATCCGGTGGCATTCCGTCTTGACCTCCCCCCTACGTTTAAAATTCACAATGTGTAAGAGGTATGTGGCGCCGGTGATACCATCACCTTTACCTCCTCCTCCTGTGGTGGTCAATGGTAACTTGGAGTTTCAGGTGTCTAAAATCATCGATTCACGTCTGAATCGCCGGTCCCTTCAGTACCTGGTTCATTGGAAGGGGTATGGTCCTGAGGAGAGGACGTGGGTTCCTGCGTCGGATATTAACGCAGACCGATTAATTCGGGCCTTCCACACAACTCACCCAGATAAACCTGGCCCTGAGGGTCCGGAGGCCCCTCGTAGAAGGGGGGATACTGTCACGGGTGTGTCGCCACGAAGATCGTCGCGATTACACAACCTGACTTCTCACAGCTGAGTTTTTGGTTCTTGGTATTTTTTGGCAGTGAGGAGTTAATTCTCCTTCTCTCTGTGCTAGACGAGGCCCAGCCTCGCCCAGCTGCAGTTAATGCTGCAGTAATGGGATTCCTTCAAATACCTGCCAGTCTGTAGGGAAGTGTCGGTGGAAAGCATTCATGCAGACCAGCAGAGCGGATCGTGGTATTGTGAAGTCTGAAGTGAAGAGTACCTGGGGTGGTTTTCTCCCCTCCTCGCTTTATTATTTATCTCCTTACCCGTTGGTGTTCCCTCTGTAGTTGTAGAGTGAGTTTTGTATGCAAGGTGGTCTTTTGTTTTACCCCTTGTACTGTCTCGTTCGTCTTATACTGTGTGTAGGCATTTACCTTCCCGTCCCCTGTGGTGGTGATCAGGGTCCTTCTCAGGACTAGATTACTGAGGGTCAGGGATTCACAGGAGATAGGGTTACGCTGGCGGCCTGGACCTCTGTACCATCAACAGTACCTCCAGTAGAGGGATTAGTCAGGACCCCAGCTTAGGGTCAGCATAGACCCCGGACCTCCTGTATGCAGTGACAGCGTGACACTCACGCAGATGTTACAGACTGGCATCATCCGAGAAAGTCAAAGCCCATGGGCTGCTCCCATCGTCCTAGTGCGTAAAAAGGACGGCACCCTCTGGTTCTGTGTGGACTATCGCAAATTAACCGCCTGTACGGTGCGAGATTTATCTCCACTACCCGGTATCGAAGAGTCCTTGTCCACCCTGGGAAACGCGAGGTACTTCTCCACTTTAGACCTGGCTAGCAGTTATTGGCAAGTGCCAATGTCAGAACATGACCGAGCGAAGACGGCCTTTATACTGCCCATGGGCCTGTAAGTGTTCAACCGGATGCCGTTCAGGCTGGCTAATGCTCCTGGCACATTTCAGCGACTCATGGAGAGATGTCTGGGAAATCTAAACTTTGAAGCCACACTCATCTACCTGGATGATATAATTGTGTATGCCGCTACGTTCGAAGAACATCTACAACGCATTGAACAAGTACTAATCCTGCTCCAGAAGCATGGACTGAAAGTAAAGCCTCCCAAGTGTCATCTGTTTCTCACCCAGATTGAATACCTCAGACATGTAGTCTCTGCAGAAGGTGTAAAACCGTCCCTTGAGAAGATTGCAGCAGTACAAGATTGGTCCACTCCGAAGTCCATGAAGGATGTTCGGGCCTTTTTGGGATTAACGGGTACTATCAGCAGTTCGTGAAAGACTTCGCCCGCATCGTGAACCTGCTATTAGAGCTGCTGAAAGAAGTACCATCTGGAGCTAAAAACCGAGAAATTCAGTGGGGAGAGCACCAGGAAAAGGTGTTCCAAGCCCTGAAAATGGCTCTGACTGAAGCACCAGTCCTGGCCTACGCTGACTTCTCTCAACCTTTTATCTCCATACCGATGGAAACTTGCATGGACTCAGAGCTGTGTTGTTGTAGAAAGCACAGGAACGCAGTGAGGAGCAGGAAGCAGAGGAAGAGTTAATCGGTTTATTACAGAGGTTACTCCACGGAAGTAAAATAAGGGGTAAGTAGATGTCTAAGCAAGGGGAAACAAGAACAAGAAAAAAGAACAATTTGTCTAAGCAACTGGAAAAACTTATCAGTCTGGTGTTTTCAGGGTGATGTAGGCTTGTTATCCCATGGGGGAGCTGCAGATAGCGTATGAAGTCTCTGGCCTGGTCCTGAAAGAAGCGGATACACTGGGTCTTAATGGAAGGGGCAAGTCCCAGTTCTCCTGAGTGAGGTCCTGCAGAGGTGAAGCAACGGTTTGGAGTAGAACTGTCCCTGGCTCTGCTACGGTATGGCGGAGTTCAATGGAAGAGGTGGGAACACTAGCCGGCTCTGGCTGATAGTTCAGTTCAGTACAGTCATGGCCAAAAGTTTTGAGAATGACACAAATATATATTTTCACATGATCTGCTGCCCTCTGGTTTTTATGTGTGTTTGACAGATGTTTTTATCACAGACAGAAATATAATAATTGCAAACATATGAGTAACAAAAGCTTATATTGACAGTTAGAATGAGTTAATGCAGCAAGTCAATATTTGCAGTGTTGACCCTTCTTCTTCAGGACCTCTGCAATTCTCCCTGGCATGCTCTCAATCAACTTCTGGACCAAATCCTGACTGATAGCAGTCCATTCTTGCACAATCAATGCTTTCATTTTGTCAGAATTTTTAGGTTTTTGTTTGTCCACCCGTCTCTTGATGATTGACCACAACTTCTCAATGGGGTGAAGATCTGGGGAGTTTCCAGTCCATGGACCCAAAATCTCTATGTTTTGTTCCCCGAGCCATTTAGTTATCACCTTTGCTTTATGGCAAGGTGCTCCATCATGCTGGAAAAGGCATTGTTGATCGCCAAATTGCTCTTGAAGGGTTGGGAGAAGTTGATCTTGGAGGACATTCTGGTACCATTCTTTATTCATGGCTGTGTTTTTAGGCAAGACTGTGAGAGAGCCAATTCCCTTGGCTGAGAAGCAACCCCACACATGAATGGTTTCAGGATGCTTAACAGTTGGCATGAGACAAGACTGGTGGTAGCGCTCACCTTGTCTTCTCGAATGAGGCGTTTTCCTGATGTCCCAAACAATCGAAATGGGGATTCATCAGAGAAAATAACTTTACCCCAGTCCTCAGCAGTCCACTGCCTGTTCCTTTTGCAGAATATCAGTCTGTCCATGATGTTTTTTTCTGGAGAGAAGTGGCTTCTTTGCTGCCCTCCTTCAGACCAGGCCTTGCTCCAAGAGTCTCCGCCTCACAGTGCGTGCAGATGCACTCACATCTGCCTGCTGCCATTCCTGAGCAAGCTCTGCACTGCTGGTAGCCCGATCCCGCAGCTGAAACACTTTTAAGAGACGGTCCTGGCGCTTGCTGGTCTTTCTTGGGCGCCCTGAAGCCTTTTTGGCAACAATGGAACCTCTCTCCTTGAAGTTCTTGATGATGCGATAGATTGTTGACTGAGGTGCAATCTTTCTAGCTGCGATACTCTTCCCTGTTAGGCCATTTTTGTGCATTGCAATGATGACTGCACGTGTTTCTTTAGAGATAACCATGGTTAACAGAAGAGAAACAATGATGCCAAGCACCAGCCTCCTTTTAAAGTGTCCAGTGGTGTCATTCTTACTTAATCATGACAGATTGATCTCCAGCCATGTCCTCATCAACACCCACACCTGTGTTAATGGAGCAATCACTGAAAAGAGGTTAGCTGGTCCTTTTAAGACAGGGCTGCAATGATGTTGAAATGTGTTTTGGGGGATAAAGTTCATTTTCTATCACTCTTTCTATCACTCTTTATAACATTCTGGAGTATATGCAAATTGCCATTAGAAAAAGTGAAGCAGTAGACTTTGTAAAAATTAATTTTGTGTCATTCTCAAAACTTTTGGCCATGACTGTAGAGACCTGCGCGCCCACGTCAGTCAGCGGAGTGGCATGCGCAGACAACTCAGTGTCAAGGTTAAGGGAAGACACCTGGTCACGTCTCACACGGTCACGTCTCTCACGGTCAGCAGAGGTATGGGGCAGCATATGGCAATGAGGACGGTGCTGTGGCGTTGTCTCACGGAGAGAGAGTCAACTATCGTAGCCTGTCTTCCCGCCAAGTCAGTCCTTTTCCCGCGCTCAGCTCCCTTTATCTCAGCCGCACCCCTTCAGTCATGTGTAAAGGTCTGTCCAGTCCAGAGTCCTTTCCCCCCGGCAACAATAGTTGGGGCCGGCACGAGAGAGGCAACGCAGATCCGGTCTGTCTTCCTACATTGTGCAGGTTCAAGACGAAAAAGAGCGGGTGATTGCTTATGCAAGTCGTTCTCTCCATGACTCTGAAGTGGGTGGCCCTCGAACACCTGCCCTACCAGGATGAGAGAGAGACCCTCTCTCCTGGGACAC
Source organism: Oophaga sylvatica (assembly GCA_033576555.1). Lineage (NCBI taxonomy): Eukaryota > Metazoa > Chordata > Amphibia > Anura > Dendrobatidae > Oophaga > Oophaga sylvatica. The sequence goes on along the minus strand of JARQOD010000001.1, from coordinate 549,968,043 downwards.
TACAAATCCTTCGACAGTGGGGAGAGACTCTACCTGAGAGATGGATTGCTGTATCGGAAGATTCAGTTGCAGTATGCCCTGTCCGTCACCTGGAAAGTCGTGATCCCCGAAACACTGTTGCATCAAGTGGGGGGATACACACAGTGGAGGATTACCTCTGCTGTCAGTGTATCGCGGTGGGGGTGTAGAGCACTGACATCACCCGATGTCAGTGTTCTACACCAGAGATCGTCGTGGGACACTCGTTAATCATTGGACTACAGCGGAAAGGCCTGCATACACATACAGACACACACACACAGGCCTGCAGACCCCCGCACATACACACATACACGCACACAGTCACCGCCCACACACTTCCCTCCTCCTTCCACGCAGCACTGCTCATCGGCTCAGCTGGCTGGGGCTCAGCCAATGTGCTGAGCGGTGCTGCACACCTTGGCGGGGGATTTGAATCCCGCGCGGCACTGCTCATTGGCTCAGCCAGCGGGGGATTAGAATTTCAAATTAGAATTTCAAATACCCCGCCCTGCCGGCTGAGCTGATGAGCGGTGCCGCACAGGATTCAAATCCCCCGCCAAGGCCGCGCAGCACCTCTCAGCCAATGAGCGTGCCGCAGCTATGGCGGGGAATTGTCTGGGACCTGAACCCAGAGATACAGGTATGCACAGCAATGGACTTTGTGTTTCTGTAGGGGATGGTCAGGACACCGATATCCTAGTATCTGTGGCCATGACTACAGTCCAGGCCATCCTTTACACTTGGCGTCGTCGGCAGGATGCGACTATCATGCATGGAGGGGATGCACGGAAGAAAAGTAAAGTTGAAAGTTATGAAGAAGTAACTACTGCATTCAGCAAGGCAGGAGAAGAAAAATGTGACGGACTACCGGATGTGACTTGTAACATGGACTTGACAAATTCTGTACAAAAACCTGCTTGGGTCGTGACCAAGATGGCGGATGTGGAAATGGCGGCCAATGGCGTAGTTGAAGAAAACAACTAGGACCGCGTCCTTCGTGGGCATTGCCACTACCCCTTGGTGCCAAAACCTGCCTGTCAGTACGCCCTGGTTCACCCTTGGTGGGTGAAGAGGAGAAAGGCCCGCCCGCTTACGCAGTTTGAAAAGGAATGGGTGGAGCAGCTGGAGGCGGACCTACCTGGAAACGGGTGGGGCCCAGAAGTAAAATCCGGAAAGAGCTGTGAGGCGCCATCTTGTGAACACCGACCTCGATGCAACACACCCGCACCCATAGCTGCCAAGGTGTGGGGCGTATCGAGTTGAAGTGGCGGCATTAGAATAGAATAGATAGAATAGATATATACACATAGAATACATATATATATATATTTATAATATATATATATATATATATTATTTTAAAACAGTACAGACCAAAGTTTGGACACACCTTCTCATTCAATGATTTTTCTGTATTTTCATGACTATGAAAATTGTAGAATCACACTGAAGGCATCAAAACTATGAATTAACACATGTGGAATTATACATTACACTTTACAAAAAAGTGTGAAACAACTGAAAATATGTCTTATATTCTAGGTTCTTCAAAGTAGCCACCTTTTGCTTTGATTACTGCTTTGCATGCAGAAAAGGTGAACGGATGGACTCTACATGCCTGGTTCCCACCGTGAAGCATGGAGGAGGAGGTGTGATGGTGTGGGGGTGCTTTGTTGGTGACACTGTTGGGGATTTATTCAAAATTGAAGGCATACTGAACCAGCATGGCTACTACAGCATCTTGCAGCAGCATGCTATTCCATCCAGTTTGCGTTTAGTTGGACCATCATTTATTTTTCAACAGGACAATGACCCCAAACACACCTCTAGGCTGTGTAAGGGCTATTTGACCAAGAAGGAGAGTGTTGGGGTGCTACACCAGATGACCTGGCCTCCACAGTCACCAGACCTGAACCCAATCGAGATGGTTTGGGGTGAGCTGGACCGCTCACCGCTTCAATTTTGAATAAATCCCAACAGTGTCACCAGCAAAGCACCCCCACACCATCACACCACCTCCTCCATGCTTCACGGTGGGAACTAGGCATGTAGAGTCCATCCGTTCACCTTTTCTGCATGCAAAGCAGTAATCAAAGCAAAAGGTGGCTACTTTGAAGAACCTAGAATATAAGACATATTTTCAGTTGTTTCACACTGTTTTGTAAAGTGTAATGTATAATTCCACATGTGTTAATTCATAGTTTTGATGCCTTCAGTGTGATTCTACAATTTTCATAGTCATGAAAATACAGAAAAATCTTTGAATGAGAAGATGTGTCCAAACTTTTGGTCTGTACTGTATATGTATATACATGTCAGTGACATGCACACATATATATGTATTTATATTACATAGATAAATAGAAGAAAAGCCAGCAATTCATCTGCCGTGTTCTGTAAAATCTCTGCAGGAGCCGACAGGATAGAAGAGATGCATTACATACAGTAAATACAATAGAATAGGTAGATATATAGATGTCAGTGACAAATACAATTATTACAGTGTGTGTAGCTTACTGTACATGTATTTAATTAATAAAAGATTATTTTTCTGAAAAAAATGGCGTGGGCAAGTGGGGTGACAGTTGGGGGAATTGATGTCACATTTGTATTGTCAGGAGATATGAAGCCCAAGGTTAGTAATGGAGAGGCGTCAATAAGACACCCCATTACTAACCCCATAGTCACATTGTAAGAAAACACAGACACCCAGGAAAAAGTCCTTTAATTGAAAGAAAGACACAGACTCCTTTCATATTCTTAATTAAACCATACTTATGACCTTGCCCATTCCCCCGATGCCCTAGTCATCTGCAAAAGAAGTAAAGAAACAAACAAAACAATTCCTCACCTTTCCGCAGAGATGCTTTTAATCCATTAGTCCACAACGGGTCCAGCTCTGCTACATCTAGATGGCGACCATGCAGCCTGCCATCGTGCGCTCAGTGTCTCTCTATGAACTGCTATTCCCTGTCTGAGGGCACAGCGAGGGCACGCCATTTTTTTTCAGAAAAATAATCTTTTATTAGTTAAATACATGTACAATATGCTGCACACACACTGTACTAATTGTATTTGTCCCTTTGATCTACATATCTACCTATTCTATTTGTATTTACTGTATGTAATCCATCTCTTCTATCCTGTCGGCTCCTGCAGTTATTTTACAGAATATGGCAGATGAATTGCCGGCTATTCTTCTATCTATGTAATATAAATATATATACAGTGGGGAAAAAAAGTATTTAGTCAGCCACCAATTGTGCAAGTTCTCCCACTTAAAAAGATGAGAGAGGCCTGTAATTGGCATCATAGGTAGACCACAACTATGAGAGTCAAAATGAGAAAACAAATTCAGAAAATCACCTTGTCTGATTTGGCAAGATTTATTTTGAAAATTATGGTGGAAAATAAGTATTTGGTCATTTACAAAAGTTCATCTCAATATTTTGTTATATATCCTTTGTTGGCAATGACAGAGGTCAAATGTTTTCTATAAGTCTTCTCAAGGTTGGAACACACTGTTGATGGTGTGTTGGCTCATTCCTCCATGCATATCTCCTCTAGAGCAGTGATGTTTTGGGCAACACGAACTTTCAAATCCCTCCAAAGGTTTTCTATGGGGTTGAGATCTGCAGACTGGCTAGGCCACTCCAGGACCTTCATATGCTTCTTACAAAGCCACTCCGTTGCCCTGGCAGTAAGCTTGGGATCATTATCATGCTGAAAGACCCATCCACGTTTCATCTTCAATGCCCTTACTGATGGAAGGAGGCTTGCACTCAAAATCTCATGATACGTGGCCCCATTCATTATTTCATGTTCACGGATCAGTCGTCCTGGTCCCTTTGCAGAGAAACAGCCCCAAAGCATGATGTTGCCACCCCCATGCATCACAATAGGTATGATGTTCTTTGGATGCAACTCAGCATTCTGTCTCATCCAAACACGACGAGTTTTGTTTCTTCCAAACAGTTCTACTTTGGTTTCATCAGATCATATGACATTCTCCCAATACTCTTCAGGATAATCCAAATGTTCTCTAGCAAAGTTCAGACGGGCCAAGACATGTACTGGCATAAGTAGGGGGACACGTCTGGCACTGCAGGGTCTGAGTCCCTGGCGGCGTAGTGTGTTACTGATGGTAGCTTTTGTTACGGTGGTCCCAGCTCTATTCAGGTCATTCACTAGGCCCCCCCATGTGGTTCTGGGATTTTTGCTCACCGTTCTTGTGATCATTTTGACCTCAAGGGTGAGATCTTGCATGGAGGCTCAGATCGAGGGAGATTATCAGTGGTTTTGTATGTCTTCCATTTTATTATTATTGCTCCCACAGTTGATTTCATCACACCAAGCTGCTTACCTATTGCAGATTCAGTCTTCCCAGCCTGGTGCAGGGCTACAATTTTGTTTCTGGTGTCCTTTGACAGCTCTTTGGTCTTCACCATAGTGGAGTTTGGAGTGTGACTGAGGTTGTGGACAGGTGTCTTTTATACTGATAAGTTCAAACAGGTGCCATTACTACAGGTAATGAGTGGAGGACAGAGGATCCTCTTCAAGAAGAAGTTACAGATCTGTGAGAGCCAGAAAGCTTGCATGTTTTTAGGTGACCAAATACTTAATTTACACCATAATTTGCTAATAAATTTTGCCAAATCAGACAAGTTGATTTTCTGGATTTGTTTTCTCATTTTGACTCATAGTTGTGGTCTACCTATGATGCCAATTACAGGCCTCTCTCATCTTTTTAAGTGGGAGAACTTACACAATTGGTGGCTGATAAAATACTTTTTTTCCTCACTATATATCTATGTATTCTATGTGTATATATCCATTCTATCTATTCTATTCTAACCTGTCGGTGTGATTTAACTGTATTCGGCACATGAATTGCCGACTTTTCAAAGGCCCCCGATGCGTAAAAATCGGACACCACTCGCATGGCTCGAGTGCTGTGTGATTATTTTCTTGCACCCATAGACTTGCATTGGCGAGTCTCGGCCGATTCTCTGTGCAATTTTACATGAATGCTCAATACTCCTGAGAAAATAAATGGTGATGTGAACTGCCCCATAGATTAACACTGGGCGGAGTGCTATGCTATGTTTTCTCACGTAGCACTCGTCTGTATTCTATGGTAGTGTGACGCCGGCCTTAATGTTGTAATGGTTGATTCACGAAAAAGTTCAAGGAGGGTCTGGATGCCTTTCTTTAACCCCTTAGAGCCATTTTGCAGCTTAATGACCAGTCCAATTTTTACAATTCTGACCACAGTCACTTTATGAGGTTATAACTCTGGAACGCTTTAACGGATCCTGAGAATGTTTTTTCATGACATATTGTACTTCATGATAGTGGTAAAATTTCTTCGATATGACTTGTGTTTATTTATGAAAAAAACATAAATATGGCAAAAAATGTTAAATTTTGCAATTTTCAAACTTTACATTTTTATGCCCTTAACCCCTTCCCGACCCATGACGCCTAAGTAGGCGTCATGAAAACCAGTGGTATCCCGACCCATGATGCCTACGTAGGCGTCATGCTATAAATCATGTTCATGCGGGTCGGGTGACTGGGGTCACTGAAAGGTCACCCGACCCGCAGTAACAGGACCCTTTGTGCATCACCACAGTGGGGGTGGCTTAACCCCCATGTGGCTACGATCGCTCTGATTGGCTGTTAAAAGTGAACCAGCCAATTAGACCGATTTGTAATATTTCACCAATGAAATTTGGTGAAATATTACAATCCAGCCATGGCCGATTCTGCAATAGCATCTGCCATGGCTGGACACCGAGTTCCCACCCTCCCCACACTGAGTGACGGCGGTGATCGGCCGCCGCCACCGATTCATGGCGGCGAACGGTCACCGCCATTACTATCTGCTGCCCTGCGCACCGGTCCTCTCACCTCCGCTCCGGTCTGCTCCCCCTCACCTTCCGATCACCCCCCCTCAGCTGTTTTCACCGCCCCCGGTCTTCTGGTGCCCGTGGATCCGTCCCGACGTCCGTCCGGGACTCTTCATGGGTGCCGCCATCTTGAAAAATGGCGGGCGCATGCGCAGTGTGCCCACCGGCCGGCGCGTGCGCAGTGCGCCCGCCGGCCTGTGCGTGCGCAGTGCACCTTCCATAGTTCATAAATTTATTTTGATCACTGTGATACTCTCTCACAGTGATCAAAATAAAAAAAAAGTAAATAAAAGCCCCCTTTATCACCCCCATAGGTAGGGACAAAAAATAAAATAACAATTTTTTTTCTATTAGGGTTAGAATTACAGTTAGGGTTAGGTTAGGGTTAGGGTTAGCCTTAGGGTTAGGTTAGGGTTAGCCTTAGGGTTAGGGTTAGCATTAGGGTTAGGCTGTATTTATATCGCATTATGGCAGTCCATTAGACGGACTGCGTTACACCACGGTATAACGCGGTGTAACACAGTCCGTTAACGCTGCCCTTCACCCCCATTTGCGGGCGCATCGCAACGCATTCCGTAAAGCGGCATGCGTTCGCGACATGCCGTCATTCAGTGACGGAGCCTCAGACGCGGCCTGCAGCGTCTGGGCTCCGTCACTGCTAGCGCAGATGAATCATCTGCTGATTCATCTGCACTAGCGGGTATAGCATAACACGATCACGTTATGCTATACTGTTACCAGCCCGTCAACGCTATGTGTTGAGCGGGATGGTAAAACATAATGTGAACCTAGCCTTAGGGTTAGGTTAGGGTTAGGACTAGGGTTAGGGTTAGCATTAGGGTTAGGCTGGATTCATATCGCGTTATGGCAGTCCGTTAGATGGACTGCGTTACACCACGGTATAACGAGGTGTAACGCAGTCCGTTAACATTGCTATTCACCCCATTTGAGGGCGCATCTTGATACATGCCGTAAAGCGGCATGCATTCACAATGTGCCGTCATTCAGTGACTGAGCCTTGGACGCGGGCTGCAGCGTCTGGGCTCCGTCACCGCTAGCGCAGATGAATCATCTGCTAATTCCTCTGCGCTAGCGGGTATAGCATAAGCGATCGCGTTATGCTATACCGTTACCCGCCTATCAACGCTATGTGTTGAACGGGCTGGTAAAACATAATGTGAACCTAGCCTTTAGCATTAGGGTTAGAATTAGGCCGGCGTCACACACAACTACAAAAAATCGGTCCGTTTTAGTCGGTCGATTGTCGGATCAAAATGCAAACATCACACATCCTTCTGGCATCCGATTTTCCTTCAAAGATGCGATTTAGTCGCATGTGTGTGTACCTTGTAACATCCGATTTTCATCCGACTTGCGAGAATTTCTCGCAGGCTTGCAAAACTGACATATAATGGATCCAAAAGAATAGTATTTAAATCACAAAAGAAAGAATAGATATATACACATAGAATACATATATATATTGTGAGACAGTGAGAGTATGTGTGTTGAATGGGTGTACATTTCACCTAGATACTTTGCTGACTGGTATAAGGGAAATGTATGGCTTTGTAAACCTAGTGGTAGAGAAAGGTCACTACACCTTACATTCAGTACACACTTGCAGCTCAGGCCTGAAACCACTCAGCTGTTAATTAGGAGACCAGAAGTAGGTGTCTGCGAACACAGACAGAGAGCTTGCTTAGTCTGGACAAGGAGTCCAGGCACAAGAAGGAGTCTCCAGGAGTATGAGCTGTCTCAGTCTGGGTGCTCGATGTACCCCGGACACAGGAGTAGTCTCTGTGAGAATCCATGCGGATAGCTGCTGAATAGGAGGGGAGCTCTCTCAAGTCTGGACGTTGGAGATGCCTTCAGACACAAAGAGGAGACTCTGTGAAACTCCATGCTGGTAAATGCTGAACATATGTGTTGTTTTGGGACAGGCTGTTAGAGTCTGGACCCGGATAGAGAGGGAAATCTATCTAAGTGTAGTAAGTGGCTGGACAAGCCCAGGTCCTATGTTTATGATTTGGTTTTGATTATGTTCTGTTTGCTGTGGACTTTAATAAAACTGGTTGCGGCCAGTTTTTTACCAGAACTGCTGTCTGTGAATGAACTGTTTCCGTGCCACTCCGTCTACCCGGACGGCGATCCCAGAGCTATATCCCCTGAAAAGCTTACAATTGGTGCTGGAATGTGCGTGCAACACAGTGGCGAGAGACAGCAATAAAAGGTGAAGTCTGTTGAAGCAGCAGCAGAGAAAGAAAAAAAAAAAAGTGTGTCTGTTGGAGCAGTCTTAAAGAGACAGTGGCCCTAATAGAGTTTGCAGAGAAAAAAAGTGTCTGCACAGCAAGGCTGAATTTTCTGTGGAAAAGACTGTGGAGTGTGTATGTCTTGAGTGAAGACTGCCGTTGTTGAGACAGAGAAGTCTGACAGCATGGATGACAGCATGGAGGTGCTGTTTGAACAAATGGCGCAAGTTAATGTGCAACATAAGACTGCCGTGGTTGAGACAGATAAGTCCGGCAGTATGGAGGAGCTCGTTGAGTACCTGGTCCAGGCCCAGCGGAGCATGCAGCAGAGCATGGAGCGGCAGCGCCTGCAGCACCAGCAGCGCATGCAGCAGGCCCAGCAGCAATTCCTGCAGCAGCAGCAGGAGAATAACCGGTTGTTTTTTGAGCAGGTTGCAGCACTACAAAAGACTTGCAGCGCATCGTCCCAAAGTAATGTTGCAAAGTCACCTGCATTGTCCGCTGTAAAGAAGGCGGTAAGACGGTCCCTGAAAAAGATGACACCTCGTGACGATGTGGAGGTATATCTCACTAGGTTTGAGGGACTGGCAGAGAAGGAGAATCTGCCCCTATCTGAATGTGCCATGATGGTCGCACCCTATCTGATTGGAGAACCCCAAAGGGCCTATGCTGACCTGAGCGAGCAGGACAGCCAAGACTATGCCAAGCTGAAAGCGGAGATTCTTACCCGGCTGGGTGTTACGGTGACAGCCCGTGCCAGGGGAGTTCATGACTGGAGATGCAGTTGGGAGTCTGCAGTCAGCAAACCTGATTATGGAGTTGAAAAGGTGATAGTGGACCGCTACACCCAAGCACGTCCTCCTGAGGTACAGCCAGAGGTCGGACAAGGAGACCACCAGGACGCCAATCGTCTGGTCAGCCTGATGGAGAGGGCCTTCGCCACCAAAGACTGCCTCCGTGACCAGCCGTCTGAGAGGTCGTCACTTCAGAGTTCCTGGACGCCGAACTCTCCCGGTAAGAGCGTTCCAGCTGTTGGGGTCGTGTGGGTGGGAGAGTGTGATGGACAGTGTTGGAGATGTCGTGAAATTGCAGCCAACTGTCCAATAGAGGGGGAGCCTATGTGTTGTGATGTTGGTTGATCCCTCTCCCCTGCGCAGAGCCTGTGTGTGTGTCCACCTCAGCCGAAGAGACTGGACCACAGGGGTCCCCGGTGGTTGTAAATGACTGCCCAGCACAGGCCCTCTTGGACTCAGAGAGTCCAGTGACTTCCGTATGGGACAGCCTGATTGATAGGGACTTTATCCCTGATAAACACCTGAGTGTGGTGTGCGTCCATGGAGACACCAAAGTCTACCCAGAGACTGTCGTGGACTTGATCCCCAAACGCGGGGAGGTTTCATGTGAAGTGGGGGTAGTGAAGAACCTGGTGCCCCCCGTCATATTGGGTAATGACTTTCCCCGGTCTAAGGATCTCTGGGGGAAAAATGTTTCTGATGGACAGTGTGATGAAGCTCCTATTGAGGGTGCGCAGTCCCGAGGGGCGGAACACAATGCTAGTGGGCCGTTAAACTTATGTGATAATGATGATGATGATGATGATAATGATAATGATGATGATGATCATGATAATGATGATGACCATGATAATGATGCTGATACTGATAATGATAATGATGATGATCATGATAGTGATGATGATACTGATCATAATCATGATAATGATATTGATAATAATGATGACTGTGATAGTGATGAAATTCCTTTGCAGGTGATGTTGGGAGACGAGGATGGTGGTTCTCGGGAACCCAGTGTCCCTGACTTACCTGTGTCCTGTGACAATTTTGAGAGTGAGCAGTGGCGAGACCCCTCTCTTAAAACGGCCCAGGAAAATATAAATGTTCTAAATGAGGTTTCCAAAAGAGCCTGGCTCTGAGGAGAGGTTTCCTTATGTTGCCATGAACACTCACCTGTTGTTTAGGGACACTGAAGTCCAGGGAGAGGTCGTGAGCCAGCTCCTAGTACCTGAGCTATATGGAAGTATAGTGCTGGGGTTGTCACATAGTCACATACTTGAGGGACCACCTGAGGGAAACCAGGGACCAGATGGTGAAGTTAATGTTGTGGATGACATGTTAACTAAGGTTCCAGATCAAGATGTGAATGAGAATAAATTGTATAACCCTGTGTCACGCTGTCTAATGATATGTAATACAATGTCAGTAAACTATTAATACGGAACAACACTCTATACAACAACTAGTATAGCAAACATCAGCATGTAAGTATAGAATAGATTTACCTGACACGATATCTGCTGAACTCAGGGTTAATCTTGAGGACTTGATGAGCTGAAACAGGAAAGAGGTGGACCGGGATCTAACCTGACCCTAAACTGGGGTCCTAACTAATCCCTCACCTTGGAGGTACTGATAATGGTTCAGAGGTCCAAGTCTCCAACCTAACCCTGTCTCCTATCAGACCCTGAACCCTGTAATCAGTCCTAAGAAGGATCCTGACTACCACCAAAGGGATATGGCTGATCTCAGCTAAATACACAGATTAGACATATAAGACAGACAGGATAACACTCGCTTGCATACACACTCAAACACCAAAGGAACATAAATGGTCTGGGAAATAAACTCTAACCAAGTTGAGCTTAGAACAACTAAGGAGCTCACAACTAAAGTCTATACAGATTCATTCCTATCTGTGGTCTGCATGAAGGTTTCACTGGCAACTCCCCAAGCAGACAACCAGGAATTTAAAGGAAACCAATCAACAAATAATCAATTGCAGCTGGAGAAACTGCACCCAGTCCCAGCACCGAGCACAGACAGAATTAACTCCCTAGCTGCCAAACACAAAGAAACAGCAGATCAGCTGTGAGAAGTCAAAATGTGCAACCGCGACGATCTTCGTGGCAATGCACACATGACAGTACCCCCCCTTCTACGAGGGGCCTCCGGACCCTCAGGGCCAGGCCTGCCCGGTGAGTTCTGTGGAAGGTCCGAACCAAACGATCTGCGTTAACATCAGACGCAGGACCCACGTCCTCTCCTCTGGACCATACCCCTTCCAATGCACCAAGTACTGAAGGGACCGGCGATTCAGACGTGAGTCAATGATCTTTGATACTTGAAATTCCAAGTTACCATTGACCAACACAGGAGGAGGAGGTAGAGGTGACGGTATGACTGGTGCCACATACCTTTTAAGTAATGACTTGTGGAACACATTATGAATTTTAAACGTAGGAGGGAGGTCCAGACGAAATGCCACAGGATTAATTATGGAACTGATCCTGTACGGCCCGATGAATCTGGGACCCAGTTTCCAGGAGGGCACCTTAAGTTTTATATTCCTGGTAGACAACCATACCAGATTGTTCACATTCAGATCTGGACCAGAAACTCTCCTCCTATCAGCCATACGTTTGTAACGGTTCCCCATCCCACTCAGATTATTCAATACACCTCTCCACACAGAAGCAAGTGACGACGAGAAACGCTCCTCCTCAGGAACCCCAGAAGGCCCCCCCCCATTGAAAGTACAAAACTGGGGATGGAAACCATATGCCCCAAAAACGGGGACTTACCAGTGGACTCGCTCCGCCTGTTGTTAAGAGCGAACTCTGCCAGAGGCAAGAAAGAAGACCAGTCCTCTTGGTTCTCTGAAACAAAACACCGGAGATATGTCTCTAAGCTCTGATTCAGACGCTCTGTCTGACCATTGGTCTGCGGATGAAAAGCCGAGGAAAATGACAATTGCATCCCCCGACGTAAACAAAATTCCCTCCAAAATTTGGACACAAACTGAGACCCCCTATCTGACACCACATCAGAAGGCAACCCACGAAGTCTAACGATCTCCCTAATGAACACCTGCGCCAGAGTTTTAGCATTAGGGAGTGCAGGAAGAGCAACGAAATGTGCCATCTTACTGAACCTGTCAACAACCACCAGTATGACAGTATTCCCTGACGACGGAGGAAGGTCCGTAATGAAGTCCATAGATAAATGAGTCCATGGACGCTCCGGAAGTTTCAAGGTAAAAGGGTCCCAGACGGACGGGTATGAGGGGTTTTAGAGCGAGCACACACCCCACATGACGCGACAAAAGTTATAACATCTTTATTAGCATTAGGCCACCAAAACCGGCGAGAAAGGAGATCTAAAGTAGCCTTACTCCCTGGATGTCCTGCTAGAGCAGAATTATGATGTGCCTCAATAACCTTTTGTCTCAACAGATTTGGGACAAACAGTCTCCCTGGAGGTCCTGCAGGGGCGTCCCCCTGAGCCTCTAACACCTCCTCCTCAAGCTCAGAAAATACAGCCGACACTACCACCCCCTCCTGAAGGATAGGACTCGGGTCATCCGTTTTCCCGGCCCCTGGGAAACTGCGAGACAAGGCATCAGCCTTTACATTCTTAGACCCCGGGCAATAAGTGACGACAAAATTAAACCTGGTAAAAAACAACGACCATCGAGCTTGTCTGGAATTCAGACGCTTAGCGGATTCCAAATACAACAGGTTCTTGTGATCAGTAATAACGGTAACCGGGTGGACTGCCCCCTCCAAAAAGTGACGCCATTCTTCAAAAGCTAACTTAATGGCCAAAAGTTCCCTATTGCCGATATCATAATTCCTTTCGGCGGACGACAATTTCTTAGAAAAGAAAGCGCACGGATGCCATTTACCAGGGGACGGACCCTGGGACAATATAGCACCCACCCCTACGTCAGACGCATCCACCTCCACAATGAACGGCTGAGATGCATCTGGTTGGATGAGAACGGGTGCCGAAGCAAAACATTTCTTCAAAGAGGAAAAGGCTTGGCAAGCTTTGTCCGACCATTTAGAAAAATCCGTCCCTTTTCTTGTCATGTCAGTGAGAGGTTTGACGACAGATGAGAAATTACAAATAAATTTCCGGTAGTAGTTAGCAAACCCCAAAAAACGCTGCAGAGCCTTAAGATCCCCTGGCTAATCCCATTCAAGCACTGCTCTCACCTTTTCAGGGTCCATACGGAAACCGGAGGCTGACACCAAAAAACCCAAAAACTGAAGTTCCTGTACGGCAAATACACACTTCTCCAGTTTGGCGTATAGTTTATTGTCTCGCAAGATCTGCAACACCTGTCTCACATGCTCCTGATGAGACACAAGATCTGGCGAGTAAATTAAAATGTCGTCCAAATATACAACCACAAACAGCCCCACAAGGTGACGAAAAATGTCATTAACAAAATGTTGGAATACTGCTGGTGCAGTAGTCAGATCAAAAGGCATGACTAGGTTCTCATAATGTCCCTCCGGCGTGTTAAACGCCGTTTTCCACTCATCCCCCTCTTTTATCCTAATCAGATTATACGCCCCCTGAGATCCAATTTAGAAAACCATTTGGCGCCAACAATTTGATTGAAGAGATCAGGAATAAGAGGGAGTGGATACGGATCTCGAACAGTAATCCGATTAAGTTCGCGGAAATCCAAGCAAGGGCGTAGGCCTCCATCTTTCTTCTTCACAAAGAAGAACCCCACGGCTACTGGGGAAGATGAAGGTCTAATATGCCCTTTGGCCAGACTTTCAGAAATATAATCTTTCATAGCCTGCCTCTCAGGACCAGAAAGATTATACAACCTAGCTTTAGGCAACTTAGCATCAGGAACGAGATTAATAGAGCAGTCATACACGCGATGAGGAGGCAACTCCTGACACCCCTCCTCAGAGAAAACATCCCCAAAATCCTCCAAAAAAGGAGGCAATGTACTAGGCACGACCGCACTGATGACTGTGTTCATGCAGTTGCTTTTGCAAAACTCACCCCATTGGCTTATTTCTCTGGACTGCCAATTAATCACAGGGTTATGTTTAACCAGCCAAGGAAGTCCCAACACAATGGGAGTAGGTAGACTCTCCAACACATAACAAGATAATTGTTCCCTATGTATTGCCCCTACCCGAAGGTCAATGTTATAAACCTCATGAACAAAGCTACCTTGGCCGAGAGGCCTGGCGTCAATGGAGAATATAGGGATCGGTTTGACCAATACACTCAGATGCATACCTTGAGCCTGAGCAAACTGAGCGTCAACCAGATTAGCCCCGGAACCACTATCAAGAAGAACAGACAATCTCTCCACTCTCGTACCAACTACCACCTCCACTGGTACAAGGAACTGAGAAGAACTGGCGGATGAAATACATACTCCCAGGTTGTCGTCCACCACACAACCTGGGATTAACAGTTTTCCAGCGACTTTTGGCTCAACAAGGCACGGGATGGACATTCTCCAACAAAATGTCCCTCTTTCCCGCAGAAAAAACATCTTCTAGTCCTGCGGCGTACCGCCAATCCCCTCCTACGAAATGATGTCCCTCCCAACTGCATAGGCTCATCCGAACAGACAAGGGGAACCTCAACATAAGGGACTTTAGTGGTAGGTGGAGAAACAACAGGAGTGGGGTTACCTCACCCCTCTCCCGAAGCCGTCTATCAGTACGGATAGCTAAGGCCATAGCAGCCTCCAGTGAATGAGGAGACTCATACTGAGCCAAAACGTCTTTTAATTTATCAGAAAGCCCATGACAAAACTGGCTCCTAAGAGCTGGGTCATTCCACTGAGTATCTGTGGCCCATCTACGAAACTCAGAAGCAAATTCCTCTGCAGGACGATCTCCCTGCTGTATCTTACGTAATTTTGTCTCAGCAAGAGAGACCCGATCTGGGTCATCATATACCAATCCCAGGGCAGTAAAAAATTGATCTACAGACAGTAGAGCCGGGATCCCGGAGGAAGGGAAAATGCCCAGGATTGAGGGTCCCCTTGCAGAAGTGAGATAACAATTCCCACTCTCTGCTCATCTCTCCCTGATGATCGAGGCCGAAGCCGAAAATACAATTTACATGCCTCCCGGAAGGTGAAAAATTTGTCTCGCCCACCAGTGAACCTGTCCGGGAGAGCTACTTTAGGTTCAACTCTGGTTTGCTCCAGGGGAGACAAAACTTTGGACTTAATGTCCGTCAGCTCCATGGATAATCCCTGCAACTGCAGAGCCAGCTGGGCTACTGGATCCATGGTAACTGGAGATAATTTTTATGGCCAGTGAAAAAGTCACGCTGTCTAATGATATGTATACAATGTCAGTAAACTATTAATACAGGAACAACACTCTATACAACAACTAGTATAGCAACATCAGCAAGTAAGTATAGAATAGATTTACCTGACACGATATCTGCTGAACTCAGGGTTAATCTTGAGGACTTGATGAGCTGAAACAGGAAAGAGGTGGATCGGGATCTAACCTGACCCTAAACTGGGGTCCTAACTAATCCCTCACCTTGGAGGTACTGATAATGGTTCAGAGGTCCAAGTCTCCAACCTAACCCTGTCTCCTATCAGACCCTGAACCCTGTAATCAGTCCTAAGAAGGATCCTGACTACCACCAAAGGGATATGGGCTGATCTCAGCTAAATACACAGATTAGACATATAAGACAGACAGGATAACACTCGCTTGCATACACACTCAAACACCAAAGGAACATAAATGGTCTGGGAAATAAACTCTAACCAAGTTGAGCTTAGAACAACTAAGGAGCTCACAACTAAAGTCTATACAGATTCATTCCTATCTGTGGTCTGCATGAAGGTTTCACTGGCAACTCCCCAAGCAGACAACTAGGAATTTAAAGGAAACCAATCAACAAATAATCAATTGCAGCCGGGAGAAACTGCACCCAGTCCCAGCACCGAGCACAGACAGAATTAACTCCCTAGCTGCCAAACACAAAGAAACAGCAGATCAGCTGTGAGAAGTCAAAATGTGCAACCGCGACGATCTTCGTGGCAATGCACACATGACACCCTGACAGTGAGCAGGATGTGAATGAAAATGAAGTGTATAACCCTGAAAGTGAGCAGGATGTGAATGAGAATGAATTGTATAACCCTGACAGTGAGCAGGATGTGAATGAAAATGAAGTGTATAACCTGAAAGTAAGCCAGATGTGGCTGAGAAAAAGGGTCAGACAGGATAGTGGTAGTGATAGTGAATCATCTGATGACAATCAAGCAACCAGTGCAAATGAGGAAGGCATGGTAGCAGAGGAGGTTGAGAGTCCTGAGAGGAAGGCTGATGCTGACCTTACAGCCGGACAAAGATGGCATCTGAAGATGTTTTACAGTTGGCCGGTTCCCTGGCGAAGACTAAGGTGAAAGGAGGAGAGCTGAGCTTTAAAGTCAGGACTCTGAAACTGAACACAGCCCAAGTAGATGCTTTTGGAAATGTGAAGTTACCAAGGTATGGTGTGGATCTGTATCGTGCCAAGGACTCTGAGGGAGATGCTGCAGAGGTGGAAAAAGCCATAGAAGTTGTAGTCACCAAGCCAGATGCCTCATCAGAAGCTGAGGTCTCAAGTGAAGCTGTGAGGAACAAGACTGAAGATATGGGGACTGACTCTGTCCAGGAATCTGTTTCTGCCGAAGACAGCAGCGTGGACGGGTTGCGGTTCGGATCAGTAGCTGCAACTCGTGAAGCTCAGGCTGGAAGTTCGGCGCCCGGAGCCCCAGCGGTGTTCCCGAGTGACACCAAGGATCTGGATAAGTCACAAGATGAGATTTTGAGACATCAGGCTGGCATTGGTGAGCTCAAGCGCACTTTCATGGAGTCTACATCGGAGCCACGTCCCAACAAATGGGAAAAGCGATGTGTCACTCCGTTGCCGCTGCAGACACACGGGAGCTCAGATGGGATGCAGAACGTGATGGAAGAGAAGAATCCGGCGGGTTATGAGTATACAGATGCAGCTATCAAGGAGAACTTGAAAGCCGGAATAAATGGAAATATTGGAGACCATAATGATGTGACTGAAGAGGTAGAATGTAAGACTGACGGTAGGGCTTCTGAGCATGTTCTACCAGAAGAGCCTGAAGAAGGGCCGAAGACATAAAAGACGTCCAACAGGTACCAGATGAATTGATGACTTCTCAGAAAAAACTCCAAACTGTGATGAAGGAGTGTGATGAAAGCCATGAGCATCTTCGTGAGAAGGTCAATGAAGTAAAAGGAAGGATACAGGGAATCTCTTCGTTGCAAGAGCAAATGCTGCTCAATAAGTCTAAGGCTCTATATAAGAATGCTGTTGTTACGGTAGAACATTACAATTCAGCTGGAGACTTAGCGGATGAATTATGTGTACTGCAAAAGAAAAACGATCAGCTCCTTCTATAGTCCCAATCATTTGAACAGTGTAGCTTAAAATGGTCAGAGACCATGGCAGAGGAGCTTAAGGTCTGTGAAATAGACTTTATGAGTCAACCGATATTCAAGAAAATAGATGTGCTAAAGAGGGTTCAAGGGGAACTAGAGAAAAGTGAAAAACCCCCTATACCTTCTGTGATAGTTGGTGACACATGGTCGGTGCACCAGGGACAGGAGGTACGTGAGTTTCTGAGGAAGAGTCAGCAGAAGTGTTCTGATGTGCCGGGTCGTACTTCTCTGGCCAGGCACTATATCGAAACTGAGCCCGGTCCTAAGGTCAAGATGAAACCGTGCAGGATACCCGAGGCCCGCAGAGAGCATAGGCCTGGGAGGGTACAGGGTAGTGCGGATGCTTCAGATGAAGAGAAAGCTGATGTTGGCTATGGCTCAGGTGAAGATACAGATGACAGTAGTGAAGATGAAGCTGATGAGGGCCATGACTGGTCCAGAGTTCACTGTCTCTTTTGGATTGTTGACCAGCCCTCCGGTCTGGATGACCAGCCCTCCGGTCTGGAGAAGAGGGGGAGGATATGTGAGACAGTGAGAGTATGTGTGTTGAATGGGGTGTACATTTCACCTAGATACTTTGCTGACTGGTATAAGGGAAATGTATGGCTTTGTAAACCTAGTGGTAGAGAAAGGTCACTACACCTTACATTCAGTACACACTTGCAGCTCAGGCCTGAAACCACTCAGCTGTTAATTAGGAGACCAGAAGTAGGTGTCTGCGAACACAGACAGAGAGCTCGCTTAGTCTGGACAAGGAGTCCAGGCACAAGAAGGAGTCTCCAGGAGTATGAGCTGTCTCAGTCTGGGTGCTCGATGTACCCCGGACACAGGAGTAGTCTCTGTGAGAATCCATGCGGATAGCTGCTGAATAGGAGGGGAGCTCTCTCAAGTCTGGACGTTGGAGATGCCTTCAGACACAAAGAGGAGACTCTGTGAAACTCCATGCTGGTAAATGCTGAACATATGTGTTGTTTTGGGGACAGGCTGTTAGAGTCTGGACCCGGATAGAGAGGGAAATCTATCTAAGTGTAGTAAGTGGCTGGACAAGCCCAGGTCTTATGTTTATGATTTGGTTTTGATTATGTTCTGTTTGCTGTGGACTTTAATAAAACTGGTTGCGGCCAGTTTTTACCAGAACTGCTGTCTGTGAATGAACTGTTTTCGTGCCACTCCGTCTACCCGGACGGCGATCCCAGAGCTATATCCCCTGAAAAGCTTACAATATATATATATATATATATATATATATATATATGTCATTGTGACATATATATATATATATATATACATATATTTATAGTTCTTACACTTCTACATACTGTAATAGCCGCTAATTCAATTGCCGGCTTTTGTGAAATCACAGAAGCCGACATGAAATGATACATTGTTTCCACACAGTTAACCATGTCATTTCCTGTATTTTGATATATGGTTTGAACTTACAATTACATGAGTGTATTTGTACAAAATTTCAGACATGTAGGGGTTAATTAAAGGTGTAAATTCGTTGAAAAAAAATGCGTGGGCTCCCGCTGTATTTTCTCCACCAGACAGACAAAGCAAGCGAGTGGGGGCAGATAATAATAGCCTAGGGAGGGTACATTTTTTTTGTGCCCCCCCCGGCTACTAACATCTGCCCCCAGACACCCCAGAAAGGGCAAATCTATAATTAGATTCGCCCTTTCTGGCACTTTGCCCGTCTATTCCCATTGCCCTGTAGCGGTGGCGAATGGGTTAATAAGGTGTTAATGTCACCTTAGTATTGAAAGGTGACCTTAAGGCAGGTTAATAATTGAGAGCTGTCAATTAGACAACTATCAATTATTAATCCTATTGAAGTAAATAAAAAAACACAAACACACTTTAAGAATAAATAATTTTAATGAAATCAAAACACATATTTTTGACCATCTTTTATTTCACTCTTAATCCGTTCGAAGCCCTTGTTCTTCTAAAATAAATATAAAATAATAAAACAACATTATTCTTACCTATCTGGCGATCTGTCACGTCCCACGATGTAATCCTTCACAAAGGGTTAACTAGCAATCAGATAAGCAGCGCAAGTAATCCTGCGTGCTCATCTGATAGCTCCTGAATGAATGAGCTTATCTCCTGCCGACAGGAGAAGATGTGATTAATGAATGAAGCTTAATTGATTGTATCCACTTTCACGTTAGGTCAGGTCACTGAAGTGAAAGTGGCAATAAATCAATTAAGCTCCATTCATGAATCTATTCCTCTTCTTTCACTGGGAGGGTACTGCCACACTAAGCTATCCCGCTAGCGATCTCGTTAGCGTTGCATACTAATGAGATCGCTAGCGGGATTGTTTCTATATCGCTAAATGCTACCGCATTTAGCGATATAGTTAACGACGCTATCGCCGTTAGCGATCTTCTTAACGACTTTAGCGGTACAAAAGTACCGCTAAATCGCTAAGAAAAGGTGCCACACAGCGATTAGATACTTACCCAGCGGGAGCGCCAGCGATGAAATAGGGTCCGGAACGATTCCAGCGACGAGCGAGATCACAGCAGGAAGCTCGTCGCTGGAAGCTGCCGCACTGAACAATATCGCTAACGGGATCGCTAAATAGTGACGTTTTTTAGCGATCCCGTTAGCGATATTGTTTAGTGTGGCATACCCTTAACTGATTCATTCATGAGGTTACTACTTGGAGACAGCATTAGCTCTCTGCAAGCTGTAACCTGTTAACCCTTTCTGATGGATTACACCGTGGGACCTGACTGTACATCGGATTGGTACGAATAATTTGGCTTTTTTATTTTATTTTTATTACAGGAAATGGTTTTAGCAGGAAAATAAAATATGGTCAAAAACTGTGTGATTATTTCATTAAACTTATTTTTTATTAAACTGTGTGTGTTTGATTTTTGTATCATACAATAGGATTAATAATTGATAGTTGTCTAATTGACAGCTCTATTATTAACCTGCCTTAAGGTCACCTTTCAATACTAAGGTGACATTAACGCCTTATTAACCCATTCGCCACCGCTACAGGGCAATGGGAATAGACGGGCAAAGTGCCAGAAAGAGCGAATCTAATTATAGATTTGCCCTTTCTGGGGTGTCTGGGGGCAGATGTTAGTAGCCAGGGGGGGCACAAAAAAAATGTACCCTCCCTAGGCTATTATTATCTGCCCCCACTCGCTTGCTTTGTCTGTCTGGTGGAGAAAATACAGCGTGAGCCCACGCATTTTTTTTCAACGAATTTACACCTTTAATTAACCCCTACATGTCTGAAATTTTGCACAAATACACATATGTAATTGTAAGTTCAAACCATATATCAAAATACAGGAAATGACATGTTAACTGTGTGGAAACAATGTATCATTTCATGTCGGCTTCTGTGATTTCACAAAAGCCGGCAATTGAATTAGCGGCTATTACAGTATGTAGAAGTGTAAGAACTATAAATATATGTATATGTATGTGTCACAATGACATATATATATATATATATAATATATGTATTCTATGTGTGTATATCTATTCTTTCGATTCTTTATTAAAGCTGTCAGTGTGATTTTACAGTATAGCCGGGGATGAATTGCCGGCTTTTCTAAAGGACACCGATGCGATTTAATCGCAAGTCACACGTGCGGTCTGTTTGTAATCCGATTTTTCATCGCTCCCATAGACTTGCATTGGCGATAGTCGACCCACAATCGGTGACAATCGCAGCATGCTGCGATTGCACACGGACGTTTAAAACGGACCACAAAAAATCTGATACTGGGAGCTGCTCCATAGATTAACATACGGCAGACTGCAATACGATATTTCATCGTATTGCAGTCGTCCGATTCTGTCGCCAGTGTGACGCCGGCCTTAGAGTTAGGGTTAGAATTAGGGTTACGGTTAGAATTAAGGTTAGGGTTGGAATTTGGGTTAGGGTTGGAATTAGGGTTACGGTTAGAATTAGGGTTAGAGTTAGGGTTTGGGTTGGGATTAGGGTTAGGCTTGTGGTTAGGGTTATGGTTAGGGTTGGGATTATGGTTAGGGGTGTGTTGGGGTTAGGGTTATGGTTAGGGTTTGGATTAGGGTTAGGGGTGTGTAGGGGTTAGGGTTGTGCTTAGGGGTGTGTTGGGGTTAGGGTTGGAGTTAGAATTGAGGGGTTTCCACTATTTAGGCACATCAGGGGGTCTCCAAACGCGACATGGCGCCTCCATTGATTCCTGCAAATTTTGCGTTCAAAAAGTCAAATAGTGCTCCCTTTATTCCGAGCCCCGACGTGTGCCCAAACAGTGGTTTTACCCCCACATATGGGGTATCAGCGTACTCAGGAAAAATTGCACAACAACTTTGGGGGTCTAATTTCTCCTGTTACCCTAGGGAAAAAAAATGGGGACTAAAAGATCATGTTTGTGGAAAAAAAAATGATTTTTTTTATTTTCACGGCTCTGCGTTATAAACTTCTGTGAAGAACTTAGAGATTCAAAGTGCTCACCACACATCTAGAGGAGTTCCTTGGGGGATCTAGTTTCCAAAATGGGTTCACTTGGGGGGATTTCTACTGTTTAGGCACATCATGGGCTCTTTGCAAACGTAACATGACGCCCGCAGACCATTCCATCAAGTCGGTATTACAAAACGTCACTACTTCCCTTCTGAGCCCCCACGTGTTCCCAAACAGTGACTCCCCCCCACATATGGGGTACCAGCATACTCAGGACAAACAGGACAACAACTTTTGAGGTCTAATTTCTCCTGTTACCCTTGTGAAAATAAAAAATTGTGGGCTAAAAAATCATTTTTTGAGGGAAAAAAATGATTTTTTATTTTCATGGCTCTGGGTTATAAACTTCTGTGAAGCATTTGGGGTTCAAAGTGCTCACTACACATCTAGATAAGTTCCTTGCGGGGTCTAGTTTCCAAAATGGGGTCACTTGTGGGGAGTTTCTACTGTTTAGGCACATCAGGGGCTCTGCAAACGTAACATGACGCCCGCAGATTATTCCATCAAGTCGGCATTTCAAAACGTCACTACTTCCCTTCCGAGCCCCGACGTGTGCCCATACAGTTGTTTTCTCCAACATATGGGATATCAGTGTACTCAGGACAAATTGGACAACAACTTTTGGGGTCTAATTTCTCCTGTTACCCTTGGGAAAATAAAAAAATTGGGGACTAAAAGATCATGTTTGTGGAAAAAATATGATTTTTTTTATTTTCTTGCCCGGGTGTTATAAACTTGTCTAGCCCTTGGGGATTCAAAGTGCTCACCACACATTTGATAAGTTCCTTGCGGGGTCTAGTTTCCAAAATGGGGTCACTTGTGGGAGTTTCTACTGTTTAGGCACATCAGGGGCTCTGCAAACGTAACATGACACCCGCAGACCATTCCATCAAGTCTGCATTTCAAAACGTCACTACTTCCCTTCCGAGCCCCAACGTGTGCCTGAACAGTGGTTCCCCCCACATATAGGGTACCAGTGTACTCAGGACAAACTGTACAAGAACTTTTGGGGTCCAGGTTCTCCTGTTACTCTTGTGAAAATAAAAATTGTGGGTTAAAAAAATCAGTTTTTGAGGAAAAAAATTATTTTTTATTTTCACAGCTCTGCATTATAAACTTCTGTGAAGCACGTGGGTGTTCAAGGTGCTCACCACACATCTGGATAAGTTTCTTGGGGGTCTAGTTTCCAAAATGGGGTCACTTGTGGGGGGTTTCTACTGTTTAGGCACATCAGGGACTCTGCAAACGTAACAAGATGCCCGCAGACCATTCCATGAAGTCGCATTTCAAAGCGTCACTACATCCCTTCCGAGCCCTGACGTGTGCCCAAACAGTGGTTTTCCCCCACATATGGGGTACCAGCGTACTCAGGACAAACTGGACAACAACTTTTGGGGTCCAACTTCTCCTGCAACCATTGTGAAAATAAAAAATAGGGGGCTAAAAAATCATTTTTGAGAAAAAAAAATGATTTTTTATTTTCACGGCTCTGCGTTATAAACTTCTGTGAAGCTCCTGGGGGTTCAAAGTGCTCACTGTGCATCTAGATAAGTTCCTTAGGGGGTCTAGTTTCCAAAATGGGATCATTTGTGAGGGAGCTCCAAAGTTAAGCACACAGGGGCTCTCCAAACACGACATGGTGTCCGCTAACGATTGGAGCTAATTTTCCATTCAAAAAGTCAAATGGCGCTCCTTCCCTTCTGGGCCCTCCTGTGCACCCAAACAATGGTTTATGACCACATATGAGGTAACTGTGTACTCAGGAGAAATTGCCCAACAAATTTTAGGATTCATTTATACTGTTGCCCATGTGAAAATGAAAAAACTGAGGCTAAAAGAAAATTTTTGTGAAAAAAAGTACTTTTTTTTACGGATCAATTTGTGAAGCACCTGGGGTTCAAAGTGCTCACTATGCATCTAGATACGTTCCTTAGGGGGTCTAGTTTCCAAAATGGGGTCACTTGTGGGGAGCTCCAATGTTTAGGCACACAGGGACTCTCCAAATGAAACATGGCAACCGCTAAATATTCCAGCATATTTTCCATTCAAAAAGTCAAATGTGCTCTTTCCCTTGTGAGCCCTGCTGTGCTCCCAAACAGTAGTTTATGACACATATGAGGTATCTGTGTACTCAGGAGAAATTTCCTAACAAATTTTAGGATCTTGTTGCCCATGTAAAAATGAAAAAAACTGAGGCTAAAAGAAAATTTTTGTGAAAAAAAGTACTTTTTTTTTTACGGATCAATTTGTGAAGCACCTGGGGGTTCAATGTGCTCACTATGCATCTGGATACGTTACTTAGGGGGTCTAGTTTCCAAAATGGGGTCACTTGTGGGGAGCTCCAATGTTTAGGCACACAGGGACTCTCCAAATGAAACATGGCAACCGCTAAATATTCCAGCATATTTTCCATTCAAAAAGTCAAATGGTGCTCCTTCCCTTCTGAGCCCTGCCGTGCGCCCAAACAGTAGTTTATGACCACATATGAGGTATCTGTGTACTCAGGAGAAATTTCCCAACAAATTTTAGGATCTTGTTGCCCATGTAAAAATGAAAAAAACTGAGGCTAAAAGAAAATTTTTGTGAAAAAAAAGTACTTTCTTTTTTTTTACGGATCAATTTGTGAAGCACCTGGGGGTTCAAAGTGCTCACTATGAATCTAGATAAGTTCCTTAGGGGGTCTAGTTTCCAAAATAGGGTCACTTGTGGGGGAGCTCCAATGTTTAGACACACAGGGACTCTCCAAATGCGACATGGCAACCGCCATATTTTCCATTAAAAAAGTCAAATGGCGCTCCTTCCCTTCTGAGCCCTGCCGTGCGCCCAAACAGTGGTTTATGACCACATATGAGGTATCTATGTACTCAGTAGAAATTGCCCAACAAATTTTAGGATCCATTTTATCCTGTTGCCCATGTAAAAATGAAAAAATTGATGATAAAAGAAAATTTTTATTGGAAAAATTAAAATGTCCATTTTTTTCTTCCACGTTGCTTTAGTTCCTGTGAAGCACCTGAAGGGTTAATAGTCTTCTTGAATGTAGTTTTGAGTACCTTATGGGGTGCAGTTTTTATAATGGTGTCACTTTTGGGTATTTTCTGCCATATAGACCCCTCAAGTGACTTCAAATGTGAGGTGGTCCGTAAAAAAAATGGCTTTGTAAATTTTGCTGTAAAAATGAGAAATCGCTGGTTAACTTTTAACCCTTATAACCTCCTAACAAAAAAAATGTTGTTTCCAAAACTGTGCTGATGTAAAGTAGACATGTGGGAAATGTTATATATTAACTATTTTGTGTCACATAACTCTCTAATTTAACAGAATAAAAATTCAAAATTTGAAAATTGCGAAATTTTCTAAATTTTCACCAAATTTCCATTTTTTTCACAAATAAACGCAAAAATTATCTACCTAAATTTACCACTGACATGAAGCCCAATATGTCACGAAAAAACAATCTCAGAATCGCTAGGATCCGTTGAAGCGTTCCTGAGTTATTACTCATAAAGGGACACTGGTCAGAATTGCAAAAAATGGCAAGGTCTTTAAGGTCAAAATAGGCTGGGTCATGAAGGGGTTAAATCAGAGAGATATGTCACACAGATTACTTAATAAATAACATTTTTCACATGTCTACTTTACATCAGCACAATTTTGTAAACAATTTTTTTTTATTAGGTAGTTATAAAGGTTAAAGTTGACCAGCGATTTCGCATTTTTGCAACAAAATTTACAAAACCATTTTTCTTAGGGACCACATCACATTTAAAGTCACTTTGAGGAGTGTACATGACAGAAAATACCCAAAAGTGACACCATTCTAAAAACTGCACCCTCAAGGTGCTCAAAACCACATTCAAGAAGTTAATTACCCATTTACGTGCTTCTTGGGAACTGAAGCAATGTGGAAGGAAAAAATTAACATTTAACTTTTTTTTACAAAAAATTTACTTCAGAACCAATTTGTTTTATTTTCACAAGTGTTAAAAAAGAAAATGAACCACACAATTTGTTGTGCAATTTCTCCTGAATACACCGATACCCCACATGTTTGGGTAAGCCACTGTTTGGGCGCAAGGCAGAGCTCGGACGGGAAGGAACGCGTTTGACTTTTTCAATGCAGAATTGTCTGGAATTGAAATTGGATGCCATGTTGCATTTGGAGAGCCCCTGACGTGCCTAAACAGTGGAAACCCGCACAAGTGACACCATTTTAGAAACTAGACCCCCTAAGGAACTTATCTAGATGTGTGGTGAGCACTTTGAACCCCCAAGTGCTTCACTGAAGTTTATAACACAGAGCCGTAAAAATAAAAAATCATATTTTTTTCACAAAAATGATCTTTTCATCCCAAATTTTTTATTTTACCAAGGGCAGCAAGAGGAATTGGACCACAAAAGTTGTGCAATTTGTCCTGAGTATGTTGATACCCCATATGTGGAAGTAAACCTATGTTTGGGTGCAAGGCAGAGCTCGGAAGCGAAGGAGCGCCGTTTGATTTTTTCAATGCAGAATTGTCTGGAATTGAAATTGGATGCCATGTTGCATTTGGAGAGCCCCTGATGTGCCTAAACAGTGGAAACCCGCACAAGTGACACCATTTTAGAAACTAGACCCCCTAAGGAACTCATCTAGATGTGCGGTGAGCACTTTAAACCCCAAGTGCTTCACAGAAGTTTTTAACGCAAAGCCATAAAAATAAAAAAATCATTTTTTGTACACAATAGAGATGTTTTCACCCCCAAATTTTTACTTTCACAAGGGTAGCATGAGAAATTGGACCACAAAAAGTTGTTGTACAATTTTTTAGGGGTCGAGTTCCCACTTCTGCACAAGGGGAATCTCGAGCCATTTTGGCAGCGGTCTCCCATTCGTCTCCGGCCGCAGTGGACTCTGCTCAGCTTAGATGTCGGTCCCAGCTTCTCGCCCAGTCTAACAGTGTGCAGAGGATTTCTGCTGCCTCTCCAGGCTCTGCTATTATGGCCAGTACTGGTTAGCAGTCTTAGAGCTTAGCCAGCATTTTTTTCAGAAGGCCTTGGTCTCTGTCAGACAGGCTGATGCGTACCAGGAGTCGAGATAAGATGTTCCTTCTTTGTACAATACACCCCCGCCCGCCTGAGTTATGAAAAGACACCCTGTGCTGGGAGCTAAGGGGAAGAACGGAGTTTTTTTTCCCGTTAAAACCAGTATTCTATGTATCTAGTGATAAGTTGTATAAACACCATATATGGTAATTCCGCTTCCTGCTTATGGGGTGTATATAAACCCCTTCGTTAGCAATAAAGAGTAGAGTTTATTGACGCATACTTTGGTCTGTGTCTTATTCTCTCTGGTACCACATTCCAAGGAGGAAAGGGTTAACGAGATAACAGTGACGACAGCCTGGCGCCCGAACAGGGACCTGAGTTAATCTACTCTGAGAAAGTCCGACCGATCCAGAGACGTGGGATGAGTGGAGCTTTCTGTTGGTGATATACATACAGCGCTGAGGTAAGAATACTTATTATATTCTACCTAAAATCTATATCACTGTATAGTGGACTCCCTCCTCCCCGAGCGGTCGGCTTTCCAGGTAATTCACAGGTGTTCCTGGCTCAGGTCCCTTTGAACCAGTAGACCTTCAGATTAATTGTCAGTCCTGCCTTTTCCTCCTTTGAAAAATGACAGTATGGATCCGATGATTGTGTTGTGGTTTTGTCTTGGTGTTGGTGTGATCGGATTGTTTATTTGGTTAGCGTACAAATCTTGGAAAGCGAGCAGTGGAATGGTTCAGAAACCTTTGTGGCCCATTGTCTAAGTGACGGAATTGTCTTGGTGACAGAGTCTTGGTGACAGAATTGTCTAAGTGACAGGAAAATCTCTTCTAGGTGAGGAGATACAAAAATGGGGAACCAAATGCCAAGGAAGGCATTACTGCAGAAGATTTAGTGGTACGCAGAGAGGGAAAGCAAGCGTTGGTAGGCATTGACAAAGTATTGTGTAAAGCAGGCATGAATGAAAACGGAGAATTGAACAGTGATAAATGGAAAAGGTTCTTTAACTCACATCATGGATGGTTGAGAGACAAAGGACTGTTGAAAACAGTGAACCTGTGGATGAGTGCGTGTGATTACTTAGAGGGAAAGACTGAAGAATTAGGAGACGGACATTACAGACTGACAAAAACAGGGATGATTGACTTACCTCCTGTTTGCCCCCTACATTACCTCCACCCCAGTATCAGACTTTCCCACAGACTTCCCACGAACCAAACTGTTGGGTCTGCCCCAGGTGTGGACAGCAAAATCCTCTGACAGTAGATGTCTGTTTAGGTTGCGGTGGACCCAGACCTCCCCCGGCCAATCTATTTCCAATGAGGACAGTAATGGTACCTGGTACCCCGGGTGCTGCGGGAGGCGAGGGGGCGGACCAGCTCCAGGTGCCCCCCGGACAGCAGTGTTATACAGACCATGGAGCCCTTCAGAGCAGTTGGCTCTAATAACGCAACTCCCGGACCCTTCACAGTCACCAATGGGATTCGCTAGAATGTTAGCTACAATGCAGGATACGTATAAAGCAACTAGACAGGATCTGGAAGCACTTATAAAAGGAAATTGGCAGATGAAGCCAGATACGATAGACTGATAGATGAGACGTACAAGTGTTATGTTGGTAGGACCGGACCTGATAATGTAGAAGTCAATGACGCAGCAGCAGGGGTTCTGTTTACAGAAGCGTTGAAAAAAGCATGTAAAGATAGACAGGCAGAGAAGGAGGTTACACTAGAAGACAGAGTTCAGGGAAAGGAAGAGGAGCCAAAAGATTATTTCTGGGCCCTAAGAAAAACTTGGGTAGAAATGGGTTTTGTCCCAGAAAACAAGACTAGTGAGAGGATACTGGCAAGTGCATATATGAATGGGTTGAAAAAGGAAGTGGCAGAAAAGGTGAAAGTAAGTAGACCAGATTGGAGGTCAGTTAAAGCAGAAGATCTAGCCAGAATAGCACAAGGGGCACAACATGATTTAGCGCAGGCAAAAAGAGGAGCAAGGTTACATATTGTAGGTACTCATCCTGCAAACAACAGGGAGGGGAGACGTTGTGCCAGGAGATGGACAGAAATTGTGCTACGGATGCAGGAAACCAGGACATTTCAGGAGAGATTGCAGAACCAATCCATATCCAGCCGCCCAACTAATCCATATCCAAATGACCCGCCTGCAAGAGGCCCCCAAGACCAATTAGGGGCGCTCCCATAGGATAATGGTAGCTTGCACATGAACCCCCTTGTCTCCTTACCCCCCACTCCTAATTGCACAGTGCAGGTGAACCTACCAGGGGGACATGAGGTTGAGTTTCAAGTGGACACGGGGGCAGACCAATTCAGTAATTACAGAAGAAGACTGGCCATTCGGGAAAAGTGATTTCTCCCACCATGTTATAGTGACTCCTTACAACTCTCCATCTATCCTGCTCCCCGTCACTAAAAAGATTCCCCTGCAAATTCAAGGAACCACTGTACACACACAGTTAATGGTATCACCACGGGTCAATGTAATCTTTTAGGATGTGATGTATTGTCTCAATTGCAAGCACATATTGAGTATCATCCTGATGGGACTGTCACTATGACACCAGGATTGAAGCCGAGCACTCTTTGTAAAATCATGTCACTAGATGTTGCTAGTATAGAGGACACAAATGAATTTTCTTCAATGTTAGAAGGTATGATACCACATGATTTCTGGGCTTCAGATAAAACAGATGTGGGCAGATTAAGGGTGCAGCCAGTCATGGTCAAATTAAGCCAGGCGCAATCCTGCCCCAACAGAGACAGTATCCTCTTAGTTCAGCTCAAGAGTCGGCTATAGTTCAGCAGGTACAGAAACTGGTAGCAAGTGGTGTTTTAGTTAAGACCCAGTCCCTTGTAACACCCCTCTGTTCCCAGTTAAAAGAAAACAGCACCGAGGCAGCCAGCAGCGTACAGAATGGTCCATGATCTCCGGCTAGTGAACAAAGCTACAGAGCTCCTCACACCAGTTGTACCAAATCCTCACACCCTTCTGTCTCAGATCCCGGCTAGTGCTCTTTGTTTTTCAGTGATTGACTTGGCAAACGCATTTTTTAGTGTCCCATTGCACCCTGACTGCCAGTATTTGTTTGCTTTTACATTTCAAGGGAATCAGTATACTTGGACCGTATTGCCCCAGGGTGCCCAAAATTCACCCACTATGTATACTGCCAGTCTGCAAGAGATACTGGAAAGATGGAAAATGCCAAAAGTAGTTGTTCTGCAATATGTTGATGACTTACTGATTTGTGCCCCCTCCAGGAAACAGTGTCACACTGCAACAATATCACTCATGTTGTTTTTGTACCAAGCTGGATGTAAAGCGTCGAAGGATAATCTCCAATTTTGTAAATCTTCAGTTATCTTTTTGGGACATTGCATTACAACGGGGGCGCGACATCTGACCAGCGCTCACAAAGAAGCTGTACAGAATTTTCCTATGCCTGTTAATGTTGCCGCTCTTAGGACATTTCTTGGACTGGTTTCCTACTGTAGACAGTGGATACATGCTGTATCAATCCTCATGCAGCCTCTCTATGACTTTATCACCATTGTGCCTTTTAAACTAACTCCTGAAAGTATAGACTGTTTTATTCTCTCAAAAACAGGATTGTGCAGCTCCAGCGCTAGGAACCCCCAACTATGAACTACCATTCACCCTGTATCTCCACGAACAGCAGGGACACGCAGCAGGGGTATTGACCCAGTTACATGGTGACAATCAAAGGCCATAGCCTATTTCAGTGGAAGACTAGATGCAGTGGCTAGAGGTGCCCCTTCCTGTGTACGGGCATTACATGCTGTAGGATTGTTGCTCCACAAATCGTCAGACATTGTTCTTGATCACCCACTTACAGTACTTACACCTCATGATGTATACACCATACTGAACCAGGTGCAACCGGCACACCTT
>JARQOD010000001.1:549859360-549937028 GCA_033576555.1 Oophaga sylvatica | reverse complement strand
CTTCTTCTCTGTTACCGCAAGTCCATGCAAACGTGAGGCTCTCAAGAGCAGAGTTCAGAGTCCACAAGTGCTTCAGAGTTCCTCAGTAGGAATGGCTGGAGTACAAGGTCCAAGGCTTCAGGAGTCAGAACACAGGTTCACTGCAGGCTAGATTCTGAAGCACTGATTGCTCAGCTGTGGCTGTTTAAGAAGCAAACGGAGAGAATCAGGGCGGGAACATGCAAGCTGGAAAACTCCATTTTGACTGAGGGCAAGATAGCTGCAGCAAAACAGAAAGCAAAATGGCCGACGAACAAACTGAGTTTCAGAAACAGATACACAGAACCTTACATTACTCCCCCCTTAGGGACAACCTCCGGATGACCTCAGACCAGGCTTGTGTGGGTACCTCTGATGAAACTGACGGAGCAAGCGAGGAGCATTAACGTTATTGACTGGCTCCCATGAGTTGTCCTCCACTGGGTAGCCCTGCCATTTAATCAGATATTGTAACTGATTTCTATACAACCTGGAATCTAAAATCCTTTCCACCACAAATTCTTCCTGACCATCGACTAGCACTGGGTCAGGGCAAGGAGAAGAACGTCCAGGAAACGTATTGGGTGTCGCAGCCTTTAGTAGGGATACATGAAAGACAGGGTGGATTCTCATAGTTCTGGGCAATTGAAGACGACAAGCAACGGCACTTATAATCTTACTGATTTTATAGGGTCCAATGTACTTATGTCCCAACTTAGACGATGGAATCCTTAACTTAAGATTTCTGGTTGACAGCCAGACCAGGTCTCCTACCTTAAAAGCTGGTGCAGGTTTACGAAATTTATCTGCTGCCTTCTTGTACCTTTCCTGAGCCGATTCCAGATTCTCCTTTAGAAGATCCATATTCTTCTGTAAAGTCGTGACTCTTTCAGCCACTGCTGGCAAAGGCGTCTCTATGGGAAATCGTGGTAGAATGTTAGGATGATAACCTAGATTAGAGTAAAAAGGAGACTGTTTAGTGGAGGCACTCTGAGAGTTGTTGTAAGAGAACTCAGCCAATGGAAGTAGATCCACCCAATCATCCTGTAGGTGGCAGATAAAGCAGCGGAGATACTGCTCCAGGGTTTGATTGGTTCGTTCGGTTTGTCCATTAGTCTGGGGATGAAAAGCAGAAGAAAGGTTTACTTTAATGTCCAATGCTGCACAGAAATTTTGCCAAAACCTAGAAGTGAATTGCACCCCTCGATCCGAAATAACCTCATCCGGTACTCCATGTAAACGAAACACATCTTTAATCATCAAATCTGATGTCTGTTTTGCAGTGGGTAAGCCGACACAAGGGATAAAATGAGCTGCCTTTGTTAAACGGTCAACCACCACTAGAATAGTGTTCTTCCCTTGAGAGGTTGGTAATTCCACAATGAAGTCCATAGAAATGGATCCCCACGGGCGGGACGGGGTGGGAAGAGGCTGTAACAGACCAGTTGGTGAAGAGCGAGGTGTTTTGCATCTTGCACAAACCTCACACGAAGTGACATAGTCCAAAACATCCTTCCTACAAGTGGGCCACCAAAAGAAACGAGAAAGAAATTCCTGTGTCTTTAGAATTCCTCTATGCCCGGCTATTTTGGAATCGTGAATGAGTTGCAATACTCTCAATCTGACTGTTTCAGGTATATACAGACGTTGTCCCAGAATCCACACATCATTCTTAAAGACAAGACTTACGTCCCTTGGGGGTTGAGCCAAAAAAGAATCAGCATGGTATGCTTCCTTGATGTCTTTAATTAGGTCTTGATGATGAATCACTCCTAGGAATCTAGAGTCAGGAAGAATAGTCTTAGGAGGAGTAATTGGACGTGTCTCTGCTGAGTAAATCCTAGAGAGTGCATCAGCCTTTCCATTGCGCGATCCTGGTCTATAAGAAATAATAAAATTAAATTGGTTTAAGAAAAGATTCCAGCGAGCCTGGCGAGGAGTCAGGCACTTAGCCGACCTGATAAACTCAAGATTACGATGGTCTGTCAGAACGACTATTTGCTGTGCAGCTCCTTGAAGAAGGTGTCTCCATTCTTTGAAGGCGGCAATAATGGCCAACAACTCTCTATTGCCCACATCGTAGTTCTTCTCAGCCGAAGACAACTGCTGGGAAAAGAAGGCACAGGGATGCAAGACATTCTTCTCACCTGTTCTCTGAGAGAGTATAGCTCCCACGGCACAGTCTGAAGCATCCACCTCTATTATGAAGGCAAGCTCTGGGTTGGGATGTACTAGGATAGGTGCAGTGGTAAATTTATCTTTTAGACGGGAAAATGCTTCCTGGGCTTGGGGAGTCCAGGAGAACTTAGACTCTTTCCGGGTAAGTTGGGTGATAGGTGACACTACCTCAGAGAAATTTCTAATGAAACGTCTATAGAAGTTTGCAAACCCGATGAAGCGCTGTACCTCCTTCACATTTCTAGGACTTGGCCAATCATTGATGGCTTGGGTTTTACTTCCATCCATACTAATTCCTTGTGTAGACAGTACATACCCCAGAAATTGAATTTCGGTCTTATGGAATTCACACTTTTCAAGCTTGATGTAAAGATGATTTTGTCTTAGACGTTCCAAGACCATTCTCACATGTCCATGATGTTCCTCTGTGGAGTTAGAAAAAATTAAAATATCATCCAAATAAATTACCACGAATGTATCTAGGAGATCCCTGAAGATGTCATTCACCAAGTGTTGGAAAGTGGCTGGGGCGGTACTCAGACCAAAAGGCATAACCAGATATTCAAAGTGTCCATAGCGTGACCTGAATGCAGTCTTCCATTCATCCCCAGGTCTAATACGGACTAAGTTATAGGCCCCACGAAGATCTAGTTTAGAAAAAATTTTGGCATGTCGCACTCTCTCCAATAACTCAGGGATTAAAGGCAATGGATAACGGTTTCTAATAGTAACCTTATTGAGTTCCCTATAGTCTACGCATGGTCTCAGGGATCCATCTTTCTTCTTTACAAAGAATATGGGTGCCCTGCAGGAGATGAAGAGGGGCGTATGAAGCCCTTGGCTAGATTTTCGTCTATGTACTCTTTTAAAGCCTTCAGCTCGGGCCCCGCCAGGGGGTAGATCTTACCAAAAGGTATCTCTGCTCCAGGCAATAATTCAATTGGACAATCATATGGACGGTGAGGAGGAAGCTGGTCAGCGTTCTTCTTGTCACATAAATCCACATAGTCCTGGTATACAGCTGGTAGTTCAGGGACTGACATGGTTCCTTTAGGAACAGAGCAAGCTGAAATTTTTGGACTCATCTGTTTCTCTGGAAAGTGTAATTCCTTGGTTCCCAGTTAATGGTAGGATTCTGAGCCTGCAGCCATGGTAGCCCTAGAATAATGGGAAAGTGAGGAGAAGAGATAAGCATAAAGGACAGTTTCTCTTGATGATCTTTACCCATAAGAACCTTTAAAGGCTCTGTTTCCTGATCCACTGGTCCAGAGGTCAGCAGGGAGCCATCCACAGTTTCCATCTGTACTGGAGTAGCCTTCTTCACTGAACGTATTCCCTGTTTTAGAGCAAAGGAGACATCCATAAAATTTCCACTTGCACCTGAGTCGATCATAGCAGAGCTAGACACCCAGGCTGAGTCAACCCAGAGTTTGATGGAAAGAAAACAGTGAGAATTGTTTTTCTTACAACTCAGCTGGGACACCGCTGAGGAAACTTGAAAGATGGCAGCATTTACACAGTCAACGTCCTCAGAGGTAACGGAGTTTAAGTCCGAGAAATCAAGATCTGTTGCTGCAGCTCTCTCTGGAGCCTGAGGCTCGGACCTGACAGATCCCCTCTCGCAACACTCACAATGAATGAGTGCTGCAGTAGTCTTGCGAGAACGGCTGGGACAGTTAATAATAAAGTGCCCTGACTTACCACAATAAAAACATAGATTCTCCTTAAAACGATGTTCCTTGCGTGCATCACTAACCCGTCGTAGTAAAGAGTCTACCTGCATGGGTTCAGGTTCAGGTTCCCGTGTAATCCTATTCAAAGGTTCCTTAGCTGGAGAGGAAGGTAGGAAAAGGTTAGTACGATTGCTTTCGAACCATCTCTCTTGCCTGCGTTCAGTTAAACGAGTATCAATACGGATGCAGTAGTTAATAAAGTCACCTAACGCAGTGGGAGGGTCGGCACGAGCAAGTTCATCCTTAATCAGTGGGGATAACCCCTTTCGAAAAATAGATTTTTTGGCGGAATTGTCCCAGGTGGTATCAAGGGCCCATCTCCTGAAATCCAAGGCATATTCAGCTACCGAGTGCTTACCTTGGCGCAAAGCTAACATGGCTGCTTCAGCTGTTGCACCTCGATTGGGGTCATCAAACACCTGCCCCATGGCTGAAATAAAATCATCAAGGTGATTCAAACAATCATCCTCAGTCTCAATCAGAGGGTTTGCCCATATCAAAGCCTTGTTGGTAAGCAACATAATTATAGTAAGCACCTTAGATCGTTCAGTAGGAAATTGTGAAGCATGTGCAGAAAAAAAAGATTGCATTGATTAACAAATCCCCTGAATTTTTCACGTTCACCACCAAAACGAAAAGGGGGCAACTTGGGAATCCCAGAACTCGGGGCCACGGCAGGAGCCTGGACTCGCCCCTCCAGAACCTCAATCCTGGCTCGCAAATCCTGGGTAGTCTGTCCAACCACTTGCAAATTGTGATTATTTAGGTCCTGAAGATTTGTAAAACGGGTCTTTATATTCTGCAAATCTGCAAGGATATTATCAGTCACTCCGCAAAGTTCCTTTATGCGGGCCTCCATTTTCCAGATCTTTTAAGACAGGATACTGGAAGAAGAGGAGAGAAAAAAAAAAAACAATAGTGTTCACCTGTGGCAACACTGAAGAAAGAAAAAACTTTAAGGGAACTGCTCACCTGGAATGGTTGTGAGAAGTCACAACCACTATCATCACAGAAAGCTTTCAACCAGACATCTGATATCCAGAGTTTCAGCAGACAAAAAGAGAAGAGAAAAAAAAAAAAACAATAGTGTTTACCTGTGATAACACTGCAGAAAAAAAACTTAAGGGAATTGCTCACCTGGAATGGTTGTGAGAAGTCACAACCACTGTCATCACAGAAAGTACAACCGGACATCCGATATCCACAGTACAGCAGACAAGCCTTTCCAGACCCAGCAGACACTAACGTTTGGCTTCAGAATTTTGTAATGTATGTGGTACAGTTCATATAGCGTCTTGTGCTTGGGTGCGATGAAAATACTTGAGACACAGGTTGATAAAGAAAGTCTTGTATTGCTTCATACAAATTGGCAAAAATAAACACACAGGTTGCAAACACAGAAGCAGGAGACACAGCAGGCCAGAGTAATCTAAGCTCAGCAATAACTCTCCACAACAGATTCAGATCTTCTTCTCTGTTACCGCAAGTCCATGCAAACGTGAGGCTCTCAAGAGCAGAGTTCAGAGTCCACAAGTGCTTCAGAGTTCCTCAGTAGGAATGGCTGGAGTACAAGGTCCAAGGCTTCAGGAGTCAGAACACAGGTTCACTGCAGGCTAGATTCTGAAGCACTGATTGCTCAGCTGTGGCTGTTTAAGAAGCAAACGGAGAGAATCAGGGCGGGAACATGCAAGCTGGAAAACTCCATTTTGACTGAGGGCAAGATAGCTGCAGCAAAACAGAAAGCAAAATGGCCGACGAACAAACTGAGTTTCAGAAACAGATACACAGAACCTTACACTTAGTCACGTCCCTCCAGGCTCTCCGTGGTCAGTGGCACAGTGGTTCCACAAACCACGTCCGTGACAAGCACCATCACTTGCTTAACTAATAATACTGTTCTTATATCAAATGAAATTATTAAACTCTGCATTTTTATAGTGGCTGAGCCATATTTGAGAGAATCTAAATAGTAAGAGAAGTCACAGTTCACAGCTTAGCAACAGAGATAGGAAGAAAAAGACAAAACAGTGAATACACATTACAGATACTGTGTGAGAACACTGAAAAACAGTCACCATTCTTTCACTCATAGTCATATATTTTGAGGTCACTATGACAATACTAAGGCCTCAAACATCAGTGATTTTTCATGCACAGTGCCTTGCGAAAGTATTCAGCTTCCTGGAACTTTTCAACCTTTTCCCACATATCATGCTTCAAACATAAAGATATCAAATATAAATTTTTGGTGAAGAATCAACAAGTGAGACACAATTGTGAAGTTGAACAAAATTTATTGGTTATTTTAATTTTTTGTGGAAATACAAAAACTGAAAAGTGGGGCGTGCAATATTATTCGGCCCCTTTACTTTCAGTGCAGCAAACTCACTCCAGAAGTTCATTGTGGATCTCTGAATGATGCAATGTTGTCCTAAATGACTAATGATGATAAATATAATCCACCTGTGTGTAATCAAGTTTCCGTATAAATGCACCTGTTCTGTGATAGTCTCAGGGTTCTGTTTGAAGCACAGAGAGCATCATGAAGACCAAGGAACACAACAGGCAGGTCCGTGATACTGTTGTTGAGAAGTTTAAAACCGGATTTGGATACAAAATGATTTCCAAAACTTTAAACAATCCAAGGAGCACTGTGCTAGCGATCATATTGAAATGGAAGGAGTATCATAACACTGCAAATCTACCAAGACCCGGCCGTCCCTCTAAACTTTCATCTTAAACAAGGAGAAGACTGATCAGAGATGCAGCCAAGAGGCCCATGATCACTCTGGATGAACTGCAGAGATCTACAGCTGAGGTGGGACAGTCTGTCCATAGGACAACAATCAGTAATACACTGCACAAATCTGGCCTTTATGGAAGAGTAGCAAGAAGAAAGCCATTTCTCAAAGATATCCATAAAAAGTGACGTTTAAAGTTTGCAACAAGCCACCTGGGAGACAAACCAAACATGTGGAACAAGGTGCTCTGGTCAGATGAAACCAAAATCAAACTTTTTGGCAACAATGCCAAATGATATGTTTGGCGTAAAGGCAACACAGCTCATAACCCTGAACACACCATCCCCACTGTCAAACATGGTGGTGGCAGCATCATGGTTTGAGTCTGCTTTTCTTCAGCAGGGACAGGGAAGATGGTTAAAATTGATGGGAAGATGGATGGAGCCAAATACAGGACCATTCTTGAAGAAAACCTGTTGAAGTCTGCAAAAGCCTGAGATGGGACGGAGATTTGTCTTCCAACAAGACAATGATCCTAAACATAAAGCAAAATCTACAATGGAATTGTTCACAAATAAATGTATCAAGGTGTTAGAATGACCAAGTCAAAGTCCAGGCCTGAATCCAATCGAGAATCTGTGGAAAGAGCTGAAAACTACTGATCACAAATGATCTCCATCCAACCTCACTGAGCTCGAGCTGTTTGTCAAGGAAGAATGGGCAAGAATTTCAGTCTCTCGATGTACAAAACCGATAGAGACATACCCCAAGCGACTTGCAGCTGTAATCGCTGCAAAAGGTGGCGCAACAAAGTATTAAGTTAAAGGGGCCGAATAATATTGCACGCCCCACTTTTCAGTTTATGTATTTCCACAAAAATGTAAAATAACCAATAAATTTCATTCAGCTTCACAATTGTGTCCCACTTGTTGATTCTTCACCAGAAATTTACATTTGGTATCTTTATGTTTGAAGCAAGATATGTGGGAAAAGGTTGAAAAGTTCCAGGGAGCCGAATACTTTAGCAAGGCACTGTACATACAGTGGCATGTAAAAGTTTGAGCGCCCCCAGTAAAAAAACCTGTTATTGCGAATAGTTAAGCAAGTTGAAGATTAAATGATCGCTAAAAGGCCTAAAGTTATAGATGAGACATTTCCTTTGTATTTTAGGTAAATACAGTACAGACCAAAAGTTTGGACACACCTTCTCATTTAAAGATTTTTCTGTATTTTCATGACTATGAAAATTGTACATTCACACTGAAGGCATCAAAACTATGAATTAACACATGTGTAATTATTACTTAACAAAAAAGTGTGAAACAACTGAAATTATGTCATATTCTAGGTTCTTCAAAGTAGCCACCTTTTACTTTGATGACTGCTTTGCACACTCTTGGCATTCTTTTGATGAGCTTCAAGAGGTAGTCACTGGAAATGGTCTTCCAACAATCTTGAAGGAGTTCCCAGAGATGCTTAGCACTTGTTGGTCCTTTTGCCTTCACTCTGCGGTCCAGCTCACCCCAAACCATCTCGATTGGGTTCAGGTCTGGTGACTGTGGAGGCCAGGCCATCTGGAGTAGCACCCCATCACTCTCCTCCTTGGTCAAATAGCCCTTACACAGCCTGGAGGTGTGTTTGGGGTCATTGTCCTGTTGAAAAATAAATGATGGTCTAACTAAACGCAAACCAGATGGAATAGCATGCCGCTGCAAGATGCTGTGGTAGCCATGCTGCTTCAGTATGCCTTCAATTTTGAATAAATCCCCAACAGTGTCACCAGCAAAGCACCCCCACACCATCACACCTCCTCCTCCATGCTTCACGGTGGGAACCAGGCATGTAGAGTCCATCCGTTCACCTTTTCTGCGTCGCACAAAGACATGGTGGTTGGACCCAAAGATCTCAAATTTGGACTCATCAGACCAAAGCACAGATTTCCACTGGTCTAATGTCCATTCCTTGTGTTCTTTAGCCCAAACAAGTCTCTTCTGCTTGTTGCCTGTCCTTAGCAGTGGTTTCCTAGCAGCTATTTTACCATGAAGGCCTGCTGCACAAAGTCTCCTCTTAACAGTTGTTGTAGAGATGTGTCTGCTGCTAGAACTCTGTGTGGCATTCACCTAGTCTCTAATCTGAGCTGCTGTAAACCTGCGATTTCTGAGGCTGGTGACTCGGATAAACTTATCCTCAGAAGCAGAGGTGTTTCTTGGTCTTCCTTTCCTGGGGCGGAACTCATGTGAGCCAGTTTCTTTGTAGCGCTTGATGGTTTTTGCAACTGCACTTGGGGACACTTTCAAAGTTTTCCCAATTTTTCGGACTGACTGACCTTCATTTCTTAAAGTAATGATCGCCACTCGTTTTTCTTTACTTAGCTGTTTTTTTCTTGGCATAATACAAATTCTAACAGTCTATTCAGTAGGACTATCAGCTGTGTATCCACCAGACTTCTGCACAACACAACTGATGGTCCCAACCCCATTTACAAGGCCAGAAATCCCACTTATTAAACCTGACAGGGCACACCTGTGAAGTGAAAACCATTTCTGGTGACTACCTCTTGAAGCTCATCAAGAGAATGCCAAGAGTGTGCAAAGCAGTCATCAAAGCAAAAGGTGGCTACTTTGAAGAACCTAGAATATAAGACATAATTTCAGTTGTTATATACTTTATTGTTAAGTATATAATTCCACATTCCACAAGGTGTGTCCAAACTTTTGGTCTGTACTGTATATACATATATATATATATATATATATATATATATAATCTTTTACATTTTAAAAATTACAAAAAAGAAAATGGGCCAATGCAAAAGTTTGGGCATCCTGTATGGTTAGTACCTAGTAGCACCCCCTTTTGAAAGTATCACAGCTTGTAAAGACTTTTTGTAGCCAGCCTAAAGTCATTCAATTCTCGCTTGAGGGATTTTCATTAATTCTTCTTTGCAAAATTTTTCCA
Source organism: Oophaga sylvatica (assembly GCA_033576555.1). Classification (NCBI taxonomy): domain Eukaryota; kingdom Metazoa; phylum Chordata; class Amphibia; order Anura; family Dendrobatidae; genus Oophaga; species Oophaga sylvatica. The sequence continues at coordinate 549,927,400 of JARQOD010000001.1, read as the reverse complement.
GTTCTGTCAGATTCCTGAGTCGTCTTGCATGCACTGCTATTTTCACAGATTTTCAATGATGTTCAGATCAGGGGACTGTGAGGGATATTGTGCCTTTTGAGGTAGTCTTTTGTGTATTTTGAAATGTGTTTTGGATCATTATCCATTTGTAGAAGCCAACCTTTTTCTATATTGAGATTTTTTACAAATGGTATTATGTTTGCATCAATAATTTGTTGAAATGTAATTGAATCCATTCTTCTCTCTACCCGAGAAATGTTACCTGTGCCATTGCCTGCAATGCAACCCCAAAGCAAGATTGATCCACTCCCATGCTTAATTGTTGGCAATATGTTTTTTTCCTGAAAATTGGTGCCCTTTTTTCTCCACACATACATTTGATCATCATGGCCAAAAAGTTCTATTTTAACCTTATCAGTTCACAGTACTCGTTTCCAAAATGCATCAGGTTAGATATTCTTTTGCATACCTCTGACGACTAATTTTATGGTGAGGATGCAGGAGAGGTTTTCTTCTGATAACTCAGGGCCGGACTGGCCATCTGACAGTACTGGCACTTGCCAGATGGGTTGCTCCCTGCTGTGGACCACTCACTCTTCTGAAGCCCCTTTGATGTAGTGACAGGATGAGAACAGCTAAAGAGAAGGAGGCATAGCCTGAATTCTTCTCTTCATCAAAGCAGCAGCAAGAGCTCTCTGTTTACAGCAGTGGGACAGGAGTTGGTAGACAGGAGGAAGGTGCTGCCTGAATGAACTGTGTAGCTGTCCTCATTGTTTCAATGGCTGGTGAGTGAGTGAGGAAGTTCAAACAGAGTAAAACAAACTTCACAAGCTGCTGCCCCTGCAGCATCATTAGTCTCCTGTTTGCAATGTTCATGACTGGAGGAGGAAAGAAGTCAGAGCTGCATTTATTGTTTCACAAACATAACCAGTGTTCAGGGAAGTGCACATGGCTGTGTGCAATATTCTGCTGTCTATGTGCAGCAATCCCAGCTCTGCTGTATTATTACATCCATTTAAACCTTTATTGGGAAAACTTGGAATTCACGAACAGAAGCGGAGCTGTTTTAGCAATCTCTACACTAAAAAACGGTGTATAGGAAGCAGAAGCAAAGCAGAACATCTATCTATCTATATATCTATATATATATATATATACTTATTTTTCTCACTGTCTATACAATATATATATATATACTATATATATATTATATATATATATATATATATACACTGCTCAAAAAAATAAAGGGAACACTCAAATACCGCATCCTAGATCTGAATGAATGAAATATTCTCATTGAATACTTTATTCTGTACAAAGTTGAATGCGCTGACAACAAAATCACACAAAAATCATAAATGGAAATAAAATTTATTACCCAATGGAGGCCTGGAGTCAGTCACAAAATTAAAGTGGAATGTAATGTCCTTAAAACAAGTCAAAATGATGCTCAGTAGTGTGTGTGGCCTCCACATGCCTGTATGACCTCCCTGTGCCTGTATGACCTCCCTACAATGCCTGGACATGCTCCTGATGAGGCAGCGGATTGTCTCCTGGGGGATTTCTCCCAGACCTGGACGAAAGCATCCACCAACTCCTGGACAGTCTGCAGTGCAATGTGACGTTGGTGGATGGACGAGACATGAAGTCCCAGATATGCTCAATCGGATTCAGGTCTGGGGAATGGGCGGGCCAGTCCATAGCTTCAATGCCTTCTTCTTGCAGGAACTGCTGACACACTCCAGCCACATGAGGTCTGACATTGTCCTGCATTAGGAGGAACCCAGAGGCAACCGCACCAGCATATGGTCTCACAAGGGGTCTGAGGATCTGATCTCGATACCTAATGGCATTCAGGCTACCTCTGGCGAGCACATGGAGGGCTGTGCGGCCCTCCAAAGAAATGCCACCCCACATCATTACTGACCCACTGCCAAACCGGTCATGCTGAAGGATGTTGCAGGCAGCAGATTGCTCTCCACGGCGTCTCCAGACTCTGTCACGTCTGTCACATGTGCTCAGTGTGAACCTGCTTTCATCTGTGAAGAACACAGGACGCCAGTGGCGAATTTGCCAATCCTGGTGTTCTGTGGCAAATGCCAATCGTCCTGCACGGTGTTGGGCTGTGAGTACAACCCCCATCTGTGGACATCGGGCATTCAGACCATCCTCATGGAGTCGGTTTCTAACCATTTGTGCAGACACATGCACATTTGTGGCCTGCTGGAGGTCATTTTGCAGGGCTCTGGCAATGATCCTTCTGTTCCTCCTTGCACAAAGGAGGAGGTAGCGGTCCTACTGCTGGGTTGTTTCCTCCTACGGCCCCCTCCATGTCTCCTGGTGTACTGGCCTGTCTTCTGGTAATGCCTTCAGCCTCTGGACACTACGCTGACAGACACAGCAAACCTTCTTGCCACAGCTCGCATTGATGAGCGATCCTGGATGAGCTGCACTACCTGAGCCACTTGTGTGGGTTGTAGAGTATATCTCATGCTACCACAAGTGTGAAAGCACAACCAACATTCAAAAGTGACCCAAACATCAGCCAGAAAGCATTGGCACTGAGATGCGGTCTGTGGTCCCCACCTGCCAAACCACTCCTTTATTAAGTGTGTCTTGATAATTGCCAATAAATTCCATCTGTTGTCTATTCCATTTGCACAACAGCATGTGAAATTGATTGTCAATCAGTGTTGCTTCCTAAGTGGACAGTTTGATTTCACAGAAGTTTGATTTACTTGGAGTTATTTTCTGTTGTTTAAGTGTTCCTTTATTTTTTTGAGCAGTGTATATACAATGGGGACAATAAGTATTTGATGCACTAACAATTTTGAAAGTTTTCCCACCTACAAAGAATAGAGAGGTCTATAATTTTTTATAGTAGATACACATCTGTGAGAAACAGAATCTGAAAAAAAATCCAGAAATTCACATTGTATAATTTTTATGTAATTAATTTTCATTTTATTGCATGAAATGAGTATTTGATACAAGAGAAAAACAGAACTTAATATTTGGTACAGAAAACTTTGTTTGCAATTACAGAGACCAGACGTTTCCTGTAGTTCTTGAACAAGTTTGCTCACACTGCAGTAGAGATTTTGGCCCACTCCTCCACACAAATCTTCTCCAGTTCTTTCAGTTTTCGGGGCTGTCGCAATATTGAGTTTCAGCTGCCACCAAAGATTGGGTTTAGATCTGGAGACTAGCTACTCTACTCCAGGACCTTGAAATGCTTCTGACAGAGACATTCCTTATTTGCCCTGGCTGTGTGCTTTTTAAGTCATTGTCATGCTGGAAGATCCAGCCATGGCCCATCTTCGATGTTCTTATTGAGTGAAGGAGGTTGTTGGCCAAAATCTCACAATATATGACTCCATCTATTCTCCCTTTAATACGGTGTAGTTGTCCTGTCTCTTTTTTAAAAAAGCACCACCAAAGTATGATGTTTCCACCACCATGCTTCATGGTTGGGACAGTTTTCTTGGAGTTGTACTCATCCTTCTTCTGCCTCCAAAAACTGCGAGTGGAGTTGATACCAAAAAGCTCTATTTTGGTCTCATCTGACCACATGAACTTGTACCATACCTCCTTTTGATCATCCAGATGGTCATTTGCGCACTTCAAATGGGCCTGGACATGTGCTGGCATGAGCACGGGAACCTTGAGTGCCCTGCAGGATTTTAATCCATGAAGGTGTAATGTGTTACTAACGATAATGTTTCAGACTGTGGTCCCAGCTCTCTTCAGGTCATTGACCACATCCTCCCGTGTAGTTCTAGACTGATTTCTGACCTTTCCCAGAATCATCCTTACCCCACAAGGCGAGATCTTGCATGGAGCCCCAGACCGAGGAAAATTGACAGTCATCTTGTGTTTCTTCTGTTTTGTAATAATTGTGCCAACAGTTGTTGTCTTCTCACTGAGCTGGTTGCCTATTGTCCTGTAGCCCAGGGTTCCCGAACTCCAGTCCTCAAGTCCCATCAACAGGTCATGTTTTCAGGATTTCTTTAGTATTGCCCAGGTGATAATTGCATCACCTGTGCAATACAAAGGAAATCCTGAAATCATGACCTGTTGGTGGGCCTTGAGGACTGGAGTTGGGGAACCCTGCTGTAGCCCATCTCAGCCTTGCGCAGGTCTACAATTTTGTCCATGGTGTCATTAGGCAGTTTTTTGGTCTTGGCCGTGGTGTAAAGTTTGGAGTGTGATTGACTGAGTGTGGACAGGTGGTTTTTATACAGGTAACAAGTTGAACAGGTGCAATTAATACAGGTAATGAGAGCAGAGTAGGAGGGCTTCTTAAAGAAAAACTAACAGGTCTGTGAGAGCCAGAATTATTGCTAATTGGTAGGTAATCAAATCTTTTTTCATGCAATAAAATGTAATTTAATTATTTACAAATCATACAATGTGATTTTCTGCTTTTTATTTTTAGATTATGTCTCTCACAGTTAAAGCGTGTTGATGATAAAAATACAAACCTCTCAATTCTTTGCAGGTGGGAACACTTGCAAAATCGGCAACATTTTTTTCTTCTCTGTACTAGCTTCACAAAAAATTTACTTTAGATCCAAATTTTTTATTCAGACAAGGGTAACAGAAAAAAATTGACCCCAAAAGGTGATATGTAATTTCTCCTGAACATGCTGATACCCCATATTAGGGAGAAAACCACTTTGGGCGCACGGCAGAGCTCGGAAGAAAAGGAACGCCATTTGACTTTTTGAATGCAAAATTTGCTAGAACAATTAGCAGACGCCATGTCGTGTTTGGAGAGCCTCTGATGTGCATAAACAGTGAAAATCCCCACAAGTGACACCATTTTGGAAACTAGACCCCTCAGGTAACTGATCTGAATGTGTGGTGAGCACATTGAACCCACAGGTGCTTCACAGAAGTTTATAATATTGAGCCGTAAAAATAAAAACAATTAAATTTTCCCCACAAATATGTTTTTAGCCCAAAATATTGTATTTTCGGAACGGTAACAGGAGAAATTGCACCATACAATTTCTCTTGAGTACGCCGATACCCAATATGATGGTGAAAACTACTGTTTGGGCGCACGGCAGGTCTCAGAAGGGAAGGAGCGTCATTTGTCTTTTTGAATGTAAAATTTCCTGGAATCATTAGCGGACATCATGTCCCATTTGAATAGTCGCTGATGTGCCTAAACAGTGGAAACCCCCCACAAGTGAACCCATTTTGGAAACTAGACCCCTCAATGAATGCATTTTGATGCGTGGTGAGCACTTTGAACCCCCAGGTGCTTTGCAGAAGTTTATAAAGTTGAGCCGTGAAAATAATAAAATCACATTTTCCTCACAAAAATGTTATTTTAGCCCCAAGATTTTAATTTTCTAAGGGCAATTAGGAAATTTTTTTGCAACAAAATGAGGTCCATTTTTTCCTGAGTGCGCCAATAGCCTACATGTAATCGGGAAATATTTTTCAGGCACAGTGCAAAGCTCAGAAGGCAATGAACAGCTGATTTAACGGTTATGGTTTGCAGGTGCCATGACCCACTGGGACAGCCCATGAGGTGCCTGAACAGCAGAACTCCCCATAAGTGACACCATTTTACAAACTACACCTCTCAATGAATTTATCTATGGGTGCAATGATCATGGGTGCAAATGACAGACCTGAGTGAGGGCTTGCTTTTTTTGTGGATTGAGTTGAATCTTTTATTGGGAACATTTTACATAAAGTTTGGGATCACATTTATCCAGCCCTCTACGCTGAGCATTTACTTTGGGGTTTCCATCTAAATCTCTGAGTGACATGATTCAGATGAAACCCCCAAGGGATACATTCACTGTAATGAGGCAGCAGAGTTACTCTGGACTCCGTCTGGCCTCTGTTTAGAGGTGTCCTTTTCAGAAGTGCACAAAACTGTGACCAATATCACTTTTATGCAATCCTAAAGAGATGGACACCGCTGGATGACAGGTAAGATGGCATCCACAATGCCTCCATCTGGCTCATTCTAGGGAATCTTCTGCCAAAGGTTTTGTCTGAATCACGTATTTCAGAAATTTACAAGGAAACCCCAGTGTAAGTGCTCAGCGCAGAGCGCAGGATAAATGTACTCCAAGCCTTACTGCGATCTTTGGGAGACAGAATGAAAAAAATTAACAGTAGGTGAAGAATTAGTTTTATTTATTTTTTACACAGTTCCTCGTGCGGTATAAGTGATTAGGCAGCACTGTTGCTCAGTGGTTAGCACTGCAGCCTTGCAGCGCTGGAGTCCTAGGTTCAAGTCTCATCAAGGACAACATCTGCAAGGAGTTTGTATGTTCTCCACGTGTTTGCCTGGATTTCTTCCGGGTACTACGGTTTCTTCCCACACTCCAATGACATACTAATAGGGAATTTAGATTGTGAGCTCCATGGGGACAGTGATGATAATGTGTGCAAACTGTAAAGTGATGTGGAAAATGTTAGTGCTATATAAAAATAAAGATTATTATTATTATTAGGCGGCTTTTTTTTTCGGGTCGGTGCAATTACAGCGATACCAGATTTATATTGGGTTTTTGTGTTTGGCTGCTGTCACACACTAAAAGACGCTTTTTATTGCAAAAATAGTTTTTGCATCACCATATTTTGAGTGCTATAATTTTCCCATATTTTGACCCACAGTCATGTGAGGGCTCATTTTTTGCAGGAAGAGTTGACATTTTTATTGGTACCATTTTCGAGCACATGACATTTTTTGATCGATTCACTGGTCAACACAAAAAAATCATCAGCAAAGGTAATATCTCTGTTTTATGGAGTTTGATGTGTTGATTCCAAAAATATGCTTAGTTTTGCTCTATCACATAAAGTTGCTGAGATAGAAGTATTTTTGTTATTACGTTATTTCTGCATTTTCAATGTACACTGTGTGCAGAATTATTAGGCAAGTTGTATTTGAGAGGATTCTTTTTATTATTGAACAACAACTATGTTCTCAATCAACCCAAAAGACTCATAAATATCACAGGTTTGTGGTGGTACTGTAACAATGTGAATATCCTCTTTGAAGAACTGAATCAAGAGTATTTTGTTGCAGATTGGCGATTGTTTATTGACTCATCCCAGAGAAGTTTGAAAGCAGTGTTGCTTCACAATGGAAATATGAAACCATCAATCACTCATGTCATCTAAAGGAAAGTTATGAAAATCTGTCAGTTGTTTTGGATGCTATGCAATAATGCAATATAAGCATCATCAATGGAATATCTGTGGAGATTTGAAAGTGATTGGTCTTCTAGTGGGAATGCAATGAGGTTTCACAAAATATTAATAATAATAATAATTTTATTTCTATAGCGCCAACATATTCCGCAGCACTTTACATTATAGAGGGGACTTGTACAGACAATAGACATTACTGCATAACAATAAACACAGATCAAAGCAGATACCAATATGTAATATTGTTGCTTGTGTTTATGGGACAGTAGAAATACAGTAGAGTATTATGTTCATCGTGATTGGGGACAGAGAAACATCTATGCTCCAGGTAGAGGCAATGTTCAGCATAATCTATTAGTTGCTCCAACAAAAATCTTTCTTCCTCCACTACATATAAAGTTGGGATTAAAAACTTTGTGAAAGCCATGGCAAAGACAAATTCACAAGGGTTCCAGTACATTTCACAGAAATTCTCCAGCATTTCACCATCAAAACTGAAGGAAGGGGTATTTGTTGGTCCTCAGATCAGAGAGCTTGAGAGATGATGTGTTTGAAGAAACTCTAGATGATAAGGAATTGAGAAAAGCTTCAAGTGGATCTGTGAAAACTTCTTAGGAAAACAAAAATCTCCAGAATGTGTTGAAGGTGTTGATATAGGAAAGATGTATATCTTCGTACCGTGTTAGCCAGTAGATAGAAAAATATTTAGACTTGAGAGTCCTCAGTGGTTGATACCTTTTAATGGCTAACTGAAAAGATGGTAACAAATTGCAAGCTTTCGAGACTACTCAGGTCTCTTCATCAGGCAAATACTAAAACAAAAACTGAAGAATCACATATTTATACACAAGAGGACACAGGAATAATGCAATAGGTAAGACATGTGACGTGAAGCAGAACTGTCATTATGGCAGAGGGATGAACATAAATATTGGAACAGTTCATAGATAAGGAGTGAGAGTTTTATTGCCCTCTGATTGGGGTCTGGTATTGTGTTGTGATGCCCCAGGTCAGAGAAGCAGATTCCTTAATTGATGTACACAGACATGAATCCATGTGACACGTTCATTCCAGCACTAAGAGTGTCAAAGGTCATCATAAGTTTATATTCCCAAATCTTTCTATCTTTCTCAGATTTGAAGTTAGCTTTTAATACCAGTAATTCCATATCCATCATGCTATGACCGGGCATACAAAAGTGTTTGGCCACAGGTAGATCCATTCTTTTTTCTCTTATTGTGTGGCGATGAGAATTCATCCTTGTTCTCAGTTTTTGCCCGGTCTCCCCCACATACAGACCCCCAGTTGGACATTTCGTACAAATAATTAGGTACACCACATTAGATGTGATGCAGCTGAAAGTACCTGGGATCTTGTAGTCCTGATGGGAGTTGGGGATCTTTATCTTGTCCGTGGTCATTATAGATGGACAGGTTTTGCACTTCTTCTGTTTGCAAGGAAAGGTTCCTGCAGCTGTTGGGGAGGACAGGGAGCTTCTGACAATGATGTTTCTTAGATTTGGGGGCTGCCTAAAACATAGTAGTGGGGGGTCTGGAAATATGGATTGTAATCGGGCATCTTTTTGTAGTAAGGGTTGTAGTTTCCGTGCAGCTCCCCTTAGCATCTCCAGATTTGGATTGTAGGTGACCACTAGAGGCACCCGGTTATTTTCTTCTTTAGCTTTGTAATGTAGCAGGTGATTCCTTGATATTCTGGTGGCTCTTGTAATTTGGTTCTCAATTGTTCTTGGATGGTAGCCCTGGTTCAAAAAGGTCTTTCTGAGGCGAATAAGGTGTTCATCGCTATCCATGGGGTTGGAACATATACGATTGTATCTGATGGCTTGGCTGTAGACAATAGAGTTTTTTATGTGTTTTGGATGTAAACTGTCCCATTTAAGGTATGTTGGACGGTCGATTGGCTTCTGATACAGGGATGTCTCTATTTCATTGTTCTTTAGCTTAATGGTGGTGTCTAAAAAGTTAATTTCAGTGCTGGAGTAGTTAAGTGTTAAGTTGATGGTGGGATGAAATTGGTTGAACTGTTCATGGAACATCTTTAGCTGTTGTTCAGACTCCGTCCAGATGATTAAAATGTCATCAATGTAGCGGTAGTAGGCCCGAGGCCTGATGGGACATGAGGACAAAAATTCGCTTTCAAGCTTGGCCATGAAAAGATTTGCATACTGTGGAGCCATTTTACTTCCCATCGCTGTGCCAGTCTCCTGAAGATATATCTTGTTGTCAAATTCAAAGTAATTGTGGGTGAGGATGAATTTTGTGAGTTTCACCACAGAATCAGCATCATTCGCGGTGTTTCCCATGAAGACTTTGCAGGTATTTAATCCATCCTGGTGTGGGATATTAGAGTACAAAGATTCCACATCCATGGTGGCCAGGATGGTTCCTTCTGGTAAGGGACCTATTGCTGCTAGTTTATTCAGTAGGTCAGTTGTGTCCTGAATGTAGCTGGGTGTATCCTTTACCAGGGGTTTAAGAATACCCTCTACCCATCCAGATACCTGCTCAGTAAGGGTGTCCACACATGAAATAATCGGCCTCCCTGGATTCCCAGCTTTGTGGATTTTGGGAAGCATGTAAAACGTCCCTGTTCTTGGACTTTCTGGTATCAGGTCATCAGCTCTTATGGATTTGTCAGACAGACAAGATACCAACTTGCTTAGTTCCTTGTAATAGTCCTGTGTAGGGTCCGACTCCAGTTTTCTGTAGTAGCGTGTGTCCGTAAGTTGTCTGTTTGCTTCCTTCATATAGTCTGATTTGTTCATCATGACTATTGCACCTCCCTTGTCAGCAGGTTTAATGATGATTTCTTTGTTGGTTTTCAGAGACTGTATGGCCTTTCTCTCCTGGGCACTGATGTTGGAGGCTTGTCTCTTGTTGGTGGCTATGATGGTGGATTTTATCAAATGTCTGAATGAGTCTATATATTTATCCAAATGAGGGTTACGTCCAGGTGGAGGTGTCCAGTCTGACCTCTTCTTGATTGTTGGGATCCCTTTTCCTTCAGTCCGAGTGTTTTCTGAATCTTCTGTATCATTGAAGTATTCCCTCAGGCGCAGTCTCCTGAAAAAATGTTCCATATCACTGCAGAGTTCGGTTTTATCCAGGGCCTTAGTAGGACAAAATGAGAGTCCTCTAGAAAGCACGGCAAGCTCCACTTTGTTGGGTTTGTAATCTGAGAGATTGATGACACAGTTAGATGCTTTTGTGTCTGGAATGGAGTGGTTTTCAGAGTTGTCAGGTTTTGGTTTTGTATCTGTTTGTATAGAGTCCAGAATGGAGGCGCAGTCTGTGTAGTTTCTTTTCCTTGTTTTGAATCAAAAAGGTCCGTAGTTTGTTATAGTATTGTTGTAATTTTTGCTCTGTGCTTTCTGTAAGTGTTTTCCTCAGAGTTTCAAATTGCCCTTGGACTTTACCCCTTATGCTGTAGCAGACATGCAAAAGATGGTTCCTAAGTCTCTCAGACGTCCTGTGACAAAGGTTTTGTGCATAATGGGTATTGTAGGTGTGAAGAATTGGGTTTGTAATCCAGAGTCCTTTGGGAATAAGATTCTCCTTTTTGCATTTAGATAAGAAAAAAATGTCGCTGTCCATTTGTGCGCGTTTCTTCAGAAGTGGTTTTAGTTCCATAAAGATGCGGTACATTCTGGTATCCTCCATTTTGATATAGGAAAGATGTATATCTTCGTACCGTGTTAGCCAGTAGATAGAAAAATATTTAGACTTGAGAGTCCTCAGTGGTTGATATCTTTTAATGGCTAACTGAAAAGATGGTAACAAATTGCAAGCTTTCGAGACTACGCAGGTCTCTTCATCAGGCAAATACTAAAACAAAAGCTGAAGAATCACATATTTATACACAAGAGGACACAGGAATAATGCAATAGGTAAGACAGGTGACGTGAAGCAGAACTGTCATTATGGCAGAGGGATGAACATAAATATTGGAACAGTTCATAGATAAGGAGTGAGAGTTTTATTGCCCTCTGATTGGGGTCTGGTATTGTGTTGTGATGCCCCCAGGTCAGAGAAGCAGATTCCTTAATTGATGTACACAGACATGAATCCATGTGACACGTTCATTCCAGCACTAAGAGTGTCAAAGGTCATCATAAGTTTATATTCCCAAATCTTTCTATCTTTCTCAGATTTGAAGTTAGCTTTTAATACCAGTAATTCCATATCCATCATGCTATGACCGGGCATACAAAAGTGTTTGGCCACAGGTAGATCCATTCTTTTTTCTCTTATTGTGTGGCGATGAGAATTCATCCTTGTTCTCAGTTTTTGCCCGGTCTCCCCCACATACAGACCCCAGTTGGACATTTCGTACAAATAATTAGGTACACCACATTAGATGTGATGCAGCTGAAAGTACCTGGGATCTTGTAGTCCTGATGGGAGTTGGGGATCTTTATCTTGTCCGTGGTCATTATAGATGGACAGGTTTTGCACTTCTTCTGTTTGCAAGGAAAGGTTCCTGCAGCTGTTGGGGAGGACAGGGAGCTTCTGACAATGATGTTTCTTAGATTTGGGGGCTGCCTAAAACATAGTAGTGGGGGGTCTGGAAATATGGATTGTAATCGGGCATCTTTTTGTAGTAAGGGTTGTAGTTTCCGTGCAGCTCCCCTTAGCATCTCCAGATTTGGATTGTAGGTGACCACTAGAGGCACCCGGTTATTTTCTTCTTTAGCTTTGTAATGTAGCAGGTGATTCCTTGATATTCTGGTGGCTCTTGTAATTTGGTTCTCAATTGTTCTTGGATGGTAGCCCTGGTTCAAAAAGGTCTTTCTGAGGCGAATAAGGTGTTCATCGCTATCCATGGGGTTGGAACATATACGATTGTATCTGATGGCTTGGCTGTAGACAATAGAGTTTTTTATGTGTTTTGGATGTAAACTGTCCCATTTAAGGTATGTTGGACGGTCGATTGGCTTCTGATACAGGGATGTCTCTATTTCATTGTTCTTTAGCTTAATGGTGGTGTCTAAAAAGTTAATTTCAGTGCTGGAGTAGTTAAGTGTTAAGTTGATGGTGGGATGAAATTGGTTGAACTGTTCATGGAACATCTTTAGCTGTTGTTCAGACTCCGTCCAGATGATTAAAATGTCATCAATGTAGCGGTAGTAGGCCCGAGGCCTGATGGGACATGAGGACAAAAATTCGCTTTCAAGCTTGGCCATGAAAAGATTTGCATACTGTGGAGCCATTTTACTTCCCATCGCTGTGCCAGTCTCCTGAAGATATATCTTGTTGTCAAATTCAAAGTAATTGTGGGTGAGGATGAATTTTGTGAGTTTCACCACAGAATCAGCATCATTCGCGGTGTTTCCCATGAAGACTTTGCAGGTATTTAATCCATCCTGGTGTGGGATATTAGAGTACAAAGATTCCACATCCATGGTGGCCAGGATGGTTCCTTCTGGTAAGGGACCTATTGCTGCTAGTTTATTCAGTAGGTCAGTTGTGTCCTGAATGTAGCTGGGTGTATCCTTTACCAGGGGTTTAAGAATACCCTCTACCCATCCAGATACCTGCTCAGTAAGGGTGTCCACACATGAAATAATCGGCCTCCTGGATTCCCAGCTTTGTGGATTTTGGGAAGCATGTAAAACGTCCCTGTTCTTGGACTTTCTGGTATCAGGTCATCAGCTCTTATGGATTTGTCAGACAGACAAGATACCAACTTGCTTAGTTCCTTGTAATAGTCCTGTGTAGGGTCCGACTCCAGTTTTCTGTAGAGCGTGTGTCCGTAAGTTGTCTGTTTGCTTCCTTCATATAGTCTGATTTGTTCATCATGACTATTGCACCTCCCTTGTCAGCAGGTTTAATGATGATTTCTTTGTTGGTTTTCAGAGACTGTATGGCCTTTCTCTCCTGGGCACTGATGTTGGAGGCTTGTCTCTTGTTGGTGGCTATGATGGTGGATTTTATCAAATGTCTGAATGAGTCTATATATTTATCCAAATGAGGGTTACGTCCAGGTGGAGGTGTCCAGTCTGACCTCTTCTTGATTGTTGGGATCCCTTTTCCTTCAGTCCGAGTGTTTTCTGAATCTTCTGTATCATTGAAGTATTCCCTCAGGCGCAGTCTCCTGAAAAAATGTTCCATATCACTGCAGAGTTCGGTTTTATCCAGGGCCTTAGTAGGACAAAATGAGAGTCCTCTAGAAAGCACGGCAAGCTCCACTTTGTTGGGTTTGTAATCTGAGAGATTGATGACACAGTTAGATGCTTTTGTGTCTGGAATGGAGTGGTTTTCAGAGTTGTCAGGTTTTGGTTTTGTATCTGTTTGTATAGAGTCCAGAATGGAGGCGCAGTCTGTGTAGTTTCTTTTCCTTGTTTTGAATCAAAAAGGTCCGTAGTTTGTTATAGTATTGTTGTAATTTTTGCTCTGTGCTTTCTGTAAGTGTTTTCCTCAGAGTTTCAAATTGCCCTTGGACTTTACTCCTTATGCTGTAGCAGACATGCAAAAGATGGTTCCTAAGTCTCTCAGACGTCCTGTGACAAAGGTTTTGTGCATAATGGGTATTGTAGGTGTGAAGAATTGGGTTTGTAATCCAGAGTCCTTTGGAATAAGATTCTCCTTTTTGCATTTAGATAAGAAAAAAATGTCGCTGTCCATTTGTGCGCGTTTCTTCAGAAGTGGTTTTAGTTCCATAAAGATGCGGTACATTCTGGTATCCTCCATTTTGATATAGGAAAGATGTATATCTTCGTACCGTGTTAGCCAGTAGATAGAAAAATATTTAGACTTGAGAGTCCTCAGTGGTTGATATCTTTTAATGGCTAACTGAAAAGATGGTAACAAATTGCAAGCTTTCGAGACTACGCAGGTCTCTTCATCAGGCAAATACTAAAACAAAAGCTGAAGAATCACATATTTATACACACGAGGACACAGGAATAATGCAATAGGTAAGACAGGTGACGTGAAGCAGAACTGTCATTATGGCAGAGGGATGAACATAAATATTGGAACAGTTCATAGATAAGGAGTGAGAGTTTTATTGCCCTCTGATTGGGGTCTGGTATTGTGTTGTGATGCCCCCAGGTCAGAGAAGCAGATTCCTTAATTGATGTACACAGACATGAATCTATGTGACACGTTCATTCCAGCACTAAAGGTACTGCCACACTAAGCTATCCCGCTAGCGATCTCGTTAGCGTTGCATACTAATGAGATCGCTAGCGGGATTGTTTCTATATCGCTAAATGCTGCCGCATTTAGCGATATAGTTAACGACGCTATCGCCGTTAGCGATCTTCTTAACGACTTTAGCGGTACAAAAGTACCACTAAATCGCTAAGAAAAGGTGCCACACAGCGATAAGATACTTACCCAGCGGGAGCGCCAGCGATGAAATAGGGTCCGGAGCGATTCCAGCGACGAGCGAGATCACAGCAGGAAGCTCGTCGCTGGAAGCTGCCGCACTGAACAATATCGCTAACGGGATCGCTAAATAGTGACGTTTTTTAGCGATCCCGTTAGCGATATTGTTTAGTGTGGCATACCCTTAAGAGTGTCAAAGGTCATCATAAGTTTATATTCCCAAATCTTTCTATCTTTCTCAGATTTGAAGTTAGCTTTTAATACCAGTCTAATGTCCAGCACTTTTAATTTCTGCTCATATATTGGTTTCTATTTTTTATGTGAAATTATTTTGGTTCAATAAAAACTGTTTTGTAAGGTGAATAATTTTTTTCTGATATGTAGATTACGGTTTTCTTAATGTCGCCAGTATATTTCCTATACCTTATAATGATGCTGCTGCTCCATGGAAACTACACGTGCTACAGAAAAACTATATGCATTTTTGAAATCAGGAGAAAAAGATGATTCAGAAAAGTACAGTCACCTACGATGATTACAATAAATATTTTTTTGTAGACCTGTGTTACTGTTCCGATTTTTGGGAGGCAGAATGAAAAAAAAACAGCAATTCAGGATTTTTTTCGGGGCGGGTTTAAGCCGTTCCGTGTGTGGTAAAATTGATAAGGCAGTCTCATTCTTCATGGTCAGTACAATTACAGCGATACCTCATTTCAATATTTTTTATGCTTTGGCGCTTTTACAGAATAAAAACTATTTTATAGAAAAAAATAATTATTTTTGCATCGCTTTATTCTGAGAGCTTTAACTTTTTTATTTTTCCGCTGATGATGCTGTATGATGGCTCGTTTTTTGCGGGACAATTTGACATTTTCAGCCTTACCATGTTTATTTATATCCGTCTTTTTGATCGCATTTTATTCTACTTTTTGTTTAGCGGTATGATGATAAAGCATTGTTTTTTTTACTTATTTTTTTATGGTGTACACTAAAGGGGTTAACCAGTAGGGCAGTTTTATAGGTTGGGTCGATGCTGATGCAGTAATACCAAATATCTGTACTTTTTTTTTTTTTTTTTTCATACAAATATTTATTTATGAATACAAAATCTTTTGATTTTTTTATTATTTTTGATTTTTTTAAAAATATTTTTACAATTATTTAAAATAAAAAAATATATTTTTTTTAATGTTTATACTTTGTCCCACTATCATTTTTTGCGGGCTGATTGCTTCTACAGCATGGGATGCAGCAGCATCCCCATGCTGTACAAACTGTCAGCTGTGCACAGCTCTGGTGACCCGGACTCATGCAAGTACAATCCGATTTTTCACACGTAGCATCTGATTTACATCTGAATCCAGTATGATTGCTATCCGACTGCAATGTGATTTTAACAATTCTCTAAGCCATTTAAACACATCATTTTCAAAGGAAATAATAAATAAAAGCCAGCAATTCATTCATGTGCCACGTACAATAAAATCACAGAGTGACAGGTTAGAATAGATATATACATATAGGATAGGTAGATATATAGATGTCAGTGACACACACACATACAGTGTGTGTGTCACTGACATCTATATATCTATCTATTCTATGTGTATTTACTGTATGTAATCCATCTCTTCTATCCTGTCGGCTCCTGCAGTGATTTTACACTACACGGCACATGAATTGCCGGCTCTTCTTCTATCTATGTAATATAAATACATATATATATATATATATATATATATACAGTATGTGTGTGTGTGTCACTGACAGCTATATATCTATGTATTCTATGTGTATATATCAATTCTATTGTAACCTGTCTGTGTGATTTTACTGCACATGAATTGCCGGCTTTTCAAAGGACATCGGTGCATAAAAATCGTACAGGACTCGTATGGTCTGAGTGCTGTGCAAATTTTTTCACGCACCCATAGGCTTGCATTTATTTTTTTTCTCCATTGTGGGAATGTTACCTTACATCACTTGGTCCTCATTCAGATGTCAATGATTTTTCACGTACTCATAAATGGTCCAAGTTTAATTAGTGTTTCAGTTTTTACCATCAGTATTTCATTAGTGATTTTCAAGTAGGAAAAAAATAATTTCAAAGCATTTCCTATATATTACAATATTAATCACAGACAGCACATGGATTGTGCACTGGTGGTATCTGTGTGTTGTCTGTATAGGTGATGTTGTCTGATGCTGATAAAAGAACTAAAGTGTATCTGTGATTTTTTTGGAGGCACAATCTGGAAAAAAAATCATGGGCATATGAACAGCACAGCATAGACTATAATGGAAATGAAATAATGAAAACCACAGATAGAACATGTACGTGAGAAACGAATGTCTGAGTAAGATCTGACTGTCATTACATGTGCCAGGAGAGCAGGACGGCGCGCTCTGCAGCTGCAGTCTCCCTGCGTTGTTATAACATGTATATGACTACCGATCAGCTATGTATATATCAGTCAGCGTCCTATACGGCCTATTCACACAGGAGTACAGCACTTCTCTGTGCACACAGCGACTGTTAATATACTTTGTACACGTAACATAGCATGGTAACATAGTTAGCAAGGCTGAAAAAAGACGTTTGTCCATCCAGTTCAGCCTATATTCCGTCAGAATAAATCCTCAGATCTATGTCGTTCTAAAGAATCTAATAACTGTAGGATATTGTTAGGCTCCAGGAAGACATCCAGGCCTCTCTTGAACCCCTCGACTGAGATCGCCATCACCACCTCCTCAGGCAAGGAATTCCAGATTCTCACTGCCCTAATAGTAAATAATAAGTAATAGAATCCTCTTCTATGTTGGTGGAAAAACCTTCTCTCCTCTAGACGCAGAGAATGCCCCCTTGTGACCGTCATCTTCCTTGGTAGAATGTCCTGTTCACAGGGAGCAATGTGCTACCAAGAACATTGATTTTTAAAATGGCTAAAAATTGTTGCATGTAATGAATAATGATTTTGCGCTTACATCAGTTGATTAGTGACCCATTTAAATGAGCCAATAAGGAAGACGCGCTCGTAGAATCACACATTTCATGATTATTGGCTCATCTAAATGGGCTATAATTCAGTGACTGTTAGCTATGCAGGTCCACAGCACACACCATTCTCATTGTATGCTGCTGACCTGTACTTAGACTATCTAGAGAGCAAGATTACAGAAGTTACAAGAATTAAGCCAGTGTTCTTAAAAATCCCAGGGCTCAATTTCAGTCCCAGTCGGGCCCTACATATCATATTTGTGCAGGTGTCTCTGAACAGTAAAACAATGTACCACAACTCCAGAGTCTGCTAAATCTTTCTGAAAGTCTTTTGCAGTCAAGCGGGGGTTCTGATTGCCTTTATAGCAATCCCATGAGTAGCTCTCACTAACATTTTGCTTGGTCTTCAGGACTTTATTTTGACCTCCACTGTTCCTGTTAACTGCCATTTCTTAATTACTTTTCAAACTGAGGAAGGGGCAACTTGTAAATGCTTTGCTACCTTCTTATACTTTCTCCTGCTTTGTGGGCCTCTACCATTTTCATTTTCAGAGTGCTAGGTAGCTGCTTAGAAGAACCCATGACTGCTGTTTTTTGGCACAAGGTTAGAGGAGGTTAGACTTTTATAGAGTTGGGAAATTTGCATCACCTGGCATTCTTAATGATGATATTGAAAAATCCATAACCCTAAAAGGTTAATTAAGGTCAGAAAACTTTGTCAAAGTTATCTGAGCCCACAAATCTCCAAGGGTGTCCAAACTATTGCAACAACCCAATTTCCTTTTTGTAATTTTTAAAATTTAAAAGATGAAAATATTTATATATTTTTTGCCTAAAATACAGAGGAAATATGTCATCTCTAAGTTTAGACTTTTTAGATATCATTTCATCTTCAACTTGCTTAACTATTCACAATAACAGTAATTTTGACCAGGGATTGGACACAGTACTAGGATACTTCAGAGCGTTATACACATCTTTTCAGGGCAATTGGAGTTCTTGTGATTGGTGGCTAAAGGTACTGCCACACTACACAATCCCGCTAGCGATCTCGTTAGCGTCGCATACTAATGAGATCGCTAGCGGGATTGTTTATATATCGCTGAGTGCGGCTTAACTTAGCGATATCGTTAAGGAAGCTATCACGGTTAGCGATCTCCTTAACGACTTTAGCGGTACAAAAGTACCGCTAAATCGCTAAGAAAAGGTGCCACACTCAGCGATAATACTTACCCAGCGGGAGCGCCGACGATGAAATAGGGTCCGGAGCGATTCCAGCGACGAGCGAGATCACAGCAGGAAGCTCGTCGCTGGCAGATGCCGCACACTACAACATCGCTAACGGGATCGCTAAATAGTGACGTTTTTTAGCGATCCCGTTAGCGATGTTGTTTAGTGTGGCATACCCTTAAATCAAATAAAAAAAAATCACAGAAGATTGCAAATTTGCATTTCTAAAGATTTGGGCATCTCTACTGCTTACCTGCTTTTAAAAGCTTTGCATCACTAGGACACATAAAAAGGACATGGAAATGCAGTGTGTTTTCCCATGAAATGAGACTGCAATTAATTTCTTTTTGCTTTTTTTAAGACTCCCGATTACCAAACAAAGAAGATTGAAACCAAACAACTTAGAAACAAACTGTTTCATATCAAAAGGATGGTGAATGATTATGACAAAGGAAGGGGCTGATGAACACGAACAAAGATGCAATGTCAGAAAACAGCCACTAGAGGGCATCCAACACTGGCATTATAAGTACAACATCTAAAAGGCAATTGTATTGGGAAATGTCTATATGGAATAATGTTTTTGCAGCTTTAAGGATAATTTAATTTGCAAAATTTAAAGAAAAAAAATTCAGAAGAGTTGGAGACTAATTTCATCCCATTGGATACCATAACTACCTATTGTCTCCTAATAAACCAATATATTATGCTCTATTTCTTGACATTCCTTCAATGTCTGCAGAAGTGTCTGTGACTTACACTTTACACATTTAATAAATCAGTTTTATTATGTAAAAGTTGCTTAGATGCAGTAATATTTAACAACTGTGTCTCGTGAAAACATTGCTAGCATCTCAGGTTCTAGCTCTTGGAAAGTTTGCAAGAAGCCTTACAAAACATGTACGGTATTTGTATGAATATACTAGTAGCTCTTTTAAAGAAAAATTGGAACTTTCTATTGAAAAAAGTACACTGAATGCTAATAAAGAATACATTTAGTTTTATACATATAGAATAGCTAAATCAGTTATTATTAGATTTTAAAAGGAACTGGCCTGTTTTTGCTCTTATTGTATTCCCGCTGCTTCCCTGAATATTCCATATTTTGTTTTCACGTTCCATTATATGGTTCAAGAGATATGGGCCTTTTTAGTTAGTCCAAATATTTAAAGGGAATCTGTCAGTAAGATCAACTTTCCTAATCCATCTATATGGGCATGTAGGTCATAGGAAGAAGAATAACAGGATACCTTGATTTCTGCGATCCAGAGAAATCCACATTTTTCAGACATTTAAATGAGTTGTTCAGGAATATGGACACTGATCTGCAGGAGAATCCAAAGATTATTATAAATGAAACGGAGAGTTACCAGTGTGAGACATGTAATAACTGCTCTTATTATCACACACAGCTCTGTAGTGAGATCAGAACAGCAGAGCTAGCATAATATCTAGATCAGGAGACCAGTCTCTCAGTCATTACATGTCACACTGGAAATGCCCTCTTTAATTTAAATTAAGCTCTGGAGGCAGAGATTTCTGTCCGGCCCATATATCTTAACAGATTGTTTACTCCATACAGACGGCTTAGGACATCTCTACTGACATATTCCCTATAAGATCTTTACAAAGGGGATGTGGCTTCATAAGGCAATAATACAGAGCAACCAAAAGACACGCCACCATGGAAAGACCATAAAAACTAATATCAAATTAAAAAAGGTACATATCTCTGGAACCGTATGGCGGAATAGCACATATACACTGCTCAAAAAATTAATGGGCACACGAAAATATCACATCCTAGGTATCACTGAATGAAATATCCAAGTTGCAAACCTTTATTCATTACATAGTGGAATACGTTGAGAACAATAAAACATAAAAAAATTCTATGTAAATCAAAATTAATATCCCATGGAGGTCTGGATTTGGAATGATGCTCAAAATAAAAGTGCAAAATCAAATTTCAGGCTGATCCAACTTCAGTGGAAATGCCTTAAGACAAGGAAATGATACTCAGTAGTGTGTGTGGCCTCCACGTGTCTGTATGACCTCCCTACAACACCTGGTGTTGGTAGATATAACGAGACATGATGTCCCAGATGTGCTCGATTGGATTCAGGTCTGGGGAACGTGAAGTACAATATGTCACAAAAAACAATCTCAGAATCAGCTGGATTCATTAAAGCGTTCCAGAGTTATAACCTCATAAATTGACAGTGGTCAGAATTGTAAAAATTGGCCCGGTCATTAAGCTGCAAATTGGCCCTGTACTAAGGGGTTAAAAAAATACATTTAGCGGAAAAGAGTCTTCAAAACATGGTTGATATGATAGTAAGAAACAGAAAAATATACATTTTATATCCTACCAGGCTTCCTTTCCTTCCATTCAGCTCTAAAACAAACTGGATACTAGGAACAGGCTGCTTAGCAGCTTCATTAAAAAGTCTGTCAATACAAAGTTTGTCCAAAGCAGCCCGTCTTTGTTCCATGATATTTCTCTCAAGGTTGGATGGCTAAGCGTTGTCCGAAGACAGGGAAAACCAGAAGTACTTTTTCCATGAGAGATTTTTTCAAAAATACATTTAGGGCATGTTCACACGGAGTTTTTTTTCAGCAGTTAAAAACTTCCTTTTTTCAAGTGGGAAAGGGGTTGTCTGGTCCAAACTGATAAATGTGCAGTCAATCTGTGTGACTGCAGACTCATGAATCCCCCCAGTGTAGGCACTGTACGCTGTGGGAATTCACCGCTTTCTGACCTGGGACCGGAAGGTATGTATGTGTTCTACATACTTCAAAACAGTTGGCGTGGGCTCACTCCACACACTAGTGATGTGGCCGTCCAGTGGGCGTGTCCGACTAGAGGATGTGGCGCGAGGCCACGCCTACTGGCCGGGAGCATGAATGGCGCATACATACCCTCGGGTCCTGGTGCACAGTGCGTGCGCTGGGGATTCATAAGTCTGCAGTCACATCGAGTGACTGCACAATTATCGATTTGGACCGGACAATCCCTGTAAGGAACGGCTCCTTTGCATTACCGTTTTCTTGGCATTTGTTCTCCTGAAGGGTGAAGGTTTTTTTTGTAATTTCCAGAACTACTTTGGTACTTTTTTTGTGCAAGCATTTATTGGGGCGTTCTTTACAGAATCCTTTAAGTAATAAATTCAATGCTTGGATCTTTATAAGCAAAAGGCTTACAAAATGCTCAGAGAGACACCCAGTCTTGTTCGACTTCCCATTGACATCCATTGTAAATTGTGGAGCTTCTCCCTAGTGGAAAAAGCCACTAGAATCTAGATGTCACTTATTTCAAACACCTGGCATCTCAGAAAGCATTAACCACTTAAAAGATGCTCCAAAGCGTGAACATATGAACAGCAAGTCGTTTTTCCATAGAAAGAAATGGGGCAGATCTTTTGAGCATTCTCTGAGGACAGTTTCCACATTTTTTGGAGCGGCTCTGCCCTGAAAAAGAGGCAGTGTGAACATACCTCTAGCTGTAGAAACTTTACTTGCACCCAATCACTCCAGATAACTACAAACCCCTGCGGTTGTGTAATCCCTACTGTTCTGTGCTTGGTTTCCTCCTCCGCATTGGATTCCAGCAGTGAGAAAAAAATGATTCATAGTACGTTTCTTTCCTTAGGCCGGCGTCACACTTGCGAGTTTGATGCGAGTTAGTCGCACGACTTTCTCGCATCAACACCCGGCACGGCCGCCCGCTCTCGGACCCGAGTGTGTGGCTGCATGTATTTCTATGCTGCCGTGCACACTCGGGTCCGAGAGCGGGCGGCCGTGCCGGGTGTTGATGCGAGAAAGTCGTGCGACTAACTCGCATCAAACTCGGCAGTGTGACGCCGGCCTTACTGTTATATTTTGAACAACATATTGGAAGGGGTGCTTTGATGTGTTGATGTCTTATACTGTAAATAATAAATCATTAGTAATATGTGACTTTTTGTAAATATGCAAATCAATCCAATATATCTTATTGCCACATTCAAATTGTATTATCTTAGCGATGCCATTCATTTCTAACTTTAGTATATCGCTATCACTGTCTGTAAGAGAACATGGAATTAGGCTCCAGAAGCTTGGTAATTAATTTTAACCATTTGTTGCACGGATCTCAATAGGGCTCCGCCAGCTTGTTCGGTATTCTGAAATCCCATACGGATGAATGGAGAGCCGCACATGTGCTGCCACCTTTTCACTGACAGTGGAGCATGATGGCAGTCAGTTCTCAAGATGCAGTCTCCAGGGGTGGGATCGGAGTCCATCTTTGTTATGCCATAAATGTATGATATAGGGTAACCCCTTTAAGTTCCCACTTCATTATAAAATGACACTATAATATATTAATCTGCTACTTTTGTTGCTCATGTATTCCCCTATGTTATCTGTAATGATACTCTAAGATGCTATGGCTGGGTTATTCTGTATAAACCTGTTCTGATAAATCTGTATACAATTTTTGTGTCTTTCTGTACCTGTATACTATGACATGCCTAAATCTGTCCTTTTGTAACTTTATTTTTTAAAAGGTATTTTAATAAATCTGATAACTTGCACAATTTGTATGTCTACTTATTCTGTGTGTTTGTACAGACCAAAGAAGGGATTTTGGTTCTTGTGATTGCTGGATTTAGATGTGGGATTTTGGAGCCATGATTAAAAAGCAAATCTTTGGAAATATTAGGATGTTCTGAGAACACATTATGTTTTGTTAGTACTTACGCTGTGTGAGTATTGTGCGCTGTGCCAGGTTATTCAAATGAATAGGAGCTGATCTGCTGTACATGGGAACGGCCACTACACAGTGTGACGGAGCAGCCTAGTTCTGCTCAGTACACTGTTTACATCCATATAATAATAATAATCTTTATTTTTATATAGCGTTAACATATTCCGCAGCGCTTTACAGTTTGCACACATTATCGTCGCTGTCCCCGATGGGGCTCACAATCTGGATTCCCTATCTGTATGTTTTTAGAGTGTGGGAGGAAACCGGAGTACCCGGAGGAAACCCACGCAAACACGGGGAGAACATACAAACTCCTTGCAGATGTTGTCCTAGGTGGGATTCGAACCCAGGACTCCAGCGCTGCAAGGCTGTAGTGCTACCCACTGAGCCACTGTGCTGCCCTATGCTGCTAAACCTGGCAAGAGTTGATCAGTAAGGGCATTCTAAGTGAAGGACTATCTTAATGAGAGGCCATCAATTTCATATTATTGGAAATCAGCTTTTGGTGGATGTCATTCCCATTTTTACAAGATATCAGCTATCCCTAGGACTGCTGGGACCTGCATGAATTCCAAGAACAGGGCTCTGCAGAGTCCCATCTGAATAGAGTGGTAGACAGCCATGCACACCACAGCTCCATACATTGTGTATGAGACTACAGAGATTGAGTGTTTGGCTTTTTTTTAGCAGGCCTATATACACTGCTCAAAAAAATAAAGGGAACACTAAAACAACATCCTAAATACTACTGAATGAAACATTCCAGTTGCAAGTAGGGTTGAGCATTCCGATACTTCCGATACCTGAAATCCAATGTAAGTCTATGGGAACAAAATATCGGAAGTACTTCCGATATTTTGTTCCCATAGACTTACATTGGATTTCAGGTATCGGAAGCATCGGAATGCTCAACCCTAGTTGCAAGTCTTTATCCATTACATAGTGGAATGTGTTGAGAACAATAAAACACAGATTGTAAGCAGAGCCCTCATTCCTCTTGGTATGTTTTGATCTATGTGCTTATTGTTATGCTGTAATGTCTATTGTCTGTACAAGTCCCCTCTAAAATGTAAAGTGCTGCGGAATATGTTGGCACTATAGACATAAAATTACTATATTTATTATTATTAAACATAAAAATGATCAATGGCAATCAAAATTAATATCCCATGGCAGTCTGTATTTTGATACTCAAAATCAAAGTGGAAAATCAAATTACAGGCTGATCCAACTTCAGTCGAAATGCCTCAAGACAAGAAAATGATGCTCAGTATTGTGTGTGGCTTCCACAAGCCTGTATCACCTTCCTACAATGGCTGGGAATGCTACTGATGAGGCAGCAGATGTTCTCATGAGGGATCTCCTAACAGACCTGAATTAAAGCATCAGTCAACTCCTGGACAGATTGTGGTGCAACGTGGCATTGGTGGATGTAACGAGACATGAAGTCCCAGATGTTCCCGATTGGATTCAGGTTTTGGGAACGGCAGGCCAGTCCATATCATCAATGCCTCCCTTATGCAGGAACTGCTGACATACTTCAGCCACATGAGACAAAGCATTGTCAAGCATCAGAAGGAACCCAGGGCCCAGTGTACCTGCATGTAGTCTGGGTCAGAAGATCTCATTCTGATATCTAATGGCAGTCAGGGTACCTCTGGCTAGCACATGGAGGGCTGTGCAGCCCTTTAAATAAATGCCTCTCCACACCATTACTGACCCACTGCCCACTGCCAGACCGGTAATGCTGGAGGATATTGCAGGCAGCAGCACATTCTCTACAGCAGGGTTCCCCAACTCCAGTTCTCAAGGCCCACCAACAGGTCATGTTTTCAGGATTTCCTTAGTATTGACCAGGTGATAATTGCATCACCTGTGCAATACAAAGGAAATCCTGAAAACACGACCTGTTGGTGGGCCTTGAGTTGGGGAACCCTGCTCTACAGCACCTCCAGACTCTGCCCCTTGTGCTCAGTGTGAACCTACTTTCATCCGTGAAGAGCACAGGGGTCCAATGTCGAATCTGACAACCTTGGTGTTCCCTGGCAAATGCCAATCGCCCTGCACGGTGTTGGGCTGTAAGCATAACACCCACTTGTGGACGTTGGGCACTCATACCACCATCATGGAGTCTGACAGTTTGAGCAGACACATGGATGTTAGTGGCCTGCTGAAGGTCATTTTACAGGGCTCTGGAACTGCTCGTGTTTCTCCTTTCACAAAGGAGGAGGTAGCGGTCCTACTGCTGGTTGTTGCCCTCCTACAGCACTCTCCACGTCTCCTGGTATCTGCTCTATGCTCTAAGCATTGTGCTGACACAGCTACCCTTCTTGCCACAGCTCACATTGATGTGCCTTCCTGGATGAGCTGCACTACTTGAGCAACTTCATTGGGTTGCTACTGTACCTCTAGGTGTGAGAGAAATGACAAAATGCAAAAATAACCAAATCAACAGCCCAAAAAAGAATGAGAGCAGAGAAATGGTCTGTTGTCACCGCCTGCAGAACCACTTCTTTATAGGGGTTGTTTTGCTAACAGCCAATAAGTTTTACCCTGTTGTCTGTTCCATTTGCACAACAGAAGGAGAAATTGATTCACAATCAGTGTTGCTTCAAAACTGGACAAGTTGATTTTGCAGATGTGATTGACTTAGATTTACATTGTGTTAAGTGTTCCTTTTATTTTTTGAGCAGTGTATAAGACCCATTCTCAAGATTGGTGGAGATCCCAGCACTCAAACCCTCTGTGATCTGCAAGTTACAGGTGCTTCTCACAAAATTAGAATATCATCAAAAAGTTAATGTATTTCAGTTCAATACAAAAAGTGAAACTCATATTATATAGTCAATACAAACAGAGTGATCTATTTCTAATGTTTATTTCTGCTAATGTTGATGATTATGGCTTACAGCCAATGAAAACCCAAAAGTCATTATCTCAGTAAATTGGAATCTATAATATAACGGTAGGAGCCTTACTCTGTCCAAAGCCTTTATAGACTGTGCAAGCGTGACGCGCCTGCGAAGTCTGGCTCCAGACAGAAGGCATCCAGCGGTTACAGGTGTGTATGGCGCTGGAGATCGAGGTATGCGTAGACACTGAATGCATACCGCGATCTCCAGCACCATACTTACCTGACCAGGAGGAGCGTTGCCGTGGCTCTTCTCTTCTCACCGCAGACCGGGCCAGTAGTGCGGCGTTGGAATCGCGCATGCGCATAGCACTATCTGGCGCCATTTTACTGAAGACACATTTGCAGTGCGTTTTCAGCAATATGGCGCCGGACAGCAAGGTATGGGCATGCACGTACTCCGGCGCTGCACTCCTCCCCCAGCCTCCGGCAAAATGGACAGCGCTGGAGCACAGGGAAGAAAGGTGAGTATAAATGTTTTTTTTTGTATGTGTGCAGTTTAATAGGGGTGAGAGGGACCATACATATAAGGATAGGGGGTGAGAGGTAGCATGCATGCATACCAGGATAGGGGGGGAAATGGGACCATGCAAATCAGGGTAGGGGAGTGAGGGAACCATGCACATCAGGATAGGGTGGTGAGGGGTAGCATGCATACCAGGATAGGGGGGTGAGGGGTAGCATGCATACAAAGAGAGGGTTGAGGGG
This sequence comes from Oophaga sylvatica, assembly GCA_033576555.1. Classification (NCBI taxonomy): domain Eukaryota; kingdom Metazoa; phylum Chordata; class Amphibia; order Anura; family Dendrobatidae; genus Oophaga; species Oophaga sylvatica. The sequence goes on along the minus strand of JARQOD010000001.1, from coordinate 549,900,260 downwards.
AAGCATGCATACCAGGATAGGGAGGTGAGGGGTAGCATGCATACCAGGATAGGGGGTGAGAGGACCATGCATATCACGATAGGGGGGTAAGAGGACCATGCATACCAGGATTGGGGAATGAGAGGACCATGCATGCCATGATAGGAGGGTGAGAGGACCATGCATACCATGATAGGAGGGTGAGAGGACCATGCATACCAGGATAGGGCGGTGAGGGGACCATGCATACTAGGATAGGGGGGTGAGGAACATGTATACCAGGGTAGGGTGAGAGGACCATGCATTCCAGGATTGGGGGGTGAGGGGACCATGCACACCAGGATAGGGGGGTGAGAGGACCATGCATACCAGGATAGGGGGGGTGAGGGGACCATGCATACCAGGATAGGGGGGTGAGGGGACCATGCATACCAGGATAGGGGGTGAGGGGACCATGCATACCAGGATAGGGGGGTGAGGGGACCATGCATACCAGGATGGGGGGTGAGAGGACCATGCATATTACAATTAGGGGGTGAGAGGACCATGCATTCCAGGATTGGAGGTGAGGGGACCATGCATACCAGGATTGAGGGGTGAGGGGACCATGCATACCAGAATTGGGGGGGGGACTATGCATACCAGGATTGGGGGGTGAGGGGACCATGCATTCCAGGATTGAGGGGACCATGCATACCAGGATTGGAGGGTGAGAGGACCATGCATACCAGGATAGAGGGGTGAGAGGACCATGCATACAAGGATAGGGGGGTGAGAGGACCATGCAGACCAGGATAGGGGGGTGAGGGGACCATGCATACCAGGATAGAGGGGTGAGAGGACCATGCATACAAGGATAGGGGGGTGAGAGGACCATGCAGACCAGGATAGGGGGGTGAGGGGACCATGCATACCAGGATTGAGGGGTGAGGGGACCATGCAAAAACCAGGATTGGGGGGTGAGAGGACCATGCATAACAGGATAGGGGGGGTGAGAGGACCCTGCATACCAGGATAAGGGGGGTGAGGTGACCATGCATAACAGGATTGGGGGGGTGAGGGGACCATGCATTCCAGGATGGGGTGGGTGAGAGGACCATGCATTCCAGGATTGGGGGTGAGGGGACCATGCATACCATGATAGGGATGAGGGGGTACCATGTATACCAGGATTGGAGGGTGAGGGGACCATGAATACCAGGATATGGATGAGGGGGTACCATGCATACCAGGATTGAGGGGTGAGGGGACTATGCATACCAGGATAGGGATCAGGGGGTACCATGCATATCAGGATTGGGGGGTGAGGGGACCATGCATATCAGGATTAGGGGGTGAGAGGACCATGCATACCAGGATGAGGAATGGGGTGCCATGCATACCAGGATGGGGGGGATGAGGGGATCATAATACCAAAATAGGAATGAGGGGGCCATGCATAGCAGAATAGGGATGAGGGGTACCATGCACACCAGGATAGGATGGGGGCAGCATATACCAGGATGGGAGACCATATACCAATAAAAATGCTCACCATCCGGGCATAGAACGGGTTCAGTAGCTAGTACTTTATAACATCAGCTTGAAAAATGATTTTAAAATGCGAAATGTTGGCCTACTGAAATGTATGTTCAGTAAATGCACTCAATACTTGGCCGGGCTATTTTTGCATCAATTACTGCATCAGTGCGGTATGGCATGGAGGTGATCAGCCTGTGGCAACGCTGAGGTGTTATGGAAACCCAGGTTGCTTTGACAGCAGCCTTCAGCTCGTCTGCATTGTTGGATCTGGTGTCTCTCATCTTCCTCTTGACAATACCCTATAGATTCTCTATGGAGTTAAGGTCAGGCTAGTTTGCTGGCCAATCAAGCACAGTGATACTGTTTTTTGTAAACCAGGTATTGGTACTTCTGGCAGTGTAGACAGGTGCCAAGTAATGATGGAGAATTAAATTTTCATCTCCAAAAAGCTTGTCGGCAGAGGGAAGCATGAAGTGCTCTAAAATTTCCTGGTAGACGGCTGCACTGACTTTGGTCTTGATAAAACACAGTGGACCTGCACCAACAGATGACATGGCTTTCCAAACCATCACTGATTGTGGAAACTTCACACTAGACCATAGAGGTCAAGGTCCCAGAGCTTGGAGGAAGAGTTCAGAGGCACACAATCCATGCTGCTTGAGGTCTAGGTCTCCATTCATTCTACCAGTGTATGGAGAAGGAAAAAAAAATTCCAAGTTACATTAAATGGGGACAAAAAAAGCAACTCTGCTATTATGTTTTGTTTTTGTACAGCATTGTGACATAAAAATGAGATAGCAAAATGATTCTCCTCCAGGTCATTATGGCTACAGCAGTACCAAATGTGTATAGATTCTATTATTTTAGGGGCTAAAAATTCTGAACTTTGCAAAAATAAATTGGTTTGTGTTGACTTTTCAAAGACCCATAACTTTTTAATTTCTCTATTAATGGAGATCCATGAGGCCTTGTTTTTTGCAAGCACAGGTACAAAGGATGTATTGACAATTTTTTTCTATTGCTTTTTTGTCAGAGGTGCGACAACTAATAAATGGCAATTTGGGAGTTTCCATCTTCAGAAGGCACACAGAACACATGCTGACATCATCCCTCTGTTGTCCGTGTTTTTCATAGACCCAGAGACTTGCATGGGTAACTTTCAGCTGTGATTCTGATAAAAAAGAAATAAAAATGTTTCCAAGATTCTTTTTACCACCACACAATTCACAAAAAACAGATCAGTGACAGCCCCATAGACTATATTAAACATTTGTTCTGTGAAATTCATGGACAAGTGTACAGCATACATCTAATGTATGAAGAGAAGGACATGAATATTGTGGGGCTGTTGACTACACGGGATCTGCTAGACACATGGACTGTAGTGATGAGCGAGTATACTCGTTGTTCGGGTGTCCTCCGAGTATTTTGGCGTGCTCGGAGATTTAGTTTCTTTCAACGCAGCTGCATGATTTATGGCTGCTGGACAGCCTGAATACATGTGAGGAATGCCTGTTTGTTAGGGAATTCCTACATGTATTCAGGCTGTCTGGCAGCCATAAATCATGAAGCTGCGTTGAAAGAAACTAAATCTCCGAGCACGCCAAAATACTTGGAGATCACCCAAACAAAGAGTATACAAGCTCATCACTAATGGACTGTTATCGATGTCAGCTTATTGTAATTTATGTTGTCTGTACAACCATGTAAATAGTGTATCAGTGTTGTGTCTATGTATGGGATACCCTACACATTGCTCTACTATTAGTCAGTATTTCCCACTCTTGGCACTTCTTTTATTGTTCGTTGCTGCACTGTTGTCACCTTATATCTGGGCTTATCTTGCCCTCTTAACCATTTCTATTATGCTTGCATTACGGTGGGCGACACATTGTTCCTCTTTTAAATGCACAATATGTGATTATGTAAGCACCTTTTTTGTCATGGAGTACTATTTATAATGCTCAAATAGGGTAGGGTATTTTGACCTCCCTTGGAGTTATATTTGTATTTCTACCAAATTCATTCCTGTTCTATACACCTTCTTACTATATATAATAGACATAACATCCTTCAGTAGTTGGGGCATCAGAGACAGATAATTCTTGATACCTTTCATGATGGCTGCACCCGTGCTCTTCAACAAAATGGCTGCCAATGGTGCGCACGCACGCTGTAACTCCTTCACTCCATCATTTCCCCGGCAGCCATCGACTGAACACTGTGCACATGCCCAATGACTTCATCGGGTGTACTTTTGTCTGCATGCGGATAGTGTAATGACGGTGGTGGGGGAAGTGATGCTCTGTGTATGGATCCAGGGGTGCGTGCGCCACAAATATCGGCATTTCCAGTTTGGCACACATTTAAACTTACGAGGTAGGATACTCCATCCACACCCTTTTGAAAAAGCAGGTACGCGAAACGTGTGTCAGGGCTTCAGGAGTCTTGACTCATTATGGGTAAACAGGCTTCTCTTATTCCTGGTAGATAGGACATATATTTCATTTAATTGTATTGATTAACAGCCTGATGCTATGTTTATGTAGCAGTGATTCCTTTTTTTTCCCCTGCCCCCTCCAGTCATACCTGGACTCCTATTTTGTCCTTTGCTTACCTTCATGTCTCCTCCTTAGTTTTCTTAATGTTTATTATGTATTGTTTGTCTGACATAGTTTTTATGTGATATTCTAATAAAATTTACTTGATTTATATTACTTTTTGGTGGATTTCTATTTTGCCCCGTTCTCTCCTAGTTTGCCAGCATATATCTAAAACAGAGCTTGTGTTTTCAAAGTGTAAAGGGTATGCCACACTAAACGAGATCGCAAGCGAGATCGCTAACGAGATCACTACTGTGTCACCATTTATGACGCAGTAGCGATCTCGTTAGCAACTTAGCTGTGTGATTCCAAACACAACTCATCAGCGATCTGTATAACGACCTCTGCGGTCGTTGGGAAAACCTAGTCCCACCTGCGACGCTGGTAAAGTCGTTCATAAAGGGTGTCACACTCAGAGATTCAGGCTCACCAGCGGGACACCAATGACCAAAAAACGGCTCAGAACGTTTACAAACGATCAGCGACATCTCAGCAGGGGCCACATCGCTGCTACATGTCACACACAGTTAAGTCGCTAACGAGATCGCTACTGCGTCAGAAATGGTGACGCAATTGCGATCTCATTAGCGATCTCGCTTAATGTGGCATACCCTTTTATGGGATTAAACAATTGCCATGGTCCTTCAGAAGGGGAGGATCATGCATGTCCCAAATGAACAAGTTCAGTCGTTCTTCCCCAATATGGGGCAAGAGTTAACCCATTATACATTAGTTACTTATCCGTTCATAGCAAAATTGATAGGTTCAGACAATTTGTTGAATCTCTAATGTGTATTGGTACTGGAAGCAGCAGTATCAGTTTGTCTCAGTGCAAGAGATTTGCTCTCCTCTCCAGTCAGCTATAGGCTGCAGATATAACAGATTGTCACCCTCACAGGTTTTATCTGTCTCACTCATTTTACCAGTGTAGTAAGAAAGGGAGTACAATGACAATGTTATTTTTAGGGTTCAAGTACATGTTCTGTGTTCTTCATAGAATGGTAGAGTTGGAAGGGACCTCCATGGTCATCGTGTCCAACCCCCTGCTCAATGCAGGACTCTCTAAACCATCTCAGATAGATGTCTGTCCAGCCTCTGTGTGAAGACTTCCACTGAATGAGAACTCACCACCTCTAGTGGCATCCTGTTGCACCCATTGATCACATTCACAGTCAAAACGTTTTTCAAATATCTAATCTGTATCTTCTCATGTTTCCATGTGCAAATGAGAATAATGATGATCCCTCTACACTGTGACATCACTTCAGATACTTGTAGACAGCTATTAAGTCTCCTCTTAGCCTTCTTTTTCGTAAGATAAACATTCCCAGATTCTTCAACCGTTCCTCATAGGACATACTGTGCAGTCTGCTCACCATCGTGGTAGCTCTTCTCTGAACTTGTTCCAGTTTTTTCGATGTCTTTTCTTTTATAATGTGGTGCCCAGAACTGGACACAGTATTCCAGATAAGGCCTGACCAAGGATGAGTAGAGGGGGATAATTACTTCTTGTGATCTAGACTCTATACTTCTCTTAATACATCATAGAACTGTGTTTCTACAATTGTATGGAGCAAGGTTTGTGCCCAATAGTCGTGCTGTGGCCAGGGCTATGGATAATGCCACAGTCACATGTTCAGTATTTGGTCAGTATTTTACCTCAGTATTGGTAAGCCAAAACCAGGAGAGGGTGAAAAATGAAGAAGTGGTGACCTGTGTCTATTATACTTTCCTCCATTCCTGTTTTTGGCTTACAAACACTGGTCCTTGCTTATACAAACCCTTTCCCAGTCCCCGCTCAGAAACCGGCGAATCCCCGCAGCACACAGTGCATGCGCACTGCTGGGAATCATAAGTCTTCAGTACCACAGAGTGACTACAACCATTTTGAACCAGACAACCCCATACAAGCCATTTCTATCCTGACCTAACAGTGCAGTTTATATAGTCTTTTTTTTTTTTGCACTAAACATTAGAGTAACCAGTCCTTCTGACATCTAGTGTATGTGAAACGTGAAATCTGCATTATTTCATATTTAATTTTATATGCAGTACACAACTGTCCAGTCAGGAACTCCCCTACATAAGAGCTGAGCTGTGATCTTTGATGACATTTTATCTATAGCGAGTCTGGAACACACCACCTGAGTCAATACAAGCTCACTAGATAATTGGTTTAAGCATGAATAGCGGATTCCTAAGCAAGAGTGGAAAAACTATCTGGTACAAACCACCAGTGAGATGGTCCATCAGTGCATGGAGCCAACAGAGGATTGTCAGGAAAAATGAGGATCCTTTTGGTTTCAGAGATGAGCTGCAGCCAGAGTAGTCCGGCGGCGGCTCTATCAGAGAACACAGGAGAGTTCGGCAGATCGAGTCAGTACTTTGCATACATGGTAAGAAGAGACAACGATACCTTGCAATTTGAAACAGAGTGTAATCTTCGGTCAGATTATATGACCTTTCTCAAACATCGGATTGCAGGAACTGATCAGAATGTAGAAGTAAAAAAAAGCGCAGTAAGTGGTAATGTAGTGCTCTGCTCTGGTGTCAAAGCGCCTCTAACCAGTGGAGTTATACCGCCACTCACTGCAAAGTACTGAAAGAACTGAAAACTCACCATGGAAAATCTGGTCTAAATAAATGGGTGGTCTTCTCAAAGGAATAGTCTTCTGGACAGGTTGGATTTTACCTGTCTTTTGTGCACCGTCTCCCTGCTAAATCATTCCTTAAGAAAAGTATTGATGCCATGTGATTATGTACAAAGAAGGTCAAATAGAAGGTAGCAGCCAGCTGCACATCAATATGAATGCATGTTCAAAGTCTAATGACCCAATTGGAGATCAAACCATCAAAGTAAAAAAGGAACAGCATTCCATCCCTGTGATTGTGAAAAATGTTCAAAAACTTCATTCTGCCATAATGCGACGTTTCGACCCTAGTGGGTCTTTATCAACCATGTACAAAAGAAGGGGGAAAAATACTTTTCACACATTGTAGTTTTATTATTAATTCTTTTCAATCTGACATTCTTTCTTTGGCAAAATTTGTTTCCATCCATTTTTGGCATTAGCAGAATGTTCATACATCCATATAGAATAATAGGAACACACATTGAACATAGTCATTGCATAAGCACAATAACCTTTTTGCTCATCATCAAAACTGCAGTGAACAAAAACATTTATTGATTTGTCATCTGGATCTTTGGTGACAAATGGCCAACTCAATAGTTAAGCAGAAGAATAATACCCAAGATGGAACAGTTTTCAAAGTATACAAGGCAAATGGTTGTAAATGAATGAAAAAAAAAATGTTTCAAAGCAATTAAAACAAGGAATAGTCGTGGTAATTTTGGACAGAGAGGATGAAAAGTACCATTACAAGCTTATGACAGAAAAATATTAAGCCACCAGTTGTCCTTTAGGGTCCATTTACCATATTTTTGGTTTTGGTAGCAGCATGTTTTTCTTATTACATTTTTTTAGCATCTATAACCATGTAAGTGATGTGACCACATTTATACAATGTGAGGTTTCCGATAAAATGCATACTGCCCTTTGGGTCCTTTTATTAATCATCAAGAAAACAGTTGTAGCACACTTTAAATGCACGTTATTATTAAGCCACATTAGTAGAAGCAAAACGTGCTTGACTTTTGCCACATTGTCAGTGTACGTTAATGTACTATGTACACAATGGGCTCAATTCATCATTTGCAGTTTTTTTTTAAAGTCACTTGTTTTTAGATTTGCAGTTTTTGCACAAAATTCTTCAAAATGGTGCATGCTTTTGCACAATGGTACATAACTTTTGCACAAAGCCAAAATTTCTTTTTATTGTCTTTTAGTGTTTTTGCATCCTCTCATCAGTAAGTGTAGCACGTTACCCAAAACGTAACAAAAAATGTGACATAACCAGCAAACATAACATTTTTTTATAGGGTGTTGGAGTGGAGTTGTGCCAAATTTAGCAAGGTGCATTTCTAAAACATCTGGAAAAGCCGCACTGACGTAAAATCAGAAAACTAAACAAAAGACAAATCGTTTGATGAATTTCTTGCAAATAAAGTCACTAATATGCACAAATAAAATTGCAAATATGCAATAATGAATCGGACCCAATTTCTTGTATTTCAGACTAGCCTTGTGCTTTCACATTGTACACAGGTAGCCTGCATATGTAAGAATTTCTAATCCCGTCTAACATATACAGTTTAAACAGAGTAAACAGTCTGAAAATGGATTTAATCATCATGGTGGCTCATGCAGGACTATAAATTTGAACTCTTTTGTGTATCTTTAAATTAGCGTAGTTTACATCAATATTATGGGTTATTTCTGCCAGACACCAAGTCACTCCTTAATGCTAAGTCACACCTGTTCACCACATATTTATTATGCTTACTTCTATAGCGCTATTAATTTCCACAGCGCTTTACAGATATGACCATCACTGTCCCCATTGGGGTTCACAATCTAATTTCAGTATGTCTTTGATATGTGTGGGACGAAACTGGAGAACTCAGAGTAAACTCACAAAAAAACTGGGAGAACATCCAAAGTCCTTACAGACGTCCTTCGTGGCATTTAAACCCAGGAGCCAACTGCTGGAAAGCAACAGTGCAAACCACTGAGCCACCATGCTGCCCTAACACCTAAACCAGTTTTGCCTCAAATTGGTGCATTTATCTTAGTAAATCTGCCTCAATATGGTTTGGAAGCGGTCTAGAAAGCATTTCAAGTGTTCACATCACACTTAAAACAGGACAGCTCAGGGAGCACAAAAAAGAAATGGGTTGTTACAGAATAACAAAAAGATTTGCACTACCCCAGTCCGTTGTCTACTTTCGCACTCCGTGGGCAGCGTCAACTTCCTCAGCACCTCTTGTAACTCTCTAGGTTAGGTACAGTACTTCAGTCAAGAATAAAAGTATATGAACACAAGACCAAAATGCACTCCCCTTATCTCTGGTTTACCAAACTGCAGTATTCCAATGTAAGAAAGGATTCGCATGCAGATTTTGTTGCAGAAATTTCTGCAACTATCCAATCCATCTAAGAATTGTTGCCCTTTTTTGAAGTAATTAGAGTGGTCCTGAGGAGGGACCTCCATGATCAACTATGTTTAACCTATAGCTTCATAAGGAGGGAAACCCCTTTGATTAATGTGGTGATTAACAAAAGGATGCATCAGACATTAACAGAACCAAAACTGTACATATCAAATTTTACCCTACCGTTCTCCAATTCTTCTTAACACAAAATAACATTTAAACCCTATTACATAGATGGTACTCCCTGCTAGACTATGCTCTTAGTCAATCCAGAACCCCAAAACAAATCATATAAAGAACAAATGGATTAGTAATAAAAGAGGGTTTTTTTCATACTTTTCAGAAAATGAAAATAAAAATAAAATTCCAATCTTATACAACATACAATGTACTATTATAAAGCTGTAATTCTCTCATTGAAAAAGTATTAATTTACCGGCAGGTTTTGCCTGCACTGCTGATTGGTTAATCACATATTATGACATGGTAAGGAAGTAAAGAATATTAGGAAAGGATATAAAAATATTTAAATTTTGCTGCAACACCATATACAGTCAAAGGAAAATTATACATATCTTCAACCACATTATGTCAGTATTACAGAGTCCTGCCCTTAAAATGACAGGGTCCTTAGTATTCTCTGCTGCACTCCAATGAGCTGCCTTTGATAAACGCTTAAAAGTGGCAGTTTTTTTGTATACTTGGTGCCATCTTCCTCTTGGACAATAAATGCAGACATTCAGGAGGTAGAGAGGATGTAGACTGAGCTATACATACTTAACATCAAGTAAAACGCGTAGGTTAGCTCATTGGTTAGCTGTGAGTATGTACTAGAGTGCCATGTACAATTTCTAGAGGCATATTTAGTGTTTTTATCGAAAACAACCAGCCTAGACATAAGAAATATCCCTGGGGGAAGGTGTAAAACCATTTCTCCTTTCTCCATTATTTCTGGAAGTACCTTGGTAATCTGCAGAAAAGGCTCACAGAGCAAGGTGTAGTACGCTGTCCCAATGTAAAGGATTCAACTTAACCATCCATTGGCCAGCTGCTGCTGCTACTGCCCAGGGGTGTAGGGCCAATTGAAACTACTTCCAGAAAGAAGCATGTCCCGAATAAGTGTCTCTATGGGAGTTTTGCCAACCAGCCTCATGAAAAACAGCTGGGAAATGAGGGATGCAGGCACAGCTCTGAGGGCAGGCAAGCGAAGAAGCAGCCTTCCAAATCGTTGAGGTTGAGATGGGTACTGTGCACGGACATACTCTGTGAGGGCCACCTGGGCTTTTTCTTGTAAGCTCTCCACATGAGCTGTATCAGTAAGACCACAAGCATCTGAAGTAAATGGGAAAAAAAAGTTTATAACAAATATGAACAAAGGGCAAAAAGATAATCAACAAAAATAAAGTTAGCAGAAATAAGAAAGCGTGGTAAGGCAATGCATAACATAGGTACATATCTTGAACATGTGAATTCTAATAAGAACTGGCTTACCAGAAGTGAAGAGTGCAATGGCTTTTAGACAAGCGTACTCCGCAGAGTCCACTTGGAGACGATTTAGCTTTTCTACCTGGTCCTGAAAAACACGTATCTGGTCCATAAAGGAGACCACCCTGTCAGCAGACATAGGGGAAGCATGAAATCCAGCAGCAGCCAACAGAGGTGCCATGTGTAGTGGAAGGGCTGACTGTGCTGCATTTAGCACAAAAAGTTCACTCCAACTCAATCTCAGCAGGGAAACTTGGTCTGCCATGGCAAGCTCTGGAAAGTAGGGGATGTTCCGGGACCACTCCACTGTGCTAAAAAGTAGCCTGGCAGCCAACTCACAGATGTTGTCAATGCCCATAACACTGCCCTGCTGAGCATACTGTGAACCATAACGTGATGCTGGGTAAGGCTCTGCTCGAAGAAGCTGAGAGATGAGTTCAGAAACTGGCTGTCCATTAAAATATTCAGCAGCACCAGGTGCTGTAGTGGGGCTCGCACTGGAGTGAGCAGGAGGGATCCGACCCCGCTGAACAGCTATAAACAAAAAAACAAAAACAAAAAGGAATACATTTGAGAAATGCAATTAAATTTGTTTCTTACTTAGTAATGCAGTTTCATTATGAAGCCAAATTTCTGTGTGGGTGCAAACATACCTCAATTGGTTTGGCCACATGCAGCTACCACTATATAGGTCAAGCTCTACATTGATAATAGATATGAGAGTTGAACAAAAATATTTGCAGACCCAAGTGGCCACATCGATAGTCCATGGCCACAGTACTAGAGTTCTGTAAACATCCTCTCACCAGATTATTTACGGCAAACCTCTTCTGATTAGGAAGCCCACTGCAAAGTCATCGCAGTGGCCTACTAATCAAAATGGCCACCGAAGATGCCGGCAGAAAAGAGGAACTTTGTAACCTCTGTGTCTGGTAGCAACTAACTACTTAAGTGGGCGCTAGACAAGGATCTTTCAAATCAGTTTTTCTCTAGTGTAGTATATGTAGCGGGTGAAATAGGTATTGAACACATCACCAATTTTATAAGTAACACTATCTGTAAAGGCGCTCTTGAAATGACATTCTCACCAGAGGTCGGCAGCAACCCATTCAATCCACATAGGCAAAGAACTCAAACCATAGATGCCCATAAATTAATTTGTGTGTAATAATGACAAATAACCCAAGGAAAAAGCATTGAACACTTGAAGCCAGGGGTGCAAGAAGCCAGGGAAAAAGTCATGACACCAGGTAAAAATCTATCAGTAACTAGAAAGCAATCCTGCCACTTAATGAAAAATATCATCAGCTGGTTTAACTGGTGGCCTATAAAAGACGGATTTTGGTAAGAACTTACCTGTAAAATCCTTTTCAGCGAAGAAGGAAGGGAGACACACTAGTCATTACTAGTGGGTAGGCGTAGCCTACACAGGATAGAATACCTCAGATTAAAAAGAGTGTTGACCGGCCCCTCCAGCTTGGGCTCCTCCTACTCCAGCTCTCCAGTCCGTACACAAGCTAAGGAAGAGCAAATATCACCAGCGTAGCATCATAACCCCTTCTGAAGGACTTCAGAGAAAAAACAAGACAGGTTATGCATATAGCCGAAAAAAACCACACAGTCCCAGGTACTACTCACTGAACCTGACCACTGCGATGAGCTGGCAATGCTGGAAAAGAGCGTAGCGCGCCGACCTCAGCCCAGATAATCGCTATCAGAGAAGGGTCACGCCGCATCTGAAAACACAACAACACACTTCTGCCATGGGAGGGATGTGTGTCTCCCTTCCTTCTTCGCTGAAAAGGATTTTACAGGTAAGTTCTTACCAAAATCCGTCTTTCAGCAGCAGATGAAGGAAGGGAGACACACTAGTCATTACTAGTGGGACGTCCCAAAGCAGTCCAAAAATAAGGGTGGGCAAAAAACCAACAGAGGCAGAAACCCAACAACCTAAGTAAATGCGCAACTAGCGCTAAATACAAGTTCACAAGAACTTTAAACTACAGCCGCCTGCAGGACCCTACGTCCTAAGGCCGCATCAGCGGAAGCACTGACGTCCACCTTATAAAATTTCGTAAATGTGTGGACGGAGCGCCAGGTCGCCGCCCGGCAGAGCTGAGCTGCCCGAGGCTCCTTGATGAAAAGCCCACGATGAACCCACAGCCCTCATGGAGTGAGCTCGAATCTTAATCGGGCAAGGTTCGCCCTTAAGTCGGTAAGCCTCCAAAATGGCCGACCGAATCCAACGAGCTATAGAATCCTTGGAAGCTCGTTGACCACGTCGACGACCTGCTGGGATCACAAACAGAGAATCCGACTTCCGAAAACTTTGAGTAATAGACAAATAGAACTTCAAAGCCCGCACTAAATCCAATGTGTGCAAGGCCCGTTCCTTCGCATTCCTCGGCCCCGGACAAAGCGAGGGAAACACAATATCCTGGTTAACATGAAATTGCGACACCACTTTAGGCAGAAAATCACCCCGAGTGCGAAGCACTACACGATCCGGGTGAAACTCCAGAAAAGGGGGCGAGCAAGAAAGAGCCGCCAACTCAGAAACCCTTCTCAAAGAAGTGACCGCCACTAGGAAGGCAACCTTCCAAGAGAGCAGAGAAAGACTAACAGAGTCCATAGGTTCAAAAGGCCCATGTTGAAGAGCCTCCAAAACAAGATTGAGCCGCCAAGGAGACACAAGTGCCTTCCGCGGTGGAAACTGACGGGTTACTCCGCGAAAAAAGGAACGTACGTCCCTACGCGAAGCGATAGCCTTCCGAAATAGCAAGGACAGAGCAGAAACCTGCCCCTTCAGAGTGCTAACTGCCAAACCCTTGTCCAGCCCGTACTGCAAAAAGGCCAACAAATTGGGAATGGAAAAAATCCTCGGGTTCCTAGAAGAACCCGAACACCACGAAAAGAAGGCTTCCCAAGTCTTGTGATAAATCCTAGTAGTAGCCGGACCTCTGGCAGCTCGCAGAGTGGCAATGACTTCGGCTGAAAAACCTTGACGGGTCAAGATTTCGGTCTCAAGAGCCACGCCGTCAAACGCAGAGACTTCAGGTCCGGGTGACGAACGGGCCCTTGGGTTAACAGGTCCGGGCGAAGAGGGAGTGGAAATGGAGGCGCTGCCAGAAGCGACACCAGTGTCGAGAACCACGTCCTCCTTGGCCAATCTGGGGCTATCAACATAGCCGGGACTCTCTCCAGTCTGATCCGACGCAACACCAGAGGAAGTAAGGATATCGGCGGGAACACATAGATTAGCTCGAATTGTTCCCAAGGAGCCACCAGAGCATCCACCGCCACAGCCTTCGGGTCCTTGTACCTGGACATGAACGTCGGTAACTTGGCATTGAACCTGGATGCCATCAAATCCACTTGGGGAGTTCCCCAACGGGAGCACAGCAGTGCAAAAATTTCCGGATGAAGACTCCATTCTCCGGGATCCATCTTTTCGCGACTGAGGAAGTCCGCTGTGATATTCTGAACTCCTGGAATGTGAATCGCAGAGATGGCTGGCACCCTGGCCTCGGCCCATACCAGGATTCGAGACACTTCCATCATGAGCCTGAAGCTCCTCGTCCCACCTTGATGGTTGATATACGCGACCGCCGTCGCGTTGCTTGTCTGCACTCGGACTGGTAGACCGCTTAAAGGGACCGTCCAGTGTTGGAGGCAAAGGAAAATTGCCCTCAATTCCAGGATGTTGATCGGCAGGACAGACTCTTCCAACGACCATACTCCCTGAATCCAGAGATCGTTCCAGACGCCCCCCCAGCCCGTCAGGCTGGCATCGGTGGTTATGATCGACCACCTCGAGGAAGTAAGGACTTCCCCAGGGATAACGCTTCCGGACGTAACCACCATTCTAGAGACTCTCTCACCCTGTGGGAGATGATGACACTGCAATCCAGTGAAAACTGCGATCGATCCCAACGGTTCAAGATGAGCATTTGGAGAGCCCTGGAATGAAATTGGGCAAACGGAATTGCTTCCATTGACGCCACCATCAAACCCAGAAGGCGCATACACCTTCGAAGGGACATTGCTGTCGCAGACTTCATAACCTGCACATGACGAAGAAGACTCGCTTGCTTGTCTGGAGGCAGAGACACCACTGCTCGTACCGTGTCGAAATGCATTACCAAAAACAGGATTGACTGCGACGGTTCCAGAGACGACTTCTCCCAATTGACCAGCCACCCGAAGTCCTCCAGGAGCTGAAGGGATAGATGCGAGCCGTCACCGCCTCCTCCTTTGAGGACGCCACAATCAAAAGGTCGTCCAGATAGGGAAGAATCGTAACCCCCTGTCTTCGCAGAATCGCCATGAGAGGAGCCAGAATTTTTGTAAAAACTCTGGGTGCTGAGGCCAACCCGAATGGCAGGGCCACAAACTGGTAATGGTCCTGACCTATGGCAAAACGAAGGAAGCGTTGGTGGGCCCTTCCTCGTTCTGCGACAAGGCCGCCACAACGGAGCGAAGTGACTCCATGCGGAATTTCCGGGTGCGGACATGCCGATTCAATCTTTTGAGATCCAGAATGGGGCGAAATTTGTCCTCCTTTTTGGGGACCACAAAGAGGTTGGAATAAAACCCTCTTCCCCGATCCTCCGGTGGAACTGGTACCACCACACCTTTCTGCAGAAGGAATCGACCTCCCGCAGTAGAGCGTCAAATAGCTCGGGCTCTGACGGAATGCGGGATTGGCAAAAACTGTCTGGGGGTCGAGAAAGAAACTCTATGAAGTAGCCTGTCGACACAACCCGCGTCAGCCAGGCGTCCGACACGCGGGAGGCCCAAGTCGGCTCGAATTGGAGCAGGCGACCTCCCACTCGAGAGCCCTCGAGTGAGACCCTGGCGTCAGTCCGCCTTAGCGGGCTTTTTGTCAGCTTCCCGCTTGTCTTGGCGGAAGCTGTTTCCAGGGAGTGCGGGATTTCTGAGCGTTCTTTTTCCCTGAAAAAGAGGGACGACCCGATCCCCAAGAGGGCTGACCGAACCGTCCCCTGGACCGAAAGGACCGCCGACTACTACCGGCACTATGCCTGCCAACGCAGAAGTCACAGCTCTTCGCTGCGGTAAAGCCGTTTCTTTTGCCTTTGCCTTGGCAATCAGCTCCGTGAGGTCAGATCCAAATAGCTGACCACCTTTGTAAGCTAAAGAAAGCAAACCTTGCTTGGAAACCGCGTCTCCGGTCCACTGTCTAAGCCACCGTGCTCTCCTGACTGTGATCGCTGAGGATTGTGCCCTGGACAGCATTGAGGCAGCATCCAAACCTGCGTCACTGCCATATCGGGCTGCATCCTCCAATGACTTGAAAAGCCCCTCTACCTCGGATAGTGGGGATCCATCTTGCCACGCCGTCCGTAGACGGTCTAACCAGCTCAGGGAAGCTTTACAAGCACACATGGATCCTAGCACTGCTCTGAATCCATGACCCGCGGCCTCGTAGATGGATTTCGCTGCCATCTCCGTTTTTCTGTCCAGCGGATCCTGCAGACTCGCCTTCCCTTTAACAGGAAGTAATGAGGATTTGCTAAGCTGGGATAAAGGGACATCCACTTCAGGAGAAGGAATCCAATTATCAATCAACTCCGTTGTACACGGATACAGCGTCTCAAAAAACGGTGTCCCCTGAATACGTTTATCTGGACACAGGCGTTCCTTCTCCACTGCCCCATTAAGCTCATCCAGAGATGGTAAGGCTGATCGCGACCTATGCGACTCCTGAAACATCCGGGCCGACTTACCAGGACGTCTAGTTACCTCCTCCGGTAACTGTAATGCCTCCCTCATGGCTCCAATAAAAGCCTCTGTACGGCTCAAAAGAGAGGCAGAGTGTCCCTGCCGATCCTCCTTGTCCGAATCGGACATCTCCCCATCCGAGCTTGAAGGGGAACCCTCCATGCCCGAAATCTCCGAGTCGCTACGCGGGGAAGATGGCACCGGCCTGTGTCGCTTCCTGCCATGAGAGGCTCTAGCTGACACCCAATGACCTAGAAGTTCAGACAGGCCATCAATAGAACGAGCGAGGGCCTCCATTTTGACATCACTGACACCTCCGACCGCTGCGCTTGACGCCGTCGAGGTCTGCGTGTCAGATACGCGAGACTGATCCTGTAGCGGATCTGGGAGACGGTCCGCACCTCCTGGACCCTGATCTGACATGCCCTCACACAGTATATGGCAGGTGAAAACCTGTCAGCAACTAGAACAGTGTGGTTTTCAAAGGCAAAATGAATGCTGAAGGGTTAAAGCTCTTAAAGAGAGAGCTACCCCAGCTGTTTCCCAATAAAGGGTTAACCGCCAAAGAAGGGGTTAATGTCGCAGACTCCCCACAACCCTTGTTTAATGAAAACGGTGTGCGAGCCCCAGGTGCCTCTTATGAGGTAACAGCTGCAGGACAGTGCTCAAAAGTATGCCACACTAAACAAGAACGCCAACGAGATCGCTAACATATTGCGCTGAATTGTACATCGCAATAACCACCAAAGTCGCTAAGGAGATCGCTAACCACTTACGCGTCGTCAATGAGATCGCCCACTGTGGAAGCTACTAGCGACATAAAACGATCACAAAAAACAATCGCAAAATTATGCATCGCTATCGTGATCGTAGCGGGAGCGTTCCGTGTGACAGTACCTTGCCCTGCGCTGTGGGGGTGAGGGGGTCAAGCTTCTGCCCTGACAGGTAGAAGCGACTCACCCAGCTGGCCGCGGTGTAGTGTCTTCCTTTCGGTCGGTCGGGGAGAGCGGAGAGTGAGGAGCCCGAGGAGGCCGTCAGTAATGGCCGCCGCGCTAGAGGAGAGAAGCCGGAAGAGAAAAGGCAGGGTAAAGCGCGCGCTCAGAGCGCTTCCTGCCCGCGAAAAAATGGGAAAGCGCGAAGCCACGCCCCCCGCCGGTTTCAAAAAAAGCGCGCGACTCACTCCGCTCTCATGTCCTGCAGGAATCGACCTGCGGACAAAAGTACACAATCACCACACATGAATACATGTAGCAGCGGCTGCCGCAGCGGCCGCTGAAGCACTCAAACACATTAAAATGTGGAGTACTCACCCAGCTGAGCGCCACAGGGACCCCTCAGAGATCTGTGGCGCTGTGCCCGTAGAGGCGCGGTTTGCGTCCCCGCCAGGGAAGCAATCCTCATCACCCAGGGCCGGCAGGGTTCTGCAGGGACCACCTTACAGGGTAATACAGATCCGCCAAGGGAGAGGTGGGGGTCCAGCAGCGCTAAGACCCCTGAGACCTCTAGACCACTGGCGGTCCAAGTCTCTGTCCGACTAAAATAAAAAAATTTCTGAGGAGCTGCTCCAGCAGCGACTATCCTCTGTGACCTCAAATTTTAGACTGGAGAGCTGGAGTAGGAGGAGCCCAAGCTGGAGGGGCCGGTCAACACTCTTTTTAATCTGAGGTATTCTATCCTGTGTGGGCTCCGCCTACCCACTAGTAATGACTAGTGTGTCTCCCTTCCTTCATCTGCTGCTGAAAAAGGTGTCTCATTACTAAGGTGCCACACAAAAACATCTCATGATGGGTAAAACCATTTAGCTGACTCAAGACCTTCACAACCTTTTTGTTGCAAAACATACTGATGGCATTGGTTACAGAAGAATTTCTAAACTACTGAAGGTTCCAGTGAGCTCTGTTGGAGCCTTAATCCAGAAGTGTAAAGAACAATTTGACCATAATCTGGCCACAACCATGAACTCCCCTCAAGATTTCAGACAGAGAAGTGAAAAGAACCATCAGAAGAGTTGTCCAAGAGCCAAGGACCACCTGTGGAGAACTACAGAAAGGCCTTTAATTAGCAGATACAATTGTTTCATAGAAAGCTATGTAATGTACTCAACCTGAAAGGCCTATATCCATGCTCACCACACAAGACTTCATTGCTGCACTAAAAGCATGTTCAACAACATTTAGACAAGCCTGTGAAATACTGGGAGAAAACACTCTGGTCAGAGGAGACCAACATTGAACTCTTTGGATGCCATAAAATACGACATGTTTGGAGGCTGAAACACTACCAACATTGAAGTTTGGGAGGAGAGTACATAATGGTGTGGGGCAGTTTTTCAGCATACAACACTGGCAAACTTCATAAAATTGAAGGAAGGATGAATGGACAAATACAGCAAGACATTCTTGATCAAAATCTGCTGCCATCTACCAGGGTGAAGAAGATGAAATGAGGCTGAATATTCATCAGCAAGACTATGAACCCAAACACACAGCCAAGGAAATTCAAGTTGGTTTCAGGGAAAGAAAATAAAGCTGCTAGAATGGCCCAGCCAATCACCAGACCTGAATCCAACAGAAAATTTATGGAAGAAACTAAAGCTCAGAGTTCATAGAAGGAGCCCACAGAACATTCAGGATTTGAAGAGTGTGTGTGGATAAATGGGCCGGAAATTATACCTGAGCAATGCATGTAATTAATCTCCTCATAAAGGAGGCGTCAAGAAGCTGTGATTACCAACAAAGGCTTTTGTACGAACTTTTAAATAAATTCATCAAGGCTATGTTCACACGTTGCATTTTTACAGTGTTTTTTTTTTTTGCAAATTTTCACCTGGGTTTTATGGTACCAGCAAAGTCTATGAGATTTCAGAAATCTCATGCACACAGCTTGTTTTTTTTTGTCCTCAGTATTTTGTGCAAAAGCTTGGTTGTTGCAGAATGCAGCATGTCACTCCTTTCAGCATTTTCACCCCATTAAAGCCATGGTGGTGCAAAAACATGCTGAAAAAATGAAGGTATCAGTTTTTGATGTATTTTTGGTGCCAAAACTGATGAAATAGAATCAGATTTTTTTTTATGCGCTAAACTATCAGCATGCACAAGTGACAAATGTACCATGACAAAAATGCAAGAAAAAATGCACCAAAAAATGCTACAAAAACGAAGTAAAACCTGCTTTTTTGCAGCAAGTCTCTTAGGGTATGTGCATACGCTGCGGATTTAGGTGCAGATCCGCAGCGTTTTTGACGTGCGGAATTGCACCAAATCCACAATGTATTGACAAACCAATGTTAATCAACGGGAATCCAGAATTGTTGTGCACATGCTGCGAAAAATTCAGTGGGAATCGCAGCATTTTACTTTCTGCAGCATGTCAATTCTTTTTGCGGATCTGCAGCGTTTCTGCACACATTGACTAACAGTGAGTCAGTGAAATCCACAGCTAAACCGAAAGTGTAAAAAGATTTGTGGATTCGCTGCGGATTTGCGTGCCAAAAACGCTGCAGAAAGGAAGGAGGAAGAGTGTGTGGTCGGAGACTATGAGCGGGTCTGTGTGTGTGCAGGGTCTGTCTATAGGCAGGCATCGTCTGATAGGACTACTATCCAATTCGGCTATGTCTGCTGTCACATAGAACAGTAAGAGAATGAGCCAATGATGGGATATCAAGTGTGATAAAAAACAAAACATTCATACTCAAACACCTAATTCTCCGATGCCTTCGATCTCCTGTAATAAAAATAAAATAAACCAACACATACTCCCTGGTTCAAGTAGTCCTAAATAACGAGTGTCCCACGACAATCTCATGTGTAGAAAAGTCACACCGGGAGATGTGACCACTCTACATGGCTCCGGTGACACTGACTGGAGGTGATCCTCCGCAGTGTATCCCTCCGCCGCAGTCAAAGTTCACCGGAGTTTGTGCTGTCATTTGCTGCACTTGCATGGGAAAATTCTCAAGCAGCGGTGCCATAAAGTGAGAGTATGAACTCCAGTACTCTTAAGATTGCAGGCGAAGATACAGAGCATCTATTTAGCCCTAACCCTAAGGCCGAGATCACACGTGCGAGTCTCTTGCATGAATACCCTTCAGACAAGGTAAGACTGTCACAGAGAAGCGCCAGCCAAGCGCAGCTTTGGGTGATGTAATGCCGCTCCAGCCGGGTGCCTCAGATGAGGAAGGGAGGTGCAGAGTTGGATAAAACCTGGTCAGCAGGAGCGCAAAAACAGGGGCTAAATTAATAAACAATCTTCTTTTATTAAAACCACAATGCGTTTCAACAGGTAATTCTGTCTTCCTCAGGTGGCAATCTGAGGAAGACAGAATTACCTGTTGAAACGCGTTGTGGTTTTAATAAAAGATTGTTTATTAATTTAGCCCGTTTTTGCGCTCCTGCTGACCAGGTTTCATCCAACTCTTGCATGAATACCCGGCACTGCTGCCGGCACTCGGACTGGAGCGTGCGGCTGCATGTAATTCTATGCAGCCGCACGCTCTGGTCCGAGTGTTCATGCGAGAGACTCGCATGAGAATTGTGCGAGTTTCTCGCATGTACGATCCCGGCCTAACCCTAACGCTGCAGGAGCCGTTATCTCCTGTCAGTGTGTAACTGGAGCCGTGTAGAGCAGTCACATCTCCCGGTGTGACTGCTCTACACATATCGTCGTGGGACACTCGTTATTTTGGACTAACGGTGGACCAGGGAGTATTTGTGTTGGTTTATTATTTTATTTTTATTACAGGAGATTGATGGCTTCACTGGGATAAGGCGTAATAAAAATGGAAAACTTCGTTTAGTGTTATTTGAATTAAAGGACTTTATTCTGGCTGTGTCTTTATTGACCATATACCATATAGGATTAGTAATGGATAGATATCTTATAGACGCCTGTCCATTACTAATCGATGGGTTTGATGTCGCCGCACAATACAAAGGTGACATCAATCCCACAAATAAGAACCCCACTTGCCACCGCTATAGGGCAAGTGGGAAGAGCGAGGCTAAGTGCCAGAATTGGCGCATCTATTAAATGCGCCATCTATGGGGCGGCTGAGAGCTGATGTTTTTAGCCTGTGGAGGGCCAATATACATGGCCCCTTCCCAGGCTATTAATATCAGCCCACAGGTGTCTGCCTAGCCTTTGCTGGTTCGATTTTATAGGGGACCCCATTTCAATTTTTTTCTAGGGTTGCCCTGTAAAGTAGCCATCAAAGGCTAAGCAAACATCTGTGAGTCCGGGTCACACTTGCGAGAAACTCGCACGAGTCTCGCACCTGAATACCCGGCACTACCGCTGGTACTCGTGACCGGAGTGCTCAGCTGCATAGAAATACATGCAGCCGTACACTCCGGTAGCAAGTGCCGGCGGCAGTGCCGGGTATTGAGGTGCAAGACTCGTGTGAGTTTCTTGCAAGCCTGACACTGAAAATAAAATTACGGAAGGTCACGCAAATTTTTGTTTAAAATTTTTTTGAACAATAAACAGATATTGCGTTTCATGCAAATTCTGAGTGTGTGTTTTTAATTTAACTCTCTATGTACCATTTTATTAATTAATTTTTGAGGGTATCTGGCTGACACATACACACATATATATATAATATATATATATATATATATATGTGTTATGTGTATGTAGTATATATTTTCATTCACTTATATTTGTTTTCTGTGTGTAAACATATTTGAACATGGTATGTAACATGGTTTTCAATGAAATATGTAAGAGGCTGGACAAGGAATTTACATCACAATGTTTTTTTTGTTTTGTTAAATAATATATCTTTATTTAACTTACAAAAACGCATACAAATCTGCATGTAAAATCCGCATGAAAAATGCACAAAAAAAGTGTGGATTTTCAACTGCGTTTTCTGCTGAGAGGAAGAATATGCACAGATTTTTACAATAGCAAATCCGCAACGTGTGCACATACCCTTACTGTCAAGAGAGCAGATTTTGCTGCGAGAAAAAAAAAAAACGCATCAAAAACACAACATGTGAACATAGCCTAAGAGTGTTCAATAATTTTTACGAGTGTCATTTCTCATTATCACACAACTTAAATTTATGGGCATCTATGGTTTGATTTATTCGCCTGTGTGGACTATTGAGAATTTCATATCAATAGCATCTTTAGGAATAGATTTACTTAGAAAACTGGGGACTAGCACAATACTAATTTCACCCACTGTAGATAAATAGATATCAGATAATTAATATCTCTTCCTAATATATGGCTTCCAATTTCAGAAAATTAAGCTCGTATAATTTAAGCATATGCAGACTTTCAACATATGTATATATTTCAGTTTTCAAAATCTTTATACTCTGCATATAAAAAGATTCACTGAATAGAACAGACATGCTATAGCGCAAAGCTAAAAGAAAATCCCTTTTCTTAGTACATTAAACTTTATTTGCTGCATCTTTAATATTCCCCTTAAAGGTCTGCTGTGATGATACTTTATTTCAAAGATAAATAATGAAGTAAAGCATGCCACGGAGGTGTGACAGCCATCTCATGAAAGACTACTTGAATGAAAATGTTTTTCTCTTGAGTTAATAGCATTATTTAAAAAAGGGTAAAACATCCATTGTTTAATTGTTCTGGTAAGCAGAAAGAAATCCTAGTTTGCATCTGTCCATTTTTTCCTGATCCTGATCTAAATGAACAAGCCCATGTTTCCATTAATGTTATGCCACACATCAATGACACCAAACACAGGTCCTTATTAGTGGGCCACAGGCAAAAACCTTTGCATTGTGAGCAGATTATTGCCAGTGAATAAGAAATGGCAGAAGGATTTTGATGAACGTAAGAGGATTATGGTAACAAACAACTATACTGGCTCTCTGAGCCTGATGAAATCTATGAGCAGTACTTTAGCACAAGCAAATTATAGGCTGGAATAGTTTACATGAGGCAGTACAATACTGCATCAATGTCATTTTAATTTGTTACACAAGCGGAATAGTAATAGTTCATTTGGCAAAAGAGATTTTGTTAGAGACAAGGAGCAAGAATAAAGACAGGTGCAGAACCCTGAGCAGTTACTTGGGTTTCCTTTCCATTCTAAAAAGAGCCAATGCTAGGGGCAAAGTAGAGGTCACTAGCCCTTCTCACACAAGGCCATCAGCAAAGTCATTGTATTGTAAAATACCTAGTTCTAGCATAAGATACAATTTGTTTCCAAGCTATCCCTTTCTGGGAGCATGGAAACCAAAAGAAGTGACCAGAAAAATTTATATAAAAAACTTAATTTTTATTGAAAAATCAATTAAAATTAATAACAATACAATTTAATCAGAATATAGCACTGGAAAAATGGAGGATAAAATCCTAAACAGTCAAACAGCGATCCAAAAACTTGTATATAAATTCATCAAAAAGTCTGCAACAAATTAAATCACTAATTAATTATATAACCAATGAAAAAAATGCAAAGTGCACTGGCAAAATCTCATTCAAGAAAAGGCATCAATGACATTTAGATGCTGACAACACCAATGGTAATTTAATCATGTTTAACATGTGTCACCGCCAATTTCATTAATATAATAAAGTGCATTATGCATAGATCCAACTGGAAACATATAATATGAAATTCATATATCAAGCCCACTAGGAAGTATTACATTTATTTCAGCATATATATATTATTTACTATGTGCATCTCACCCAAATTATAAATAGTTTATAAAGTGCATAGTGCATAATAATGGTCGGTCTATTTTTTGTTTTTTCTCATGCACAGTAGTAATCTTGCCCTTATATTTCTCGGACATTTGATTCTATATATGCTCTATGAGAAGGTTTACTGCTGCTTTTTTCAGGACGAAACACATTGCCATATATAGACTGCCACCTAGTGGTGTTTATAATTTATTTAATTAACACTTTCCCAACCATTACATAACATCCACAAGAGTAGTGTTGAGCATTCCGATACCGCAAGTATCGGGTATCGGCCGATATTCGCGTTATCGGAATTCCGATACTTAATTCCGATACTTTTTCCATATCGTATACCGGAATCGGAAGTTCCCATAATTCTTTGAGACAGGCAATGTGATTTTAGTCAGCCAATGAGGAATCCTACGAAGTGTGGGCACATCCTGTAATGCTGCGGTCATCTTAACTAATGGCATGGCTGTGATTGGCTGCTGAAATGATGTCAGAATGCACTATAAAAGGCGCCGCCGCCATTTTAGCGTCACTGTGCTGTGAACTCAGTAAGGGACAGAACGCTACTCTGCTCACTCTGAGGGACAGTTAGATATTGCGATTTTGTGTACTACTGTGCTTGAGGCAGGCTAGTTTACCAACCGCTGTGTAAAGCTTCATTTTGCCAGTGTTGTTTTAACAGCTCTGTGCGAGGTGTGTGTGTGACAGTGCAGGTGACGCTGCAGTTTGCTCTGCATCCACCGCTGTTTGTAGGCATCTGCACGTGTCACTGACTTTTTTTTTTTTTTTTTTTTATTTTGTGGAATTGGTGCAGCTCCATTATATTACAAAAAAAAATCAAATCTATTAGTGTGACGTGCTTCCATCCGTATACAATACATTGGTTGCAAACACTATAGAACTACACAAAGGAGCTTTTCACAGATTGTGGACAGTTGTGTTTCAGTGTTCACTTCAGTCTGTGTTTTTTACTTTTTTTAGTGCAGATCACGCTCCAGTTACATGTTCAAGCACTGCTGCTTGTACTCTGCTGAGCGTGTCTCAGTGTCTCATCCTTTTCATTTATCTCCAATTGGTTCTGCTACATTCCATTTAAAATAAATGTAATCTATTAGACTAATAGATTAGATTTATTTTAAATGGAATGTAGCAGAACCAATTGGAGATAAATGAAAAGGATGAGCCACTGAGACACGCTCAGCAGAGTACAAGCAGCAGTGCTTGAACAAGTAACTGGAGCGTGATCTGCACTCAAAAAAGTAAAAAACACAGACTGAAGTGAACACTGAAACACAACTGTCCACAATCTGTGAAAAGCTCCTTTCTGTACTTCTATAGTGTTTGCAACCAATGTATTGTATACGGATGGAAGCGCGTCACACTAATACTATTAGTGTGACGCGCTTCCATCCGTATACAATACATTGGTTGCAAACACTATAGAAGTACAGAAAGGAGCTTTTCACAGATTGTGGACAGTTGTGTTTCAGTGTTCACTTCAGTCTGTGTTTTTTACTTTTTTTAGTGCAGATCACGCTCCAGTTACATGTTCAAGCACTGCTGCTTGTACTCTGCTGAGCGTGTCTCAGTGGCTCATCCTAATAGTATTAGTGTGACGCGCTTCCATCCGTATACAATACATTGGTTGCAAACACTATAGAAGTACAGAAAGGAGCTTTTCACAGATTGTGGACAGTTTGTTTTCAGTGTTCACTTCAGTCTGTGTTTTTTACTTTTTTGAGTGCAGATCACGCTCCAGTTACTTGTTCAAGCACTGCTGCTTGTACTCTGCTGAGCGTGTCTCAGTGGCTCATCCTAATAGTATTAGTGTGACGCGCTTCCATCCGTATACAATACATTGGTTGCAAACACTATAGAAGTACAGAAAGGAGCTTTTCACAGATTGTGGACAGTTGTGTTTCAGTGTTCACTTCAGTCTGTGTTTTTTACTTTTTTTAGTGCAGATCACGCTCCAGTTACATGTTCAAGCACTGCTGCTTGTACTCTGCTGAGCGTGTCTCAGTGGCTCATCCTAATAGTATTAGTGTGACGCGCTTCCATCCGTATACAATACATTGGTTGCAAACACTATAGAAGTACAGAAAGGAGCTTTTCACAGATTGTGGACAGTTGTGTTTCAGTGTTCACTTCAGTCTGTGTTTTTTACTTTTTTTAGTGCAGATCACGCTCCAGTTACATGTTCAAGCACTGCTGCTTGTACTCTGCTGAGCGTGTCTCAGTGGCTCATCCTAATAGTATTAGTGTGACGCGCTTCCATCCGTATACAATACATTGGTTGCAAACACTATAGAAGTACAGAAAGGAGCTTTTCACAGATTGTGGACAGTTGTGTTTCAGTGTTCACTTCAGTCTGTGTTTTTTACTTTTTTTAGTGCAGATCACGCTCCAGTTACATGTTCAAGCACTGCTGCTTGTACTCTGCTGAGCGTGTCTCAGTGGCTCATCCTTTTCATTTATCTCCAATTGGTTCTGCTACATTCCATTTAAAATAAATCTAATCTATTAGTGTGACGCGCTTCCATCCGTATACAATACATTGGTTGCAAACAATATAGAAGTACACAAACGGGCCTTTCACAGCTACTGAACATGGGTTTTTAATTTTTAACTAAAATATGTATTTTTTCAAATGACACAAATATAAGTAATGTTGAAGAGGAATAGTCCTACATCCATTGTTTGCACAATATTACAGGTGTACATCATGTCCCTTAATCAACAATGTATTATTATATTTACTTGTATGCTTTTATTTAAAAGCCAAGAACACAGAAGGATAACCTTCGCACTGCAGCTGTTGTCAAAGTTCAACCCACATTATGCACTTCCAACATTGCAGCATTTGAGGCATGATGTGAGTTGGATTGGTCAAAGTTATGGAGTGAGAAGGTTCACCATCAGTACCCTATAGCATAAGTATGCTTTTGTGTTAGACATGTGGATATCTGCCATAATATGTCACAATTATTTAGTTACAGATTTGTTACCAACACTAATCATTGAATGGTTTTAAATTTGACGTTTCACTTGTTTACAGCTTAGAAATAAGGGTGTAGCCTGATATCTATGTGTAGCACTAGCCACTTTAACATGTCATGTTTTTTTAAACATGTGTAGCTAGGTAGCAGTAATTTTTGCCGGACACACAGCAGGGGAACAGCAGGCGTTACTGAACCCCACTATTACTATAGCTTGTGTATTGGTCTGTGGACACGACACTTCTGAGCAGCAACTGGCAGTGTTGTAGCCCAGGGAGTATAGCTCAGGTGGTAGAAAGATGAACATAACAGGAGACATGGAAAACGTTGTCAACCAGTTAGTTAATCTGAAACCGGACAGGCAAATTCAGGCGAGATCCATGCCTAGTTCATTTTCAGAAAAGTAAGCCGTTGTACATTATCGTAGGATAGTCGCATGCAACGGTCTGTTAGTACACCACCTGCAGCAGTAAAGACGCGCTCCGATAATACACTGCCAGCAGATCAAGCCAGCACCTCCAATGCATACTGGCTAAGCTCTGGCCATGTATCCAGCTTAGAGACACAAAACTTGAATGGGGAAGAGCCATCTGAGAGTACACTGA
This sequence comes from Oophaga sylvatica, assembly GCA_033576555.1. NCBI lineage: Eukaryota > Metazoa > Chordata > Amphibia > Anura > Dendrobatidae > Oophaga > Oophaga sylvatica. Next base: position 549,872,584 of record JARQOD010000001.1, on the reverse strand, counting down.
GAGGGCAAGACATGTAGTCTGTAACCATCTTACGGAAATGTTGCCTCCTGCTGACTGGAGCCGTCTCGGATGGTGTAGACATTGGTGGCGCTGCCACAAAACTTCGACACATTTGGAACATACTGGTCTTGCCCTGTGCAGAGGCGCTGCTTGTGCTCCCTCTTGTTGCAGAGCTGTCTCCACTGCCTCGACGCACAGAGCTGCTTTGTAAATCAGTAGCAGCAGCAGTGCTCTTGGCTGGAATGGAGAACATTATGGATTGCACCAGTGTGTCTTGGTACTTCCGCATTTTACGCTCCCGGTTCAACGGTGTGATGAGGCTTTGTAAGTTGTCCCGGTAGCGAGGGTCTAGGAGGGTGTACACCCAATAATCAGACGTGGTGTGAATGTGTTCGATGCGGCGGTCGTTTCTCAGCCACTGCAGCATGAAATCAACCATGTGCTGCAGACTCCCAACTGGCCAAGAAACGTTGTCCCCTGCAAGAGGCGTCATCTCCGCCTGCTGTGCATCACCCCACCCTTGGTCTACATACTGACTAGAGCATTGTCTACCTCCCTCTGGAGCGATGTCTTCCTCCTCCATTGACTCCTCCTCACAAAGTCCTTAAAATACATATAAATTTACAAAATTTAAAACTCAAAATTTAAAAACTTTGTATCATAATTCTGTAACATCAGTTTATGGAAACACAATAGCATTACAAAAGGATAGACAAAAAATGTACATTATGTGCTTTGTAAATACATTAAAAGTTTGTAATGGTTATGAAAATATAGACAGCGACTCTGGAGGTTCAATTGTTGATACAGCATGGTACTTTGAAAGTCCTCCAGCCCTTTGTGAAGAACCACGTTGCGCTGACTGTCCAGAAGGTGATGGAATTTGTGACTCCTCATCCTCCTCACAAAGTCCTTCAAATACATATAAATTTACAAAATTTAAAACTCAAAATTTAAAAACTTTGTATCATAATTCTGTAACATCAGTTTATGGAAACACAATAGCATTACAAAAGGATAGACAAAAAATGTACATTATGTGCTTTGTAAATACATTAAAAGTTTGTAATGGTTATGAAAATATAGACAGCGACTCTGGAGGTTCAATTGTTGATACAGCATGGTACTTTGAAAGTCCTCCAGCCCTTTGTGAAGAACCACGTTGCGCTGACTGTCCAGAAGGTGATGGAATTTGTGACTCCTCATCCTCCACCTCTTCCAAAACCTCATGCCTTAGTGCTTGCAGTGTTTTTTGAAGCAGGCAGATAAGGGGGACAGTCAGGCTGACTAGTGCATCATCTGCACTCGCCATCCGCGTTGACTCATCAAACGCACGCAAAACGTGGCAGATATCCTTCATAGAGTTATTCGCCACTCATTACACTGGCAGTGGCTGCCCATTCATTATAGGATCCAATTCTAATTACTGGTTCTCACCAACATAGCTCTCCACAGCGCAGCACCCCCCTACATCTCCTCCCTTATTTATATTTATCGGCCTAACCGACTGCTGCACTCTGCAAACGACCTTCGACTAACCTCTGCACTAATCCGTACCTCCCACTCCCAACTCCAAGACTTCACCCGCGCTGCGCCAATCCTCTGGAATGCTCTACCCCAAGAAATTAGGACTATCCGCAATTTGGATGGTTTCAGGCGCTCCCTCAAAACACATTTGTTCACAGTGGCCTATCACATTCTCTAATCAAAGTCATTCTATGTGTAATTCTGTGTGTGTAGCCCATTCACTATCTCCATGCATCCCTCACTTCCTTAAAATGGCTGGACCATCATTGTAAAAACACCATTGTATATAAACACCTGTACTTTGTATCTCCCACACCTCATTGTAGATTGTAAGCTTTCACCAGCAGGGGCGGCTGATTTTGCTTTAATTATTGTATTGTTAACGTTGTTACTTATGACTCGTGTTTTGAAACTGTTAAACTGTAAAGCACTGCGGAATATTATGGCGCTATATAAATAAATAATATTATTATTCTTATTATAGAGGCCCACTCAGTAGTGGTGAAGTGTGAACGCCGCAAATTGCGAGTTGACTGCGCCTGATGCAGCTGATACTCCATTACTGTTGGCTGCTGCTCACACAACCGCTCCAACATATGTAACGAGGAATTCCACCTGGTGGGTACGTCACATATAATGCGATGTTCATGAAGGTGAAATCTGCGTTGCAGAGCTGCAATCAGCGATCTGGCCATGCTGGAACGTCGCAAGTGAGCGCACTCTAGGCGGACCTTGTGCAGCAGTGCATCAAGATCCGGATAGTCCCTCAAAAAACTCTGCACGACCAAGTTGAGCACATATGACAGACATGGTATGTGAGTGAGGTTGCCAAGGCCCAGAGCTGACACCAGATTTCGGCCATTGTCACACACTACCAAGCCTGCCTGTAGATTCTCTTCCAAAAACCACACGTCGCTCTCCTGCTTTATGGCATTACAGAGCTCCTGCGCTGTGTGGCTAAGATTCCCCATGGAAATTAATTTCAGGATGGCCTGTTGACATTTGGACACGGCTGTGCTCATATCGGTCGCAACAGGTAAACGTTCACGGGTCCATGTGGAGGTAGACCGTGACGGCTCCTGCAGCGATGATTCTGAGGAACTGGAATAGGAGGAGGAATCAATGTGTACAGACTTGATTCCTGCAATCCTTGGAGTTGGCAGAACACGTACAGCGCCACTCGCAAGATCAGTACCCGGCTGCACAACATTGACCCAATGGGCAGTGAGGGAAAGGTATTGTCCCTGGCCATGGGTGTTAGAACCCTCTTGTTAGGTTTTGTTTCAGTTTGCTGGTCACATGACCTTTTTTCCCTATTTAGTCTGGCTCCGCCCTTCTGGCTTTGCTTGACTTCATTGTATTATCTACTGTTAAGCTAGCCGGGTGCTTAGGTGCCTTAATCTGTGAGTTTTGCTTGATGTTAGGATCACAAAGTATTTATTTTTCTGTTTAATTATCCATGCTACAATTTATGTTAGGACTAGGAGGTGTCCACCTTTTCTCCCAGTCCCTAGATCTTGTAGGGATTACTCCCTCGCAACTATAGGTCTTCGTTCACACTAGATGAGGACTTTAGCGGGTCTGGTCGCAGGATCAGGTTCCCCGTTACATCGTAGGGATTCAGCTTAGTTGTATTGTAGGGACAGAATTCCCTTCTTTCCTTACTGGTTGTAGCAGATCATAACAATGGGTACTGGTCCACGCATCGGTGGTCAGGTGGACCTTGCTACTGAGGGCTTTTAGTAGCGCATGTTTAATTTTTCCCTCAACATGCTTTTGCAGACCAGGGACGGCTTGCCTGCTGAAATGAAATCGGCTTGGCACATTGTATTGTGGGATTGACAATGATATTCAGTTACGGAAACTGTCTGTCTCCACCAGCCTGAATCACAGCATTTCAAGGGACAGGAGTTTTGCAATGCCAGCATTCAGAGCCTGTGCTCGTGCATGGTTTGCGGAGTATGGCCGTCTTTTATCCCATGCCTGTGCTACCGCTGGCTGTTTTGTGGCCTGGGAGTGTGAGGATGACAGGGAACTTGCTGCTGTGTGTGGAATAACAGTTTGTCTCTGGACAACAGTGGCCGAGGTTCTTCCATGGCGATCCTGTGAGGAAGCATAACCAGCTGTGTGTGAGCTCGATGAAGAGGCTTCAACACAACCTGAAGATGTAGGTGCTGCTGTAGGTTGGCCTACATCTCCAGTGTGTCTTTGTAACTCAACTACGTGCTTTGTCCGCACATGTTTCCACATATTTGTGGTATTGAGGTGACTGACACTTTTAGCTATTTTTAATTTTTGATTACACAGCTTGCATTTCACATAGCAAATATCATGTGCAAGTGTGTGAAAAAAGGACCACGCAGTGCAAGTCCTGGGAGCGCACGTTTTGACTTTTGGAACACAACTGCTCCGAACAGGTGCCAAACTGGAGGCTACAGGCAACCGAGTCTGCAGCCTAACTCTCCCTCCTGTTTGTACCGTTGGGGCAATGTCTTCCTCTATCTTCCTTCTATCACTAACCATTTCTCTAGGCCTCTCCCAGCTTTCAACCAAAGTACTGGTTCTCACCCACAAAGCTCTCCACAGTGCAGCACCCCTCCTACATCTCCTCCCTCATTTCTATCTATCGGCCTAACCGACTGCTGCGCTCTGCAAACGACTTTCGACTAACCTCTGCACTAATACGTACCTCCCACTCCCGACTCCAAGACTTCTCCTGCTCTACGCCAATCCTCTGGAATGCTGTACCCCAAGAAATTAGGACTATCCACAATTTGCATGGTTTCAGGCGCTCCCTCAAAACACATTTGTTCAGAGCGGCCTATCACATTCACTAATCAAAGTCATTCTATGTATTCTGTGTAAGTGTGTGTGTGTCTCTAGCCCATTCACTATCTCCATCCCTCAGTCCCTTAAGATGGCTGGAACATCATTGTAAATGCACCATTGTATATAAACACCTATACTTTGTATCTCCCCCATCTCATTGTACATTGTAAGCTGTCACGAGCAGGGGCGACTTATTTAGCTTAAATTATTGTATTGTTAACGTTGTTACTTATGACTTGTGTTCTGAAACTGCTAAACTGTAAAGCGCTGCGGAATATGATGGCGCTATATAAATAAATATTATTATTATTCCTCTGAGCTGCTCCCACCACCTTCCTGTTCTTCATGCCATGTTGGGTATTGGACCTCATCATCTCCACTACCCTCTTCCAACACCTGCTGTTGGGTGGTCTGGCCAGCACCATGCTCAACAGAAACTGGCACCTGGGTCTCATCATCATCATCAGATGCGTTCTGCGGTGTGCTGACCATCGGCACTGTCTCACCCGCCTCTTCAGATTCAGAGAGACACAGCTGTTGCGCATCACTGCATACTCCCTCTTCTTCACATTACAGAATGCTGCTTGGCTGGGCCCCTGTTTGCAAGCCAATAGATTCTGAGAACAGAAGCAGACACTCAGCTGGCTCCTGTACACAACTCTCTGACTGCCTGGGCAATTTGCCAGGCGGTGAAGAGACAGATGGTTGCCCAACAGTGCTGTGGTCCTGAGAGGAGGTGGAAGCAATTGAAGTCGATGCATTGGCTGAGATCCAAACAACAACGGCTTTAATTTGTTCTTCCCGCAGCAGGGGGGTACTCCGAGCTCCTACAAAAGTGCGCATAAAGGAACGCTCACGGGGAAAACTGGTGGATGCTGTGTCACTGGGGGCCGCAGCAGCCACAGAATCCCCACGTCCTCTCCCTGAAGAAACTCCACGACCACGTGCCTTACTCCCTGCCTTCTTCATCTTGGTAGATTGATAAAGAAAGTCTGAAAAGTTATAAGGCCTAAGTGTGGTTATTCCGCAGAGACTGCAGTGAACACTGCACACAACTGTTCAGTAGGTGTGAAAGGCCCCTTTGTGTACTTCTATAGTGTTTGCAACCAATGTATTGTATACGGATGGAAGCGCGTCACACTAATAGATTTTATTTATTTGTAATAGAGTGGAGCAGCAACAATTATAGAAAAATTTCAAGGATGTGCCAGTGACACACGCTCAGCAGACTACAACCAGCAGTGGTTGAAGAACTAACTGGAGCGTGATCTGCACTCCAAAAAGGAAAACCTCAGACTACAGTGAACACTGCACACAACTGTTCACTACCCAACGCGTCTCAGCAGGAAGGCAGTCTGTGCGTCAAAACAAAGGCGCAAGCATACATCCACGTACCCTGTTTATAAAGCTATATAAAAAAAATTATGTAGTAGTGACGCACACTTTATTGAGGTACAGTATTACATCGCCATTCACCATCTGTGGCTATGCAGTCTCATCTATATATACCTTATCTATCCGTTGTCATGCTTGCAAGTCGACAGTCAGGCATAACTAGCAATTTTCACTATGCACTATGCACTTTTTAAAGGTTATGTTTGTTAATAAACATGATTATTGCCACATATTATGAGTATTACATGATGGAAATTGTATAATTTTGTATAAACTGTTTAGTGACATTATTCAGCAAATGTAACATTTTAGTAATGTCACAGATAACTTGTAATGCTGATGATGTTTTGAAGTCAGACATTCATTGTCTATACAATAAAAATGGTGTACATACTGTTACTTATCCATCATTAATGGATTCAGATATGTACTTGTATGCTTTTATGTACAACCGTATAGCAGATTCCTTAACTAATTTATTTTGTGGTTTGCATTGCTGTTCAACATGTTAATGTATGTGTTTATGTTTGTCAATTCTTTATTTATCTAGATATTAGTTTAAATGAAATCATCATCTTATGGTAGTAAAGGTTATCTTTCTCTTGTTTGAAGTATAGACATTTAAAATTGACAGGTAACAAGGAAATTACTTTATCTAGTATTTAAACATCCTCCTTGACCCTGGGCTCCAACACCGCCAGTTGTTGCTCGGAAGTGCTGTTAGCACAGTCAACACTTGCTCCTGTGTTACTGGGGTTCAGTAACGTCAGCTGGTCCTCGGTTGTGCCATTGGCTCTTTTCCTTCTGCTGCCCCTCCGGGTTCCAGTACCGTCAGCTGGTTCTCCGCAGTGCCTTTGGCCTAGGTGCCTCCATCTTGGTATCCGAGTTCCAGCAACGTCTGCTGGTCCTTGGTAGTGCTTTGGAGCACAGGTACCTCCTGCTTAGTAACCGTGTCCCAGTAACGTCAGCTGGTCCTCGGTTGTGCCATTGGCTCTTTTCCTTCTGCTGCCCCTCCGGGTTCCAGTACCGTCAGCTGGTTCTCCGCAGTGCCTTTGGCCTAGGTGCCTCCATCTCGGTATCCGAGTTCCAGCAACGTCTGCTGGTCCTTGGTAGTGCTTTGGAGCACAGGTACCTCCTGCTTAGTAACCGTGTCCCAGTAACATCAGCTGGTACAAGATTGTGCTACAAATACAAGATACGGAACAAGAGACACAAGAACAATAAGCAGAAGATCTAAAAGCAGAAGAACATGAAGTATAAGACCAAAATGAAGAGCAAAATATATGCTCTAAATTATAAGCAGAAGAAGACTAAGCAGTGTATGGGGGTGAGTCCGTTCCTCCTCGTGGTGCCCCTGGAAAATGCCTGCTGCTGCAGGCTAAACTGAACACGGACAAATACTGTTGTAATTTAAATCTTTTGTGACAGCAAGAACGGAAGGATGAAAAATTCATACTTTGACAGATTACAAGTACAGGATTCTCTGTCACAAATAAGAATATGATGAAGAAGATGAAGCAGAATATGAATAAGAATAATAGTTTAATAAGAAGAATATGAGTAATGTTAACAAAGATGAATAGCAAGAAGTTTAAGAAGAAGATAAAGAAGGTGAAGATGAAAAATAATTTGATGAAAAAGATGATGCTGCAGAAGATTATGAAGGAGAAAGTGTGTGAAAAGTTAAAAAGGTGAAGATGAAGAGCATGGAAGTTGTGTAATATACATATTTGCCAAAATATAAAAAACGTTAACATTGTCAATTTCTTCGTCAATCCGAACATCTTTAAAAAAAAAATATTTATGCTATTCCATTTGATTGGGTTAAACATCTATGCCTTTAATGTCTCCTCAACCTTCCACAATACATTCTACATTACTCTTTGTTGTTTTCCTTCATGTACAATTAACCAACAAGGCAAGAATGGGTTTTTTTTAATTTCGATATTTTGTTCCCATAGACTTACATGGGACTTCCGGTATCGATATCGGGTATCGCCGATATTTTAGTGATATCGGCGATACCATTCCGATTCCGATACTTTAGGATATCGGAAAGTATCGCTCAACTCTAGTCACTAGCCCTTCTCACACAAGGCCATCAGCAAAGTCATTGTATTGTAAAATACCTAGTTCTAGCATAAGATACAATTTGTTTCCAAGCTATCCCTTTCTGGGAGCATGGAAACCAAAAGAAGTGACCAGAAAAAATTTATATAAAAAACTTTTAATAACAATACAATTTAATCAGAATATAGCACTGGAAAAATGGAGGATAAAATCCTAAACAGTCAAACAGCGATCCAAAAACTTGTATATAAATTCATCAAAAAGTCTGCAACAAATTAAATCACTAATTAATTATATAACCAATGAAAAAAATGCAAAGTGCACTGGCAAAATCTCATTCAAGAAAAGGCATCAATGACATTTAGATGCTGACACCACCAATGGTAATTTAATCATGTTTAACATGTGTCACCGCCAATTTCATTAATATAATAAAGTGCATTATGCATAGATCCAACTGGAAACATATAATATGAAATTCATATCAAGCCCACTAGGAAGTATTACATTTATTTCAGCATATATATATTATTATTTACTATGTGCATCTCACCCAAATTATAAATAGTTTATAAAGTGCATAGTGCATAATAATGGTCGGTCTATTTTTTGTCTTTTCTCATGCACAGTAGTAATCTTGCCCTTATATTTCTCGGACATTTGATTCTATATATGCTCTATGAGAAGGTTTACTGCTGCTTTTTTCAGGACGAAACACATTGCCATATATAGACTGCCACCTAGTGGTGTTTATAATTTATTTAATTAACACTTTCCCAACCATTACATAACATCCACAAGAGGCATCCGTTACAGCCATACAGTAAAAATTCATATAGGTTAAATATGAAAAAAAAAAATAAAAAGGATTTAGTGTAAAATCTTGTACCACACACGAAGTTAAGAAAGGACATGTGCATATATTATATATATATATATATATATATATATATATATATATATATATATATATATATATATATATATATATATATATATTTTCTACACAGAAAATTGCTTAACCCCTTCACCCAGAAGCTTGAGTTCACCTTCATGACAAGGTCAAATTTTACAATTCTGACCACTGTCCCATGAGGACTTCAACAGTTCCCACTGATTCGGAGATTGTTTTCTCATGACATATTGTCCTTCGTGTTAGTGGTAAAATGTCTTTGATATGACTTGCGCTTATTTGTGAAAAAAATCAGAAATTTGGAGAAATTTTTTTTTTTTTTTTTATTAAGAGACCACTTCATATTTGAAGTGACTTTAAGGAGTCTATATGATAGAAAATACCCAAGAATCACTATTCTCAAAACTGCTCCCCCCTCAAGGTGCTCAAAACCACATTCAAGAATTCTATTAACCCTTCAGGTGCTTCACAGGAATTAATGGAATGCAGGAGGAAAAAACATTTCACTTTTTCACAAAAATTTTCCTTTAAACCCATTTTTTTTTTTACTTTCACAAGGGTAACAGGAGAAATTGCACAACAAATTATATGTTGCATTTTCTCCTGAGTACACAGATAACCATATGTGGGGGAAAACCACTGGACACACGGCATAATTAGCGGACGCCATGTCTTGTTAGGAGAGCCCCTGATGTGCCTAAACAGTGGAAACCCCCCACAAGTGACACCACGCTAAATATGGTTTAGGCACACTAGGGCTCAGAAGGGAGGGGGTATTTTGGAGCGCAGAATTTGCTGAATTTCTTTTGAGGAGCCATTTTGCTTTTCCAGAGCCTTTGTACTACAAGTAACGTGGAAGCCCCCTATATTTCCGTTAACAGATGACGGACCTGAGTGGGGACTTGTTTTTTTTTGTGGTTTGAGTTGAAGCTTTTATTGGAAACATTTTACATAACATTTAGGATCACATTTATCCGGTGCTCTACGCTGAGCACTTACTTTGGGGTTTCTGAGTGACGTGACAGATGAAACCCCCGAAGGATCCATTCACTATAATGAGGCAGCAGAGTTACTCTGGACTCCGTCTAGCCTCTGTTCAGCGGTGCCCTTTTCAAAGTGCACAAAACTGTGGTCGACTGCGCTTTAGTGCAATCTTAAAAAGTAAAACACCGCCAGATCACAGGTCAGACGGTGTCCACAGTGCCTCCATCTGCCTCATTATAGGAGGGGGATCCGTCTGAATCAAGCATTTCAGAGATCTACACGGAAACCCCGATGCAAGTGTTCAGCACAGAGTGCAGGACAAATGTGAGCCAAGCCTTACTGCGATCTTTGGGAGGCAGAAAAAACTAATCAACAGCAGAAGAATTGGTTTTATTTTTTTTTTAAGCCACTCCTCGTAAGGTATAAGTGATTAGGTGACTTTATTTTTCGGGTCGGTGCGATTACAGTGATACCAGATTTATATTGTTTTTTATGTTTGGCGGCTGGCACACATTACTACTGACAGTGACATCAGAGGGTTAAACGTCCGCGATGGGTGCTAGCACTGATCGTGGGAGTAGCTGCAGGGTGTCAAGTCTCACACAGAGCCCGCACGATGGCGGCGCCGTACCTATACAGCTGTTTGCAAAAAAGGGTTAAAGGACATTTGTCACATTTGAACTATCTAAATTATTATTATGGGTAAGTTAATAACTAAAGTCCACAGATAATGTTATATGGCACTTCCTACTAAATATAATTAAACCCTTTGCGACATGTGCCGTACTAGTACAGCGCATGACGCTTCTCTCCCTTTGATGTGGGCTCCGGCGGTGAGCCCACATCTTTCCCGCGACATGTCAGCTGTTTTGAACAGCTGACATGTGCCCTGAATAGCCGTGGGTGGAATCGAAATCAACCTGCGGCTATTAACCTGTTAAATGCCGCTGTCCAACTCTCACAGCGGCATTTAAAGCCCGCTTTTGGCCATCGGGCCGGAAATCCACACACCAGTAACCCCCGTCACGTGATCGCGAGTCACCGGTGGGTTGGCATGATAACTGGAGGTCTCCTGGAGTCCTCTATGGTTGTCTCTGATGGCTTGCTCATAGCAAGTGAGTAATTCAGCTACATATACGTGATCTGATTATCGCCGATATGTAGCAGAGACGATCTGGTTATAGCAGCTTCATGGAGACTATTGAAGCATGCCAAAAGCAAAACAAAAAAAAAAGGTTTTAAAAATATTAAAAAAATACAAACGTTAAAATCACCCCCCTTTCGCACCATTCAAAATAAAATAAAAAATCAAACAGACATTTGGATCGCCGCGTAAGAATCGCCCTATCAATAAAAAAAAAAAAAAGGATTAACCTAATCGGTAAATGGCGTAGTGAGAAAAAGGTCAAAACACTAGAATTACATTTTTTTGGTTGCCACTACATTGCATTAAAATGCAATAGCTGGCGATCAAAAGATCATATCTGCACCAAAATGGTGTCATTAAAAACGTCAGCTCGGCACGCAAAAAAGAAGCCCTCACCCGACCTCTGATCATGAAAAATGGAGACGCTACGGAATATGGCGCTTTTTTTTTTTTTTTACAAAGTTTGAAATTTGTTTTTCACCACTTACATAAAAAAGAACCTAGACTTGTTTGGTGTCTATGAACTCGCAATGACCTGGAGAATCATAATGGCAGGTCAGTTTCAGCATTTAGTGAACATAGTAAAAAAAAAAAAGACACTAACATTTTTTTTTGCTATTTCACCACACTGGGATTTTTTTTCCCGTTTTTGAGTAGATAATATGGTAAAACCAATTATGTTGTTCAAAAGTACAACTCGTCCCGCAAAAAACAAGCCCTGACATGGCCATATTGAGGGCAAAATAAAAAAAAAAAAGTTATGGATCTGGGTAGAAGGGGAGCGAAAAACAAATGCAAAAACGAAAATGGGATAAACGCTAAAAATGAAAGAGGTTAAATACTTTCTTTATATTTCTTGATTCAGAGGGGTTCTTTACACCAGTATGGCTATGGGATGTCAAATAATAAATGAAGAACAGCATACCAATCCAGGTGAAGATCAATTCATGTCTTTATTTTGCCAGATGCGACGTTTCGACCTCCATAGGTCTTTTTCAAGCATGGCAGACAGGGGTGTAATATTAACCCTTTTTACTCTGTTTCCCTGGTCACCTCTATATATTATATGTGGTGCTTCAGTGCCTTGGTCCAAGCATTGCTTATTGTTTGATTGTAGGCTATTTGTTGTTCTATAGTATCTTGAAGTGCCTCCTTTGGTTATTTGGACAGTGGTTGAGTAATTTCATGTCCCTGTACGGTCAGACACTGACATTACACAGTACACAGCAAGGACACATTTATAAGATCACCACGAGAATATTACAAAAAAAACAAACCGATAACTGCAAAACTTATTTTTAATCTGAGATCTATTGTATAAAGTGTACTGTTTTGTGAGACAACCACTTTAAAGTTGGTAAAATGAAGACGGGTTTGCTAGCCAGTTGGTCCAGAGATCGCTAGAGCATCAGTTTTGGGACCATAAACTTCAAAGCTTATTCAGTTTTCAATTTTTGCTATTACACATTTTTCTGTTCTTCTACATATATACCGGTATGTGTACGTTTACTTAATCTGATGAATACACCCAAGTCGTCTCCGCTTTGTATCATTGCTTTTATTTTTGTTCGCCATTAATAGGTATCATATCTACAAGATTATTAGCTTGTTTCGATTTCTAAAAGCAAGAAAACGAAAATTTGTTAAGCAGAACCAAACTGTGCGGTATACAAACATCTTTACTAGAAAATTTTTTAGAACAGTAATGTGTACTTTCTATATCTTTCCAGAGGGCAGGCAACAGCCATTATAAGAGCAGCTGCGGCCTTCACCCCATCTAATCTACTATTCTCTGAAATGACCTTCCACCTCCTTGTCTTTAGGCAGATGCGAACAACTCCCATTCCTTCCCATGGTTACAGAAGTAGTTCTTTCCCACCATATTATGTGCAGCATAAAAGCTAACAGTTTCTAAACAGTTATGGAAGCTATCCCTGAATAGATACAATGAGGCCACTTACAAACAGTGAGAAGGCGCTGACCCCTCCCGCTGCACAGTCAGAGCCCCCTTCCCTCTGTACACAGACAGCATTGACCCCTTCCACAGTTCTCTGTGTGGAGAAGAGCTGCCCTGATCTTTCTCTCCCTGCACTGAAGCAAGCTCTAGCACTGTACAGTGTGCACCTCCATGCTGCCTGCACAGGCCATACACATATACAATACTCTACAGCCTATAGATGTATATACATTACACAGGCATATAGAAATATACCATATATAGCACAGTGATCCCAGCAGGATCTCTACTGGCAGAGCCAATGCATGGTGCCAACCGCACACCTACAAGCATCACCTCATCTCGGCAGCTGGGTTCTTTTCTGCACATTCAGGGCAACATCTCTCCCCCATCTCTGCACTT